>FR990090.1:2417500-3617500 GCA_905404285.2 Erannis defoliaria | reverse complement strand
TGGATATTACATTTGCCAGAAAATAGAGATAGCGAATCTAATTACTGCATGACAAAAAGAGAACACGTGTAGGTACATGTATTAGAAGTTTGTATTGTCGTATCGTACGGCGCATGTCGCAAAGATAGAGTATGACTGACGCGAGAGAAGAGCTGGCGCTCACCATATAGTCTTCAAAATCCGTGCGCTTATTTCCCGTTAATTCATTTTATCATTTGTTATCGCTGTAAAATGAGAGAAAGCAGGCAAAAAGAAGTGATGTAGTTTTATTTCCGATGCGATTTAAGTTTATATGCGGAATTAATACAGCTGGCTTTCCGGTGAAGGAAAAGATCGCAAGGAAGCCCGTTCATCAGAAGACGAAATTCAGTGGAGTCTGTGAAACGAATGTAATAAATGTCAATGTTTTAAAGCATAAACAGTAAGAAAAATTTGGACCTCTCTTTTCAACCGACTTCAAAAAAGGAGATTCTCAATTCGACTGTATATGCTATTTTTTTTATGTATGTTACGTAATTTTGAGGATTTTTTTTTGTTTGGTAGCCAATAATACTTCAGAGGTGGTCCCATATAAATGTTATGGAAATCGGTTCAGTAGTTGGGTTTTTAAATAAAAATAATTAATAAAATAAAAAAAAACACGACTGCCCTGCCAGAAAACAAACTAAAATGTAAAAAACAAGTTGTATGTATTATAGTTAATCGATATATACAAAGCGAAAATTCATTCATTTATTCGCTGACTACACAGATAAATAAAATTGTCACTGCAGTCGGGGACCGTTCTGTGGAACACTTTTCGTCACAATCGTGTTCTTAAATTTATTAATTAAAAAAATATATTTTATATATTTTAGTCATAGAGGTAGGAACTACCTACTACCTTCTGTTAAGATTTTAGTTTTTATTTTTATATTCTGACGGCGAGGTGACGCGCGAATGAGATGGATGACGACGACGGTGTTCCCGCTAGGTCGCGCCGGCTCGCGCACTGTGTCGCGCACGGTCGCGGTCTAGTAATAGTATTCTTTGGTCGCGGTGGCTAGTGCAGGGTCGCGGTCGCTAGTGCAGGGTCGCGGTGTCTAGCACACGACCGCCACTGCGAGTACTGCGACAGTGCGCGAGCCGGCGCGACCTAGCGGGAACACCGTCGTCGTCATCCATCTCATTCGCGTGTCACCTCGCCGTAAGAATATAAAAAATTAAAGCTACCTAGCATGGCATGTTTTATAATAAAACTTGTCACTAAAAAAACATATCAGTTATCTGGTTTCCAAAATTACTACAAGCTTTGCTTAGTTTGGGGCTATGCTAGGCTATAGCGCTGTGTGGAATGCATGTCCACCGGTATTTATTTATTTATGACAGCCTGCTAACGTCCGCTTCGCTGTGACTATGATAGGCTGATTATGACGATGATGACACAGTGCATTGACTCACAAATGACACAATAACAACGATATAATTGCTACTTGCCAATGTATGCCTCCATTGACTCAGTACCGATTTCTAGGGAAAACCGTGATAAGAGATTGAGCAAGATATGACTTTTTTTGCGGTATTAAAATAGTTTATACAGGGTTACAGAGTGGTTGTACTAAAGGAGCTCAGTGTATATAAAAATATGTAAAACATTTGAACAATTTTCAAGTTCCTTCCCAACGACCTTATAGACCATTTAAGATCGTTGTTCCTTCCTATAACAGGAGATGGTGAAATCACGCAAAAAAAAAACCTAAAGTGCAGTGCGGCGCTGGATTGTATTCGCGAGTTCACAATTCTGGCACTGTTACTGATAAGGGCAGGCGTGACGCTTACCACCAGGCAAACGTCAGGTCCTGACGTCAGTTCAAGTCAGGGGCGGGGGGTCATAGACAAGTCGAGGTCTAATTAGGACAGACTCCAATTCGATTACAACTAGAAAAAAAAACAGTAGTATACCTACACCCAGCCCAGTCATACCCCCCCACCCCGGATCTGTCCTTGCCTGCCCCTTTCTATTACGGACGGCCAGACAAACGTGACCAAACCAAAGCGCAATTCGTTTATGGCGGCATTCCCCACGTACGCACAAAGAGCGTTTCGATTCCACAATTTTGTTATTCGTACAACGAGGTTGTGGAATTCTCTGCCGGACTCTGTGTTTTCCGTAACGTTAAATAAGGGTGTCTTCGATTACAGTAAATAATGTTCATTTAGGTAAGCGTGCTCCATCCTATGCCGCATCTTTGTTTACTATCAGCACGGGGGTGTCACTCCGCAGTTTAGGTATGTTCGGCCGGCGCTCCGTCCGGGAGGACATTGCAAGGCTGAAGTCAGTGGCCGCCTGCACGCTAGCCTCGTCGCACGTAACTAAGCATAGGTGATAGAAAGAGAGCGGTATATCTAGGTGAATATAGCGAGCGGTATCCAGCGCTGTGCGAGTTGAATTGCTACTTTATTGCCTAGTAGATACAGTCCTTATTTATTTAAATTCCTTTGCGGAGTTAACTTTCTGTATTTAGTACTATTATTTATTCTGTGCTATCAGAGAGGACGTCGTCAAACGCTCCTTCGAACTACATAATCTTTCGTTAGAGGCTCTAGCATGGAAATTAGGAAGATATTTACTAAAGGAGAAATAATATCTGTGTACGTTGACAGTAAAAAATTACTAAAGTTATTAAAGGCTTAGGACATTTCCCATAGGCAGGTGGCCTAGTGATAAAAACTTCCGGAACTAGGCCAAAATGTCACTGCCTTTACATTAAGTTCTTCTCTGAAAATTGATCTTTTCCTTCCGCGAAAATTAGTGCGTTTTATTTTGAACAGCCGCCTTCCATACAATAAATACATTACATATATACATACATTTTTACGTATTGATTCTGGCTGGCTGTAGAGGTGACTGACGCGTTGCATCAGCAGGGGTATTCACAGCTCAATCGGAAAGGTTTCGGTTCGGATTCACATTATCTGTTCCACCCAGTTATCTACATTCAGGATGATAGCCCTGATCCATCTACCCCGCGGATATGTCGTTCCTATAATGATCTAATTCGTCGTAGCGCCCGTGACGAAAACAAAGACAGTGATGATCTGGATTTATTTAGACTTAGTTTTGGTCGATTTCGGAACAACATCTATAAAATAATTAATTGACAGTATAATTTTAGGATAATCTATTATATGTGTATATATATATATATATATATATATATATATTAATGACTCATTTATCTATTTGTAGTTTAAATAATAGCATTAAATAATTAAACTCGACTTCAACAGTTCTATTAGTTTAGGTAGGTAGGTACCAACGATATTTATAACATGCCCTCATTGGTCTAGCTCACAACGTTTGTTATTATTGTTTTGATACCTATATATATATATATATATATATATATTTTTAAGTGTCTAAATTATGTAATAGTTGCAATCCGAATCTACTGTTTTAGCCATGTCGAGCGCTTGCTATTTTGGGTCATGGGATCGTTCTGTATTTTTCAACATGTTACTGTATTATGCAATTTCTATGATCTGTTGTAAGTGCCTAATAAATAAATAAATAGTGTCGGATGTGGATCCGAACGGAAACCTTTCCGATCGAGGTGTGAATACCCCTGCTGATGTTCTAGCATAGATATTGCGAGTAATTATAGTACGCAAACGACTGATAGCTATAACATGAGTACCTATCAATCAATCAATCGAGAAACGTAATTGGCAACGACTGTCTAGTTCGGACTAAACTACAAAGCCTCAATTATCGTCGAAAACTAGCTAGCCTATCGGTTTTTTTTCCATGATCTTATTCCCCCCTGCCCATTCTTCTATCGGACGGCCAGGACCTCGAAAAAGCGACACTGTTTTATGGTTGATATACCAAAAACTCGTACGAAACGGTTTGATTCCACTTTCTTCATTCGAACTGCTAAAAAGTGGAATGCGCTGCCCGAGTGGGTGTTTCCCGATAATTATAATCTGAGTGTCTTCAAGTCGCGAGTAAATCGGTTTCTTCTAGGCAAGCGTGCTCCATCGTCGACTGCATCTTCGTTTATCATCAGACGAGATGGCAGTCAATTAATTTTTTGCGTATTAAGTACGTTTTTCTCGCAATATCTATGTTATAGCACCCTAAATATACAATGCGTCAGTGGATAGCTGTAGAGGTGACGCAGCGTGACCTCTACTAGCCAGAATCCAGGCAGGAAATTAGTGTATACTTATTGTAATGGAAGGTGGTTGTTTGAATCTATATACGTACGATTTTCAAGTCGGGCTTTTCGGGAAGGAAAACATTAATTTTCAGAGAAAAAAATTCAATGGCGTATGTGAATTTCTTAGTATAGCTTCGTCAAGAATAAAACTATAATTATGGGAAATTATAATTGGACCTCGGGTCTTATATATTTTTTTGTATTTTTTATATGTACGCGTGTGTTTGTGTGTTTTGTGTGTTTTTTTATGTGTGATAGTGTGTGTGTGTAGTGTGTTTGTGATTTTTATGTGTGTGTGTGTTGTGTTGTTGTTTAATTGTAAACAAAATTGTGCATGCGAGCGGAGCCGACTTTCAAACGATATTGTTTGGAATAAGGTTCAATAACGTTTGAAAGTAGGCTTTACTCGCATGCGCAATTATGCGTACGATTCAAAAATAAGGCCCCTGGATATATTGTTAAACTGCATCCCGAACCACCGGAGGACGATCAGCAGCGTCCTCTCGGTTAATGGTGGTGAGCATTCTGCGACTCCCAAGCCATCCGCAAAACCTGCCAAGGGGATTACCACCTTCGTCCAGAAGTGTACGTCTTCTGCATGGAGAGTATTATATTACTCTGTGATCTTCTGGCTGATGATATGTGTGGAAAATTATACTGGGACGGCAGCTTGATTCCAAGGGCGCCCGGCCCTGTTTGGCCTCGTTCGGACCTATTATATTATTTCGGCCTTAGGGATATTCGCCAAAGAACCAAAGTTACCGACATAGCTCGCAGGGTTTGCAAGTTGAAGTGGCAATGGGCAGGCCACATCGCTCGAAGAACTGATAACCGATGGGGAAGTTTCTTGAGTGGCGACCGGTATAGGTATACCCACTATAGTGGAACGACGATATTGTAAAAGTCGGGAACCGGTGCATGTAAATGGCAGGTTGCCGTATAGTGTGGCGGGTTAAGGGGAAGGCCGTCGTTCAGCAGTGATGATGATGATGTGATGAGTGATGAAAATAATTGGTATTTGGATAGAGTTTTTAAAACAAAAACTATAATATTTTTTGCTAGTAGTGTATATAGGGAGGAAAACCCCACCGTTATGGGAGATACGAATATTTCGGAACGGAGCGATTTTCTTCCGTACGCGAACGAAGTTGAGGGTGACCTGTAGTAGCGTTATACCTATAGATAGATAGATAGATAGATAGATAGATAAATAGATAGATAGATAGATAGATAGATAGTTTTATTCATTGGTAGATTTACAATAGTCCCAATGAAAGTATTAAGAGTTGTTCATCATACCATAAACTAAAAAAGGTGATTCTAAACGATCACCGATGTTAAGCAACGGACGGTCCGGTCAGTCTTCGGATGGGTGACCGTGAGTGGCATTTATTTCTGAGCGCTACCGTGGATCGGATGACACGTTAAATTGTTGGTCCCGGTTGTTTGTTCTAGTTTCTATAACAACATCCGTCAGCCCTGTCAGAGGCCTTCGGGCGGCACATTTACTCTGACACTAGGGCTGGCCACTCAGCCTATACGAGCTTACTTACTTTTATGATACCATATTTCGTCAATGTTACACACTAGTACAATTACTCGTATTATTATTATATACTATCTTAGATAAATTTAATAGGTCTTATTATGCTGTAAAAGGGCATCATTATCAGATAAAATAAAAGGTATGTAATAGAACCTCCTATGTGATTAGGTGTACTTATTTTCAAAAGAAAATCTTTCTTTTATATTTTAAATTGTCTTGTCCAGTAAAAGTAGTCTAACTTTATTGTTAAATGCTGTGTTATTAGCTGTAACTTGTATCCTCGCTGGAAGCTTGTTATAGATTTTTTGGCCCATGATCATCGGGTTTTTTTAATAGTACATTATGATACAAGTGTGCTATGTTGGTCATTACACTAGAGGCGGTATTATGCGCGCGAGCCGCAGGCGAGCGCGATAAGGAACCCGAGAGTGTATTGAAACATAGCACAAGAGTTTCATACGACTGTTTTCGTCACACTTGCGAGGAAAAAACAATTTTTTTTGATAATAATCAACCACACATCGAAAACGTTAACAAACATTTGCGGAAAATGGCGCCCAAATCAGTAATGCGCGCGCAGGTTGACATTTACTTCAGCGGCATAAGAACTCTTTGTTGGTATTACAAAAAAACTGTAAGTATTACCCGGCTATATTAAGAGTGTTTCGTATACATACGTCTAATTGCAGTCACGTACAAACTTGAGTTTACCGGGTTATACCTATTATAGCACAAGTGCCGTAATGTAAAGTAAAAAGCACGGGTGCGTAATAGCTTGGATTATGAGCCTAAAACCGATGCAATAAGATCCACTTTACGAGCAAGTGTGATGAAAAATATATTATGGTATTGGGGCTGATGATGAAGGCCTTTGGAATCCGCTTGTCCATTGGTCTATCTACATAATAGAATTTCGCGAGAACACTGATGTGCCAAGTGCTTGTGTGTCATCGAAGATTTGCAAAACAATAAAGTAGGTATTCTGGTAAAACCCATCGTTAGCTGTATAGCTTTGAATACGTGATAGGAGTCACAACATCGTGGGGGCCTGTCACGACTTTAAGAGGAGGAAAAGTGTTCGATTTCTCGTTACAGATTAGAGCGGAACCCGCGCACGTAAGAGGTTTTTAATGATAAGTCCTGTAGACATGGGCAAAGTACCTAAGTATCCTGATTGTAAAAGATTTATTTTTTGAAATCAGAGTTTCCTGCCCATGACCATGCATTGCAGATTGCAGCAGATTGCCAGCGGTCGCAGCCACTGAAGAGAGAAGTGAATAGAACGGAAATGTGACGGGCCGCGCTAGCCATTCTACCAATATACATGTTTTTAAACTGAGAATAATCAAAAAGACAATTTATATAGACGCGTAGGAAACTAAACCACACTGCTGTTGCAATATGGCATTTAGAGCGTATTGCTTCAAATGCGCGACCAATGATTGGCATTTAATAGTCGTAGTTTCTATACAATTATGTGTGAAACTAGCGACAGCGGTTTCCCATAGAATAGGCTATTTGACTCCATTGAAAATATGCTACAAATTGATATAATCCTAATAAATTGCAGCGCAATAAAGCATTAAGCATAAGCTTTTTTGCGATCATGCTGAGCTGGAGCCGTTTTGTGGCAAAGAAACTAGCAACCTGTTTGTATAATTTAGTTATTTTTCTTTATTTCCATAATTATACTATGTTTTTTTGTTGCAAATAAAGTATTGTCTATTGTCTAACCAAACGAAAATCAATGCACGACTTTTTTCAATACAAAAACCTTGAATTTTGCCTTGTTTATTACTTATATAATATTAATATTTTATAATGCTTTGGCTAAGAGAGAAAGAAAAACGCCATCTATATAAATTACGTAATACTAATATGAAACCTAGGCGATCTTAGTTCGTATTTTGCACACTCTTTTGAGCCATGCAATAACGCAAGCCCCTAAATAGTTTCGCGAGAAATTCATAGATGGCGTGAAAACAACCTGTGGAAACTGGAAAATAATATTTGAAAGACCAACATCGTGGGACCATACCAAGTTACTAAGTAGTTCTTTATTGAGAAACTATAGCTACAAGCTTAGGAGCCATTACAAATTGTCACTATGGTAGAGATTTAGTTTAGATATTATTACAGGGTAAAGAACTAAACATTACGTCTAATGCTAGGGCTTCACCTGCGTGACGCTTTACGACCAGCTATCGAAATAATTCACGTGCAATAAATGATGCATTAAAAATGCGCTACATAGGTGGCCACACTATTATTTGACTTTGAATATCGACTAACGTCTAACGACGTCAATAATGCCACTAGCCTATTAGCGTGCTAACTCCGGCCATATCTGCGTACTGTATCAAATACCGCGCTAAATAATGGCATTACATCTAGGTAAGGGGAAGCCAGGGAAGCCCTAGCATAAGGGAAAAAAATGTGGTCCGTGCCACCGACACTTGATGTGTGCCATCCACCCCGTTAAGCGCCGGCACCACTGGGGTGGATGAAACTATGTTTCCCATCTGCCCCGGCACCGGGGCAGGAGCACCGGGGTGGATCGGACCCACTCGAAATTTCCAGCAAGCGTGCTTCATTTTCTATCACATCATCAGTTTTCATCAGGTGACATCGTTTGCACACGATGCAAATGCATGCAAAGTTTGTTATAAAAAATAAATTAAAAAACCGTACAGAAACTCCCAACTCTTTAAGGGCCTGAGATTTGGACTGGCAACCTCACGTTTTTTAGTCAAGCCAACTCCCAACACTCCCAAGTAAGGCTACATGACCACGTCGTATACATAATACTTCGTATGCAATGTTACCAGAGAAATTACTGGGTATGAAGAGATTTAACATCTAATATCTCAGGGTGACGTGCGCAGTGCAGTGCGGCGCAGGAATATAGTCGCAAGTTCACAATTCTGGCAATGCTACTATTATGGGCAGGCGTGACGCTTACCAACAGGCGAACATCTTGCTCTTCTAGTCACTTGATTGGAAAAAACGTATATGCAGCTGACTGACTTAGACACCTTCGCTTGGTCAAGAATCGATCTCGTATAAAGTGAAGAGGCCTTGAATTCAGGCCCATGTTCCATGGTGCAAATATCAGTTACGTTGCTACCTATAGTTCTGTTAGCAAGGTCAAGAAAGGAAAGGCCTAATTCACCTTTGCTTTGTTACAATAAACAATGGGTTCTACCTACGGATGGGCATGTACGACTGTACGTACCTACGTAGATCTGATATACCTTCAATGGTGCAACTTTGAACGCTGTGCTACAAAACATACTCTCGGTACATATAGGTGACAAGCTTAGAACCCGAGTCGAGCCAAGCTAAGCAAAGCCATTTATAGTAGGCCTTAAAAGGCCTAGTACGGTACTCGACCTGTTTTTCTCATGATGTCAATACTTTCTTTACGATTCAGTTCAATTTCAAAAATAAATAAAAATAAATAAATATTGGGGGACATTTATTACACACAGCGCCATCTAGCCCCATACTAAGCAAAGCTTGTATTATGGAAACCAGATAGCAGATAGAATACTTATATACAATATTTTTTTTCGTAAATACATACTTATAATATATATCTGGGTGTGTACCAGACACAGAACAAACATCGATGGACGTCATATACATTTTTGTCCTAAATCGAACCCACGCCCTACAGGCTGTATGTTTAACATTGATTGTTTTTGCTTTCCTATTGAACAGAATTTTGAATTTAAGGGAACACGGCCTGCTATACTCGATACAAGTAACTTAAAAAAAAAAACCGACTTCAAATTAATATGGGACTACCTTATCCCATAGAGAGTATACCCTTTCAATTAAAAAAACAAATTTAAAAATCGGTCCACAATTGACGGAGAAATCGGTGAACATTAATAAATAAAAAAAAGCATACGCGTCGAACATAGAACCTCCTCCTTTTTTGAAGTCGGTTAAAAATATGAGGGTATTCCCCTATTTTCTTTCTGGATAACGTCTCTAAAGCAATTTTTTTTAAATATTATCTAGGTTTGCTGACTGTAGACGTGTTGGCCATTCTGTCAATTTCCTATTATTCAGCAACTGATTGCTAAAGAAATCTGCGTCCAGTACCACCGGAGGACTGGCAGCTGCGTCGAAAATAACATCGATTTTTTATTGTATTTGTCCATCCGAGGGTTATGTGTGGAAAAGATGCCTCTTCACTATCAGAGTGCCTTTTGGATCTATCTGTAGGAAGTTATGCACCTAATACCCTAATAGAATATGCATGTGTTTCAATTATTAAAAAAACGGATAAATGGAGAGTTTAACTGAATCTGATGCTTACGTCGAAAAAATAATTGTAATCGGCTGGTATAGTTCTGAAATATAAGCGTTCAAAGTATTTGGGAGGGATTCATCAGTCCCTTTCTATCAAATCACGTGCATAGTATAGAATTTGTTTGGAATCGTAAACTTTGACGTCATAAACCTAGTATAGTGCCCTCCCTGTCTAACATGAAACTAAAATGTTTATAACTTCTTTATTAGTGCACATATAACAATTTTACTTTCGATGATTTGTTTTGTTGCTTGTCAGCTTTTTGTGAGTCAATAAAAAAACTGAGAAAGAAAGTTGAGGATGTTACTCGTTGGGAACAAACCAAAATGATCGGGCTCCAACCACTAGCATCATTAGCAATAGAAGTTTCTGGAGCCACTGATCTCCAAGCATTAGAGTTAGAAGGCTTGTATCCAGCTGTGGAAAATGATGCAAAATGACGTCACTTATACAGGTTGCTATTGAATTCATGAGCAATATCTTATGGAGTCATTAAACTCATTACTATGAAGTCAAAGCGGAAATCATGAAAAAAAATCAGCTGCTCCATACAACTCTTCGTGCATTATTGAATTATTTGTGTGCGACAGCCGATTTTTTCTCGTTTTCAGTGTGAGTGTCATGGTACAAAGTTGTCCATTATGATGACTTTAATAACCCCCTAGGATATTGCTTATGAATTCAATAACACCCTGTGTAACAAGTTCTTTAATTTCCTCAAAAAAACATATTTTTCTTATAATAACCATTTGAATTTAGATACCTTGGCACGTAATTAGTTTAGAACTCAGATAAATGCCGAAGCGATGATGGATGATTGTCCAGAATTGATGGATCATTAGCTCAAACGTTTTATTTACTTCACGTATTTTAGCCAACGACATTAAAGCCTATTGAATGGTGATACATAAACTCAACTCACACTAAACATACACTCCGTACGGCACATGCTCGCTCAATTACTGTCGTCGGTCGTGTGACGTCTTTGTAATATAAGGTTCAATTTGGGATTGTCATCAGCCATAAAACGTACACTGCTGGACGAAGGCCCTTACTAGAGGGGTGTTGCCATAATCCCCACGCTTGGCAGGCGGCTTGCGGATTGCAGAATGCTCACTACCGTTAACCAAGAGGACGCTGCTGCCCGTCCTCCGGTGGGTCTGGTTGCAGTTTCAGGACATACCCAGGACCCAAACAATTTGGGGTCAATGAAATGTAATGAGATCTTTTACACCAATTACAGCTGTTGACAGTTCCAAAAACGTTTTTTTATGCAATGGAGTAAAAAAACAAGCGTGACGTTCTGCTGGTGGTAAGCATCACGCCTGCCTATAACCGTAGCAGTGCCAGAATATATTTTTTTTGTTGTCCTATTGAAATGTGGCCCATAAAAATAGCTAATTAATAAAAAGAAAATGAAAATCTGATCAAAAATAAGCAACTTATAAGGATTTTAATATCACGCTCGACAGAGAGACGAAACAGCAAATCGTGACGTCACTTCTCTGTACGCCATATAAATTCTATTCTGACAAGTAAGGCGTGACGTAATTTTTTGTTTTGTGGGAAAGGGACAGAGTTGTCTCTAACAAAAACTTTAAACGCTCATATATCAGAACATTATTAACCGATTTAAATATTTTTTTCAATAAACATACTATATTTACTTAAATTCTTCATCAAAGCTATTGGTTTCAACGATATAAACATCAGTCATCTACCCTATTGCGCACAAAATCTTGCGACGCACTGCACTGTTCTCGTCATCCTGAGATATTACAAGTAGATTTGTCAAATCTCTTCAAACCAAAACACAAACGGACTCTGCAATAGAGAGTTACTACCACTACAAGCGGCGAAAGATAGACTAAAGTACCTCCTTTTTTTTAACACACATGAGTTCGCGTTTGGTCGCAAGCTCGCCTTTTAGTAAGCAACGATGTGGTCGAAGACGAAGCACGCAGTCTTAGAAGATATTTATTCACACTGACCTTCAAAAGATCTAGATGATGTCTCTCTGGAAACAAAGAAGTCGGTAAGTACGTGTTACTTTGACCCCGGCCCGAGCCAGCGAGATGATATTGCTTGATAATTTAGCTGGATGACGTATCTATATTTATTTATCCATGCTTTTAACAAAATAGAACTTGTTTATTATAAAGTTTCTTTTCAAGTTGTTTCCTGCATATTTTTTAGAGAATATATTTTATACAGGGTTAATAAAAAAAATGTATAAATACATATTTTATCTACAACTCACAGAAGAAGAGGTTCTTCACGATTTAAGTTTTAAAAATTCCTTTTTTGTTATGTAAATAATTACATAACAAAAAAATAAGCTTAGGCTGCTTTCTCATAAGAGAATTTCAGAGAGAATCAGCTATTTTTATACCTTTTTGTAAAATTTGTTTTTATTTATAAGCTAGAGCAAGAGAAGCCGACACCGCTATACTTGAAATCGTGAGGTCGCGGGTACAAGCCCAGGCCCGTACCTATGAACTCTTTGTAATATAAATTCTAACTTCTTTTGTGGTAAAACATGTCTTTTCATGTTGTTTCCAAAACTCCGAAGAAGCTTTTAGTCAAGTTGCCATAACTTTACTAGAGCATGACTATGGACTTGACTGTGACTTACTAAGTGTGACTGACTGTGACTAAGACTCGTCATTCTTGACCTGAAATTCATTAAAATCTTGTTATACTTATTATAAATACTTGACACTGGCAAATGCACAGAGTGCGACGCCATAATCCTCTTAGGAGGAAAGAAGAAGAAAAAATCTGTAACTTATGACTTTTTTGAGTTTCTGGCCTTATGAGGTTTCTTTTCTGGTCTAGCTTTGATTGCTTTTAATTTTCTTAACCCTGTATTATTGTTAACTGTTATTCCAAGTATGTGAGTAATTTTATAGTGGTAATTATGGTTTATTTGAGTCATCAATTAAATTAATGAAATGAGTTTTACTAAAGAACATAATATAAATTCCTCGTTTATTTATTTGAATTGAATTCCTATTTGTTCTATGACAGTGCGTTGCAAATGCGACACTGTGAATAATTATGTTTCTGCTATTATATTATACAAGAAATAAGTATAACATAATACTTTAGGAAACATAAAATGCCCATAACAAAGTTAGAACGTCTTTTCAACCGACTTCAAAAACGGAGGTTCTCAATTCGACTGTATGTTTTTTTTGTATGTATGTTACGCGATTATATACTCCGCCAATTATGAACTGATATTGATGATGATTGACTGATTTTTGTTTGGTAGGTAATACTTCAGAAGTATAATTGTAAAAAAAGTTAATTTTATCGAAATCCGTTGAGTAGTTTGGTTTTTAAAACATAATTACTAGAAAATATGAAGATGTCATCCAGGTATTCGAAGTTGAAGTCGGTTGTATTCTTTTTTAAAGCGTATTATTACTTTAAAAAATCGGTAACTATGCAGGTACTTAGTGCTTCATCATCATCATCATCATCATCATCATCATCATCATCATCATCATCATCATCATCATCATCATCATCATCATCATCATCATCATCATCATCATCATCATCTGATGCCAGAAGACGTTTACTCAGCTGGACTAAGGCCCCCTTTTTGCCACAATTCCTAAAACTGCATCCAAAACCACCGGAGCCGACTGTCTGCCAA
Organism: Erannis defoliaria; assembly: GCA_905404285.2. Taxonomy (NCBI): domain Eukaryota; kingdom Metazoa; phylum Arthropoda; class Insecta; order Lepidoptera; family Geometridae; genus Erannis; species Erannis defoliaria. The sequence goes on along the minus strand of FR990090.1, from coordinate 3,603,761 downwards.
GCGTGGGGTTTATGGCAACCACTCCCTATTAAGGGGGAGACCTTCGTCCAGCAGTGGACGTCTTCGGGCTGATGAGTGAGTGAGTTGCCACAATTCCCACGCATGGCTTGGCTTGGGGATCGCAAAATGCTCACCACCGTTAACCGAGAGGACGCTGCGCTGCTTAATTCATGCAAAAAAATATAAAAACCAAAAAATCTTCTTGGCAAGCGTATAATTAAGTAGTAATCAAAAAGTCTACAAGTTTTAGGCGAGTTAAGTTAATTTCAAACCGGATTGCCATGTTAAAATTAAGTTAAAAACTGGAGACGGCAAGCTAGAGTTCCTATTCATTTATGATGTCATGTTACACAGACAGAATAGATGACAGATACGCAACTTGGATTAAATGATTGGTCCAGAATACAGCGTGCGGATATCTCGCTCGCGCATTTCAAAATTTTTTAAGGCATGAAATCACTGAATATAGTTAAGAAAAAGCGCAATCAATTAAATTACTGCGAATAGGTATCTTCTGGGCAAGCGAGCTCCACCTTAGACCTTGTCTACGTCTCGGTGAGGCAAGGTAGCACGCGAACCCTATATTACATTACAAAAAAAAAAGGTTTAATAGCTGATTGATGTTTGTTTTTGTTTTGTTTGAATGTTTATTTCTTTTGGTGTGTACAATAAAGAGTTTGCCTATCTAGAAAAAAAAACAAATAAGTACCTAATAGGGAATAAGCATGTGTTTTTTTTATTAACTTACAATAATACTGACTGGCAACAAAACAAATCTTCGAAAGTATTTTTTTTATATGTGCACAAATAACGAAGTTATACACATTTTAGTTTCATGTTAGACAGGGAGAAATTCTATACTAGCACGTATTTTGCTAGAAAGTAAATATAGTAGTAGTAGTAGTGTAGTATTTTGCGTATTTTTCTCATGTAGTCTGCACCTATAATTGTGGTGACGTTTAGTTAGTAACTACCATACCATGTATCAGATGTGGGAAATGACGTACATCATGTTGGTGTTCTTAGTAAATAAATAAATAAATAGAAAGGGACAGATGACTCGCTCCCAAATACGCTGAACACTTAAGTATATTTCAGAACTTTACCAGCCGATTTCAATTATTTTTACGACGTAAGCATTAGATTCAGATAAACTCTACATATCATACACACATATTAAGCTCAGCTCCGGTGGATGTATCCGAGCTGATGATGATGATGACGATAAAGGGTTCGGCATATCGTACGAAGCTCAGCTTAATGGATAGAGCCGGTAGAGCCAAGAGATAGCCAGTGGTAGAGCAGAATCCAAGCTGGCCGGTGGTAAAAGTTGCAGGACGAAGCACCTCCTCAATACGTGCCGTGTCAAGGATCACTGCCTTTTGGATCTGGCCGTTGACCCAACCATCTAGCATAAACCTTTCAATATTATTTTTATTGCTGAAAATTCCAGCCAATATTGTCATGTTATTATGGCCTACTCTATAGCAAGAAGTTTTACCGGAAACGTTGTTTTACTTTTCTTATACCAAAGGCATAACCGGTAACTTAATTAGGTAATCGACAAACTTGGTAAGATTAATGTCCAAACTCTTACAGAACAACAGTCCGACAGTTCTGTATACTGGCATAGTATGACTTCATTAACGCAGGCTCGCTCTTTATGGATTTCAAATTCATTAAAAAAAAACTTGTTACAGGGCCCCATGGTTTCACACGATATCCTACGGGAATCTTCGATATTCCAACATAACTTAACGCTACGTATTCATCCAGATAGCTACTAGCTATCTCTTTTCCAAAGACTTAAATTCAAAATGCCATTACAACGTAAAATAATGCGTTAGGAAAAGTTACTCATCTGTCCTTCATTAATCTATGTATGCAATTTGTTTACTGTGAGAAATATACTCGAAGTGAATCAAAAAATTTTGGTGAGACGTAATCAAATTTGCATATCCTTGCTTGAAGTAATTTTGTCACAATTTAATCATTTATTGTTGTTTGCATTTTATATTCGGGGTCAACTGAGTTCAATGCCAATTCCAGAGGCAACTAGGAAACAAATTTTATAGCTTTGAACATAAAATTCTAAGTAAGGCGCACTCAATAAAGAGGACTTGTTTGAATTAAATTTTAATGGCTATCATATTACAAGTATGGAATGCGTGCCTAATAAAAACGACATTTAATTAAATTAGGTTTGCATAAAATGGTTGTCTGACAAAAAATGGTTTTTCCATAATTTCAGTTGGCTTATTTCTCTAGCAATAAATAATTGTAATCCTTGAGGGATAAAGATAATGACAGGAAAAAAATTGCAAACTAATTCGCAAAACAGACGAAGATCAACATGCATTAACAATTTCAAGGTTTTGTCATTTGTTTTTATCTTAAATCAAGTTACCAAATCTTCTTACATTTCCTGTCTCGCTCAGAACAAAATAAAAAAAGCATAATTAATCAACCTATCAATTTTAATAACTTAAACACACGCAATTACATAATAACTAGCAATCACGACACAAATATACATCTAATTGACTCAAATTGCCGTGGTTTACCCACATTCATTCAAACACTACTTACATCAAAGCAAATTCAAATTAAACTGCTGAAGGGTCTTGGTAAACACCAGCGAATAGTATTAGATTTCTTTTCCTCTCCATAATCATGAAGACGAAGTTTCTGTTCGCTTCAAACCTGTTCCCTAAGAATCTATCCTCCAAACCGACGACTACTGCAGAAGCTGCTACCGTTCCGTCTTCTGTTACTTCTAAATCAACATTTTGCGTGACCGAAGTGACGTACAAGGGACTGTCAGAAACCCCGGGCAACTCTGCCCTCTCCTTGTCGAAAATAGATTGGATTCCAGAATATTGTAGAGGGGGCACCAAGTCTGCTTGAGACGAGATCTTGAATCTTGGAACATATACGTCTATGTCAGATAATTCCTCATCGGATCTAAAATAATTTATCCAATCGAAAGGCTGAGACGCTAAGTTAGTCAAAACTTGTTTTATCGGCGTTCCGTCGAAAGGCAAGAGAATCAGCATAGAAAACTCCTTATTTTTCCCGTAAGGCAACTCCAAAACTTGTGCTTGTAGTTGGTTCATATCTAAAAGACGATGAGGAGCCTTTTGGTACATCATGTTGATTCTCCCGATAGGTTTTCCTTGATAATCATAAAAGTCTTCCTCTTTTGTCAGTGTTGAGTCGAATGGTAGGGTCCAATTCGCCTTAAAATAAAGAGCTTCAAGAAGAATTAAACGTAGGTTCTGTAAGCTTTCTTCTCTAACAGCGTTCAAAATTCTTCCTTCTGTCGCCAAACATATGTATCTATTAATATCTTCTGCCAATTTAGCAGCATTCGATGAATCTATGGAGTAAATATCAGTATTATATGACACAGCTGCTTCACAAAATTCGGGATGTATTTGTAAGCTACAGTCAGAGAACATAGTGGATTGTCCTTTCAGTATCACATCTTGTCGGTCGCTTCTTAATAAGTTGCTGGTGTCTATATGAAGCGCTTGAGTGTCCCGAAGCGCCATCGGCAGTCTTAAATTTATCATCAGTTCTTGGAACGTTTGACCCGATGATCCTTCAGCTAGTAACGACAGGACGCTCCAAACTGATACCGGCGAAATAGCGACATTGCTCTTTCCAAAATTCTCTTGATACGTATGCGTGTGATCCAGTAATTGTAGAGAAAACTCGTTCAGCGGTGCAAAGTCAAGGGTGCTCGTACTAGGGGCCGTGAAGGCGTAACTCACGAACAATATAAACGTAAAAAGTATTAACATTTTTGCGCCTTGATTAAACAAGCTTCTCACGTGCGCGACTCACAATGATTGTATTTTAACTGGTTGAGAAACGTTTTCCGCAGTTTTATTTAAGTGTGTTATTATGACTGTTGCCTACGAACCCATCAGCATCACTGTATCAACGTCATTAGTACTTAGTCTACATACCCGAGTGTTTGTCTGAGGATTCCTATGGGTCGTTATCGGTAGCCTTACCAGGTCATTCCTATTGAGCTGGGAGTTAATTAGCTAATTTGTTATTCTCCTCCGTTGTCAGCCCTTATGATTTTATGACGTTATAGACTGGGATTATCTTTCAAGGATATTTATTTTGCATATTGATGCACATCATTGTACAAAAGATTCTACGTAGCAGTAAATTATTAAGTAGAAATCCTTTAATTTACTAGCCGTTTACCGTCGCGGGGAACAGCGGGACCGTGGTGCGTCGAGGCGAGGAAGATTAGGTACGCTGGGCCTGGGACGTCGCTTAAGGGAGAAATGGCGGGATCCCCGATCCGGTTGGTTCCTGGTTCAGCAAATCTCCCTCGCCATTCAGGTACTCTTGCGCCCTAGGTACTTCAGTTAGGGATCAGTGCGTGGTGGATATTTGGATAAAATTGCGTTTGACTTTACCTTAAGGTAATATTTTTTTTATTTCTAAATTATGATAATGAGTGTGATTGCCCGACGGGTTTTTGTTATGACATTGTCATTGTTACCGTAAACAGATTGTATTTTGATTAGTTTATTTTTTTAAAGGATGGTGTGAAAAAATACTTGTGCTCGTATTGGTGTTTTCAGTAATATTAACATTAAGTAATAAATATTACTAATAATTACTAAATAGTGTTTGTGTTATGCGTAATATAGTTATTTTATTACAATTATCTAATAAAAGCAATTGTTAATGAATGAATGAAATTCAATACAACTTTCACTGTCCAATCACCGTCGCTGGGTCCAATATATCAGTTATAATTGATCGTATATCATAATTATAAATGCCATAAATGTAGGGCCATTAATTATGTTGCATGGATGATTAATTAATAAAAAAAACTAATACCTATGTTAATTATTGCATAGTGCTACCGCAATGTATTGATATCTTTGTAAGAGGCAAGATTCAATTATGTGGATTCTAAGCTCCGCAATTAATTAAAACTATATAATTTTCATCACACTTGCTCGTAAAGTGGATCTTATTGCATCAGTTTTAGGCTCATAATCCAAGATATTACACATGCGTCCTTTATAATTTACCTACATTACAGCACTAGTGCTATATAATAGGTAAAACCCGGTTAATTTAATTTAATTTTACGATTTTAGGGAAACTAACAGCCTAAATAAATGAATATTAACACTTGGTTCTATGACTGGGCCAATTATAAGTTTCCGCCAATAGAAAAGTTAACTAAAAATTAAAAGTTTAAAAACTAAAAACTAAAAGTTAATAGTTAAGTTAACTTTATACCTGACTGCAAGTTATGTATGTTTAAGAAGCGTTCTCAATATATCCGGGTAATACAGTATTTTTATATGACCAACAAATAGTATTTATACGGCTAAAGAAAATGTCACCTGCGCTCGCATCGCTATGGTTTATTTTATAATTTTCCGCAAATATTTGTTGACGTTTTCACTGTTTGGTTGATTATTATCAAAAAGAGCTTGTTTTTGTCCTCGCAAGTGTGATGAAAATCGTCGTATGGAACGCGTGTGCTATTGGTAATTACACTTTCAGCTCCCTTATCGCGATCACCTGCGGCTCACGTGCATAATAGCGCCTAGAGTGTAATGACGAACATAACACACTGTATCTTATTATACTATTAAAATTATTCTTTTTATATACAGTTATTATTAAAATCAGTATACTGGTTGAATTTAAATATCATATTCAAATGTAAGCCGATACCACAAGTAATTTTATTTTTTTATTACATGATAGCCTTGTTCATAAACTGACATTTTCGTAAAAACTCAATGCCGAATAAGGCCTAAGGCACTAAATAGGTTATAAACATTATTAAAGATTACTAACACTATTATTAATATTATTAACATTATTAGATTTATCGATAGGCGACCTATGGACAGGATTTTTACCTAATATTATGTTAACATGAATTATTTTATGGGTATAATATTGGTGCAAGGACGGTTGAATATTCAATTTGAATTACATTGTAAATAAAAATTATATTTGTAGGTACATTCGTATTGTACACCAGCGACGATGTTACAATGAATAGACGGGAAATAAGCGCATGGATTTTGAAGTCATACCTACTGAGCGCCAGCTCTCCACTGGCGCCAGTCATACTCTGTCTTTGCGACATGCGAGCCGTACGATAAAACAATACAAATAAATCCAAATTATGGCTTCATGTGCATTCCTCAAGTGTAAGAATACTACTAATATTTGCAATAAAACGTAGGTACCACATTCCACAACTAAATACACATTAATCACTGTATTTTGTAACAACTGCAATTAATAACCTAACAAGGTAATAACCTTAGCATATTTATTGAAGTTATATTATATTCATATTTATATTTATCGCCTCAAAATGGCTATTGCCATTTTGAGGCGATCGTAAATTTACGAGACAGAGACTTCGAGAATCCATCGTCAATGCTCGTGAATGTTAGAGAGCGCAATTAATAGACATAGGTATACATTGTGTTCTCTTTTTGTCTTGCAGTAATTAGATTCGCTATCTCTATTTTCTGGCAAATGTAATATGCATACTTTTAGCTAGGTATGCTTGATTGTGTTGACTTGTTAATTTTGAACGATTTGCAAGCGCTGGGCCCGTCCATTCCATTATCACCGTCGCGAATAAATTACATTAGTTTCTACTGCTCCATTTCTCTTATCAACGAAGTACGGATAATCTAGCTTCGATGTTACTTGGGGAACAGTCATCATCATCATCAACCCGGAGACGTCCACTGCTGAACGAAGGCCTCCCCCTTAGACCGCCACACTTTACGACAACCTGCCATTTGCATCCACCGGTTGCCCGCGACTTTTACAATGTCGTCGGTCCACCTAGTGGGAGGCCTTCCTACGCTGCATCTTCAGGTTCGCGGTCGCCTCTCAAGAACCTTTCTTCCCCATCGGTTGTCAGTTCTTCGAGCGAGGTGGCCTGCCCATTGCCACTTCAACTTGCAAACCTTGCGAGCTATGTCGGTAACTTTGGCGAATATCCTTGTTCCGGATTCTATCGCGCAAAGTAACTCCGAGCATAGCTCTCTCCATTGCCTGTTGCGTGACTCTGAGTTTCTCCAAAAGGCAAGTAGTTAAAGGCCACAAACAACAACAGGACAACAGAGGAACTGGGGAACAGTGCATTGTTCGAAATAATAGATACTTGTCGGGATTTTATAAGTCAAGGTCTACAAAACAACAACCAGATAAATGTAGAGTAAGATGAAACTAGTTTACCTACATAACAAGTAACTTTAAAAAACAACCGACTTCAAATTAATATGGGACCACCTCACAAGTACTCCCTTTCAAATAAAAAAAAGAATTTTCAAAATCGATCCACAATTGATTGAGAAATCGGTGAACATACATAAAAAAAAACAGATACCGTTGAACATAGAAGGAAGGTCAACATCCTTTTTCGAAGTCGGTTAATAAATTACATTATTCGTACAATAGGGTAGATGACTGATGTTTATATCGTTGAAACCAATAGCTTTGATGAAGAATTTAAGTAAATATAGTATGTTTATTGAAAAAATAATTTAAATCGGTTAATAATGTTCTGATATATAAGCGTTTAAAGTTTTTGTTAGAGACGACTCTGTCCCTTTCCCACAAAACAAAAAATGACGTCACGCCTTACTTGACAGAATATAATGTATATGGCGTACTGAGAAGTGACGTCACGATTTGCTGTTTCGCCTCTCTGTCTAGCATGATATTAAAATGCTTATAAGTCGCTTATTTTTGATCAGATTTTTTTTTTCTTTAATCGTCTATATTTATGGGCCACATTTTAAAAGGACAATAAAAAAAACCAGTCATCTAGCCTATTATCAACGAAGTACGAATAATCAGCCTACTGGTACGTAGTACTATTATTTATTCTGTGCTACTGGTACACCTATCCCTACCAAGGTATCCCTGCTGGTAGGTCTACTTCGATTTGTTTTGTACTTGGGGAACCAGTGCATTGATCGAAAAATAGGTACTTGGATTTTATAAGTCAAGGTCACAGTCACAGTGCATTGATCGAAAAAATTGGTACTTGTCGAGATTTTATAAGTCAAGGTCTGCAAAACACCAACCAGATATGTGGAGTAAGATGAAATCTAGTTTACCTACATAAAATTGTAAATAAATGGCATGTTTACTTACGTATTTTGTACCTGCCATAAAATTTACAAATTACGCTTCTTGACTGGCAAGGACAGATTTATTATCATTTAAATTTAAAATTTTACCTTAATTATTTTTTAAATGTTAATTTAAAATTGGACCTGGGTATGTTCTAAAACTGCAACCAGACCCACCGGAGGACGGGCAGCAGCGTCCTCTTAGTTAACGGTGGTGAGCATGATCCCCAAGCCACCTGCCAAGCGTGGGGATTATGGCAACACCCCTCTATTAAGAGGGAGGCCTTCGTCCAGCAGTGGACGTTTTATGGCTGACGACGATGTCCTAAAACTGCATCCAGAACCACCGGAGGACGGGCAGCAGCGTGCTCTCAGTTAACGGTGGTAACCATTCTGCGATCCCCAGGCCGCTTGCCAAGCGTGGGGATTATGGCAACATCTCCCTTTAAGGGAGAGGCCTTCGTCCAGCAGTGGACGTCTTCAGGCTGTTGATGATGATGATGATGAAATTTAAAATTTTAATGTATCCTGTTTGAATTAGAAGAGGATCGCATAGTGCTAGGCCAGTGGGTGCCTGATAATTGAAGGAAGCCAAGATGAGCCGTTGCGTTGATACGATAGGGCTTTGCCTAGTAAAGTCTGACGTGAGATCACAGTTTGGAATAGTAGATTGCTTACCAAGGGAGGAAACATTTTTTTTAAGGCGAGAGTGTTTCTTTGAATCCAGAGCGTCAAAAGTAAAAAAAAAATTTGATCCCGAAGTGGACATTCTGATTTTTACCACCTTCTATGAGAAAATAAGTTCAGTGTATGAATAAGATTTTTTTTTCATTCTCACTACTCACACTCACTTCTTACTTTTTATTGAGGAAGATACACTGAGTTGAAATAAAACAAAGTAAAATCCGAATTTGAGTAAAGAATTACGAATCTCCGTGGTTGATCTCTTTAACGATAGGAACTTGGAGGATCTAGCTCTCTCTCTCTCTCTATACAACGTGTAACAAAAAGGTTCAACAATACTGAAGGGTATGTTGTACTCATCATTATGAACAAGTTTAACTGTGGGGCCCACCTTGAAATCGCGAAAAAAACAGCTGTTCCATACAAAAAGTTCATTCACCTTGGACAAAATGTATGGAACAGATGTTTTTTTTTTGCGATTTCAAAGTTGGAGCCATAGTAAAAGTTGTTCATAATAACGAGTACATACATACCCTTCAGTATTGTTGAACTTTTTTGTTACATTGTATAGTTTTAGTTGGTACATGCAAATAAAACTTGTTTTTTTTTATTTGTCCTATCTTTATCATCTCCGAGCAGCAACATCCTTTTGTTTTTTGTTGTGTAGTATAGGCTAAGTAGTCTTTGAAGTTTGTTGTAGTTAATAAAGACATATGCCTAAAAAAAACAACATGTATGTATTATGTAGTTATGTTCTTATTGTTTATATGTTATGTGTAAAACCTTGGTTAAATATAGTCACGGTATCTGTGAGACATCTCTTAATATCTAGAGCACGTGCTGTGATGTCCTTAATACTTCCTCATTCTCAGTTTACCTTCAAGGAAAATTAAGAGCTGTGTCGTTTAATGAAATTCAGTACTGGGAGGGCAATTCCGTTAATCAAAGCTGGACCACTTCCCATACGTTTCCGCTACTCGTCCTCTCTGTCGGCGGCCGGCTAACGGCCGTGGTCCGGCCAAGCATACCTTGAGTTTTATAAACGTGCGATGTTAGAAAGCTGGACCTTTTCCGTTGCGCTACCAACGTTTCCCCCATACTCTCCCCATCGAAACCATAGACAAACTGCTCAGCTTCACCAACATGACGTCACTCAGAAGCTCCATTTTCGTTTGTTGTTTTTAATAGTGCCTGGCCATGGATACTAGTCCTTCAGCCGAATACATTTTTCTTCATCGATGTTGCCAATCATGTTTGGTTGTTAATCGTATCATAAAAATCGTGAAATAACTATTACTGAAGTCGGTGCCACCTATCTTTATACATTACAGCGTAATAAGATAGTCTATTACAGTTATGAATAATTTTATTGTACATCATCATCATCAGCAGATTTCAATATTGGCACCATAGTAAAAGTTGTTTGTTTTGATGTACAGAATATGCCCTTCAAATGATGCTAACTGATTAGAACTAATCCTGTATATCGGTGAGTAAAAGAAAAAAATTACATCATCTAGAGAGGTTGCTATAATCTCCACGCTTGGCAGGTGGCTTGGGGATTGCAGAATGCTCACCACCAAGTGGGCTCTGCTGCCCGTCCTCCGTTGGTTCTGGTTGCAGTTTGGGGACATTCATGCATTTGAGGAGGTCGCCGGTAAGTACAAACTTACATAAACATTTTAATATAGGTACTTTTTAATGTAGTAGTTCTATTTCCTATGTAATAGGGTGTAAATAATTGCTAGGTCCTCGTCGTCCTCTTGGTTAACGGTGGTGAGCATTCTGCGATCCCCAAACCACCTGCCAAGCGTGGGGATTATGGCAAACCCCCATATTAAAGGGGAGGCTTTCGTCCAGCAGTGGACAGCTTTTGGCTGTTGATGATGAATTGCTAGGTAACCTGAAATAAAAAAACAAGTATATATACAAGTATAATAGAAAGGCTGGCAGCACAGGATCGACTCGATTTCTAATGACGTTGTCAAATGCTTGACACTGAATGACACCTGGCATGTGCAGAATATAGCGCAAGCGTAGAACTTCCAACATGTATTACTTTACTCTATGACTTCCAACCTCCTTGGTGAAGAATGTGCTTCGCGTGGCAGCATAATAGAATGTCAATAATCTGTTTTTGGCGGGAACATGGAAATCATGTCGTTGCAATCTATTTTTTTATTAAACTTGTGTTTTATCGCGAATTAATGATTAAAAATGGTGGTGTTTTATTCATTGAGTGTTGAATTACATGCACAAGTGTGGGCAAGTGATATAATGTGGTGAAACATGTCTTTTCGTGTTGTTTTCAAAACTCCGTAGAAGCTCATAGTAAACTCGCCAGAAAAAAATAACTTGAAAATTCATAAACTTGACCCTGGCAGAATGCACAATATGCGATGCCAATAACTAAGACGAAAAAAAAATTACAATCATCATGTCAATAGATACCATGAAGACTTTTGGCGGGAGAGTGCAAAAATTATATCACCCGTCACACACCGTCGCTGCAAGAAGGAGTCTTAAATGAGCCCCAGTGCTCAGGCACACACACAATAGGGAAACCTATAGTTAAACTTAAATGCTATTTTGATTTGGTCTTGCCAACCGTCGTACAGTCACATACAAATGGTTGGCAAGAGTTCCATTGTCAATAGCTTCCCAAAAGATGGGGCATTCAAGGCGCTCTACGTTCGATCTTAGCAACCTTATTGGGCTGCGCTACTTTGTGCCTCCATCATAACTCTGGTCGATCAACCAAGAAGAGGGTGTTTGGGAGGGTCCTGGCCTCGTGGGTATAATATGTGCTTCATAGTGATTTATCACAGGAAGCCAAGAGTAGGTATACATAAGACTATAATATATTTTTTTCACCGTCTTCTCCCTTTACGTCACCCTACATTTTTATTTATGATGCCTTAATTTTTTCTTAATTTTTGGCATCACACTTTTTGCATTCTGCCAATCTTGAGTAATTGAATCAAAGACATAATAAATATTGGAGTTCTGGGATTTGGGAACCTTAGATTATGTCTTGGAACATTGATTTCCTGCTTGGAAAGAAGGAGCTATGTAAATGTTCCACGTTCACAGAGCACATTTTTCAACTTTTCCTTTGTTTTTTGGCTTTGTAGTTTGTGCACAGGATACCTTGCTTATGGGAATCAAAAAATATTGAGAAACGATCGGATTGACAATATTTCTTGATAACTCATAGATCTAAAATAAGAATATAGAAACAATCTGATTCATGGTAATTTAACAACGATGGGAACGGATACACACTTTTTTTCATTATTCCTATCCTAGGTCGGAGTTTTACTTCACGACTTTTTCCACGATGTAATCCTCTCCTCCTCAGGAGGAAAGAAGGTCTTAACCAAGACCAATGCTGTACTCCATGCATGAAGACAATTATTCGGATATCCGGTTTGTTATTTGCATAGACAAATATCAACTAGTTATTTGGGTTCTCTAGTTGAAAAGTAAGAAAAATTAGAGTTGGAAAGAGGCATACATAAGTAGCTGTCGGCTCATAATATGAATTATATATTTATTTGGTATTACAATAAAATATGACACTCAAGGATTGTGTAGGTTTCTATCTATCATAGGAACAAGGCTTATTTATACATACAATATCTCCAAAAATCAATTTTCATCACAATACCTTAGAAAAAAAGACATTCCCTTAGAAAGTTTCATCCCCCGTTTCACCCCTGCCAAAAAAATATTGAAAACAGAATTTCCTATTTTAAATTAACTATTCAAATAAAAAAAACACGACTAAAAGTTCAAAAACAAAGCACAAAAGGTTTTACCGATTTTAACCCCTTTAGGGCCCGAATTACAAAAAATATTTTCTTAGTACACCTCTACTCATTAAGACAAATATACCCTCTAAATTTCAAATCTGTATGATCAGCGGTTAAGGCTGAACGTTGTCTGTCAGTCAGACAGTAAGTCTGCTAGTCAGTCAGTAACTGAGTCACTCAGTCGTACAGCCAGGACAGTGATTTTTATAGTATTAGCTTGTGCGTGTGCGTGTTTGTTACCTCAAACACGCTAAAACAGCTGAATGGATTTGGATGAAACTCGGAATAGATTCTTTCCGAGCATAGCATACAGGCTACTTTTAAAAATAAAAATGACGACGTGTAATTTTTTTTACTAGTACTACTTCATCAATGCAATTTTTTATAAAGAACCCTTAACTATTATTTGCGCATCACGCTGTCTTTTATTTTTGGAACAATTTCAAAAACGCGTCTCTCTGATAATTGACTTGTACCTACTGTCAGAACCTCAGAGACATGTAAAAATATCAAAGCGTAAAATAAAATCGCTAATTTTTCAGATGAGAAAGAGGAAAATATATTTTTAAAGAGGACACAAAGGTTGAGCAAATGGAAATAAATAAAATGGGTAAGGAAAGGTATATAATCAAAGTGGGTAAGGTTGATTTCACATTTTTTTATATTAGCATTGAAAATGGAGGTCCAGAAGTTTTAGACAATTCCCATTGATTTATTATAATATATCAATATTTTTTTCAAAATAATACTGTAATTATGTATACCCATTTAAAATAGGTAACAAAAATTATATTAAATAAAATACTTTAAAATAAAAATTACTTAGGTATTAAAAGAAACAAGAAAATACTTAGTTCAAATAGATACTAAATTACAGTATGTTTGTTCTAGCAAGTTGGCTCACTGTGATTTATTTTATTTATATTCTAGGTTAATGATAACAGTCAATTGACTGTTATCATTTAGAAAGACTGGACGAGTCTCGTGGTGCTCGTGTCTGCTGAACGTAGAAAGTCTCCAACGTCAGGGCTCTCCAGTGCGTCTCGTTAAGAACTATGAATTTCTGCAAACTGCCAAACGAAATAAAGTAAAATTGATGGCAAAAACGAGGTACTGAAAGGTGGAAAACCCTTGATTGCACAACATAAAGTAAATACTAGCATTGAACGGCTATTCTGCTTCGACCATGATATAAAGATGGTCACTTCTGTAGATGTCCGCTCCAAAAGACATTCCAGGACGAGAAACCATCTATAGTTAGTTATTTATTGTAGGCCCCGGATATTCTATATCGCAGGCTTTCTATGGTTTAAATCTTTATTATTTTACTATTGTGAGTATTCTAAGCCAATTCTGAGGAATCGAGTTGGGAAATCTTAGCTTATTAATAATAATTATGTTTCTCCTTGTCTGATGCTTGTCTGCGGAAAAAGAATTATATTTTAAGGTACAGAATGCCGCTATTTCGCTCGCGCATTGCAACATTTTTGAATTTTTATAATCTATACATATAATAAAACTGTAACGATGCGATTACTGTACATTGAAGATATATTTAAAAATCATTTTTTTTTAGGATTGTATGAGAGCAACAGAAACCAAAAATACAGTTTTTAAAAATTTTGTCTGTCTGTCTGTCTATCTGTCTGTCCGGGATAAACTCAGAAACTACGGCACGAATTTGAATGCAATTTCTTGAAATATGATCTATGAAGTCCGGCGCTTCACATAGGCTATGTTTTATCAAAATCGGCCTAGGAATATAGAAGTTATGACGCAATTTATGAAAAAATATACTTTTCCAATATAACTTGAACCCCCGAACATACCGAGCCCTTAAGGTCCGAGGACCAGCTTATACTGGTTAATGTTTATCTTGAGAGTTTGCGAGTCAGAAAGATGAATGGATTGACATGCGATTTTCTAAAAAATGTTCTGTGTTGTCATAAGCTACTTAACACGACACAGCACAGTAGGTAGGCCTCCTCCTAGGTGGACCGACGACATTGTAAAAGTCGTGACCAACCGGTGGATGCAAAGGGCAGGTTTTCATACAGAGTGGCGGTCTAAGGGGGAGGCCTTCGTTCACCAGTGGATGTCTACGGGCTGATGATGATGATGATGATGATGGTAGTCGCAGGCAACCGGTGGATGCAAATGGCAGGTTGTAATACAGAGTGGCGGTCTAAGGGGGAGGCCTTCGTTCACCAGTAGATGTATACGGGCTAATGATGATGGTAGTCGCGGGCAACCGGTGGATGCAAATGGCAGGTGTTGTAATACAGAGTGGCGGTCTAAGGAGGAGGCCTTCATTCACCAGTGGATGTCTACGGGCTGATGATGATGATGATGATGATGGTAGTCGCAGGCAACCGGTGGATGCAAATGGCAGGTTGTAATACAGAGTGGCGGTCTAAGGGGGAGGCCTTCGTTCACCAGTGGATGTCTACGGGCTATGATGATGATCGCATTACCTATTGCATCACAAGGCAGAAGAAGTTATGAAATAAATGCCTGCCTAATAAGTCAAAAAGTCTTTGCCCGTTATTACCAAATTAGATACAATCTCACGGTTAATATAGGGACCCAAAGAAGGCAGAGTCAGGACGCGCAAGAGTTTTCCGAATTGTTGTCAAATATTTCATTGGAGAAAGTATTTGTTTTCAAAATCTTATATTGGTTTGGTGTCCATTGCTGGACTTATCCTAGGTCTATACTCGAAAGGCGAATAAGCCACTGCGCAGGCCCAGTTGCGGGTTAGTGGATTCACATAATATACATTAACATTAACGCCAAAGGATCATTTAGTATGGGCCCGGGTTTTGAACTCGTGACCTCACGACTTGAAGTTCAGCGGTCCCGAATTAGGCTAGTTGGTTTATTAGGCTCTGCGGTCACATTGATGAAATGCAAATAGTGATACCTCTTGGTTGCGTGCGCGGGCCATTTGTCGCCACGGAACCAACACGAATATCCCATCTACCCGACCTAGAATACTGATTATCCAGAAAATACAACATAAGACTGCATTCCCTCATAATGAAAGTATCTATCTTTAGAGAGGCGTAAGTGTAAGATGGTGCGAGATACAACATTGTTATTATGCACGAAGATATCGTTACAAAATGATCAGCCGAATTTAAACCCTCTTAAACTGTTACTTTGTTATTTAAAGTAAAATAAGGTCATGCGCATAAAACTATTTGGTCCACGCGAGTGAAGCCGCGGGTACAGCTAGTCAAAAATCTCAATTGGTGATATTGCTGAGAATTGTATTACAAAGGTGCAGCAAAATAATAATTTTGATCTAAACTAGTTTTTGCAGCACCTAACTAAAAATATGATTATTGGTTATGCCCAGTTTAATAAATGAAAACATGACTGAATGGAAATTGTAACTTTCGAACCATTGTAAAATGTTATTCCCTTTGTAATTTCACTGACTGCGATTTGTCATAACTATACTCGTATGCAGCGACAATGATAAGATGAATGGACGGGAAATAAGCGCACGGATTTTGAAGAGTATATGTTGAGCGCCGGCTCTTCACTCGCTTCAGTCATACTCTGCCTTTGCGACATGCGAGCCGTACAATACGACAATACAAACTTCTAATACAGTCGTGTACAATATGTACATTAGATTCGCTATCTCTATTTTCCGGCAAATTTAATATGCATACTTTTAGCTAGGTATGCTTGATTGTGTTGTCTTGTTAAATTCGTCGATCGATTTGCAAGCGCTGGGCTCGTCCATTCCATTATCACCGTCGCTGACTATATATGCAGCCTTTAAAAGTGTTGAAATGCGCGAGCGCGAGCGCTAGCGGCGCGCAGTATTCTGAGCCCTTCTGTTTAGTCTCTCAACTAGAATTATTCTTGAATATTTCATATGAAGTATTACCTACTTTGGGGTATTTCTATGTTTTTAATGCGTGGATAGTAAGAAAAGGCTGGCAGGACTTGAACCTGCATACGAGCAATCTCTCTCTGGGTTTCCGCCCCAACTGCTTTGCCAATAGGGTAGATGACTGATATTTAAATCGTTGAAACCAATAGCTTTGATTCAAAATTTAAGTAAATATAATATGTTTATTGAAAACATAATTTAAATCGGTTATTTATGTTCTGATATATAAGCATTTAAAATTTTGGTAGAGACAACTCTGTCTCTTTCCCACAAAACAAAAAATGACGTCACGCCTTACTTGCCAGAATAGAATTTATATGGCGTACAGAGAAGTGACGTCACGATTTGCTGTTTCTCCTCTCTGTCTAGCATGATATTAAAATGCTTATAAGTTGCTTATTTTTAATCAGATTTTAATTTTCTTTTCATTAATCAGCTATATTTATGGGCCACATTTTAATAGAAAAAAATAGAACTATTTTTCTTTTCGGCCCTCTTTCGTTGACTCTTCCCTCACTGTTCCTGGCAAAGTTACGAAATAGAGCAGTAGCCAATTTAAAATAAATACATGTTTGGATTTGTCAACGAAAACCTTTACAAATGACGTGAGTATGTTTGGAGTTGTCAACGAAAGCCTTCACATTAAATGACGTAAATGTCTGTTGATCATGATACAGGTTGATCCGATAGACGCTTGTCAAAATCACAATGACTGACAATAATAATTAATACTGAAATAAATTTTTTTAGCTGTGTATTATATTCTCATTACTAGCAAAAGTACCTAATACCTATACTAATGTTTGGAAAATTTGGCTAGTGCATGTGTGAGAAAAGTTTTTCGAATGTTCCTTAGCTATGCTAAAAGTAGAAAATAAATATCGTTAGGTGCACATTTCTTAGTGTAATGTTGTTTTTTCGGTTTTTTTTACATGATTATACCCTAAAGATGACTATTTTCTGAAAAGTATGAAAAAATCAACAGTGCTTTGTTTTTTTTAATAAATTATTACCATTTACTTTAATTATTTTTTTTAGGAGATATTAGGAAGAATTGAATGATGGTAAAGAATCAAACAAATAGATCAACAAAAAAACCGCAATAACAACAGCACACTAAGAGCTAAATGTTAATGATAATTAATTATTTGTAATAAAATATCTGCAGAACAACAACAAAGATACGACGACTTGTCATGAAACACGGTTTAATTTTTTTATTAGATTCATAAACTTTAGTTAGCTGGAATTATTGGTAGATTACACACCTAGGGAGCAAAAGTAAAGAATGTCTCAGATCTCATGTCTCCAGATGCGAAGCCCATGTTGACAAGCATGTGATCTGAGGCTTATTTACTTGCCCCGTGGTGTGTATAAGATTTTCGTGCCGCTGCGGAAGTGGTACCTTCGCTCCACGCCGCGGGACGATGTAAAATATAAATATTAAATTATTTTTACCATAGCCACAAGTTCCTAGTCATATGGCAAATTTTTATGGTTTCTTACCAAAGAACTTGCCATGGTGGTCTTCTTTTTTACAGTGACAACAGAACCCTCCGAGATGATTTCCTGCGTGCACCTGACAGACTATCCATTTATAAAGGGACACCTGTACAAATAGAAATATCACACGTATACTTTGAGTGACGTAGAACTCTTTCTATGTCTAGGTGAGACGTTGTTCGACCGTTGTTCATCCGTTGCTCAGCCGTTACTGAGACGTTTATCAGCCGATGGTCGACCTCGAAGGAATTTTCAGACTGCGCTATAAAATATGTAACCTAACGATTACATCGCAAGGCGGATGCCGCATTCATATAATAATGTATTCATGAACACGTTTCCCTATACCTATGTTTTAATAATTATATGCCTGATAAAGTACAAAGTATTTTAATTTCTTTAAGTTTTTGCTGTTTTACCGTCGTAGCCATATAACGTTACGGATTATTTAACGTAAGTATATGTGGGTTAGTAATAAAAAGTAAAAATCTGAAGGTATAAAGCAAAGAAAAGTATTTAATTGGGGTTTCACATTTGTAAGTAGTTCTCAATAATAGCAACCCTGTAGTAAGTTTGAGGAAGATGATTGGATGAAATTCTCCGCCTGACATGTTTTCCACAGTAATGCCAGGAGAGAAAAAAGATTTCAAGACTTTTTTGTCAAGCTTATATTACAAATCATTCGTTTTAGTCATTTATGTTATAGCGTAGTCTGAAGACTCCCCTGATGACGTAACTATACTTCTAGTCAAGTGACTTTGACGTTATTATTCAATAATAAAAATGTCATAAAAGTCGGAATATTTTTGTAAATTGGGCAAACACAAATTGACATTGCGCACCGAGGGTTCTACACAATGTAAATATATATTTGTATTTTGTTTTTAATACACAATGTGGTTGATTTTGAAGGTTTATAAGTTAACAGAACTAAACTAACTAAAGTATTGCTGTCCTTAGCTAACATGTCTGATAAAAAAGGGACAGCGATATTTTAATTAGTTTAAATCTGTCGACTAAAGCCTTCAAAACAATGTTGACCATAATGTTTTTATTTATTTAGAATGTTTTCGCTCGCTCTACGTGGCTGATTTTTATTATTTATGTCGTTTAGCTATAAAGTTTTCATGGTCATTATGTCAAGTTTGACGTTAATTATCGGTTATTTTATGACGATAATTCACGATTTGACGTTAACACAAAATAATTGCCTAACGTCACTTTGTATTGTACATTATGAAACTTTTTTTTTTGTTATATCTTTTTTTTATTTAGGGACATGGAGTCATTTTTGACTATGTCAGTCCCATAGTATACACACAAAAAGAATTTAAACAATACAGACTCTGTCTTTGAAAAGTCTATAGGCAGACCGACAGAGCATCCTAGCAGCGCTAGATGTTGGCACCGCTAAAATGCTCTGGATCAACCCCACATCTAGGTTATTTTTATGAAACTTAGATTTTTGAGCATACTTGCATTATTAGGTTTTAACGGCCTTACTCAAAAACGTCGCTCTAACTTAGTCAAATTAAATAATTGAATGATTTTAAGACATTATAATGTCTCTGTAGGTCAAACGGACAAACAGACGTCTACCCACGACACGCAAGCTTAGTAATAGTTCCATTGAACAATTTCGCATAGAGAACCCTAAAATAAAAAAAATATTATTAATTAATATTTGTCAAATTCGTTTATTTTATCACACAAAAAACAACACGCAGAAAATACAAGTAATCATAAAAATTAAACAGAGTCACAGATTCCTACCCAATACTTACTTTGAGAAAGATCAAAGCTTCTGGCGTTATCGTTTATAAGGGAAAGAAGAGAAGCAAATTTGAGAGGATATACAATAAGACAGTTAGCTGCACCCACAGACTTGGCTGCACCGGTCCGCACTCAATATTCCACGTGAATAGGTTGTTCTCGCTTAGTTAGTAGATAGATAAGACTGATAGGTGATCGCCGTGCCTTGGCCGAGCCTAACATTGTGCATAATATGACAATACAAATTATTATTTAAAGCAAGGTTGTACCAGAAAACGGCGGCGCCGAACGTCCCGTTAGCGGGGTGACGTGAGCAGGCTAATACGATAGCAGAGCAGACCACTGAACAGTATATTGTAGCAGAAATCCCCTGGTACACCCAGTAATCTTGAAGTGGACTACAGGAATAAAAAAAGCCCCTGGAACAGCCAGGTGAACTATGTGGGTGGACTACGGACTACGGGCAGGAAGCGAACGTTTTAAGTACTGAAGCAGAGTGACCACTGAGGGCGCCAGCAAGGTTGGCTGGCGTGTACGCCAACTCATGGCCCCGTGTGCCGCTTTCTGTAATCATTATTTTCCAGTGAAATAATTTAAGAAAAATTGTGTTGGGAAATAGTATTTTATAAAAGAAAACAACCAATGTTTAATTTAAATCTGGTAGTAGGCACACACTGATTTTAGAAGGTAAGAAAATAATGAATAATTAACATCAAACTTCTAAATCTTTTTGGAAAATAACTGTAAAGTAGATAGTTGAGCGAAGCGAGATCTCTGAGTTTAAGGGGACAATTCGTGCAAATACAATATTGTTATTGAACATGAATATGAGCTTATTTTATCAAGGGACTTGGAGGGTTTGATCTAGGGGTCGCGAGGTTCACTTCGCTGCGAACTACTAGTTCTAGGAATTTGTTCATAATACTAACTGTCATTTAATCTATGTACATGAGGCGGACCGTAGCTGTTGAACGTTTCACATTGAATTTTGTTTTTCCCTTAGAGGATTATGGCGTATGGCGTTGTACATAGTGTATTTGCCACTGTCGAGTGTTTTTGTATTTTTCTAGCTAGGTATCATCAAAATATTGATTGCATTAATTATGATTAATTTAAATATTGTACTTAGTCAAAGTCAATTCAAGCATTATACTTGGAAGCAAGCCAGAAGCAAGATACGGTTAAATTCAAGTCATCATGGTAAAAATGGTAGATTTTAAAAGCAGCCTTCTTTAAATCTGTCACGAAAAGATTCGCTTCACCAATTTACATTGCATGCCTAGACTTCAGTAAAAAAATTATTTAAGTATAATGATAGGTATGTATTTTAATAATCAGAATACCCACAAAAATTGTTGACTTGATTTTTCTTGTTGGCGCCAAATCTTCTCCACGATTTCTAAATAACGGCATATGATCGGCATACAAAGCTTTTATAATGAAGTATTTGTCAAAGTTGATTGATAAGTTTTGATAAGTCAAAATTTGACAGCAGTTAGTTGAAATAAATGGCTGAATATTTTTTGTAATGGCGGTATAAGGGTAGAAACGGGTAACAACGACAGACGAATAACTAAATAATATACAATGTGCACTGAGAAGTGTGAAGTTTAGAAACGAACCTTCGACTGTCACATAACATTTTTGACTTGGGTGGGAATCGAACCCATAACCTACAGGTCTAAAGGCAGACATACTAACAACAGAGTTATAAGGGTTTAATTTTATATTCATTTGTTTTACCGATAGAAAATTTCACCTATCCATATTGTCGGTGACAATATAATTTTATATGTAAGGACACCCCTGTATTCATAATTACCCTGCCTTTCCCAACCGTTTTCAAGGTGAAGCGCTTGTCAAATGATCATTGGTGAATCTAGGTAGAAGGTTATGGGGGAAGGCAGCAGCCTCGTTGTCTTCCCGTTTCTTGAAAATTACAAAAGTTACCTAGTTTTACTCTCAAAAAGGACCAAATTGAGCACCATGAAAGAATGTCATGGACCAGTTTTAAGCCGAAGATTTCCCATGTTGCAAATAGACTACTGTTACTGCAGTCGATCATCAATTTAATATTTTATCAGATAGCCATTGCAGCATAAAAAAATAAATATTATTCAAATATATGAAACATGCCTTAGCATACGAGTAAGTACATCTACAACAAGTTAGTGCTAGGCTAGACCCAACGGGGGCACGGCGCCCCAGAGTTAACTACTGGCTAAGTACCGGGGCGTCGCAGTGACGTCATGTTAGTGAACTTGAGCAGTTTGTCTATGGTTTCGATGGGTAGAGTATGGGTGAAACGTTGGTAGCGCTACGGAAAAGGTCCAGCCTTCTAACATCACACGTTTATAAAACTTAAGGTATGCTTGGCCGGACCACGGCCGTTAGCCGGCGCCGACAGAGAGGACGAATAGCGGAAACGTATGGGAAGTGGTCCAGCTTTGATTAACTGAATCGGCGTCCTGCTGCTCTTGTACTACGTATTATTTATTCTGTGGTAGAACAACATTTTTTTTTTATTAAATGTTATGTCTGAAAACTATAATCACACTATATTCCATAGGTACATAACAGCCCTATCTACGATTTTTTTCAATCCGGGGCAGAAACTTGATAGTGGGCTCCCAGTTTCAAAAATTTTTTTCATACTAATAATATTTTTTTCCCAAATTTTTTTTGGTAATTACTTACCTACGTAGAATCGGAACTCCTTACTTTTTTAAATTTGTTCTACTGCCTAGGTGTAAAAAAAATTGTTTTAAAAAGAAGAAAGTTTGGAAAATCCAAAAGTGCACGCCTCATAATTATCGCTCATTAAATTTTTGAGAAAAAAACATTAAATTACTTGTAGTAGTATTTTAACTTAATTAGTAAAAATAAGTTTAAATTATAATATAAAAAACAATCTACTGCGATGCAGCTGCTTGCAGCGCATTTCAATGTGTTCAAAAACTGGGCGTTTTAAAATCGAATGAAATAATGCTGCATCCTAAGCGCTTTGTGGAACAAGTTTTTTTATTTTCAACCATATTATAATACGATTTAGGCGCCCCCTGAAACTGCACCAGTTTGCCCCCCGCACCCCCAATAGATCCGGGGCTGGTACGTACATAATATTGATTGAAAAATGTCTGTATCATATTTAGTGCAATATAATTTAGAAAATTGGTATTTGGATAGACTTTTAGTTATCTAGTCCGCCTAACGCGCGAGCCGTAATAAACGTCTATCCACTCTTTTTTCCCCGCAAAAACAAGACAGACGTATCCATATTCAAGCTTTATCACTTTCTCGCGCGGGGAAAGACCAATTAGTCCTCGGCGTGTGCTAGAGGGCCAGGTTTCATCTATAGGGGTGAAAATAGGGAGGGAAATAAAATTACCCACCGATATGGAAGATATTTGGGAGAGGGCAAGGAGCGGTCCTAATTTCTTCCTTACGCAGTCGAAGTCGCAAGGCAACCTAGTCTTTCGTGAGAGGATTGTAGAATACATTATATTGACAAGGATTCTGTGCTTACGTGATGAGATTTTCCCCAGTAGCGAGCGAGGTTGTAATCATTGCATTGCAGTAGGTTTTTATTAGTCAGAATTAACCGCATTATTATCGCGAGAACGTTTGCCGATTTACTTATCCTTGGAAATCGGAAGTAAGGTTTGCTGTAGTAGTATTTTAACTTAATTAGTAAAAATAAGTTTAAATTATAATATAAAAAACAATCTACTGCGATGCAGCTGCTTGCAGCGCATTTCAATGTGTTCAAAAACTGGGCGTTTTAAAATCGAATGAAATAATGCTGCATCCTAAGCGCTTTGTGGAACAAGTTTTTTTATTTTCAACCATATTATAATACGATTTAGGCGCCCCCTGAAACTGCACCAGTTTGCCCCCCGCACCCCCAATAGATCCGGGGCTGGTACGTACATAATATTGATTGAAAAATGTCTGTATCATATTTAGTGCAATATAATTTAGAAAATTGGTATTTGGATAGACTTTTAGTTATCTAGTCCGCCTAACGCGCGAGCCGTAATAAACGTCTATCCACTCTTTTTTCCCCGCAAAAACAAGACAGACGTATCCATATTCAAGCTTTATCACTTTCTCGCGCGGGGAAAGACCAATTAGTCCTCGGCGTGTGCTAGAGGGCCAGGTTTCATCTATAGGGGTGAAAATAGGGAGGGAAATAAAATTACCCACCGATATGGAAGATATTTGGGAGAGGGCAAGGAGCGGTCCTAATTTCTTCCTTACGCAGTCGAAGTCGCAAGGCAACCTAGTCTTTCGTGAGAGGATTGTAGAATACATTATATTGACAAGGATTCTGTGCTTACGTGATGAGATTTTCCCCAGTAGCGAGCGAGGTTGTAATCATTGCATTGCAGTAGGTTTTTATTAGTCAGAATTAACCGCATTATTATCGCGAGAACGTTTGCCGATTTACTTATCCTTGGAAATCGGAAGTAAGGTTTGCTGTAGTAGTATTTTAACTTAATTAGTAAAAATAAGTTTAAATTATAATATAAAAAACAATCTACTGCGATGCAGCTGCTTGCAGCGCATTTCAATGTGTTCAAAAACTGGGCGTTTTAAAATCGAATGAAATAATGCTGCATCCTAAGCGCTTTGTGGAACAAGTTTTTTTATTTTCAACCATATTATAATACGATTTAGGCGCCCCCTGAAACTGCACCAGTTTGCCCCCCGCACCCCCAATAGATCCGGGGCTGGTACGTACATAATATTGATTGAAAAATGTCTGTATCATATTTAGTGCAATATAATTTAGAAAATTGGTATTTGGATAGACTTTTAGTTATCTAGTCCGCCTAACGCGCGAGCCGTAATAAACGTCTATCCACTCTTTTTTCCCCGCGAAAACAAGACAGACGTATCCATATTCAAGCTTTATCACTTTCTCGCGCGGGGAAAGACCAATTAGTCCTCGGCGTGTGCTAGAGGGCCAGGTTTCATCTATAGGGGTGAAAATAGGGAGGGAAATAAAATTACCCACCGATATGGAAGATATTTGGGAGAGGGCAAGGAGCGGTCCTAATTTCTTCCTTACGCAGTCGAAGTCGCAAGGCAACCTAGTCTTTCGTGAGAGGATTGTAGAATACATTATATTGACAAGGATTCTGTGCTTACGTGATGAGATTTTCCCCAGTAGCGAGCGAGGTTGTAATCATTGCATTGCAGTAGGTTTTTATTAGTCAGAATTAACCGCATTATTATCGCGAGAACGTTTGCCGATTTACTTATCCTTGGAAATCGGAAGTAAGGTTTGCTGTTTGGTTTTTACGTAGGTACGTAGGTATTACGATTGTTTTACCAATTTTAGCTTTTTAAGTGTCATATAAGTAGGTGTCCGTTTTCTATTTTTAACCTCCAACGTAAACGGAGGAGTTATTTTTAATTTATTTATGCAGGGTTATCATAAAACCGACCCGGATAAGGCAAAAAAAACCTGTCCCATACAAAACATGCAATAAACCAGCGACAATGATAAGATGAATGGACGGGAAATAAGCGCACGGATTTTGAAGACTATATGTTGAGCGCCGGCTCTCCACTCGCTTCAGTCATACCCTGCCTTTGCGACATGCGAGCCGTACGATACGACAATAATCATCATCATCAGCCCGGAGACGTCCACTGCTTGCTGCCTTAGACCGCCACACCGTACGACACCTGCCATTTGCATCCACCGCTTGCCCGCGACTTTTACAATGTCGTCGGTCCACCTAGTGGGAAGCCTTCCTACGCTGCGTCTTCCGGTTCGCGGTCGCCACTCAAGAACCTTTTTTCCCCTTCGGTTGTCAGTTCTTCGAGCAATGTGGCCTGCCCTGCGCCACTTCAACTTGCAAACCTTGCGAGCTATGTCAGTAACTTTGGTTCTTTGGCGAATATCCTCGTTCCGATTCTATCGCGCAAAGTAACTCCGAGCATAGCTCTCTCCATTGCCCGTTGCGTGACTCTGAGTTTCTCCAAAAGACCAAAAGAACAGCAGTTAAAGACCACGTTTCTGTTCCATATGTCATCACTGGCAACACACACTGGTCGTTGACCCCTGTCTTCAGACACTGAGGGATTTTGGACGAGAAGATATTACGCAATTTCCCGAACGCTGCCCATCCGAGTTGGATTCTTCGGGCGACCTCTTTGTCTAAGTTGGACCCTAACTGAACAATCTGTCCAAGGTAGTTGTAGTGGTCAATAACTTCGAGAGTATCGTTCCCAACGACAACCGGTACGGGCACAACATGGACATTGGACATGATCTTTGTCTTGTCTATTTTCATTTTAAGACCCACCTGTTGGGAAACATTACTGAGGTCGCTGAGCCTATATTGAGGTCCTTCAGCGACTCTGCCATGATGACTATATCATCGGCAAAGCGTAGGCGAGTGATGTATTCGCCATGTTGATGCCGATACGACAATACAAACTTGTAATACATGTACATGTGTTGTCTTTTTGTCATGCAGTAATTAGATTCGCTATCTCTATTTTCCGGCAAAATTAGAGCATACTTTTAGCTAGGAAGCATACCTAGCTAAAAGTATGTACATATATATAGTACAAGCTTTGCTTAGTTTGGGGCTAGATGGCGTTGTGTAAAAATAAATGTCCACGCAATATTTTTTTATTTTATTATCCCACAAGCCCGCAACAAGTCAAATAAAAAGACAAATGGTTTATTTAGCAAACACGTAACCGGGTACAAAACAGTAAGCAAATTTAAAATTCAACAATAAAAAATTATATAACCATTTAAATTTTCAACTATCTACGGTAATTATACAATGCATGGCAGCATCGCCCGCATATTTATAAATACCTATGCAAATGTATAGATACAGTTTCTATGAGGATTATGTAATAGGAATTTTGTTTGGCAAAGACGTATGGGTGTTATTGAGGTGTCAACTGATAAGAGGTGTCGCGAGACCTCTAGTGATTCTACAGGATTATAAAAAACAAAAAAAATACCATATCATAGGTTTAACACTACTACTAACACTGCACTTATGGATAATTTGTCAGTTTTTTTTTTTTTTTATATAAACTTGGGCTGTATGTACCAAGCGAAAGGGTCACTATACTCATCGTGAACAACTTTTGGTGTCAACTAGTGAGATGAAATAAAAAGGTAAAAACATCTTAGGTGTCAACCCTGTAACCGCGAAAAGAAACTGTTGTTTCATTGACTCTAGACACAATGTATGGAACAGCTGTCTTTTTGTTATTTCAGAGTTAACCCCATTGTGAAAGTTTTTCTACAATACTGTAGTGTTTCATAATAGTACATTATGATACAAGTGTGCTATGTTTGTCATTACACTAGAGGCGGTATTATGCGCGCGAGCCGCAGGCGAGCGCGATAAGGAAGCCGAGAGTGTATTGAAACATAGCACAAGAGTTTCATACGACTGTTTTCATCACACTTGCGAGGAAAAATAAATATTTTTTTGATAATAATCAATCACACAGAGAAAACGTCAACAAACATTTGCGGAAAATGGCGCCCAAACCAGCAATGCGCGCGCAGGTTGACATTTTACTTCCAGCGGTATAAGAACTCTTTGTAGGTATTACAAAAACGTAAGTATTACCCGGCTATATTAAGAGTGCTTCGTATACATACGTCTAATTGCAGTCACGTACAAACTTGATTTTACCGGGTTATACCTATTATAGCACAAGTGCCGTAACGTAAAGTAAAAAGCACGCGTGCGTAATAGCTTGGATTATGAGCCTAAAACCTATGCAATAAGATCCACTTTACGAGGAAGTGTGATGAAATAGTACATTATGATACGAGTGTGCTAAGTTGGTCATTACACTAGAGGCGGTATTATGCGCGCGAGCCGCAGGCGAGCGCGATAAGGAAGCCGAGAGCGTAATGACTAATAGCACAAGAGTTCCATACGACAGTTTTCGTCACACTTGCGAGGAAAAAACATGATTTTTTTGATTAATCAACCACACAGCGAAAACGTCAACAAACATTTGCGGAAAATGGCGCCCAAATCAGCAATGCGCGCGCAGGTTGACATTTACTTCAGCGGCATAAGAACTCTTTGTTGGTATTACAAAAAACTGTAAGTATTACCCGGCTATATTAAGAGTGCTTCGTATACGTACGTCTAATTGCAGTCACGTACAAACTTGACTTTACCGGGTTATACCTATTATAGCACAAGTGCCGTAACGTAAAGTAAAAAGCACGCGTGCGTAATAGCTTGGATTATGAGCCTAAAACCTATGCAATAAGATCCACTTTACGAGGAAGTGTGATGAAAACTCATTATGAAACACTTTTACTATGGGGCCAAACTTGAAATCGCGAAAAAATTATCAGTTGTTTCATACAAATTATTTGTTTCTTATTCCCCCCTGCCCATTCTTCTATCGCACGGTCAGGACCTCGAAAAAGCGACACCATTTTATGGTTGATATAACAAAAACTCGTACGAAACGGTTTGATTCCACTTTCTTTATTCGAACTGCTAAACAGTGGAATGCGCTGCCCGAGTGGGTGTTTCCCGAATTATAATCTGGGTGTCTTCGAATCGCGAGTGAATCGGTTTCTTCTAGGCAAGCGTGCTCCATCGTAGACTGCATCTTCGTTTATCATCAGACGAGATGGCAGTCAAACGCAAGCCAATACCATATAAAAAAGAAAAAAAAGTTCATTGAACCTTGGACAAAATGTATGGAACAGCGGTTCCAGCGGTTGATTTCAGGGTTGGCCCCATAGTAAAAGTTGTTCACCCTTCAGTATTGTTGAACCTATTTGTTACTTGTATATCTACTATGGCGTTATCGTGAATAGATACACCTTCTGTAGTAACTTTTCTCCAACGAGCGGTCCTCTGAGTTGCTCCCAGCCGTCTAATGCCATAGTAACGACATGGTAACGACCCGTATAATTATAAATACCTATGCAAATGCAGATACCTACACTTTCGACGTGGTTTCTATAGGAATTTTGTTTGTGCAAAGTTAGACGTAATGGGTTTATAAAGGTGTCAACTGATAATAGGTGGCCGCGCTTGAACTAATCCCCCATTATAGAGCTAAATATGTTCTATAGCGAGAGAGAGATGAATCCTGCAAGTCTACAGCACAGATCAAAGGGAAACTCTATCCAGAAACACCGGATGACAGGCAGCAGGGTCCTCTCAGTTAGCGATGGTGATAATTTTGCAAGCTTAATCATCAAGCTTGGGAATAGGCATGTGGCCTAATGTTTAATTTATGACAAATAACAGGCTTAGTGATGAATATAACTAAATACATTACACATACTGAAAAAAATAATTGTATTGGCTGATAAATCTCGGAGATATGAGCGTTTAAAGTTTTAGGTGGGGATAGAGAGGGGATGCTCTATCCCTTTCTCGCAAAGCACGTGTTAGTATAGCATTTGTATGGCACGCCTGAGGCTTGACGTCATAGCTCAGTATAGCGCGCTCTCTGTCTAGCTTGAAATTTAAATACTTAGAACTTATTTATTTTTGAGTTATTTAAAATTTTGTTTTTGTTGATTCTCTGCTCTTTTGATGATCAGCTTTTTTATGAGGTAATAAAAAAAGTGTAGTCATCATGCCTATTATGGCAACCCCTTCCTATTTAGGGAGAGGCCATCAGCAGTGGATGTCTCCGGCTGATGTTGTGAATTTTATCGATGGTAATAATATAGGTACCATCGCCTGTCTTCGTTTTTGACAAGCTTTCCGTAACACTCTATATAAAAACAAAAACATTGCCCTAACTTGGGTAGTTGGTTAGAAAGGCTATCTTATTTTCTCTCGATTACCCATGAAAAGGTACCTAATTATTGTTTAATGTGTGCCTGTCTATGCTAACATAATATTTAGCTACACAGTATCGGCACGAGTTAGTATGTGGTCATAGCGTGCGTTATCACGTGTTACAGAATACATCAGTTAATTAAGCCTCGTGGCTGAACCGGCTAGTTAAGGGTACATACGGAGCTGAAGCTTCATATTCACGGTAACGAACCTACCTGTTATAAGTCTAACCTAGACGTTTATAGGACACTTAGACTGTCTAAGTGTCCTATATACGTCCTGTTTCCTCTAAGTCTACGAGCTTCATATTCGACCGCTAGATCGCTTACCAACAGACGGGTTGGTGATAAGCATGTCGTTGTTACACTCCAACTAGCAACGTTGTCCTTTATTATAGAGACTAAATAACATTTGGTTGTATAAACTTCATCTAGTGGCATCTCAAATATCCAGAAACTGTGTTAAAGTATTTTGCAAAATTTAATTTATAAATAAGTACTTAATTTAGTCTTTTAAGTTTTTTGCAGAAAACTTTTACATGATCGAATTAGGTATATAACCATCTTATAACAGTCGCAGCTGTGACCATTACAGAACATTTGTATACTACTTTATAGACAAATAATTTGTTACAAGACATCGATGATAACTTCAATATAAGAGATATTAAATGATTAGATAATATAGTTTTTTTTTTGTTACTATTAAAACGAGATAATTTAGCAATAACATTACATTAAACTTATTTGTTGAAGCCTAGTTGAAACTGAGTTTGTAAGAATGTTTTTCTAGAGTGTACGGCCCCAGTTATTCAAAGTAAAACAATTATGTCAAAATAATCACCCGTATGTTTCTAGTAATATATTTAGTAGAATATTGTTACATAGTCGCTGTTAATTAAAGCATAACACCCTTATCTCCGTTGTATCGACTAGTTTGTAGGGGAACTGAGGTCAGAATATATGCAGAGCTAGACTCATGAGAGAAAACGCCTAATTCTTTGCCGTTAGCAACATTTACGAAAATAAATTGCTCTCAAACTTTTGTTTTCATTTAAGTAATATCTCGAAGGAACTAGCCATGATAGTAAAATGTCAAGTATATAACCAAAATTCAAAAAAAGAAGGTCTACAATCCCTATTTTATTTTTACTTAAATGGTCACAGTATGATTAAAGAAAAAAATATTTATAACTAGGTCATGGATACCATTAAACGTTAATGCAGAAGATTGTTTTATAATTATGTAAGTATTATGGTATATAGTCTTCAAGTTTTCTATTAATATAATAGTAGCTATAAATAATTAAGTAGGTACATAATCCATTTATGTGTTCTGCCAAAAACAACAGAAAATGCTTGTTTATCTTACCTTTATTAGCTGGTTTTATTGAGTAGGGACCTGATAGTTTTTTTTCAATTGGCTTGCGTTTGACTGCCATATCTCCTGATGTTAAACGAGAACGGAGCACGCTGACCTAGAATTCTTGTTTTTTTTTTGCAATATTACCTATAAGTTTCTATGTTCGTACCTGAATGGCAGACCTTAGAATGTGTACCATTAATTAACAAAGAATTTCGTCATCTGAACACTCTTCTTTTGGTTTTCATAATCTACGAGATTTAAGCGCCTGCCACTTTATCTTTAGCAACAAGCAAACTGACGCGTTGCTAAAAACAAGCTGCCTCTACGTTCGCAATTAATTATCTCGCCACAATAACTCATTGCTTATTATACTGAAACGAGAGCCTCGGTATGGTTGTTCATTAATAACAGCTGGTTAAACTTAGTTTGCGTGGAACGGGTTTAAAAATGAAAACTAGCGTGAACAAAAACTGTTTAGCTCTTAAATTATGAGTAAAATAATTGTTTCGGCTTAGTAATAATACTAGACGCGTAATCCTGTTGATAAGGTTCCAGGCTACTTTCTAATAACACTATGTGCTTAGTAAGATATACAACTAAAGATTTATGTAAACCAACAGGAGGTATATATAGTATAATATTTCTATTATTAATAGATAATACGACTTAGGTACAAGCAGTGCCGTAAATAAGGCGTTGCCAGCGGTGCCCAGGCACCGGATGCTGGTTCTGGAGGGGCGCAAAAATGAGCCAACTAGGACCAAGTTATAAATATTTTTCTTTTCAACGGCGCATTATAGAAGCTCGCACCGGGCGCGTAAAAGGCTATTTTCATCACACTTGCTCGTAAAGTGGATCTTATTACATAGTTTTAGGCTGATAATCCAAGCTATTAAGCACGCGTGCTTTTTACTTTACATTACGTCACTAGTGCTATAATAGGTATAACCCGGTAAAGTCAAGTTTGTACGTGACTGCAATTAGAAGTATGTATACGAAGCACTCTTAATATAGCCGGGTAATACTTACAGTTTTTTTTGTAATACCAATAAAGAGTTCTTATGCCGCTGAAGTAAATGTCAACCTGCGCGCGCATTGCTGGTTTGGGCGCCATTTTCCGCAAATGTTTTTTGACGTTTTCGCTGTGTGGTTGATTATTATCAAAAAAACTTTGTTTTTACTTCGCAAGTGTGATGAAAACAGTCGTATGAAACTCTTGTGCTATGTTAGTCATTACACTCTCGGCTTGCTTATCGCATAATACCGCCTCTAGTGTTATGACCAACATAGCACACTTGTATCATAATGTACTATTTCATCACACTTGCTCGTAAAGTAGATCTTATTGCATCGCTTTTAGGCTCATAATCCAAGCTATTACACACGCGTGCTTTTTACTTTACATTACTGCACTTGTACTATAATAGGTATAACCCGGTAAAGTCAAGTTTGTACGTGACTGCAATTAGACGTACGTATACGAAGCACTCTTAATATAGCCGGGTAATACTTACAGTTTTTTTTTGTAATACCAACAAAGAGTTCTTATGCCGCTGAAGTAAATGTCAACCTGCGCGCGCATTGCTGGTTTGGGCGCCATTTTCCGCAAATGTTTTTTGACGTTTTCGCTGTGTGGTTGATTACTATCAAAAAAACTTTGTTTTTACTTCGCAAGTGTGATGAAAACAGTCGTATGAAACTCTTGTGCTATGTTAGTCATTACACTCTCGGCTTGCTTATCGCATAATACCGCCTCTAGTGTTATGACCAACATAGCACACTTGTATCATAATGTACTATTACGGCACTGGGTACAAGTATTTTGAAGAAACATTTAATGAAATTACTGCACATTTAATCTAATTATGCGACAATCGTATCGATAAAAATAACATCGTCTACCAAAACACTCGAAACAATCAATTTCCCTGCAAAAGGCAGTATTTACCGACCTAATCTAAGAAAGAAAAACTAAGTGGTGTTTACGAAGGGCCTTAAGAAAATTGTCGTTACCATAAGATAATAATTCTTTGGTAAGATGTCTGGCGTTCCGAGTCTAATTCTGGACCACCTGACGGCTCTCACGGGTGATAAAGTTACGGGGTACTACTACGAGGCGTAAGAGGCGTGGGTTTGTGTAGCGCGTTATGTCGGTCGCCAATATTTATTTAGTACATTATGGTATAATGCTCTGTTGGTCATTACACTCGAGGTGGTATAATAATATACAAGAGAACCGAGAGTATAATAACCAATGCACACGCGTTTCATACGACGTTTTTCATCACACTTGCGAGGACAATACAAGTCTGTATTGTTATTAACTTTTTGATAATAATCAACCTCACAGAGAAAACGTTAACAAATATTCAGTACTCATATTTTTTTCTAAATTACGTCTTGCTTCGCTTGCCACCGGCTTTATAGAAGCGTTGCCTGCTTGTGTCATTATTATTACTTTCGCAGGCATCACTGTGTTTGTTTAATTCAAAAAATACAAAATCAAATAAGAGCTGTTCAGTTTTTTTCTGGGAATCTTAACCCTGTCAAGCCATTAACATAAAACGTCAAAGACGTAAAAAGATGCGTTTAATTCCCAATCTTCACAATACCAAATACGCGAAATAATACCAGTTTTATGCATAAAACCAAGACGCATTTACGGAAAATACCAAATCCTCAGTGCCGGAAAAGCAAAATGCCAAAATCAAATGATTTAGCCGAGCACTATGTCTCCTAAAAAAATCGAGAATTTGTCGTATTACTCTATGTGATTTGGAAATTTTTGGACGCAAATAAGAAATTTTAAGAGATTCTATATTAAAACTAAATGCTAAACACAATGTGATTGGTCCACCTAGTGGGAGGCCTACCTACACTGCGTAGTCCAGTTCGTGGTCGCCAGTCGCCACTCAAGAATCTTTATTCCCCATCGGTTATCAGTTCTTTGAGCGATGCAGCCTGCCCATTGCCACTTCAACTTCAAATCCTGATAGCTTTATCGGTGACTTTGGTTCTTTGACGAACGTCATCGTTCCGGAGTTTTTTATTGACGGAGTTGTTTGTCAAATAAGAAAATGTAAGAGATCCAAAACTAACTAATTGTAAACACAAAGTACCACCCCTTACTTACTCATACCTATCTCATTTCCAACAAAGATAAGCACGCCCGGGCGTTTCGCTTCCCCTAGTTACACACTCACATCTGCTCATATTAGCTTACAAAGTGTTAACTTGAATTAACGCTGTAAAAGCTAGCATGATATTATGATGTTTTTTGTAACAAGCACGACTCAAACGAGACGGAAATGCGAGTAAATGCAAAATCACAAAACCTGCACAAACGGTAGATTTGTACTTTTTCTAACTAAACACGACAACGACGCCAAACCCAATCCCATCCTTGACGTGATCATTTTCGTCTACGTCCGACGACTTTGTGAATGTTATTTTTTTTTATAAATTATTGTCATTGCACTTTGTGCATTCTGCTAGTGTCGATTATAAATTTTCAAGTTTAACTATCATCAAGTTAAATCAAATAAGGTATGACATCACTGTTAGTCAGTACGTTACATACACAAAATTTGTCATATACTCGAGTCCAAGTCATGCCCCAGTAAAGTTGTGGCGCCTTTACTGTGAGCTTTAACGGAGTTTTGTAAGCAACACGAAAAGACATGTTTCAACACATATCACTTGCCACACTCATGCAAGTAATTCAACACTAAATGAATAAACCACCACCATTTTTAATCCACCAGCTTAAGAAAATAATGGAAGCAGCGACATGATTTTTCCGTGTTCCCGCCAAAGCAGTTCTATGAACGTTGTTTAAAAGGATGAGTACAAATTACTTTTTTCGGCTTATTAACACCGTTACATAAGCTATGGTTTCCTCTCAATGTTTTCCTTCACCAACAGCACTAGCTCATTGTTGGGATTTGAATCCACGGCCTAACGGGCTAACCGGCGAGCTATCATCGCTATAACTGGCAAAAAGGTAAAGAAAACTGTAAACCCAGCTCGTAACTGGCAGATATCTAGTTCTGACTTCTCGCTACATTACTTCTTGGAGCAATATATCAAGCTCGTATATAAGAAACCATTAGGGCTGCTATCTTGTAATTTTTTGAATGTCGTTTCAATGCAAAGTGAGAGAGAGATATATATAGAGAGAGAGAAAGAGGGAGTAATTTATCTGTTATCATTGCCCTTAAAACCTTAAAACACTGTAATTCTTACTACATACTTCACACTACTGCTTGGCGGTTGTATAACTGGCAAATGTGTGGTACTTTACCAGGCGGTCTGCAATGGGGTTCTACCACTACAACACTAAGGACTATTATAGGTTATTGGTTTGAGCAATTCATTGAATAATTCGGACCTTTAACATGGGTTTGATCCCTCATCATAATTATTCCACAATAATCCACTGCTGGACATCGCATCGGCCTACCCCTATCTACTTGTCATACAAGGGCGATTGGGCTATATCCACCACGCTGGCCCAGTTGCGAGTTGATGAATTCATATGATTCGCATATGCCGTTGAATTATTCTCCGGAAGTATTAGGTCTCCTCACGATATGTCCCTCATTGAAAAGCCTGTTGAATGAAAATCCGTGCAAAAGTTGAAAGGAAATTATTGGTGCGGGCCCGGAATTAGAACCCACAGTTTTACAATTTTGAGTCGAGCGGTCTCCCACGGCTGCCCCAGTTTATTACTACTTCCCATCACACCTACATCACATCAACAGCTAAAAGTCGTCCACTGCTAGACGAAGGCCTCTCCCTTAATAGGAAGCGGTTGCCATAATGCCCACGCTAGGCAAGCGGCTTGGAGATCGCAGAATGCTCTCCACCGTTGACCGAGAGGACGCTGCTGCCCGTCCTCTGGTGGTTCTGGTTGCAATTTAAGGACATATTCCTATTACACCCAATCTTGCTAAATTCCTGAGAATATTTTATTATGAAAACTGACGTGGTTTTGACACATTTTGTTTTATTTATACTCACGTTTAATTAAATCGGATACTCCGAGCGGTGACCTTTTTCAAAGAGTGAATACTGAGCCTGACGCGCGTGCGGCCTACCTTGCACTGCGGGCTGCTGCTCGTCGCGCGCGTGATGATAGCGGTTGCTCTGCGAGTGAGGGGTGGGGGCGGGTAGAGTTTAGTGCTGTGGTTCGTGAGGGTATCTATAATGTACAACATGATATTTGCCGACACGATAATGTACGGCATAATAATGCACAACATGATAATTGGTGTACATGTACATCGAATATCATGCTGTACAATCCATGTCGTACAATACTGGCCGTCCATTATCGGCTCGTGTCTATAAAGTACAGTCCTATATTGTACAGCCAATAATCCGAGTACATTTCTCAAATTGAAATTAAAAAAAACTGAACCTAACTGCTATACAAAAAAGGAATTCGTGTACTTGTACATCAAATATCAGTCTGTAAAAAATCAGGGTGTGCATTATTGAGCCGAGCCGATAATGTACGGCATGATATTGCACGGCACGATATTGTACAGCACGATATTCAATGTACATGTACACCAATTATCATGATGTGCATTATTATGCCGTACATTATCTATGTCGTACATTATTGCCTCCCGTTCGTGAGACAACCCTAGCTAAAGGACACACCGTCTCGCTTTTGTCCATTCCTTTCGCGCGAGGGAGCTTATGACTGGTAATCTGTTTCATAGCGAGATATTATCTGGTTCTAACTAGTTATATCCGGTTATGTCTGGTTGATTCCAGAATATTTTACGAGGAATTGCCGCTCTGAGGGATTTGTTAAATGCATTCAGAGCACGAAAGTGGAAGCTTTGCGAGTCGTTTGTGAGGATTTTACTACTCAAGGTTATAATTATAGTTCTACAAGTTGTTTTCAGTAGTTTTTCTTTGTCAGAAAGAATTGCAGAAATCGGCTACCTACCTAAAAAAACAATAACGAGACACCGTTCATGATACCTAGTATAGTATTATACATAATTATAATATTATCTTTGATGATACCTATATGTAGGAACCTACTTACCCCTAAGTTTATAAATAATGCAGTTCTAAAAAAAAAGAAAGAAAAAAGCTAATTGTGAACCTCCTCCTTTTTTGAAGTCAGTTAAAAAGAAGTTTTACATATTATCAAAGTAACAGAACCTTAACCATATTCCCCAAAATATCGTTAACCCAAGCTGTCGAAGATTATCTCGATTCAATTTCAATAGTTTATCCTCAAAAATGGAGTCTCGCGGGAGTCACGAACCAATTTTCAATATCTAGAACGTGACTTCCCGCGTCTCATCCAATTTACGGAGTTTGTACTAGATATCGGTGTCTTTAAAGTGTTTGTACACACAGACATTTTAAATTGGGAATTGTTATACACTTGTCGTTGTTTTTTTCGGGGCCTTTTAATGTATAAAAGGAAACTTCGTTAGTATGAGATTTCCAGGAAAAAACCTACAGTCCTGATTTTGTGTGTTATTGGACTTATAGGCGCGTTAATGGGACCTTTAAGAGTAGACAAGTTGGCCACTTCTCCATAGAAACGCGGTAGTATTACTACTCCACTATGTAATTTTGTAGGTCCAAGACTAAGTATTATATCGATTAATCTCTTCATTATCTACGATTGTAAATTATTACGAAAGTAAAAAGTTAATAAACATGAAAGTTATGAGCCAGGAAACATCTTGTATTTTAGCTCAATTTTAACGCCACATTGGACGCAAATAAATAACATAAGGAATACGAAAACTCTAAAATAATTTATCTAGTGGCATAATTTAGTCCATAAAAATTTCAAATAACTTAAATTGGAATAAATTAACTCAGAGTTTATTCAACCACATTACTGCAGCCAAAGGTCGACAAAAAAATATTTGCGCGCTCATTTATCTTTCTTTCTCCCTTTCCCACAGTTTGTTTGATGAAGAGAGCAAGCTTTTTAGCCGCGCCCACCGATGAGTTCGAGCCGTCAACTTGTCGATCCTTAAGAGGGAAACACGGTCTGTGATTCTCCATACAAATGTATTCCCCTATTTTCTTCCTGTATAATGCCTCTAGAGCGATATTAATTTAAATAAAATATAGGTCTACACTACAAATTGCTTAAGAAAATATACCCCTTCAACCTTTTTTTGTTGTGGTTTTTGGAAGGTTGTATACTTACTAATAAAGAATTTTCCAAATCACCACTGTGTTTGAAAGGGTTATCAAACAAAAAATAATTTAGGTACAAAATCGGTCCACAATTAGGAAGAAATCGGTGAACATACATTAAATATGATATAGAATTTCTCAATACACGCATTCTTTTAAGTCGGTTAATTAAATGTATCGAAGGTATACCGCTGTGTGTGTAAGCACACATTGTATTATCCAAACGACGTAATCTAGTCTCGAAAGGATGGCCAGCTGCAATGGTACCGCGCACTGTTCTGGCGTAATCCCGGGAGAAATCAACGGGAGAGCCTCAACACTGCACGGAACCTAAACTTACTGGTACACTTGGTTATAAGATACAAGGCTGTAGGTATTACTGGATTTTGTGTTACTCACTACGTAAAGGTAGTCTAGCCGATCTATTCTGATGTTGGTAGAACATCATCGGCTAGAAGACGTCAAGCCGGTCACTTCTCCATAGAAACGGGGAAGTAATATTACTCCACTATGTAATGTTGTAAGTCCCAGACTAAGAATTATATCGATTTGTCTCTTCATTATCTAGGATTATAAATTGATAAGAAAGTAAAAAGTCAGGAAACATCTTGTATTTTATCTCAGTTTTAACGCCACTTTGGACGTTAATAAATAACATAAGGAGTACGAAAACTCTAAAATAATGTATCAAGCGGCATAGTTTAGTCCATCATAATTTCAAATAACTTTACTTGGAATTAGTTCAGTAGTTTATTCATCACAATCCTGCAGCCAAAGGTCGACATGAGAAAAATTGCGTGCTCATTTCTCTTTCTTTCTCCCTTTCCCACGCTTTATTTGATGAAGAGCGCCACGCACACCACTGAAGAGAGGGCCTTCGCTTTCTGTGACGCCAACCGTGAGTTTGAGCCCTCGGGCGATGCATCCTTAAGAGAGATTGCCATAATCTCTACGCTTGTAGGCTTGGGCAGGGGTGTCACTCCGCAGTTTAGGTATGTTCGGCCGGCGCTCCACGCCGCGAGGACATTGCAAGGCAGAAGTCAGTGGCCGTCCGCACCATAGAGAAGAGTAATATTCTGGGTCCGCACCCTCGTCGCACGTAACTAAGCATACGTGATGGAAAGAGAGCGGTATATCTAGGTAAATATAGCGAGCGGTATCCAGCGCTGTGCGAGTTGAGTTGCTACTTTATTGCCTAGTACTTAGATAGAAGTCCTTATTTATTTCAATTCCTTTGCGGAGTGAACTTTCTGTTTTCAGTACTATTATTTATTCTGTGGCTTGGGCATCGCAGAATGCTCCCACCACCGTTAACTGAGAGGACGCTCCCGTCCTCCGGTGGTTCTGGATGCAGTTTTAGGACATACCCAGGTCTCATCCAGGTCATTGTATCAGTTGTTGTCAGGTAGAGTTACTGGTTCCAATAAGCGATCTCAATCCATTATCATCGATCTCAGATAGTTTTTTTTTCGATTTTGTCAACTCGTGTTTCAAAAAATAAAAATATACAAACCGCAAATAGCAGTAACGATCCGCAAAATGCTATCTATCCTTCGGAGGGCACAAATCTAAGGTCGACCAGTTTTCGAATCGTTCTCTGTTCTGTTACATTTGCCAGTTTTTGGGTTTTAAAGATGAGAATGGAACATGATTGATCAATGGGTCTTTGATCGATCGATATTCGCAGATTAGCCTTAGGAACAGACAACCGATCGACATCGACGGCGTCTCGACGTCGTCGATCGTCGATCGACTGCTTGGTGTAGTAGCACTCTTAAGGAATGTATACTGTACTGGTGACATAATAAACCTTCCATATCAAAATCACTCTTTGAAGGTATGGTAATGCCTATAGTAGGGGACTATTAACAGGTATGCCCGGGAGATGTCCAACGAAGTTTTGACAGCACGCTTTGATAAATTATATGTCTAGATGGACTAGACTGATGGATCTTAAACGCGTCGAAAAAAATAGCGGTTAACTGTTAGCCTCTTATGCACGCACACTATAACAACGACAATGGTGCAACGCGAGTGTAAGACATGGCTGTCACGCACACTAGTATAATAATGTTGGCCTGTCATTGTTCGTTCATAAACAGTACGAGTCTCTATCTAGACATATTATTTATCAAAGGGAGCACGCTTGCTAAGTAGCAATCGGTTGTCTCGCGACTTGAAACACCCAAAATCATCTTCCGGGTAATGAACCGTTTTTTTTTAAAATTTAAATTCTCATCAGCTCGGAGACGTCCACTGCTTAACGAAGGCTTTCCCTTAGACAGCCACAATGTACGAAAACCTGCCATTTGCATCCACCCTGTGACTTTTACAATGTCGTCGGTACACCTAGTGGAGGCCGCGCCTACGCTGCGTCTTCGGTTCGCTGTCGCGGTAGTGTCGGCTGTATGCTGTACGTAGTGGCGGTCAAAAGGTTAGTACCATTGGCACTAAAACGCCGAAACGATTGAATGTGGTATTCGTTGGCAATATATAAATTTTACAGATTTGTCAATTGTACCCAAAGACATACATGGTAGGGACGGGTTGGACGCCATTTTGAAATGACGCTCATTCGTCGGTGTCAAAGAAACGCATTGACACCGATGCCGGCACAGTCTGCGACGCACGTCCAACGTGATTACTTGAGAGCAAAATGCCAAACTGTGTGGTGAAGGGCTGTACGAATTACATTTCAAAGTGCAGTAAACAAAAGGTGGCGTTTCTTATGACCTTATGTCAACATTTAAAGTTAAATTAAACTTGCTTTTACACAAAACCTTTTATTTTTAGGTAATAGTCGTTTCTAGTTTCGTACAGTTTGCGCTTCTTCTACTACGCCTTACTGGCGCTGCACGTAGTGACCGTGAAATCCGAGAGATGACGTTGTCCTTTTGTCAAAGAGAAATTAGACTTACGATTTCTTAACTCGGGCGTATCTAGACATAGAAATCTTTGATTGTACCCATAATCAAGACGTATTGTACAGAAGGACTCCCAAGAGTCCCCCCGAGACTACCCCCGCGACAGCTAATGTGGTGTCACTCCGCATTTTGTCATCCTCATTTGGAACCGTCCCGTCACTCCTCGCGTCACGGAGTCACGGCAAGCGTGGCACGTACGAGAAGACAGCGGCTGTCAAGCTTTGGAGCACTTCAACTTCATTTATTAAACTTTATGAAGATGAAGTGGTTGTACCGAAGTTACCTGCGGTAGAGTTATAATAACCGCAGTTATAACTGAATATATGCTTTGAACATAAGTATAAAAAATTGTAGTTGTATGTGTTACTACGGTTTTGTTTTTGTTATTTGTAGTGTCAGTTTTTTAGCTTGCTAATAATTTTGTTTACCTCATTGTACGTCTGATATTTACTTAATTGGCTTACTGCCGTACGTCAATTCCATAGTGCGCGCACCGTAAATACAAGCGTGCGTGACGTCACCTGCCGACCAGCGCTGGTTGCTTACGACCGGTACCATGCTGAGTTGGGTCCGATTTGTGGCAGAAGTATCTTGTTTGCTTTTACTGTTGTATTATTGTTATAAGTGTTTATTTATTCTTTGCCATAAATAAATGATTGTTTATCGTCTATTGAATGTATAATAATTTAGTATTTGTGTTAAACAGTCTAACATTACGATTGTTGGTAACTAAATTTTTGTCTATTGTTTTAATAGAAAGCGAAATTCGTTAAGTAAATCCTAATATTAATCTTATAAATCCGAAAGTTTGTCAGTGTGCGAGTGTGTGTGTATGTATATATGTTTGTTACTCCTTCACGCTGAAACGGCTGTACAGATTAAGATGAAATTTACTGCGAAGGTAGCTCATATCCTGGATTAAATATAGGCAACATTTTATTTTAACAACTGCGAGTGAAACCGCAGGGCGCAGCTAGTGCAATCATCTTTCTCTGACAAGACGAAGGATTCCGAGTTGCTAATATCTACATAATAGGGTAGATGACTGATGTTTATATCGTTGAAACCAATAGCTTTGATGAAAAATTTAAGTAAATATAGTATGATTATTGAAAAAATAATTTATTACGATTAATAATGTTCTGATATATGAGCGTTTAAAGTTATTGTTACAGACAAATCTGTCCATTTCCCACAAAACAAAACATGACGTCACGCCTTACTTGTCAGGATAGAATTTATATGGCGTACAGAGAAGTGACGTCACGATTTGCTGTTTCGCCTCTCTGTCTAGCATGATATTAAAATGCTTATAAGTTGCTTATTTTTGATCAGTTTTTCATTTTCTTTTCATTAATCAGCTATATTTATGGGCTACATTTTAATAGGACAATAAAAAAAAAACCAGTCATCTAGCCTATTATATTTGCTTACACATATAACAGTACCACGCGGTTTCACCTACAATTTCTGGGATGTAAAGTAGCCTACGTGTGGTTTCAACTTATAAGCTACCTACTTCTTTACCAAATTTCATCTAAGTCTGTTCAATATCATTATTAAATCAATATATTGTAAATACATAAATATTTAAAAAATAAATGTTTTTGCGTGGTTTAGTAATAAACATTGATAAACATACAAGCTTCCACATTTACAACATTAGTGAGATAATGAGTATGAAGTATGCCTTCTTCTCACAACCCATAAGAGGCATGAAGCATCGCCATGCAAACTTTGACCACCACTGGCCAGTATTCGGCTCACGCCGTCGGGAATCGAATCAGCGACCCACACCGAGTTTATTCACCATTTCCCGACGGCGCGTGATAAATCCAATTCGAACACAAATCTGGTTGATTTAGTATGGTACACACGAATTGAGATAGTATCTTGAACTACGTTTAGAATAGACTTCAGAATTGTGTTTAAAACTTCCTTGCTTTGGGAGTGAGTCCGTAAAGGTACACAAAGGTATAAAAAAATATGGTAACCAGCAATGGGCGGTTTTCTGACAGGCAAATAAAAAAAAGAAAGTCATTGTAGATAGCTCTGCCTTTGCGCAGACCAGACGTGGCTGTCATTGGTGTCGATTCTGTTGCACCGCTCACTAAACTAAACTAATCTGACAGGACTAAGATTATACGCGTCTCATTTCATTTCAATATGTTAGAAAAGGATGTCAACAGGTTTCGTCCTGTCAAATTCAGTTTAGTTTAGTGAGCGGTGCAACAGAATCGACACCATTATCAATTTTTTTATCTAGTGCCTTAATCTCAAAAATAGTTGAGTGAGGCACGCCTAGTCTTCGCTATCTATACAGTTGAAGGAAACAACTTTAATATAGAAACCTGAATGGAAAATCACTCATTCATTATAAAAATTTAAAACATGTCGAAAAAAGGAACTAATTTGAAAATTTGGCCCTCCGCCGCATTTTTTTTAAATTTATAGGCAGTGTCACGCGGTATAATCAAGGCGTCTTAAACTATGCTGGGGCCCTTGGGCACACAATAATTTGGGGCCCTTTTGTAAAGTAAAGAAAGCGTAGTAAACTTTAACATTTTCCTACTGGTTTTTTGTCTTAAATCGATCCTAACTAAGCCAAATAAGTCAAAATCAAGTCAAATATTATGGAAATTTTATATATCTATAAAAGAAAAAAGGCAATTTTAAGTTCTTAATTTGGTTAAATAAAATCGACATTATTTTGACTTAAATTTTAAGTTTTATTTTCGCCCAGGTGCTCACTGTCACTGTGCCCGAAAATAAATGTGAGAGAAATTGTCGGTCCTTCGGGGCCCCCTGAGGATGGGGGCCCTGGGCACGGGCCCCGTGTGCCCTTAAGGTAAAGACGGTGCTGGGTATGATATAAAAATTCTAACGATACTCCATACATTCAATCTGTTTAGCCATTTAGAAGTTATGGTGGAATAAAGAAATTTACATAAGTAGTACATACTATTAGAAAAAATATTGATATCACCATGTCACAATACCTTAGGACTTAGTTACTGTGGTATAATAATCAATTTGGTAAACCAAATAGGAACAGTATTTTCTACTGATTAACGACGCGCTAACGGGCCAAGTTAGCGAGTAACGCCGTTACGCGCCAACTTAACGGTTAAATGCTCGTTTACTCACGATGCTATTCACGATAATAATGCGGGGAACATTATTATTTTATACTAACAACATCTTCAGTTGACTGTTCTAACCGCCTTCGTCCGTTGCTTACCGATGTTAAGCAACGGACGGTCCGGTCAGTCTTCGGATGGGTGACCGTGAGTGGCATTTATTTCTGAGCGCTACCGTGGGTCGGATGACACGTTAAATTGTTGGTCCCGGTTGTTTGTTCTAGTTTCTATAACAAAAACCGTCAGCCATGTCAGAGGCCTTCGGGCGGCACATTAACTCTGACACTAGGGCTGGCCACTTAGCCTATACAAACTTACTTACTTACT
Source organism: Erannis defoliaria (assembly GCA_905404285.2). Taxonomy (NCBI): domain Eukaryota; kingdom Metazoa; phylum Arthropoda; class Insecta; order Lepidoptera; family Geometridae; genus Erannis; species Erannis defoliaria. Next base: position 3,559,131 of record FR990090.1, on the reverse strand, counting down.
TACCGACTTCAAAAAAGTGTTTGAAGTCGGTCTTCTACTATTTGACATCGGCTATGTATCTCCTATGATGGAGTGTGAATCCGCAAACCCGTACCAGGTCAGCCCCGTTGAAATACGACCCCATCACTCCTGAGTTCATACTCCACCACTTGTAGAATGTTTTGGTTGACGTTGTTGTAGACGACACGGTTTAGGCCGTGCGCATACGACGAGAAAAACCGTAAGAAAAACCGTCCGGTTTCGCTCGAAGGCGCACCGCGCATACATTTTGTACTAGGTCCCGTACACCGTAAGAAATTTCTCGAGACGCCCGTCTCGCTCGCACCAGTTAATTACGCGCAGTGTTTTACGGTCGTCTGGCGCCTGTCGGGTGCCGTGCCGAATTAATGTGCGACCACTCAAAAACGTCTAGTCGTGAATAGTTTTGTGACGAGACGACACAACAGCACTGCACGGCAGGCGCGGCTAGGTAAAAAACGAGTGCCGAATGAAGTGTCGTTTCGTGGTCATGCATATTACTTTTGTGCCCGGGGGCCCTACCATGAGCGCTTATTCCGGGATCGAATACGCTCAGCTGCCGACGCTGCGCGACTGTCAACTTTATCGCCTCGCAATAAGGTTCGCGGTCGCGCAGTGTCGGCAGCTGAACCTATTCGGTCCCGCTATAAGCAGTTCACGGTACGGCCCCAGGCCTATCCACGAAAAGCGATTCAGTCATATCCACCACGCTGGCACAAGAGCGAGTTGTTAGATTTACGCCAATCCTTCTCCGAACATTTATGAAAATTTCCTTTTCCTTCAACAGAAAGCCAATGGTATGAATTTTAAATTCCGTAAACAAACTGCAAAAAAAAATTGGTACGGTAATATAAATGTAATACTTCCAGCAGATAATTATATTTTACTAATTACGAAAGAATATCCATTAGAGAGCGTAAGTAATTTCGCGAAGATCTCGAATATTCTCGAAGGATCGACAGCGTTCGTTAATTTTAATGGTATTCAAAAAGTTCTCGCTACGGTGAAAGTTCGTAATTTATCGGCAAACAAAGAAAACTTGGTAATTTTCCATAAAATAACATGATCATGTAATAGAAAGATGATAGGTATATTTTCCTTGTTTCATAATTAGATGTAAACATAAATGAAATAAACGAAATTATACTATTAATAAATAGTACTATTATTTATTCTGTGGTAGTGCTTCTTAAGGTTAGCAGGTTGATTAATGCCACATCATTCGAAGAACTAATAACGGATAGGGAAGAAAGGTTCTTGAGAGAACCACGAACCGAAAGGCGTATGGCAGGTAGACATCCCAACTAGGTGGACCGACGGCATTGTGAAAGTCGCGGGCAACCTGTGGATACAGACGGCAGGTGGTCGTCAGTGTGGCGGTCTAAGGGGGAGGCCTTTCAGCAGTGGACGTCTTCTGGCTGATATTAGGATATCTTAATATTCTTTTCATCACACTTGCTCGTAAAGTGGATCTTATTGCATCGGTTTTAGGCTCATAATCCAAGCTATTACAACACGCGTGCTTTTTACTTTACATTACGGAACTTGTACTATAATAGGTATAACCCGGTAAAGTCAAGTTTGTACGTGACTGCAATTAGACGTACGTATACGAAGCACTCTTAATATAGCCGGGTAATACTTAGTTTTTTTGGTATACCAACAAAGAGTTCTTATGCCGCTGAAGTAAATGTCAACCTGCGCGCGCATTACTGATTTGCGCGCCATTTTCCGCAAATGTTTGTTGACGTTTTCGCTGTGTGGTTGATTATTATCAAAAAAAAAATGTTTTTTCCTCGCAAGTGTGACGAAAACTGTCGTATGGAACTCTTGTGCTATTAGTCATTACGCTCTCGGCTTCCTTATCGCGCTCGCTTGCGGCTCGCGGGCATAATACCGCCTCTAGTGTAATGACCAACATAGCACACTCGTATCATAATGTACTATTATAATTGAGGTTTCAAAAAATAAATTACAGAATGGAAAATCTTGCGTCAAGCTTTTCTTTTATCCAACCAAATATTAAGTGGAACGGCGCGTGTAAAATTAAAGTACTAAAGAGAATCCGAAGTTTCCTACAAGTTCACGACAAGTAACCGCGGCATGGGAAAGTTGCATAACTTGAGAGACACGAGTTACTATTGCGTGCTTGTTACTTACGCTGCTAATGAATACAAGTTAAGCCCTGGTAGCCTAAATAGGAGACTTGACTTGGAATTGTGAGTTGCTGGTCCAAAACTCGGGCCTGCACCAATGAGATCTTTGTTTCAGTGAAACAAACAAGCCATAAATAATTTTAAAAAAAACAAGCAAGACAAAAATTTTGTTTTTTTTTTAAAACAAAGGCACTCAGGCAGTGAATTCTATGTCTAGATACGCTTGAGTTAAGAAATCCTTAGTCTTATTTCTCTATGACAAAAGGTCAACGCCATCTCTCGGATTTCGCGGGCACTACGTGCAGCGCCAGTAAGCCGTGGTAGCCGCAAATTGTACGAAACTAGAAACGACTTACCTATTACCTAAAAATCAAAGTTTTGTGTAAAAGAAAGTTTAGTTTAACTTTAAATGTTGACTTATGGTCATAGGAAATTCCACTTTTTGTTTACTGCACTTTGAAATGTAATTCGTACAGCGTTTCACTACACAGTTTGGCATTTTGCTCTCAAGTAATCACGTCGGACATGCGTCGCAGACCGTGCCGGCATCGGTGTCAATGCGTTTTTTTACACCGGTGAATGGGCGCCATATCAAAATGGCGTCCAACTCGTCCCTACTATGTATGTCTATGCACTCGGGACAGAAATAGGGCTTTTGTTTTTATGTGCTCAGGAGTCAGGACGATGAAAGGATCCTGATGATTCCCCATAAATTCAATTCTGGTAAGGAATTAAGAATGTATGGTGAAAAAAAAAACTCACATACATACATATTAAATACCTACATGAAACCTGTAAACAATATACTTTGGGCAGTCGGTTAAAAAACTAGTTTAGCCGTAAGCGTCCGGAGGAGAAATTCAATGCAGTATGTGAATCCACCAACCCACAACAGCATGTTGAATATGGCCAATCGCCCTTCCAGGGAAGGTCAATGTCCAGTAGACTATTAATAAAAAAGCTAATTACGTAACATAAGTGTAAGTGGTAAGTTCAGGGCATCAATAGGGAATATGCATGGTTTTTTTTAATGACTCACAAATCAACACATCGATAATACAATTTGAATTTGTGCACAAATAACGAAGTTACAAACATTTTAGTTTCATGTTAGACAGGGAGGGCACTATACTAGCTAACGACGTCTAAGTCCACGATTCCAAACAAATTCTATACTATAGTCACCGCGTTACCAACTGAGTCGTGCGGCCATAAATCATTCACTATGTCTACCTCGCTCGCACTTGCGGGTCTTGCTTGCACTTGTGGGTCGTGCGGCCATGATTTATGGCCGCACGACTCAGTTGGTAACGCGGTGACTATAGCACGTGTTTTGCTAGAAACGGACAGATGACTCCCTCCCAAATACTTTGAACGCTTATATTTCAGGGCTTTACCAGCCGATTTCAATATTTTTTTCGATGTAAGCATCAGATTCAGTTAAACTTTCCACTTATTCTATTATTTTTAATAATTAAAACACATGCATATTCCCTATTCTCTGGACCGCATCCTGATCAGTTCGCAATCCTGTTTGAAAAGAAACGAAATATTCCTCTCATATACCTAAGTACCAAGATCGGAAGACGCAGCGTAGGCGCGGCCTCCCACTAACTAGGTGGACCGACGACATTCTAAAAGTGGAGGGCAACCGGTGGATGCAAATGGCTGGTTATCGTACAGTGTGGCGGTCTAAGGGGAGGCCTTCGTTCAGCAGTGGACGTCTCCGGGCTGATGATGATGAAGTATCAAGATTCATATTTGAAAGCCTGACCACGTACAATTTCATCGAAGTACACATTAATCCCTGTGTTTTACAATGATCAAACACGTCTTTTCAAAATACGCTGCAAAATTATAATTAAAGTCTCACAAAGCGAACGCATGCTGGTGGAAAAGCACTCGTATGTCGTATTTCTACGGTCCAAAATACTTTTATCTTTTGAGGGTACATCGACGCCAGGTTAATTGGAGGGGCATTGGGAACCGGTAATGACGTCATCGATCGCTCAAAGGGTGGTTTCTTTTCAGAAAAGGTTACGGAATCGTATCAGTCTAGGATTTCGAATTGGATAGAGATAATGAGTGCGACCCCGTTTTGAACTACTAGCGGTGCCGAAACGGAGGGAACCCGGTGAGCGATTCTTCATACAAACGTATTCGCCTATTTTCTTCATGGATAATGCCTCTAGAGCATTCTTTTGTATAAATTATAGGTCTACCGTAGACGCGTCTCTGTCATTTCCTTTTTTTTAGCAACTAATTGCTAAAGAAATTAATAAGGAACCTCCAAAGATTCCTATGAAAATATTTAAAGGGTTAATATTTATTTTAGCAATTAGTTGCTGAAAAAAGGAAATGACAGAGATATGTCTACAGTAGACGTAGAGTTTATAAAAAAATACTGCTATACAGGCTGTTAGTTTGAACACCGTTATCCTTCTAGGATTTCATTGTACTCATCATTATGAAAAACTATTACTATGGGGCAAACCCTGAAATAGCAACAAAAAAACCTGCTACTCCATACATTTTGATCAAGTTCAATAAAAAAAATGTTTGGAACAACTGATTTCTTATCGCTATTTCAGGGTTGGCCCCATAGTAAAAGTTGTTCATAATGATGAGTACAATGATATCCTAGAAGGATAACGGTGTTCAAACTAACAGCCATAGCAATATTTAGATATAACTAGAGGTCGCCCGCGACTTCGTCCGCGTGCGGAAGAAATACGGACCGCTCCCAAAATTCTCCTCTTAAAATCATTCCAAGCAAACTCTACCGACTCTACCGACTCTACCGACTCTACCGATTCTATCGACTCTATCGACTCTACCGACTCTACCGACTCGACCGACTCTACCAATTTTTCATAACTATAACTTTAAAAACAAAGAACTTTCCATACAACATTCTACCCCCTTTCCCCACCCCTTATCGTCCCTGTCAAAAAAATAATTAAAACAGTATTTTTTTTAAATGAACTATCCAAATCCAAATTTTCGTGACTAAATGTCGGACTTTCATACAAACTCCCCCCCCCCCCCCCTTGGGGGTCGAATTTCGAAAAATCCTTTCTTAGTACACCCCTCCGCATCAAGACGAATACACCCCCCAAATTTCAAGTCTGTACGACCAGCGGTTTGGGCTGTGCGTTGTCAGTCAGTCAGTCAGTCAGTCAGTCAGTCAGTCAGGACAGAGCCTTTTATTATATTAGATATATCGTTACTTTCAATTTCAACTGGATTGTATTCAATCTGCTATTTGTGAAAACTTTTTTGGCTTATTTGTTCATACTGGTCTGTGTCCTACATTTATTTCAATATAAATAAATATTTTTTGCAATATTTATTGAGTGCAATGTTACCACTGAAATTACTGGGCATGAAGAGATTTGACATCTAATATGTTAGGATGACAAGCATAGTGCAACGCGGCGCATGATTTTGTCCGCAAGTCCATAATTCTAGCACTGCTACTGTTATGGACATGTGTGATGCTTATTATAGGCGAACGACTCGCCAAACTCGTCATAATTTTTTTTAAGAATTAGAGAGTTTGTGCAGATAATAAACCTTAAAATTATGAAGCCGCAGTTGGAACGAACAACTAGTTACGGTGAGAAAATCAAAGCGTGCTTTTCCAGCATATTCTAGAATGATCGGGAACATGTTTCGTTCAAAATTCGTGCGAAATTAGTACGGCACGCGTCGCCGCCTGTAATTTCGGAACTGAATAGGGGACAATTTGTGACGTCACCGGCAGACATTTTCACGCCATGGAGCGATGGTGGAGGAGTCGCATTTTGCGACTGACGTAATCCGAAAGGGATTCGCAATTCGCTGTTATCGTTTTTTGTTTTTATGAATTAGAGTGACGAGACAAGTTAAGTGTGCATTAGGACGTATACACGTAGAAAGCGGGCTACTAGCGCCAATCTGCCAGCGCATATCGGAACCGATCCGCGTTGGTAGTTGGCGCAGGCAATCTCTATACTTTGTGCCGAACGTCGCCGGCAACTTCCGACCTCTTCGATCAGCACTGGAAGGCCACAAGGCCGCCATTTGTTGCTTCTTATTCTTATTCGATGTGGGGGCGTTAAGTCCTGCACTGACGTCCCGCTTGGGGTGTATTGTGCATTTCCCCCGCCAGCGTCTACCCGAGCCAACCCAGCTCCTTGAAGTAACGGAGCGAGGCTCTAGGCCGCTGGCATAGTAACTCCAGTGGATTAGATGGAGGTGTATAAGCATATGATGATGATGATGAAAAGCAGTCAAGCTGTTGCAGTGACATGGTTTGCGATGAAGGTGCATCATGCAATCTGGTAGCGATTCTCGTTTCTTCTGTAGCTTCACAATGCCACAGTACATGCGCCACAATTTCACTATCCTGCATGCAACCACGCTCTCAGTTTGTATAAGTGCTTCACACGTTTGTTGCTTAATTGACAAGAGAACAACGCTTGACACTAACTAACTAACATTTTCTAACAGAAAAAAATACTTCATCTGATGAGCTCAACATTTTCCACGCTACTAAAGACATTCGGCCCCTGCGCTTGCTTTATGTAGCGGTTATCTGAGCGGAGCAGCAACGCGAGTACCGCTCTTGACGATCGTTCTATTTGACATTTAAATCGTATATTTGACATTGAATACGTCCACTGCTGGACAAAGGCCTCTCCCTTAAAGGGAGGTGTTTCCATAATCCTTGGGGATCGCAGAATGTTTACCACCGTTAACTGAGAGGACGCTGCTGCCTGTCCTCCGGTGGTTCTGGATGCAGTTTTAGGACATACCCAGGTCCAGACATACATATTTGACATTTAAATCGGTATAATTCGATTAAATTTGGTATATTCTCAAATTCGTCTAAGTAAAATTATCTGCTACCGACACGTACATTTAAGCGACATAGAACGGTACTCGCGCTGCAGTGCCGATAAGCGCTGGTAGATTGGCGCTGGTAGCCCGCTTTCTACGTTTATATACGCCCTCACGCATGCCCATGTCCCAAACAGAAGCCACAAAACTTTTGTGCAGAAGCAGTGCCAGAATTCCGAACACCCTGTCACTCGTCACTCGTCACCCTGAGATTTTATATGTAAAATCTCTTCATGTACAGTAATTTCTCTGGTAACATTACCCTTCAAACCGAAACACAGTAATGCTAGCACACCACCTGCTTGGCATTTGAATAAATTATCGGGCGTCTTTGAGCGTATAGATACGAATACGAACTATAACTTACTTACTTACTAATCTGATCTGATAATGGACAGTAAAGATCTGATATAGTGTGTACATTTCAATTCAAGAAACGCGCAAAGGGGAATATATGTTATTTTGAAAGACATCATCATGGCCGTTCTCCCACGAAGAATACAAAAAACATGTGCCAAACATGAACATCTTTGACATAATATAAGGTTGTGACTTGTGACATTGTAATAATAGGTGAGAAGACAGATGAAGATGACGATGACGGAGGTCCACCGTATACCATCGTCTTACCAATCACGGTAAATTTGCCAAGAGTATCCAAGTAATAAGACATGTGGCTTTTAGGTAGGGTTTTTATATTAGGTGTAAGGACAATAAAAATCGGCACACGAGCATACAGCTTACCTTATGATATGTTCACAGCCGCCTATGGACACCAGCAACAGCAGTGCAGCCGATGCAGATTGTTAACCCAGATTTTGTTTCCATTTATTCAATATATTTGTGACTTCATGTAAATGTGAATTTGTTTTTATGGCAATAATTTATTTAATTCGGGCTTTGAGTATATTATTGTCCCAGGCAATATTAGTTGTGAATATCAATGAATTATCCTTCATGAGACTGCATCCAGAACCACCGGAGTACGAGCAGCAGCGTCCTCTTGGTAAACGGCGGTGAGAATTTGACGTGTAACTTTGGTGTTATCAATAAACTATTGTCTTGTATTGTATTGCATTCTGCGATCTCCAAGCGTGCAGATTATGGCATCCCCTCCCTATTAAGTGGGAGGCCTTCGACCAGAAGTGGACGTCTTCTAGCTGATGATGTTCCTTCATGAATTTCCTTAGACAGTATAGACACTAGACACGTCAGAAATGTTGACCATTAAACAATTGCGAATCAGTTTCCAAATACCTTTGTTTTTGAGGTTTTAAAAAGGTGATTGAATTCATAATTATAGCTTAGACCACTTCGGTGACTTCGGACACTTCGTTGAGTGGTTTGCAGATCATCATTTAAATACTGCCGTTCCAGTGAATTGCTTGTGATATTATGTTGTCTCTCCGTGGGAGAATGGCCTAACAATATCAAAGGAAATAGGGATGACACGCGCCTTGACTGACGTCTGTATTCAGAACGTCGCCGTCGTATCTCACGGGAAATTCGAAATTTACGTCCACTAGACGTCTTGATTTGTAGAGACATCATAACGTCGCCAGTGAGTGACTCTATTGCCAGACGTTTAATATTTCACGGTCAGCGTTGTGTTAATTTCTCTATTTCACATTTATGACTACTTGACATGACACCTTGGAGAGACCTCATAATGGCGTTATGTAACTCTATACTTCATCATCATAATCAGCTATCATAGTCCTGCAGGGCTAGGATGCGCACCGCGAGAAGATTTTGTCGTGCGAAAACGAGACAGACTTATACAGAGTCGTAGCCTTGTCCTGTTTTTAAGAATCGAGAAAGTTTTCTCGCGTTGCGCATCCTAGCCCTGCAGGACACAGGCCTCTCCCAAGGCACGCCACTCAGCCCGATCTTCATCTATTCGCATCAAACAACATCATCCAACCACTGCCAGCTGTCCTACGAATATCGTCACTCCATCGAGCCTCAGGGCGTCCTACACTACGTTTGCTGATTCCTGCAGGGTTAGCATGCGCACCGCGAGAAATTTTTCTCGATTCTTAAAAACAGGACAAGGCTACGAATCTGTATAAGTTTGTCTCGTTTTTGCACGACTTAAAGACACAACAAAATTTTCTCGCGGTGCGCATGCTAGCCCCGCTGCGCCCTTATCATGGACGTTCGCGATTCCGATTGCGATAGCGTGCCATCCTGCTCGTACCAAACCACTCGCGCCATGCGCCCTCCTGCTCGCGCACGCTCGCAATCAGAATCACGAACGTCCATGATAAGGGTGCTGGTGTGCACTCTAAAACACGTCTATATACCCCACCGGTTATCGGTTCTGCGTTAGATAATATCTGTCATATTATGATCAGCCCACTGCCACTTCTGCTTACTAATACTTTGAGCTTTGTCGGTGACTTTAGTTCTTTAGCGAATCACTTCGTCCCAGACATTAAAAAACTATACTCCATAGACGCCATTGTTGTACTTGATAGTAGGTATGTCCTAAAACGGTTCCAGAAACACCGGAGGACAGGCATTCGCGTCCTCTCGGTCAACTATGGTGAGCATTTTGGGTTCCACAAGCCGCCTGCGTCGGGATTGTGATAATAGGGAGGCCTTCGCCCCGCAGTGGACGTCTTCTAGCTGATGATGAAGTTGTACTTTATTGTTGTTATCTATTTGCATTAAGAGTGCGACTAATGCCAGAAAAATAACAGATTTCACTCGCGCGTCTTGCATTAGTTTAGAGTCGAAAATCGCATGATACAATTGATGATGATGATGGCTTTGAGCAATTTAGGTGGGATTTTATTTAATTGTTCAAAATGTAGGCATGAAATATAAAAATAAACGGCAACTGTGCTAAAACATTAGTTTGTCTAGTAATTCGTAAAAAATAATGTGGATTTGAATTAAAAAAGTTTTGTTTGTTGGTATATTTTTTTTGTTTAAATTAACCAGATTATTTTCCAAAATTCTATTCGGTTACTTGGCTTCTTTAGGTTTTTCCCCTACCTGTAGTATTTTTTTAATTTGAATATTTACGTTCTTTATCATTAAACTATGTGTTTAAAAATACACCTTTTACTTACTTTCGGCATTAGTCCGCCCCCTTAAGGTTTGAAGTTTGAACAGGAAACGCAAAATCAATTATAATGCCACCTCTATAAGACCCACATCCGCGCTATATTGTGTTTGGTTGAATTCCGCACATAATTATTTCTGTCCGCAACGCAATATGTTCCCGAACAGTGGATGACAATTAACGCACCACATGAGTAGGTCACAGTCTACACGGAAATGGTTACGAAATAGAACGCATTATTAAACCTATTTCAATACGAGTATTCGACATGATACGCGTCAAAACGAAATTAAGTACATTTTCACGTCATTGTTTTGAAGATTTTTCCGTAGGATTACAGAGGCATCCTAATCTTCGTGCTACCATATTGCATTGTTTACCCAACGCATAAACCAGTCTATCTTTGGAAATGTTTGGACCCTCGAACCCCCCTTATGAAAGCTATAGCTACGCGCGTGTATGTAACTATTTCAATAGACTTCGATGTTCTCAAAACTCGTGGATTTTGTCTCGTGTTATATTTTTTTATCCCGGCTAGTGAACAAATTACGCGTGCTCTTCCTTCCTGATGACGGAGTATCAAAATGTAGACGTATGGCACAGACTATAAGTATATATATATATGAGACTATAAGTATATATACAAGAAGACTATTACAAATCCCAAGCATGACCAATGAGTTTTTGAGAAGAGACGTATTTTAATACCACTGGGTTTTCGGTGAAGGAAATCATCTAGAGTAAATCTGCATACCTACGTCCGGAGAAGAAACTCAATGACGTGTGTAAATCCGCCACCCGCAACTGGGCCAGCGTGGTGGATATGGTCCAGTCGCCTTTTTAGCAATAGCCTATAAAGAGCAGCCACATACTATAAGAAAAACCCGCGGGGCTATCATGTAACTTTTCGGGATCGCGATTCGGATACAAGTTGTCAAAAATTTGGTCCTGCCCTGCAGGGTCAAATGAGTTTTGGCAGTGACAGTGACAAGTGTCAATTTTTGACAACTCGTATCCGAATCGCGATCCCGAAAAGTTACATGATAGTCCCGCTGGTTGGTTTTGGGGGGCCGGGATCACGTCTCTTTTCCTACCTAATAGCCTACCTACTACCTACCACGACTGCTGCTGTTGTTGTTTATATTAATCCTGACACTAGGGCTGGCCACTACCCTAGACAGTCTCCACAGACTTATTTATTAAACAGCAAACTTCAATTTAAAAGTTTTCACGTAAAATTTCCAGGCAAGCATTTTAGTTCATTTTGCGAGGCCATATTCGCGGCCGATATGTCATGTTCCGCGCTTCGTACTCTCTGATAAGGCCGCCATTTTGTAAAACGACTTTTAGACGGAAAAATAAATTTTGGTTTGAACGTTGGTAATATATGTAAGTTATGTGTGTATTTATGTTTGTTCCTTTCGGCCGCGTACGAAACCAGAGGCACGTAACCAGTTACGGCAGAACAAACATTCTTCATTAGACGATTCTTTACGTTTATAACGTAAAGAAACGTAATACGTTTTTTCTTTGCATTTTTATTTCGTAACTAGTTCCAGTAAAAGATTAAAAGTATTTTTAATTTGTTGGTAAATGACTAGTTACGCCTTAAGTGGCAAAAAAGAAGACGGATTGTCTGGGCACCACAAAATACGTTGCTGACCTTTTAAAGATTGTAATATCCGCCCAATGCCAAATATAAGATAAATATATTGTCCAGGGCGATCCATCTAGGTCCAGAATTGTCCAGGACCACCGAAGGATAGGCAGCAGCGGCTCTCGGTTAACGATGGTGAACATTCTTGAAGGCCCTATAAAGTGCCCGGCCTTCATCCCAATGATGTTATATGTTTCATCTCTATGCTTCATCCAGCATTGGACGTCTTTTGGCTGATAGTATACAGGGTTAGTAATAATCAGTTATCATCATTTTATGGGCATATTCTGTACATCAAAACAAACAACTTTTACTATGGGACCAATATTGAAATCATTTACATTTTTATTACCTTTAAGATTTGTTATTTTATTTGTTTGAATAGCGAAAAATGAGAAAATGCACTACTGTTTTCGCATTTCATTATAAGACACGCTATAAATATCCTGATTTTCATCTGTACCTACTACATTCTAAATACTTCTTGCTTTTGATCCATTTTATGGGTACACCTGTAACATAGATTGGACCAGTAAATACAGCAACAAAATGTTACTATTTGCCGAACAGAGTTAACCACAGTTGGTTGAGCTGTCTAAAATTTGTTCTGAAATTCAAACACAGTTTTAAACGACATTGGTTGTTAATATTAGAACCTAGGAACAAAACAAGTTACTGCACAAAGATTGCTAAAATTTTGTTATAGCTTCATGGATAAGTTTGCATGATAAGAGTGGCGAATGGACAAAGTCTGAATTACAGATAGGGTATCTTCACTAATATTATATTTTAATTTTTATTTGCAGCAAGTTTTATCAATAAGTTATAACTGAAATTTATTTAATTTTAGATCACACGCGTTCAGCAAGCATCAAACGATTTTTTCTCTGCCAGTATTTCTTCCAATGTTCTTTTGAAGACCTATTTAACATAATTAATATAGTATGCGGAATCAGCCTAAACGCCCACAAACCATCAAACAATATAAAGTAAACTATATCCAAATTATTGATAAATGCCTCACTGAAATAATAACAAACCGTTAAACTATCACAGAGGACAGCAACGCCTATCAAGGCAGTGATATGACTAAGACGTCGTCTAGAAATTCTTTTCTTACAGCAAGACATAACAGAAAATACAATTTTACCAAGCATAAACATACAAACAGTCATTAGAAGACAAATACAGAAGCTGTTATTAAGCAAACATATTCCGGGATCATAAAGGCTGCAAGAGACTTCACTACAAATCACAATTGATGCTGCAAGACTTAAACTCAAAATAGTCACTTTTCTTTTTTCATAACTTATTCTTCCATTGAAAACTAACACCAGTCTTAAGTAAGCAAGAGCAGTTGCACTAAAAGACCAGCTTATAGTTAAGACGAACAAAGCCTCGCTGGTTTTGTAGAACATTTTAGTATGCGACTCATATAGATAAAACTTATAGCCTATGGCTAACCAACATAGATGTAATGTTCCAAAAAGGACTTGATTAACACTTATGTAGTTCTGTAGAGATCTCCACTGAGGCATTAGAAACCATGCTGCCATGAGTATTAAAGAACACAACACTGACGTAATACTCCCACAAGTAACAAAAAAATCCAAATATGTCCAATATCCATCCATATTGGTTTAAGTCAATATTGTTTATTTTAAACGTACGTTTTATATCACATTCTGCATCAGAATAATGGTCGTTGATGGATAATAATAATTGGAACGGTAATTATTAGATCGTGATTATGAATGTAAGTAGGTATAAACAGGGAAAAAAATAGTCGATAATTATTAATTAGATTCGCCTGCCGAGGGTTACGTGCCAAACCATAGGAAACGAATAAGGAAACGAATAAATTTAAGTGATGAACATCTATAATAGTATTTATTTACTTACGATAACGAATATGATTGAGATAATTCGAGTCGTGGCTTTGACTGGATAGAAGTTCTAAGGTTATATACAGGCTAGGCTGTATATTAATTATGTCATAGTACCTGAATCTAATAATGATGGACTATGGCGAATATTTAGGCTTAAAAGCATTACGTTAAGCTAAGACCATTTTTGTGACATCACTCAAGAATTGCCTTAGTGTTACAAAATAAATTATTTCTTCCTTTTCTTTTAATTAAAAATATATATTTGAGTCACATATTTTTCTTAAACTTAGTCATATAATTATCAAAAGTTAAATTCACGCTGACACAGATACTCCCAATCATCATCATTCATTTACATTTTTTTATCCGCTTCCATCTCACAAAATTCCAAACCTAGTCTGTATACATTTTTACATTCGTCACCAAAGACGTCACAAGTCACAATCAGGTGATTTATAAACGCAGGATAATAATAACCTTATGAATTTGCATAAGGCACTCATTATCCTACCTTTGCCTTCTAGTATTCCTTCTAGTGCTGAGTTGTGGCTGTTTTTGTAATATCACTCAGAGATTGTTGATTAGTTATGGTTACTGTACTGATGTTACAAAATAAATTATTTCTTTCTTTCTTCCTTTCTTTCTATCTTTCCTTTTTTCTTTCCTGTTTTTTTACCTTTTTTCTTTCGTTCTTTCTGTCCTTCTTTCTTTTATTTTTTCTTACTTTTTTTCTTTCCTTATTTATTTATTTATTTATTCTTTCTTCCTTTCTTTTCTTCTTTCTTTGATCCTTTCTTCTAATCTAAATAAAAAGTCCAGAAATTCTTTAAAAACTTTCAAAAAGTAGCAAATGATATGTGTCAAAACACAATAAAAATGCTAAAATAGAATAATAATAATAATAATATCAAATTCATTTACACAAACAATATTAAGTACTAAATAATTAACAATTAGTCACAGTCGTCGTCGTTTCAAAGGTAGGTAATTGGTACTTTCGCTTCGGCATCGGTACTGCAACATATTATGTTCACAAGCAAAGACAATATAGAAACATGTAAAAATTTATGAGATTCAAATCGAGCTCGGCAACGATTCCTCAAGACAAGCGAACGACTAATTTACATAATGTCGACGTACTCGCATATAGTCGTAAGGTAGATGCTATATGGTAGAGAAAAAGCGAGTTTTATTAGAGAAACCACACAAACACTGAATCACAGAAAAAAAAAGTACTGCGTAACCTTGGTATTACGCTTTCTGTGTCTGAATGCGGCTCAACAAATAGTTGTCGCAGAAACGAAAGTCGTAGGAACACAACGTGGCAAAACGGCAGAAGAACGATGCTGTAGCCTCGACAGAAAGGAAGAAAGAATGAAAGTAAGAATGAAGGAAGGAAATAAATAAAGAAGAAAAGAAAGGAGGATAGAAAGAAGGAAATAAAGAAAAAAGGAAAGGAAGAAACAAAGAAGGCAAGAAAATAGGAATTAAAAAAGGAATAGGGAAAAAGAAGGAAAGGAATAGGGAAAAAGAAGGATAGGAATAGGGAAAAAAAGAAAAGAAAAAGGAAAGAAAGAAGGAAAGATAGACGGAAAGGAAGAAAATAAGAAATAATTAATTTTGAAACATCAGTAACCATAACTAATCAACAATCTTTTAGTGATATCACAAAAACAGCAACAACTTAGCACTAGAAGCAATACTAGAAGGCAAGGTAGGATAATGAGTGCAAATTCATAAGATTTATTATCCTGCGTTTATTAATCTTGCGGCCTGGGCACCTGATTGTGACTTGTGACGTCTTTGGTGACGAATGGACGAATATACAGACTAGGTTTGGAATTTTGCGAGATGGAATCGGATAAAAAGATGTAAATAAATGATGATGACGATGAAGATGAGTGGGAGTATCTGTGTTAGTGCGAATTTGACTTTTGATAAAATGACTAAAACAAAATATGTGTGGTTCATGTATACATTTATTATGAAAAGAAAAGAAAAATAAAGTAATAATATATTTTATTTTGTAACATTAAGTTAATCAACAGTCAACCTATAACTACAATTCCTGAGTGATGTCACAAACATGATTTAATTCAGCGTAAAGCTTTTGTGCCTAAATATTCGCCATAATCCATAGTTATTACATTTAGGTACAGTGACATCATATACAGCCTACCCTATGACCTTCGACCTTCTATCAGTCAAATCCACGATACGCGATTTATGCCAGATTTATTTTCGATCAAATATTTTTTTAAATCATATTCTTTATCGAAGGTAAATAAGTACTATTATAGATCTTCACCACTGTTAATTTATTCGTTTCCTATGTTTTGGCACGTAACCCTCGGCAGGCTAATCTATTTAATAATTAACAAAAATAAATTTCCTGTTTATACTTATATTCATAATCACGATCTAAATAATACCGTTCCAATTATTATTATCCATCAACGACCATTATTCTGATGCAGAATGTGATATAAAACGTACGTTTAAAATTAATAATAATTGACTTAAAACCAATATGGGTGGTAATTTTACTTATTTGTTTTTTTTTGTGTCTTGTGGGTGTATTGCGTCAGTATTGTGTTCTTTAATACTCATAGCAGCTTGGATTCTAATGCCTCAGTGGAGATCTCTACAGAACTACATAAGTGTTAATCAAGTCCTTTTTGGAACATTACATCTATGTTGGTTAGCCACAGGCTATAATTTCTATTTAGATGAGTTACATAGTGAAATGTTCTACAAAACCAGCGTCGCTTTGTTCGTCGTAACTATAAGCTGGTCTTTCAGTGCAACTGCACTTGCGTACTTAAGACTGGTGTTAGTTTTCAATGGAAGAATAAGTTATGAAAAGAGAAAAGTGACTATTTTGAGTTTAAGTCTTGCAGCATCAATTTTGACTTGTAGTGAAGTCTCTTGCAGCCTTTACGATCCCGGAATATGTTTTCTTAATAGCAGTTTGTGTATTTGTTTTATCATGACTGTTTGTATGTTTATGTTTGGCAAAATTGTATTTTCTGTTATGTCTTGCTGTAAGAAAAGAATTTCTAGACGACGTCTTAGTCATATCACTGCCTTGATAGGCGTTGCTGTCCTCTGTGATGCTTTCACTGTTTGTTATTATTTCAGTGCGACATTTATCGATAATTTGAATATAGTTTACTACATATTGCTTGAAGGTTTGTGTGCGTTTAGGCTGATTCCGCATACTATTGTTATTCTGTTAAATAGGTCGTCAAAAAAACAGTGGATGAAATACTGGCAGAGAAGAAACCGTTTGATGCTTGCTGAACGTATGTGATCTAAAATTAAATAAATTTAAATTAAAAACTTATTAATAGGATTTACTGCAATAAAAAAAAAATATGTGAAGATACCCTACCTGTAATTCTGACTTTGTCCATTCGCCACTCTAACCATCCAAACTTATCCATAAAATTATTATAACAAAATTTTAGCAATCTTTGTGCAGTAAGTTATTTTGTTCCTAGGTTCTAATATTAACAAACATGATCACTTAAAACTGTGTTTGAATTTTAGAATAGATTTTAGACAGTTCAACCAACTGTGGTTAACTCTGTTCGGCAAATAGCAACATTTAGTTGATGTATTTACTGCTGCAATCTATGATACAGGTTGTACCCATAAAATTGATCAAAAGCAAGAAGTATTTAGAATATAGTATAGATGAAAAGCAGGATATTTATAGCGTATCTTATAAAAACAGTAGTGCATTTTAGCTATTCATCATCATCATCATCAGCTCGGAGACGTCCACTGCTGAACGAAGGCCTTCCTCTTAGACCGCCACACTGTACGACAACCTGCCATTTGCTTCCACCGGTTGCCTGCGACTTTTACAATACATAGATAGATATTGAATTGCGCGGGGCGGCTCCCCGAGTAACACTAGCTGCTGTGTGTTTGCAATTTAAAAATATAACCATGTCACAATTACCTCTGGAAATTGCTGTGCGTGACCTGCAGAAGACCATACAAGACATGGTGAAGAAAATTGGCTCCATGGAATCCACCATACTCGACCACAACATGACGATCTCAAAACAAGGTGAGATGATTTCCACACAAATTAACATCATTACGCAGTTAAAATCACTAGTAGAGGGTAGTTGCAAAACGCCCGCACCAGCTGTGGAAGCGAAAACTTCGATGCCCCCGGTAGCGCTGCAGCGACCCGCCCGCCAAGCGAAGCTAACTGCAGCGGCTAACATTAAAACCGCTGGAAACTACTCAGCGGCTATCAAGAAATTAAGCGCGAAACCCGCTGACAAACCACAAGCGTCAATTGTCAAAGCCGGTATCGCTGCGAATACTCCCGAGGAAAGCCGATTAGAGCCGAAGACGACCCATGCTTCTGATTTAATGGCCCGTACACACGAGCGAGAAAACACCGCTTCGCCGTCACCTACGCTGATTCAGCAGAAGGTAGGTGGAGAAGATGACAACTGGCAAGCAGTGACACGCAAGCGCACGTCCAGAAATCAACGGCGAGTACTTACAGGTTCCGGTAAGGAGGACGAGACATTACAAGCGGTTAAAAAGCGCAGGCACTTCCAAGCGTGGTCGTTCAAGCCCGGCACAACCGTAGATTGCATTAATACATATGTCAAAAAAATTATTCAATGTGACGACTACACTGTAGTGAAGAGAGACATTAAAACGGATCTACACGCCGCTTTCGTTATAAGTGTCCCGGAAAGCCTATTTAAGAAACTCTGCGATCCAGCTGTGTGGCCGCCGCGTGTAAAGCTGGCAGACTGGTGGTTTCCGAGGAAGCCCCGCAGTGAGCGGGGTGAGCAGACAGCTTGTGCCGGCCCACCGCAGTGCGCACACGTCTGACTCAGTGAGGAATGTTTTGTCACTGAATGTAAACAACGACTCCCGCTCCGTGGTTGTATGTCACCAAAACATCGCGTCACTAGGAGTTAAGAAAACACAACGGATCGAAGCGTTACTTCATAGTGAACTTAAGTGTACTGCTTTAGCGTTAACGGAACATTGGTTATCAGCCGAAAAACTAAAATGCGTTCATATAAGTGGCTATAAACTCGCTTCACATTTTTGTAGAACGGTGGTAGGCCATGGCGGCTCATGTATTTTTATTAGAGACGACGTACGATGTACCGAAAATTATGATTTAATTAATCTGAGTGTCGAAAGGTACTGCGAAGTATCGGCCATTGACTTAATTGATTATCATTTGACGATAATGTGTATTTATAGAACCAATCTAGTTTGTGTAAAAGATTTTTTAGAGTACTTTGAGCGTTTGATCGACAAGGTTAGCGACTTAGGCTTGGACTGCGTGATAGTCGGAGACACAAATGTTAACAGTTTGGGCGACGTGAGCTCAGACTGGCAGAAACTACTTGACGTACTGTCGGCCCATGGTATGGTGGCCGAGGTCGACTTCCCGACTAGGGTGACCGCGACTACATCTACGTGCTTAGATCAGGCGTATAGCAACCTCCCGCCCGGGTCGGTCCGCACATCACCCGTCTCCACAGATCTGAGTGATCACCTCTGCGTTAAAGTTGAGATAACGTGTGAAAGAGTAGTATTCGAGCCAGCTCAATGTTACACGAGATCTTTCTCCAGGGAAAATAACGCCAATTTACTGTCGTCACTTCAGAGTGTAGATTGGCGTGCGTTATTCTTACGCTATAGGACTGCTGCGGAGATAGCCAGTTCAGTAATTAATATTATTCGAAATAAATTTGAAGCATGTTTCCCACTACGGAAAACAAATAGCAGGAAGAAAAACCAGACGTGGGTATCACGCGACATAAAAAACTTTAAATCGCTATTATTTGACATTATTCAATTAAGTAAATCGAATCCCGACAATGACATTATTAATTCAATTATATGCGACATGAGACAGAAATATGATAATTTATTGACATTTACAAAATCTAATTATTACTCTAATATAATTGACAAAAGCGGGAATTCCTGTAAAGCCATGTGGAATGTCGTTAATTTAGAAAGGGGAAAGCACAATTCCACCTATCTGGATTTTACGGACGTCTTAAAGAGTAGCGATGGCACCTCGTTCGCAAGCAAAAAAATCGCTGTGGATGCTGTGAACGCCAGATTTCTGAGTGCAGCGTCGGCGTGCGGTGCTCCGCCCGCGGAAGTCACGCGCGCGCTTGCTGTGTTGCGCGCGGCCCGCGCGCCCGCCGACCGTTCGCTGAGGATCAGTCCGTTTACTGCAGACGAAGTGTACCAACTCATTACTTCACGGATCCCTCCAAAAAATTCCAAAGACGTGTACGGCTTGAACATGAAATTGTTCAGGATAGCAACAATCCCACTAGCCCCAGTATTGGCTGAATTGTGCAATGTCTGTATACGGGAAGGGACTTATCCTGAAGTCATGAAGGCTGCAAAAGTCTCACCCATATTCAAGGGGAAAGGTAAGAGGGAGGATATGGATGGCTACAGGCCAGTTTCGATAATCCCTGCAGTAGCTAAGGTTTTTGAAAATGGTCTTAGCTCGCGACTCGCAACCTTTTTATTTGAGACTGAGCAACTGTCAGACCGGCAGCACGCGTATCGAGCAGGACGATCCACGATTACCTTGACTCGGGAATTGGTTCGGCGCATCGTAGATGCCCGCGAGAGGAAGCTACAAGTTGCTGTGATTTGCTGCGACCTATCAAAGGCTTTCGACGTCGCTGACCACGACGTGCTCGCCGGGAAGTTGCACCACTACGGGCTAAGAGGCCCAGCGCTGGCGCTGGCCACGAGCATACTGCAGGATAGATCTCAGATTGTAGTCGGGAACGGGGGCAAAGTGAGATCGGACCCTCTGCGATCCTCAATGGGTGTCGCACAGGGATCCTCAGTATCGAATATCCTGTTCTCGCTACTGCTGAATGATTTACCTGACGCAATGACATCTGCTGAAATTTTAATGTATGCCGATGATGTGGCCGCGTTAGTCACTGCCCCCACGGCGGAAGAGCTGGAGGTCAAATTGAATGATGTTAGCGCCCAATTAGATAGCTGGTTTCGAGTTAACGGGCTAGCATTAAATTTGAAGAAAACTCACTTCGGTCACTTCAACCTTTCGGGTAGAAAATACAGACGCCTGAAAGTCATGTTAAATGATGTTTTAATAAAGCAGACCGAAGTCACTAACTTTCTAGGGTTTGAAATCGACACCGCATTGACTTGGGAAAATCACATACACAAAATATGTGGTAAAATTGCTAGTGCTTGCTATGCGCTCCGACGTGTGGCGCGAGTAGTGCCGGAGCAGGTGGCGCGGACGTGCTACTTCGCCACGGTGCACTCGCTGCTGCAGTACGGCGCCGAGCTGTACGGGCTGGCGGCGGAGTGGGAGCGCGCATTCCGGATGCAAAAAAGGGCCCTAAGAGCCATAGTAGGCATTAGCAGTGACCAATCGGCTGAACCCTACTTTAAAAAGTTAGGAATCCTTACGCTGCCCTGCATCGTAATACTCCAAGTGTCGCTATATGTAAGGAACAACTTACACAAATACACGGCGTACGGTGACCGTAGTACGGTCCCCACACGGCGTGCAGGGCAGCTTAAGCAGGTTCCGAGGAGCCTAGCCAAGTCTGACAAGCTCACCCATGTCATGGGACCGACAGTGTACAATAAACTACCGCGTGACGTCACTGCCGCACCGACCCTGACTTCTTTCAAGTCTCGCCTAAAGCGCTGGCTTGTCGATCACACCTTTTACAGCGTCAAGGAATTCCTTGCATACGAGTGAACGTACGATTGTACTGTTGTATTTTGAGTAAATTAATTGACATTATATACCTAAATGTGTAATTTTTTAATAATTATAATTATTTTAATTTAATTTGACATGTAAATAATAATTACGCAATAAAATGAATATGAATATGAATGAATATGAATATGATAGATTAACTCTTTATTGTACACACCAAAAGAAATGATAACAGTCATGATGATCACAACACAAAAAAGGAACTTAAAACTAGTGTTACAATTGGCGGCCTTATCGCTAAAAGCGTTGGTTGGGTGGCTAAATGTCGTTGGTCCACCTAGTGGAAGGCCTTCCTACGCTGCGTCTTCCGGTTCGCGGTCGCCACTCAAGAACGTTTCTTCCCCATCGGTTATCAGTTCTTCGAGCGATGTGGCCTGCCCTGCGCCACTTCAACTTGCAAACCCTACGAGCTATTCAAACAAATAAAATATCAAATCTAATACTAAAAAGGATGCGGCTAGGCAGATGCTGGGAAAGAGATTAATTTAAAGCAAATCGCTTCTCTTATTCCATGCATACTCCCCTTATACCACGTAGTCTCGTAATCCTGATAATGGATGAAGATTTGCGCGCGCCTCGCAGAAATCGAAACAGATTTCACTTCGAATTATAAATCGATTTTATTTGCTGTTATTGCGAAAATTGTATGTTCAGAGCTGGCAACACGGTGGATATGTATATTTAGTTAATGTAATCTGCGGGGCTATCATGTAACTTTTCGGGATCGCGATTCGGATACGAGTTGTCAAAAATAGACACTTGTCACTGTCACTGCCAAAACTCATTTGACCCAGCAGTCATCTGGGCAGGATGAAACGCCAAAAGACCGACGGATTTGCTTGACTTAAGGAAATCAATGCTTTCGTTCCAAAATGATAGCGAGAGAAATCTCTCCGTGATACTGTGAAGCTGTGACAAGTGACATTTATGACAAATCGCGATCCCGAACAGTTACATGATTAGCCTGCTGGATTCTGATGAATGATTTGTAATCGGTTTAAAATTATGTAATTTTTTTTAGTTTTCTTTTGGTTATTTTATTACAATTCCTGATTGTCGCAAAAGCGATCGGTACCTACGAGTTTTCAAGGATTGTGAGGTCAGTTCTTCAATGGTGCTTGGGTCATGCTTGAATGATTACAATTGTAAGTAAAGTATATTTATGTGAAGTGTTTCCACACTTGGGTATTTCTAAAACGCTTTAGTTGATTATCATTTATACAATTTGAGATTTATGGCGGGTATGATAGTATATATCCTCCAAGCGGGTTTGGCAGATACTTCTGTAACCCCGGTAGAAGCTCGTATGCAGATTCAAGTCGTGCCAGACGTCTTAATTTTCCATACTGTCTTGCATTCATAACATAAAATTGTTAGTAATTTCAAACAAACTTACAGCTTACAAGGGAAAGAAGATCAGCGCTGTTTGTTAAACAGCACTATGCTGGGTTGAAGCCATTTTTGTGACATCATCCCAGGATTAACAATTAATTGTAATTATTACCTTGCTGATGTTACAATATAAATTATATTTCTTTCTTTCTTTCTTTCAATGCTCTTCCAAACTGATAGACTTTCAGCTTGCGAAGAGACACTAGTAAATATAAAAATGCTGATATAGTTGTATATGTAGTGTATATCATAGTATATATCATCATCATCAGCCTGTTATTTTCTATTGATGAACGAAACCACAGCTATCTGCATCCAGTTTTTGTGCCGTTATAGGCGCAGGACACACAGATATGGCGGCGGGCGCGGACATGGCACGGGCGCCCGATGAACGTCGTTTGGTGTGTCCTAAATTGTGCCTTATTTCAAAGTATTTAGTATGAAACCACCGGAGGACGGGCAGCAGCGTCCTCTTGGTTCACGGTGGTGAGCACTGTGCGATCCCCAAGCCGCCTGCCTAGCGTGGGGATTATGGCAACACCCCTCTTTTTTTTTCTTTCGTCCAGCAGTGGGCGTTTTATGGCTGATGTCGAGTATGAAACCTGAATGGAACCAGTGCTACCGCACCCGATGCCATTCTGTATGGGCTCCACTCGGCTCCAAGGTACTACGTTAAGTATTATACATATATATTAGTATATAGGTACCTACTTAGCATCCGCAATATTTCATTCTATATCAATAATCGCTATTTCCTCAATCCCTTCCTAAATTGCAGCACATTAAGTGAATTTTATCGAAGCGCATAAAGTAGGTGTACAATTTGATATTCCCCCGAGCTACAGAAGCGAGCGCGCTGTGCTCGTGAATACGAATTAGGTTTTTGTACCTATCGTGATATCGGAGGAACGATCTGTCTGTTAAGATTTATATTGTTGATCTGTGTATCTTAGGCTTTCTAGTTTCGTCCGTTTGAGTATGTATCGAATGTAAAATATAAAAATACAAACCTCCAACCAACCTCGAAGGGCAATTGGGCCATAATAATATCCACCATACTGGTTCGGTGCGGGTTGGCGGATACACAAACGCTTTTGAATTTCTTATTTGGACATTTTCTTCAAGATTTTTTCCTTCATTGAAAAACCAGTGGTCCGAATTTTTCTAATCCGTACGTAAATTCCGAAAGTACTTGTTGGTACGGATTTAACTCAAGACTTATCGACACTAGTAATGTAATAGTACATTATGATACGAGTGTGCTATGTTGGTCATTACACTAGAGGCGGTATTATGCGCGCGAGCCACAGGCGAGCGCGATAAGGAAACCGAGAGCATACTGACTAATAGCACAAGAGTTCCATACGACTGTTTTCGTCACACTTGCGAGAAAAAAACTTTTTTTTTTGATAATAATCACCACACAGCGAAAACGTCAACAAATATTTGCGGAAAATGCCGCCCGAATCAGTAATGCGCGCGCAGGTTGACATTTACTTCAGCGGCATAAGAACTTTTTGTTGGTATTACAAAAAAACTGTAAGTATTACCCGGCTATATTAAGAGTGCTTCGTATGCGTACGTCTAATTGCAGTCACGTACAAACTTGACTTTACCGGGTTAAACCTATTATAGCACCATGTGCCGTCATGTAAAGTAAAAAGCACGCGCTTGGATTATGAGCCTAAAACCGATGCAATAAGATCCACTTTACGAGCAAGTGTGATGAAAATAGTTTCACATACTAGAAACCCGGTAGTACCTACATTCCAATAGTATAGTAATATAATTATGACCTACATCCTACATCTGAGGAAGATCAGCTAAATGTTAAATCTTCTAAATCTAGTCTAAAAGCTTAGGACATTACCCATACGCAGTTGGCCTAGTGGTACAAAGTACTCCTTGTATGAACTAAACCAACATGTCACATGCCTTTGTTAAGCTACGACTGAAATCGTTTCTTTTCCGGTTTTAAACAATTAGGTACCAATCTTAATAAAATTCCGCATGTGAAAAGATAGTGTAAAAATGCGTTATAAATAAACCAAATAGGCCAACGTGCTTAGGTCAAGATGGAGGTTCGGTGAAATTGTCTCCCGACCATCATCAGCCAGAAGACGTCTACTGCTGGACGAAGTTTATCTTCAGTCCACCCTTTAGTAGGGAGGGGTTGCCATAATCCCCACGCTAAGCAGGCAGCTTGGTGAACGCAGAATGCTCACCACCGTTAACCGCTGCTGCCCGTGGTGCTCCGGTGGTTCTGGATGCAGTTTTAAGACATACTCTCTGGAAGATTGAATTGGGAGACTTGGGAGACTGCTCGACTTGAAATTGTGAGATCGTGAATTCAAATCCCAGTCTGAATGAGCTCTTAGGGGTTTATGAACGGATTTTCATGCCAATGGCTTTTCGGTTGAGGAAAACATCGTTTAGAAACCTGCATATGTTGGCAGAAAAAATTAAATGGCGTATTTATGAATCCACAAAACCCGCAACATAGCCAGCGTGGTGGATATGGCCCAATCACTCTTCGAAGTTATAGGCAATTGTAAACCTGTTTATAGGCAACTGTAAATATACTGGTTATGCTAGTATTAATATTTTTTATTGGAAATGAGTGACGAGATGTCTAATGCCTACACCTACCCATAACAGGAGCATTGCCAGAAATGTGAACTTCCCAACAAAACCCTGCGCCGCGCGCCGCACTGCACTGCGCTCGTCGCCTTGAGATATTAGATATTAAATCTCTTCATGTCCAGTATTTATTTATGTATTTATTAATTCCCCCCAATATTTATTTATTTATTTCTCTGGTGACATTGCCCTTCAAATCGAAACACATTAATGCTTGCCACCACCGCTTGGCGATCGAATAACTGGCAAAGGTTTGGTACTTCTATTTCTCTATTTTGCCTTTCTATGGGGTCAATAAACTGTTATTGTATTGTATTGTACGTCCCCAGGCGGATTCTGCAATAGATAAAGATTCATTTATTTGCATTAAACACGAGTAGAAATATGCGTTTGATGACATAATAGGGTAGATGACTGATGTTGATATCGTTGACACTAATAGCTTCCATGAAGAATTTAAATAAATATAGTATGTTTACATAAAAAAAAATTAAAATCGGTTAATAATGTTCTGATATATGAGCGTTTAAAGTTTTTGTTAGAGACAACTCTGTCCTTTTCCCACAAAACAAAAAATTACGTCACGCCTTACGTGTCAGTATAGAATTTATATGGCGTACAGAGAAGTGATGTCACGATTTGCTGTTTCTTCTCTCTATCTAGCACGATATTAAAATGCTTATAAGTTGCTTATTTTTGATCAGATTTTCATTTTCTTTTCATTAATCAGCTATATTTACGGGCCACATTTTAATAGGACAATAAAAAAAACCAGTCATCTAGCCTATTATATGAGCTTCATGATATGCCTGAAGAGTCGTGTAAATGAGTCCTACCACTACAAAAAGGTCAAGGTGTTGTAAAAGGTAGAGGTCGCGAGGCCTCAGTTCAAGGCGAAAACTAATCTATCAAAATGTAATTAAAATTATGCTGGTTTTCTCCAATTTTTTTATACTTTCACCAACATATTTTCAGAAGGAAAAACGTGATTTCCTTCGTAAATTCTGTGTTAATTTAAACCAGCAAAATCTTTGAACAGTTGAAGAACTTGTTAAAACTTCCAGAGTCCAGCTGAGGTTGGATCCATTATCAAAAACTGTATTGTCGAGTTCAACTTAAGCGTAATTATTTGGGAATCGCAGAGTTTCCGATGCGAAGACTGCGACCGCTCCGAGCGATGGGAACTTTTCTTGTTATTTATCGCCTTGAGGGCTTTTTGCGGGTGTTTTTCTTTTTATAGCGTGCTTACTTGAAATTTAACTTTGATATCTTATGGATAACGTTTGATATGACTTTGATTAATATTTCTATTCTCTACTTATATAGAAACAGGCAATTCCTCCAAGAATCTTTGTTATGCAGATTTTAGGCGTAAGACATAGTAGCTTAGTGATGACCATCATCATCAATATCATCACCATCATCACCATTGCATCAATGCCGCCAGCATTCTGGCCACCTTTTCATCATTTACGGGGCTTTTAGTTGAAATTTTAAGTTTTATATTTTTTATGTATATAGGGTTTGTTTTTACTAGTTAGGGTTTGTTTAGTTGTTAGTTGTGTACCGGAACCGCGAACCGGAAGACGCAGCGTACGTAGGCCTCCTACATAGACCGACGACATTGTTAAAGTCGCGAGCAACCGGTGCATGCATAATGACAGGATGTCGTACAGTGTGGCACTCTGATGGGGAGGCCTTCGTTTAGCAGTGGACGTCTCCGGGCTGATGATGATGATCATGATTAGTTGTGTAATTTATTACATAATATATATTTTTTAGTCTTTAATGTCTATTTAAATGTCATTTTTCATATTTTATTTTGTCCATGGGCTTGCCAAAACTTCACGACCATCTGTTTCGTCCATACGTGAAAGAAATGATTTTCTGATTATTATTTTTTACCAAGTTGTACAAAAAGCCCAATTTACAGTTGAATATATTCATGCTGCTCGTTCTCTTATAGGAAAATGCCTAATGCCTAGGCCTAAGCTGAAAATGTAAGGAATCTGCCATCCTTCCTTGTCCAAAGAGGCTACAAAGTTTGGCACGGACTATACAGGCTTAGCTTTTTACGCGAGGAGCTAAGTATACAGGTTTCATTTTGAGATAACGGTTTCTGGGTCATCCGCTTCATGTGGTGAAGTGCAGCGGCTTCAAAGGCGGGTACAGTCACCATGTGTCACAGGATTTGTGGACAAAATTAGATTTAAAAAAAAACTTTATAGAAATAACCGTCTTCTATAATAATTATGGGACCACTTCTAGAGTCATACTTTCAAACATAAACTAAATAACATAAAAAAAACAATTTAAAAAACGAACAAAATCAAAGTCAAATCGTTCCACAATTGACGGAGCAATTGGTGAACATACTTACATAAAAAAAGCTACATAATATATTCGAACATACAACATCCTCGTTTTTTGAAGTCAGTTTAAATAAATGGCTGTATTTTAATAATGAAAATGCTTAATATTTACTAGACGTGCTACCGCAGTTTTACTTGCGAGAATGTAAGGTTAGATAAAACCTCTTGTAAACAGAAAACTATGAACTCTCAGTTTAGGGTGAATCACTAATTTAATATCTTACTATATTTTTATATACGTACAAATATTACTATACAAATACATTTACGTGCTAGAAGTACAACTTTTTTATATATTTTTGTATAAGAAAGATTTCTCTCTTTATTCATTAAACAATAGGCTAGATGACTGGGTTTTTTTTAATTGTCCTATTAAAATGTGGCCTTATGGGCCATATAGCTGATTAATGAAAAAAATATGAAAATCTGATTAAAAATAAGCAACTTATAAGCATTTTAATATTATGCTAGACAGAGAGGCGAAACAGCAATTTTAATAACCGATTTAAATTATTTTTTCAATAAACATACTATATTTACTTAAATTCTTCATCTAAGCTATTGGTTTCAACGATATAAACATCAGTCATCTACCCTATTATACAACTGTTTTTTTTCGCGATTTCAGGGTTTCATGTTTTCAACCACATAGAAGTTACTAAGTCTGTTGTTCGTCTGTAACAATTTTTTTTTTTGTAATTTGATTAAATAACATTGATTATTCGAGGGGAATTTCTTTGGAATATACAGAGCCTTGGACAACCTATATACCTACCCATCGACTTACGTCTTCACTTACATGTAATAACAGTAAGCTTTCACGATCCGCTAAGAAAATATCGTCTTCTTTTGCTGCTCTATTCTAGGTAAGCCCTTGACATTTTGTACATAATTGGATTACGGACAGAGTCATCATCATCATCAGCCCGGAGACGTCCACTGCTGAACGAAGGCCTCCCCCTTAGACCGCCACACTGTACGAAACCTGCCATTTGCATCCACCGGTTGCCCGCGAATTTTTCAATGTCGTCGGTCCACCTAGTGGGAGGCCTTCCTAAGCTGCGTCTTCCGGTTCGCGGTCGCCACTAAAGAACCTTTCTTCCCCATCGGTTGTCAGTTATTCCAGCGATGTGTCCTGCCCTGCGCCACTTCAACTTGCAAACCTTGCGAGCTATGTCGGTAACTTTGGTTCTTTGGCGAATATCCTCGTTCCGGACTCTATCGCGCAAAGTAACTCCGAGCATAGCTCTCTCCATTGCCCGTTGCGTGACTCTAAGTTACAGAGGACAGAGTGGTTACGGGTTATTGTAGTGGTATGACTCTATTGCAGAGTTCGCTATACCTTTACCAGTTATTCAACCGCCAAGCAATAGTGTGCAAGCGTTACTGCGTTTCGGTTTGAAGGGTAATGTTACCAGATACATTACTGGGCATGAAGAGATTTCACATCTAATATATCAGGGTGCCGAGCGCAGTGCAATGCGTCGCAAGATTTTGATCGCATGTTCACAATGCTGGAAATAGACTAGATGACTGTTTTTTTTTAATTGTCCTAATTAAAATGTGGCCCATAAATATAGCTGATTAATGAAAAGAAAATGAAAATCTGTTCTAAAATAAGCAACTTATAAGCATTTTAATATCACGCTAGACACAGAGGCGAAACAGCAAATCGTGACGTCACCTCTTTGTATTCTTCATTATATTCTGACAAGTAAGGCGTGACGTTATTTTTTGTTTTGTGGGAAAGGGACAGAGTTTTCTCTAACAAAAGCTTTAAACGCTCATATATCAGTTTAAATTATTTTTTCAATAATCATACTATATTTACTTAAATTCTTCATCAAAGCTATTGGTTTCAACGATATAAACATCAGTCATCTACCCTATTGTTATAACGGGCAGGCGTGAAACTTAGTCCAGACGAACGTCTTCTTCGTCTCGTTTGCAAAAAAACTACATAAATATTGTTACTTTGGAAGCCAATTTTGGAGAAGACGTACGTAATGACGACGAATGTAAGATACATTCATGAGGTTATGGATATGGGTTCTGACTCGTACCAAGGGGGTTTTCAGAATATGCGTACTTAATTATTATTTATTAAAGAAACTTTATATCAGACACCTTTAGAAATTTCGAAAAGAAATCTGTGTAGTTTCAAGAAGCTATTCAATAGAATATTTGTGAATGCTGTGATACCACTGCATGTGCTGCGTTTGGGGTTTAAGGCGCAGGACACTGAACTAGCATCGGGCACGAGCATGGCACGGGTGGCTTACCGACCTATTCTAATTTCATACTAAACACATTGAAATAAGGCGCAAACGGGTAACCGATAAACGGGTACTAGCGGTCACATTAAACTAACATGGACTCCTAACATTGCATGACGTGTCCTTAAATGCAATGAAAAACAATTACGTGTACGCAAAGAAAATAAGATAACATTTTTAGAAAATATAAATTTATCAATGGATTAAAAATTACATAAAACAGATATAGCATCGTTAATCACATAACTTTGATAAAACAATGATAAGATTAATAAATATGCTACAGATTTCAGTTTAGCTATTGCAGTTATAAAATCAAGTGCTGTCATTCAGCCGTCTGTTAGGTAATTATGGCAAAGAAGAAAGCAGAAAAAGATGTGAAAAGTGCAAAAGATGAAATAAAAGATACGAAAGTAACAAAAGGAAATGGAAGTAGTAGACTCTGTGGTATTTTTAAATGTGTAAGTTGATATTTTTTTACTGGTTATAACTGTGTTTTTTTGCTGGTAGATCAACTTCACTACAAATAGATACACGATAAGGATAGTGATGGGTTAGCTCGTTAGGTCATAAGCCTACGATAAGACACCAGCTGCCTATTACCGCAATGCTTCCGAAACAAGTAATTTTTTCAAAAAAAAAACAACCGACTTTAAATTAATATGGGACCAGCTCGCGGGAGTATATCAATTCTAATATATATATTTTTTCAAAATCGTTCCACATCTGTCGGAGAAATCGGTCGAACATAGAACCTCCGCCTTCTTTTAAAGTCGGTTAAAAATTGTGACCGCATTCTATGGTTCTGCATAAGCACTAAGTAGTCTTATTTTGCCACGAGCGCAGATGTACTTTGGACGCTACATAAAACATTACTCTTGTAGATGGAAACGGGCCAATGATGAAAGGGAGTCATTGCGGATTCTCCAACAAGATTTTATCGTAAACTAATAATTATTGATTAATATCGGTGGACATTTTTCACACAGCGCCATCTAGCCCCAAACTAAGGAAAGCTTGTAATATGGAAACCAGATAGCTGATAGAATTCATATTCTTTTTTTTTGTACATACATACTTATAACAACAGACACACAGACACAGAACAAACATCTATGTTCGTCACATAAATGTTTGCCCTGGGTGGGGATCGAACCCACGCCCTACGGCTCTGAAGGAAGACATGCTATCAACTGAGCTATAGGACATCCTCAATGTGACGACGTAGTACGTCGTCACTTTGAGGGTACAATTTTAATATCTAAAATGGTACTAACATGTTTTTTTAAACTGTTGTGGTGGTGGTGGATTAGCTCAATCTAAATTGTAGGCAGAATTTTACTGTATTACGTTTTTTTCAGTTTAATTTCTTCTTAAATTTTGAATCTGGTTCCCCTAATTGTTTGACCACAGTTGCCTGATGTAAAGTGACGATGCGCTTGAAGATTAGATAAACACACTGTAATGGAAACTGGCTCTCAAGTGATGACAGAACATACCGTTAGGTAGCTACTTGGCGGACAGATTTTCATCCCGTTTAGTAGTGGCGTAGCTTGTCTAGGTGATTCTAAACGATTACCGATGTTAAGCAACGGACGGTCCGGTCAGTCTTCGGATGGGTTCGGAGTGGCATTTATTTCTGAGCGCTACCGTGGATCGGATGACACGTTAAGTTGTTGGCCCCGGTTGTTTGTTCTAGTTTCTATAACAACAACCGTCAGCCATGTCAGAGGCCTTCGGGCGGCACATTAACTCTGACACTAGGGCTGGCCACTCAGCCTATACGAACTTACTTACTTTTTGTGGGCTTAAACTACGTTTGACTGTCATCTCGCCCGATGTTAAACGAAGATGCAGTTTATGATGGTCCACGCCTACCTAGATGAAACCGATTCACTCGAGGCTTGAACTCACCCAGATTAAGTATAACATGTCGTGGTAGGACTCTATTGCAGAGTCCGCGCGCCTGGAGAACTAGGTAAAGCACCATACCTTTGCCAGTTATTTAAACGCCAAGCAGTAGAGTGTTCAAGCATTATACTGTGTTTCGGTTTGAAGTTTTAGCAGAATAATTACTGAGATTTTAAAATCTAATCAGGATGACGAGTGCAGTGCAGTGCGGTGCAAAATTTGTTCGCATGTTCACAATTCCGGCACTGCTACTGCCCTACAGACTGTAGGCAGGCGTGATGTTTACCACCAGGCGAACATCTTGCACGTCTCGTCACAACATTGCATTAAAAAAAAACGACCGGGAAAAGCCCACAGGGGCAGGATTCCGCTGTTTAGCGGTTCGAACATCGGAATTACTTTAGTACCGGTAAACATAACATATTATGTTTGTTTATCGCTTATCAACTGCTCCCGAAAGATAATGTGAATCGCCGGTTTACTTTTAATTGACTGACGTGTACCTAACTATACTTGATTATGATAAAAAGCTAATTATGATACCGTATTATTACTGACTGATTTTGTCGCTATTTCCTGAAGCTGGATGTGGAACATTCATCAAAAGGTCTTAGCAGATCTGGCAGATGGCTTCAAAGATGACGATTCCAGACTCCAGACGTCAACCTACGTCTTATGACATCACATCCAAACTTGTGATCCCATGTAGGTCTTGAATACTATCTTGAATAGTAGAGAAAGGTTGCATAAGTCGGCCAGCGTGCGATTAGCTGGAAGTACCTAAAATCGTATGGGTAACTGCATCCAGAACCACCAAAGGACGGGCAGCAGCGTCCTCTCAGTTAACGGTGGTGAGCATTCTGCGATCCCCAAGCCGCCTGCCAAGCGTGGAGATTATGGTAACCCCTCCCTATTAAGGGGAAGCCTTCGTCCAGCAGTGGGCGTCTTCCGGCTGTGGAAGAAGACCTAAAATCGCCCTCGAAGGTAACGAATCGCCAGACATCTCAAGACGACGTAGTAAAATATACAGTCAGTTCACAGACTAACCCGGCCACCGCAGCTTTTTGCTCACAAACCAATAAAACCTTATTCTTCCAGTTCCTAATAACAACATCAGTTGTAGCAGTGTTAGCATCTATAGCAGCATACCAGGTGTACGCGGTAATCAGCTATGTCCCGCCGATGCCGAAGATAGACCTGGATGAATACTGGGGACCTGCGGGGACAGAGCTCAAGGACACGGCAATCAGACCGTATAGGATCGTCTTTACTGACTCTGTAAGTACAAGGTCATTAATACTTACTCCTACATGTTAATGATCGTGGATCTGAGTGTGTCCTAAAACTGGATCTAGAACCATCGGAGGACGGGCAGCAGCGTCCTCTTGGTTAACGGTGGTGAGCATTCTGCGATCTCCCTATTAAAGGGGAGGCTTTCGTCAAACTAACGTGTGTAATTGTTTTTTGTTATTGTAGTGTCTTGTGTGATAAAAATAAATAATTTCTTTCTTTCTTTCTTTTCTTTAAACTGTGGACGTCTTCTGGCTGTTGATGATGATGAACATGAAAAGACAAGTCGTTTTGCCTTTGGACCTTTGGGGAGTTGGATGCTCTTTTTAATTTTTTCCCCCTAAGTTAATAACGGCGTCGCACTTTGGGCATTGTTAGTTTAAGTACTTATATAAATAATAAATATCGGAGGATATTTTTCACACAGCGCCATCTAGCCCCAAACTAAGCAAAGCTTGTAATATGGAAACTAGATAGCTGATAGAATACTTTTATATAGTTTTTTTTTGTTGTAAATACATTCTTATAATACATACTACACCCAGACACAGAACAAATTGCCCTTGGTGGGGCTCGAGCCCACGCCCTACAGCTCAGAAGGCAGACACACTACCAACTGAGCTATATGGCAGTATTTCTAAGAAAAATTATGACCTCCGGCAGGACTCGAACCTGCATACGAGCAGTCCCTATGGGTTTCCGTCCCAACTGCTTTGCCAATTAGCTACAGAAGTCTCTGCCTTAGATGCCAAATTTTTCCAACCTGTGTGTGTGTCAATTCATACAAAAATATTCATAAAAATGGCAGTATTTGTTGTTCGTCTCTAAGATTGAGGTTCATTTTGGAGGTTCTATGATTATTTACGGGATATTTACCGTCAAAGAACTCTAACAAACAAAGTGCTTAAGGATTTTTGTTTTCCTAACACTCAAAATAGATAATCTAGCAAAGGTTACTAGGTCAATCTATTTTCTTATGTTTACTAGGTAACCCCAACAGTTCAGAGCACTGGTAACACGCGTCGTATTTTTGATTGGTTCCCTACGCTAGCAATGCTTCAGTTTTATTTTGTTTTGTTTGTATCGGTTGAAGTTAAAATTGAGTTAGTTCGGGTTCCATTTCGATAAAGTCGATATTCTGAGTTTTAATTGCCGGATGGTGTGGTTTCCGGGTCGGTAAAAAAGATGTTACTGATAGATAAATAATAAAACTAATGAGATTTAGTCCCGTCTGACTGCCTGTCTCTGTATGCTACAGCAAGTTTTTTGGAACTACATTTATACTGAAACTTTGGTAAATAATTTCCTATAGGCTACAATTTATATTGACGTCATTTTCATCAAATTTTATCAACTCGGATTAAGCCTTTTGATATTTAATAACATACCCTGTTCCTCACTTATCTATGTTTGTGTTCGTTTTGTAGTTCATCAAATTAAATTAAACAAACCAAATAGTCAAACTAATCAATTAACCCACTCCAAACTGCACCCGGCGCAAAGTTGCCCATGACACTGATAGCATTTCCGCGCTAGATGGCGATGGCCAGCCTTTACATCAGAAACAAGCACGGAACAGGAACAGCAACGGAGCAGGAGTCACCATTTCTCTCTCTAATCCGGCGCCCTATCTCGCTGACCAAATCTTTGGATTCGGCCCCCATTAGAAACCATAGGCTCATGGTCATGGTCAGTGAGCAAAGTGGTCGGGGCGCAAACGGACAAACTGGACAAATCCAGATCCAAATTTTTATCACAAATTATTTGGAATTTCTTTCAGATGCAAGAAGAAATCCGAACACTTTTCGAGCTTTACCGTCGGAACACGGAAATCGTAAGCCTCGAGAAGTCGGCTTGGACTTATGGTGTCAACTCCACCGACTACGCAACCTTTATGACCAACTGGATCTTCGAATACAGCTTCAGAGAGCGAGCAAAGTTCCTAAACAAGTTTGATCATTTCAAAACTCGCATACAAGGGTTGGACTTGCATTATATGCATGTGAAACCTGATTTACAGAATAAGAATATTAAGGTAAGATCGGGACTCTTGTTATATGACATGGACCTGGGTATGTTCTAAGACTGCACCCAGAACAACCGGAGAACGGGCTGCCTCTCGGTCAATGGTGGTAAGCATTCTGCGATGCCCAAGACGCCTGCCAAGCGTAGAACCGGACCTTATTAGGGCCTTCGTCCAGCAGAGGACGTCTTCTGGCTGTTATAGCATAAAAGCTTACGTTTGACAACCATCACAGCGTAGATGCAGTCTCCGACGGAGCACCCTTGCCGAGAAGAAACCGATTCAGTCGCGACTTGGATTGGACATCCAGATTGTATCTATTGGGAAACACCCACTCGGGAAACGTATTCCAATGTTTTGTGGTTAGTACTATAAAAGAGGATACGAATTAAACCGTTTCGTATGAGATTTCCGGCCTTTCGATTTTATTCGCAGTTATGCACGAAATATACCTGATAGACTGCCGCTATCAGGTATTTTTAGAAGATGCAAGTTTTTATGCATTTTGATACATGATTCCTAAGGAAAGTAACCGCTACTGGCATTGGGCTATATCTGTCACGGCACCTATAACCGGTGGGGCAATGTTTAAGACTAGAGACCACGAATTGGCAAACGAAGATGCTAAGTCTCCAGAAAGATGGTTTCCTGAACAGTGTGTTCTGACTGCCTTCTTGAAAGTGAATTCCCATCCCAGGCTAGCACTGAAATCATGAAAAATGATTACAGAGTAAAATGAAATTAAAAAACGAATGCCATATAACAACATAATAGTAATTTCTCAATACGTCTAATGCTTTCCCAGGTATACCCCTTGCTGTTGCTCCACGGATGGCCAGGTTCTGTTAGAGAGTTCTACGAAGCCATCCCGAGACTTACCAATGCGAAAGAGGGATATGATTTCGTCTTCGAAATTATTGTGCCCAGTTTACCTGGCTTCATCTATTCTGAGGTAAGATCCTTCTAGACCTATTTTGTAGTAGTTGGATTCTATTGCAATGTCCACCAGAGGATGTAACACGGTTTTCCCAGCTATTCAACTGCCAAGCATTAGTGTGCAAGCATTACTGTGTTTCAGTTTAAAGGGCAATGTTACCAGAGAAATTACATGGCATGAAGAGATTTGACATCTAATATTTCAGGGCGATGAGCACAGTGCAGTGCGGCGCAGTATTTTGTTTTAAGTTCACATTTCTGGTACTGCTACTGCTTTGGGCAGGCGTAATGAGCCACCAGAAGAACGTCTTGCTAGTCTCATATCATTACATTAAAGATCTTTTTTGCCCAAGGAATACTTATAATGTAGGTCTCCGTCCTCAGAGAGAGCAGAGGGGTTATGTGATGCTCTCAACTAGATAGACGACCCATTCAAAAGACTGAGAGGTTTCTGCTTGACGCTTTTGTGTCAAGGCTTTGGGATCATTTTGACACTTCTTTTGGAGCGATCGACATCTTTTGGACTTGTGTCAACATGCACACGTTAACTGTCTCATGTTCAAGGACCATTACTGATACTTTATCTAATTTTTTTTTGTCTTTAGGGTGCAACCAGGCCAGGCCTATCTCCAGATAAAGTAGCAGTTATTATAAGGAACCTTATGCATAGAATTGGCCATACTAAGTATTACATTCAAGGCGGGGATTTCGGCCACGTCATCGGTTCCCATATGGCAACCATTTTCCCTGATGAAGTATTGGGCTTCCACACTAACTATCCAGGTATAGATTCTATCATGCTTATAATTATTATAAATGCATTTTTCCATCATCTCGCTCATTAGCTTCATAATAGTCAAGTTCGTAGTCCAGTTGGACCTGGGTATGTCCTAAAACTGCATCCAGAATTACCGAAACCCTTCGGTAATTCCCACCCGGGCAGCAGTATCCTTTCGGTTAACGGTGGAGAGCATTTTGCGATCTTCAAGCCACCTGCTAAGCGTGGGAATTATGGCAGCCACCTCCGCATTAAGGAGTGGACTTCCATCAGTGGAAGTCTTCTGGCCGATGATGAATATTCAAGTTTAAGAATATCTGTGGCCAAAAGCCATATTTGAATAGTGTTTTAGTTGTCATCATCCTTTAAAAGAATTAACGTTAGAAAAAATTCGGTCTCACTGTAGATTTATTATCTTTTCTAATATCTATTAAATTGGCAAAGCGCATTAGCTATCATTGCGAATGTCTTATTTTCCAGCCAGTTTCTCAAAAGGCGCTCTTTGGCTCTGGGCCTTGGGCAGCATTTGGCCAAGCTATGTAGCTGAAGGGGTTGAGAGCCGGATGTATCCACTGAAGAAAAAGGCTAAGTTCCTTATGCAAGAGACGGGTTATATTCACCTACAATCCACCAAACCTGATACTATCGGTAAGTTTAGCGTTACATTAAAAAATATATATCCCGCCTGACTCATAACTGCGGCTCGAACTTTTAGGTCCGCTGGACTTCAGTGTTTAGTCCTTGATCTCGGAGGTTAATGCCGAGAATGAACCTTTCTTCGGCCCTCTGTCCCACATTAATTATTATTTATTTATCTTCTAGGCATAGCCCTCCAAGACTCTCCAGTAGGCCTAGCCGCCTACATGGTCGACCGTTTCATGATCTTAACCGATCCTAAGAACAGGAAGAAATCCATGGGAGGCCTGAACAAGCACTACAGCTTAGAAAAGCTGTTCGATAATATCATGCTGTACTGGGACAGTAAGAGCATCACGACCGCCTTGAGGCTGTACAAGGAGAGTGTAAGAGCTAATGAAGTGCAGCAGGCTTTGTTTGCGTAAGTTGAACTCATATTTGACTGTGGACAGGTTCCATTTTTGTCTTCCTGCCTTAATTTATTTTTCCATTATTCTTCCAATGCCGGGTTTAAGTCCTTCTCTTTTAATAATACCTATGCTATTCTATTTTAATTGAGTTCAGATTCGACCCACGTGTGTGCTATTTTATCAGCCTTGTAGATTGATCCACATTAGTTGTAGATTTAGACATAAATTCATCAGCCATTACCATTCCACTGCAAAATAGGCATAGGCCTCCTTTGAAGAGTAATTGAACCAAAATCCACCAGGTTGACCCGTTGTGGGTTGGCGATTCAAATACATCATTTAATTTTTCTCCGGATTTAATTATTCAGGACTCCTCCCTACATTTTCCTTTACCAAGAAAGTCAGAAAAATACATACACACTCGTAGTCTCAACCAAAGTTTACAAAAATGTGAGGCTTGTCTTCTACCAACAGAACCACTACAACTTTCAACCTTATCGTGATCAGCATAATATAGTACACTGCTGAAGGCACGCCACTAAAGCTGATCTTCGGTTTTCGCTTATAGCCACTACCAGCTGTCCTAGGTATACCACTTTGACATCCAAACACAAAAAGAACAATAGTATTACGTACAATATACACTCACATAAAAATCTTGTAAACCTACTGAAATATACCTAAAACCATACATTAAATTCAGTGTAAACCAATTTGTATTCCTTAGGCGTCAGAGAAGCCAGAAGACGCAGCGTAGGAGGGCCTCCCACTAGGTGGAACGACGACAATGTAAAAGTTACGGGCAACCCGTGGATGCAAATGGCAGGTTGTCGTACAGTGTGGCGGTCTAAGGGCGGCCTTCGTTCAGCAGTAGACGTCTCCGGGCTGATGATGAGGCGTCAGAGTACAGGCCATTATACCATTGAGCCGCTTGGCTCGATTACCTCATACGGCCGACGGCTCCACTCTATCCAAGGGTGTAAGATGAGTGTAAGCGAGGGCGAGACGCAAGGTACCTCGTACCTAAACAGTTTCATTGCACCAAGCCAGCCTTACCCTCTTTGATTAAGGATAAAGAGATGTCTCCTCCATCCAAGCTTATCCTAAATTGAACTATAACATGACTCTCTAGACCTGACTAAGTATGGATAATCTTTCAGGATCCCCACACCAGTTCCTACCTGGGCTCTCCGCATGAAGTTTGACTTGATCCAGCTTTCCGACTACATCCTTCGTTGGAAGTATCCCAACCTGGTTGGTTCCACAAACCTGGTGACCGGCGGCCACTTCGCTGCCTTCGAGAAACCCAAAACTTTCGCTGACGACGTGTTCAAAGCTGTGGGCAGTTTCCTTAAGTTTAAGAAGTGAATGAATGTAGATTGAATGAAATAAATTTGCTTTGTGATTTTTATATTTATTTAACATTATTTTATTGGCTTTACTTCTATGTTAAGTGTGTCTTGGTGGTTAGGTCTATTTTTTAAGAATTTGTTTAGACAGGTACTGTCTGTAGGTCGCCCGTTATTTTTAGCTTTGGCCTCTTAGTAAAAGTTCATCCAGAGAAATTACTGATTACTGGGTATGAAGAGATTTAACATCTATTAACTCAGGGTGACGAGCGCAGTGCAATGCGGCGCAGGATTATGTTCTCAATTGCTACTGCTGTGGTAGACGTGACGCTTACCACCAGGCGAACGTCTTGCTCGTCTCGTCACTTGATAGTATATAAAAAACTCGGCGTTGCAAGCTGAATGTTTTTGAAAAAGGAACGCAGCATTATTGTGAAAATAAAAAGTAAAAAACTAGGCATGCGAAGCTGCGGACAACGTCTGCGCGTTCCAGAATTCGCTTGACTGTAAAATAACACAAATCACTTTTCAAACCATTATTTATGTACTTAGTAATAATTAATTAATTTACTCAAATACAACAACTTGTTTCATAATATTTACTGTAGTTTTTACGACTGTAAAAAAATTTTTTGACGAGTTTTTAAAGGCTTTAAAACGGTAGAGTCAATAGAATTATGGGACAGCACTGAGGACGGTGCTCGTATAACTCGATTTACCGATGCTGACTCGATTGCAGGCGATTACAACTCGAGTCGAAGTTGTTTACGATTATTTTGTTTTTGAATTCGATGATTGAAAAGCAATGAGGCTACAGAGTTTTAGCTTTGATCCGGTGTATTGGATCAAAAATTATATTTTGATGTAAGCTTGGAAAGTGGTTTTGATTAGTATGGTATTTATGTTTAAATCAGTGAATTATCGATTTTTATAATAGAAGGTATATGTTTCGATTGTGCTGGAGTGACGAAAATGAAGTAAAAAGGCATATCAGGCTTACTGCCAAGACTTGAGAGAGTCCAGCGGCCCACTTGGGTCTGGAGCCGGTTTAACGACATTTACGATCACGTTTCAGTACTCAATAAACAAGAATATTGTTTAGAATTGAGTAATTTCTGCTAATGTAGCGCCTCCGCAGCAAGTTTCCCATCTTTTTAGAAGAAATACACTCTCAAGCTTAGGACACCCAGGGTATGTCCTTAAGCTGCAACCAGAACCACCGGAGGATAGACAGCAGCATCCTCTCCGTTAACGGTGGTGAACATTGCAAACAAGCGTGGGGATTATGGCAACACACATCACATCAACAGCCGGAAGACGTCCACTGCTGAACGAAGGCCTCTCCCTTAAAGGGAGGTGTTGCCATAATCCCCACGCTTGGCAGGCGGCTTGGGAATCGCAGAGTGTTAAGTACCACCGTTAACTAAGAGGACGCTTCTGCCCGTTCTCCGGTGGTTCTGGGTGCAGTTTTAGGACATACCCAGGTCCAAATCAGCGCAACCACTCTTAATAGGGGGATTATGGCAACACCCCCTATTAAGAGTGGTCGCACATTGATTCGGCACGGCACCCGACAGGCGCCGGACGACCGTAACACACTGCGCACAATTAACTGGCGCGTGCGAGACGGGCGTCACGAGAAATTTCTTACGGTGTGCGGGACCTAGTACAAAATGTATGCACGGAGCGCCTTCAGGCGAAATCGGACGGTTTTTCTATCGGGTTATTCTCGTCGTATGCAGCCGGTCTAAAGAAGGCCTTCGTCCAGCAGTTGACGATTTCTGGCTGATGAACACTCTCAAGTAGAAAGAATCTAACAATGTGTTCCGGTAGCCTCACTGTTTCTATTACAGGCTAGGTATAGCCATCTTTGGATATTACTAACCTGTAACCAACTTAAGAGTAGACAAGTTGGTCACTTCTCCACAGAAACGCGGTAGTATTACTACTCCACTATGTAATTTTGTAGGTCCAAGACTAAGTATTATATCGATTAATCTCTTCATTATCTAGGATTGTAAATTATTACGAAAGTAAAAAGTTAATAAACATGAAAGTTCTGAGACAGGAAACATCTTGTATTTTAGCTCAATTTTAACGCCACATTGGACGTAAATTAATAACATCAGGAATATGAAAACTCTAAAATAATTTATCAAGCGGCATAGTTTAGTCCATAAAAATTTCAAATAACTTCAGTCGAAATAAATTAACTCAGAGTTTATTCAACCACATTACTGCAGCCAAAGGTCGACAAAAAAAAATTGCGCGCGTTCATTTATCTTTCTTTCTCCCTTTCCCATAGTTTGTTTGATGAAGAGAGCATGCTTTTTAGCCGCGCCCACCGATGAGTTCGAGCCGTCAACTTGTCGATCCTTAATATTAGCTGGCTTACGCGTTACACCAAGTCCGTCGTACAAATATGGCATATTTACATACGGCTTAAAGTTGGCTCAAATTGAAGGCCCCAGTCTTGGAGGATTCAGATCTCTCTCTTGTCCTAGTCGACCAAACCAAACCAAAGATTTTGAGTTGGACCAAAGTCAGCTCAGGGTATAAAAAAACATAATTAGAATCTTCAATCAAGGAGTTTTATCAATAAGTTTTTCAACTGGTTAAAGACGCATTTTTTTTCTTTTCCAGCCTGGTTTGTTAAGTTTTCTGGATGTTTCAGCATTTCGGTCCACTTGTCCGATTTCATCTTTTTCTTAAGTTCGGTAATTTTGTGTAGTGAGAAGGGGGCTTGATCGGCGGCTTCGCAAAGGGACATTAGCGACACTAGCGCTACGGTGACTAACAGCAAAAACTGGAACAAAATATTGGTCTACAACAAAATAAATAAAACGCCAACTAGAAAGTTTTATCGGAGTTTCGGGTAGGTACTTGCTATTGTTGAGTGTAGGATAAAATTAGCTGTTGTTAATCTGACCTGTAATACTTGTTTTCATCACAGTTGCTCGTAAAGTGGATCTTATTGCATCGGTTTAAGGCTCATAATCCAAGATATAACACACGCGCGCTTTTAATTTAAAAAAAAAGAGTAAAGTATTACATTACAGCACTAGTGCTATAATAAGTATATCCCGGTTAAGTAATAACGAACTAAGTTTATTTACAAATAAAATACGATTATACACTAAAATTAAATTATAACTTACTAACAACTAAATAAAACCTACCTAGTAAAAACAAACCCTACATAATAAAAATACAAAACTTAAAATTTAAACTAAAATCCCCGTAGATGATGGAAAGGTGGCCAGAATGCTGGCGGCATTGCCACGTTGGATGGCAATGCTAAGTTTTTGACCAAAATACGAGTATACGCCAGCATTCCGGTCACCTGACACCTCGACTAAACGTTTCCGGTTAAGTTAAGTTTGTACCTGACTGCAAGTTATAATGTATGTTTGTGAAGCATTCTTAATCAAAAACAAAAAAAAAT
Source organism: Erannis defoliaria (assembly GCA_905404285.2). NCBI lineage: Eukaryota > Metazoa > Arthropoda > Insecta > Lepidoptera > Geometridae > Erannis > Erannis defoliaria. The sequence continues at coordinate 3,516,192 of FR990090.1, read as the reverse complement.
AGTTCATTGACCTTGGTCAAAATGTATGGAACAGCTGATTTTTTACGCGATTTCAATGTTGGCCCATAGTAAAAGTTGTTTGTTTTGATGTACAGAATATGCCCTTAAAAGGATGCTAACTAATTAGAACTAACCCTGTATATGGATGTATTTTAATTTGATTTATACAAAATACTCACCAAAAATTGTTTCATGATAGTACACTAAACGTATTCTTTTAATAACACACTATCTTCCCAGCAATACAGATGATGTTATACAAGTAAAATGTGAATTCCCGATACCACTAAGTAAGTACCTTCGTTGTCATTAGAACAAAAATATAATTTTACTGAATACAATCCTTTATAAACACCTGCTTACGTAAAAACAACCTTAGTATTATAAATATTTGTTATATAATGGAATTTATAATCATCGATTTGTACACTTGTGTAAACAAGCAAAACTGTTTAAATATTTACCAGGAGTTATTATACACTATCTACACTCTACACTACACCAGCGACATTGATAAAATGAATGGACGGGAAATAAGCGCACGGATTTTGAAGACTATATGTTGAGCGTCGGCTCTCCACTCACTTCAGTCATACTCTGTCTTTGCGACACGCGAGCCGTACGATACGACAATATAAACTTCTAATACATGTACATGTGTTCTCTTTTTGTCATGCAGTAATTAGATTCGCTATCTCTATTTTCTGGCAAATGTAATATGCATACTTTTAGCTAGGTATGCTTGATTGTGTTGTCTTGTTAATTATGATCGATTTGCAAGCGGTGGGCCCGTCCATTCCATTATCAACGTCGCTGCACAACACCTTGTTTTTCAGAAGAATGGTGTAGTTGCTGAACGCGTAATTCTCAAACTAGCATAATTATTATGGATCTTAATAGACCTTATTAATACAAATGCCTCATTGTATTCTCAATAATGTAGCCTTAGACTACAAGACAGACACAGGCGCCGATTCAGGATTGTGTCAAGGGAGGGGCTTGACGGAATCCTGGATCTGGTCTAAATCCTGCAAAATAGACTTAGTCCCATCCCCAGTATCTGTAGTATCTAATATAGTACCGGGGCAGATAGTAAAACTTATTTCAAGTTGTTTCATTGACCAACATAGCGCTGAGGTGGATGCATTGAGCGAATGTATAAAGAGTCACAATCTCTAAGTGAAAACAGTCAAAAAACGTCCGTGTGCCATTGCACTTACGAGTATAGTACTTATTATACTTGCATTATATAGTTCACAATTGTCCGAATTTAGACGTTATGTCGCTTGTATAGTGTTCAATGTATGCTTGGGCGCTTGTGTCTTATCGTAGTTCAAGTCGGTCAAAAAGCCGGATCGCCAAGTTTTGGCACGTTTGTGACTCTATAGATATTAGCTCAATGGGTGGATGGCATGGCACGCATCAAGTATTATTTACGTTTCTGTGTGACAGACAGCACTACGTTAAAACAATAGCTACAGAACAGAAGAACTCGTAAACTGTAAGCCCACAGATTCAAAAGTATTTGCCAGTCAAATGAGGCGCGCTGGAGTTTGAATTGCAAAACAGATGTTTCTCGTCTGCGACACGGCCTTCGTTCTAATGAGAATATTGAGTTTGATTTCTTTAAGGAAATGAGACAGTCATTATCTTCAGCCAGAAAACCCCTTAATAGGGAGGGGTTGCCATAATCCCCGCGCTTGGCAGGCTTTGGGATCGCAGAATGCTCACCACCGTTAAACGAGAGTACGCTGCTGCCCGTCATTCGGTGGTTCTGGGTGCAGTTTTAGGACATACCCAGGTCCAAGGAACTGAGACAGTAAGTAGGTGTGATTTTGTAACAGTAAACGACGCCGTGATACTAGCTAAGTATTAATTGTTAGGCGTTTTTGGTATTTAGACATTGGACTACAATTACACAATTGGATATTGGAACTACATTCTAAAATCTTATGTTTTGTAGTGGTAGGACTCTACTGCAGAGTCCGCCTGGGGAAGTATCACACCTTTGCCAGTTATTCAACCGCCAAGCAGTAGTGTGCAAGCATTACTGTGTTCCGGTTTGAAGGGCAATGTTACCAGAGAAATTACTGTGTATGAAGAGATTTAACATCTAATATCTCAGGGTGACGAGCGCAGTACAGTGCGGCGCAGGGTTGTATTCGCAAGTTCACAATTCTGGCACTGCTACTGTTAGTAGCAGGCGTGACGCTTACCACCAGGTGAAAGTCTTGCTCGTCTTGTCACTTAACAGTATAAAAAAAATTAAAAATATATATCATATGCAGTGCAAGCTAATCACTGACCTCTATAATTTATTTATTTATTTTTAAATACAAGTACGCTGGACTAAATATTGTCTAGGAAATGACAGATTTTTTGTGACGATTTGAAGCGCCCCTTCGAGCATCTCCGGTACTAAAATTGACATTTGTGTCAACGAAATATTAGTTCCACGGATGCTCACACTGCTATCCGTTGGCTATCCGCGCAAAAATAGCAAAAATAAAATGGCTTAAATTTGTTATCGACAATATGAAGTCCAGCGTACTTTGTATGATACAGGTCAGTGAAGCTAATTTGTACTTTATTTGTACAACAGTGCCTCGATATTCTACTGTAACGCTCGTCACGCGGTTCCGGCCGCACCGAGGCGCGGGAGTGCCGGACTTGCGCAAGGTTATAGGTACAAAAGTGTTCTAAAACGGCTATTGCCAATTACATTAGTTAGTTAAATTCATTTTAAGGACTCTACGCACCATCGTGCTTGCTGTACAGCCGCCGCTGGCCGCTGTGCTGGACGTAGCATCGTGCACGTCGTGCGTGCATCCAGCTGCGGGATGCTTAGAGAGAAACCAACATGTTTCTCTGTGTTTCTCTGTCTGTCTATGGCTGAACGAGGAGTCATTATACATAAACTTCACATCACTATGCACCAGGCCTGATTCATAAAGCTCTCAAAAACCTGCATATAAAATAGCGACTCTACGATAGTTACCCAGGGTCTCTGATTACACCACATAAGTAAATAGCACCAAATATTAATTTACTAGATAGCACCACGTACTTACAGACCATTTATGCTACATTACGTTTTTAAGTTTCGATATTTGAACATTGCATATTAGCATAGCAGTAGTGTGCACCGCTAGAAATAATGAGTAGGGTTACCGATATTCAAGACTCAGTTTCAAGTTTTTGATATAATCAGGTCAAATATCATAAAATCAGAATCAGGCACCGGTCAAGTCCAAGATTGCCTTTTCTCTTCTAAGTAAAAAACATTTTGTAAATAGGTATATCTTAAGAGTTGCTTTCGCGAATTTAATACACAAACTTTATACATTCCATCCGTATAATATAACACTCATTTCGCAAACTCGATAAAATTCAACCGCTCAAATAAAAAGTGGATAAAAAGACTGGGATCCAGTTTCAAAGCCCACCAACAACTTTGTGGACTTAAAAAATAAATTGCAGTAAGACATCTTGAAACAACCACACAATTATAGTGAAAATCATTTAACTATGAGACCAACACTGAAGTCGCGAAAAAATCAGCTGTGCTAAACATTTTGTCATGAGTCAACGAACTTTATGTATGAAACATGTTTTTCCCCGATTTAAAGTAGTAAAACATAGACATACATAGAAATCATTGTAGTAAAAGTATTTTACTAAAATGGGTGCTGTGACACCTTTTCGGCTTTTAACACCACAAGTTTGCAACACTGAAGAATTACGACACGCCCTAGGGACGAAAATTAAGTGATTTGAATTTGTAATGTGGATATTGTTAGTAGAAGTTCCAATCACCAAATATATCAACTACGGACTTTATATGAACAAGTAACAGACTGTATGAAAAAGAAAGGTGCGCGAAAAAAAAATTGTTTGTGAAACAATTAAAAACGCGCGAAAAGCATTCCGCCTTCTTTCGTAATTGTTTAGTCAAATTCGTATTTTACTTAGTTTTATTTTAACTCAGTTTATCTTCCTCAATAAAAAGTGAGAAGTGCGTGTGAGTAAGAAAGAAATAAATGTAGGTACTATTATCTTATTCATAAGCTTATTTTCTCATAGAGGGTGATAAAAAGTAGAGTGTCCACCTCGGGATCAACACTATTTTAAGCTCGAGTACTTTGAATCCCTCGATACGCTCTGGATTCAAAGAAACAGTCTCGCCTTATAAATAGTTGTTTGCTCCTTTGGTAAACAATGAACTATCTAACATATTGTTGAACCTCAACAAAAACAAAAAAACCTATTCAAAGTGTATCAGGGGGTCCAAAATGGCCGCAGCAATTCCCCTAAAAGCAGTCCATCTTATGAATACTTAGCAGAATGGATTGTAAAAAGTTGCCCTCGAGTAACTTCTAACGAATCTGCTAGTTGACTTTGCAATTCATCTTTCATCAACCATTTTATGACTCTATAGAAAACTGACAAACTAATGAATTCCGTAATAGAATCATTAGCAAAATCATAATATGAATTGGCGCATACCTAAGTGACCGTTTAAGATTTGCGAAATGAATCATCATAGGATCATATGCAGAATTGCTAAACGCGACCATTTTAGCCCGCCTGATCTGAGCTAAAAGTAGCTTAATCTATATTAGGTACTTTATTTTCACGTTTCATCACAGCAAAGCTATGAATACCCACCACGTACAGAAGTGTGAGTACCTACATTTAAATAAACCTCGCTCTGGTACAGAAACGAGGCGGTAATCCGTCTTGCTCCGAGTTTCCTCCCTGCCATAATTTCACTAAGTTTCAAAGATTTTGGATGAGATATTTTATTTTGTGGTTTTTATACTGGGTTACGTTACGAGTATAAGCCTGGGGTGTACTGAGCCGACAGAGTCATTGTGGTCAATTCTGGCGGTTTTAGTTGACAGTTCTAAACTAACTAAAGTATTGCTGTCCTTAGCTAACATGCCCAGTAAAAAAGTGACAGCAATACTTTAGTTAGTTCAGAACTGTCAACTAAAACCGCCAGAATTGACCACATTGTAAGTACTTATTGTAAACAACTTGTAATTCAACAGACGGATTAACATGATAACAAATGCATCTGACCGTATAATTAAATACTATACCTATCTTTAACTACAATCATGACTGTCATATTTAGTCTAAGCCTGTGATGAAATATAGGGTAGATCTCCGATCGCCGTTCGAAAACGGCACCGTCAAAACAAGGCATAAATAGCGTAATATGCCTTGTTTTGGTCTCAGTCGCGTGGGACCGCGCATATCCTGTGACGTGCTTCGACATCGATTAGTTACACGCTTACAAATGTTTTACAACGCTATTACAGGGTGTTACGGTTAATTATTAAAATGAAACTATATCCACTTGTGGACTTTATTATATAAGCTGGAGTGGTATGATTATCTGTAAAATAAGTTTCATTCAATTTCATTTTCTGCAAAAGAAAAGAAAATAAATTTTAATATTTATTATATTAAATATTGATGTGGTGTGCATTAAATATAGTAAGATATTATTTAAAACAATTTCCCAATAGTAGTCAATTACCCTATTGATTTGTTTTTTTATAAATTTGAAAGTACATGCTTTTAGAATGGCCCCGTAGAAATTACATCAAAATCGGTACAGTAGTTTGGTAATTAAATAAAAAAATGAAAAAATATGTCATCATGTAGGTAAAAAAAATTAAATCGGTTGTTTTTTTTAAATGAGGGCTTGTCTCATGATTAATTATTCCAAACCTTCTCAACGTTAATTTAGTATTGAAAAGGCCCATAGTAAACAGAAGAAAGTTTACAGTTACGCTTTCGCTTTTCTGTGGTAAACAGCTATAATTAAAAAGTCAAATGACAAAACAAATGTCGAACACAAAACAAAAAAATTATCAATGCCGAAACCCGGGATTGAACCGGGGACCTTTAGATCTTCAGTCTAACGCTCTCCCAACTGAGCTATTTCGGCGATAGAAAATAGCTTCAAAATTTGCGTTCTGTTTCTGCTGATAGCAAGATTGTATCGTGTAAGTACAACTGTTATCGAAATTTTTTCTTTTGATATAAATACAATTTTTATTAGTAAGAGGGAAAAGGAATTCTATTAAAAAAAACTTTAGGTAGGTATTTTTCTTGAGGTTATCTCGCTTCTTTTCACCATTGAGCTAATATCTAAAGAGTCATGATCTCTAAGTGAAAACAGTCAAAAAACGTCTGAGTACCGATATATATACGTGCATTATAAAGTTCACAATTGTTCGAATTTAGACGTTCGCTTGTATAGTGTTCAGTGTATGCTTGGGCGCTTGTGTCTTATCGTAGTTCAAGTCGTCCAAAAAGTTTTGGCGCGGACATTTTTTTTGCATGTTTGTGACTCTATAGATATTAAGCTCAATGCTTTTCACACATAATAATACGTCATTTATGATCAGAGAGACAGTAGTAGAAATAACTTTGAACGCGTCCAAAATAAGGTGCAGGTTCGTGTTTGTTTTCAATCCTTGAGAAAGGTCACCGGATGTAATAAAAACTATGTAACTAGTCTGATTATCAGCCATAAATAAACCAAAATAATCACGTGTTATCCTACGTGAACCGCAGGTATGGTCCACTGCGGTTCCTGTAGAATAAATTGCAAATTAGAATATAGTATCGCAATAATTTTATTATCTACATACAATGTGTAACAAAAAGGTTCAACAATACTGAAGGGTATTATGTAGTCGTCATTATGAACAACTTTTGCTATGGGGCCAACACAGAAACCGCGAAAAAATACAGCTGTTCCATATAAAGAGATCATATTTTTTTTAGGCATAAGCCTTTGTTTCTACAACAAACTACGAAGACTACTTAGCCTACTACACAACAAAAAACAAAAGGATTGTATCCAGACCGATGAAAGTCTAGAGACAATCCAAATGCTCAAACCCACTACCAGTCGGCAGCGTACCCAGCATGCTGGCGGCATTGCCACGCTGGATGGCAATGCTTATGCGTTGAGCCAAATAAACGCCAGCAGTTTGATCACGCGTCGCGTCGACCAGGCGCTCGGATATGTTTTTGAAAAGATGATGAGCTCCCGGTCCCCACGGACCCAATGTCTCAACACCAAACGGCTCAAATATGTAAATAATTACAACACGAAAGGACATGTTTCACCACATTATATCAAGAGATCATTGATCTTGGAAAAAAATATGGAACAGCTGATTTTTATTCGCGATTTCAGTGTTGGGCTTATAGTAAAAGTTGTTCAGAATGATGAGTATAATACCTCTCCTTCAGTATTGTTGATTTTTTTTGTTACCGATTGGATTTAAATAATAAATTATTGCAATATATTTACGAGTTATTTTTTTCTTAGTTGTTGGCATCGCTCGTTCTGCATTCTGCCAGCGTCAAGTTTATGAATTTTCAAGCTTTTTTGACTAAAGTAAATTGAAATATGTCATGAAATCACAGTCAGTTACACGAAATTTGTCATAGTCGAGTCCAAGTCATGCCCTAGTAAAGTTGTGGCGACTTTACTATGAGCTTCTACGGAGTTTTGAAAACAACACGAAAAGACATGTTTCACCACATTATATCACTTGCCCACACTAGTGCATGTAATTCAGCACTCAATGAATAAAACACCACCATTTTTAATCATTAATCCGCGAAAAAACACATGTTTAAGAATAGTACATTATGATACGAGTGTGCTATGTTGGTCATTACACTAGAGGCGGTATTATGCGCGCGAGCCGCAGGCGAGTGCGATAAGGAAGCCGAGAGCGTAATGACTAATAGCACAAGAGTTCCGTACGACTGTTTTCGTCACACTTGCAAGGAAAAAACAATATTTTTTTGATAATCATCAACCACACAGCGAAAACGTCAACAAACATTTGCGGAAAATGGCGCCCAAACCAGCAATGCGCGCGCAGGTTGACATTTACTTCAGCGGCATAAGAACTCTTTGTTGGTATTACAAAAAAACTGTAAGTATTACCCGGCTATACAAATACAAATACAAATACAAATTTTTCCGTGTTCCCGCCAAATCTCCCGCTTACGAGTTTCTGGCAACCGCTGAATAATAGCATCAAATTAATTTAGGAAAATTAAAATTCTTTAACGATCTTCCTTTGAGGATTATTCACTGTCCTCAGAACAGAACATTAAGGATCAGTTCGCCTCATTAGTCTGAGACTGTGGTTTGGCTGCGCACCAAAAATTATAAGAAATGAATGATTACCAACGTAAAATTAATCTTTTTTTTTTTACCTTTTTATTTTTGAAGCCAGCCTCTAACGGCATGTGGCATTTTGGCCTAGTGATTTTTTTTATGTATTTTTTTTATTCGCGGCGGAAGATGAGTCCTTTGCAGATCGATAGATCATAAAAATGCAATGACTATTATGTTTTAGCACTAACCCAGTAACCGTTTCCGTTTCCGAGATATTGGCCAATTAGACTAATATCTCGGAAACGGAAACGGTATGCTAATATTTGTACGAAATCTTGAAACTCTTTTTGTAATGGTAGGTCTCTGCTGCATAGTCCGCCTGGGGAAGTGCCACACCTTTGCCAGTTATTCAACCGCCAAGTTGAAGAAGTGTGCAAGCATTACTGTGTTCCGGTTTGGGGCAATGTTACCAGGGAAGTTACTGGGTATAAAGAGATTTAACATCTAATATCTCGGGGTGACGAGCGCAGTGCAGTGCGGCGCAGGATTGTGTTCGTAAGTTCACAATTCTGGACTGCTACTACAGACTGTTAGTGGCAGGCGTGACGCTTACTTACCAGGCGAACGTCTTGCTCGTCTCGTCACTTGATTGTATAAAAAAAAACCAGTGTAAATTCAGCCTGATAGAAGAGCGTCGAAAGATTTTCTTGTATAATTATGCTGTCCACAATTTGCCACCATAGAAGGGAAATAAGCTTTAAAAAGTGTAATCTTGGCTTTATTGAGCAAGAAGTGAATCTTCTGGACAGCATTATTAGCTCTCACCGTCAACGCTCTGGGGCCTTATTTATGAATCGTACGCAAAGTTGCTCATGCGAGCGGAGCAACTTTCAAACGATAAGTATTAATAGGCTAGAATGACTGGTTTTTTTATTGCCCTATTAAAATGTGGCCCATAAAAACAGCTGATTAATGAAAAGAAAATGAAAATCTGACCAAAAATAAGCAACTTAAAGGCATTTTAATATCATGCTAGACAGAGAGAAGAAACAGCAAATCGTGACGTCACTTCTCTGTACGCCATATAAATTCTATTCTGAGAAGTAAGGCGTGACGTAATTTTTTGTTTTGTGGGAAAGGGACAGAGTTGTCTCTAAGAAAAACTTTAAACGCTCATATACCAGAACATTATTAACCGATTTAAATTATTTTGTCAGTAAACATATTATATTTACTTAAATTATTCATCAAAGCTATTGGTTTCAACGATATAAACATCAGTCATCTAGCCTATTCCAAACAATATCGTTCGAAGGTCAGCTGCGCTTGCATGCGCAACTCTTGCGTACGATTCAAAAATAAGGCCCCTGATATATATGACCCTTATACCTAAGCTGTGTAACTCTGCTGAGAGGTTTGAACTTTTTTTTCATTTATTAATTACTTAGATCTCGCCTGAAAGTCACTCGAATGAATTAACAAATTGTCTATTAATAGCAAAGTCCTACTCTACGTCAGCGACAGTGATAATGGAATGGACGGGCCCAGCGCTTGCAAATCGTTCAAAATTAGCAAGTCAACACAATCAAGCATACCTAGCTAAAAGTATGCTTATTGCATTTGCCAAAAAATAGAGATAGCGAATCTAATGACTGCATGACTAAAAGAGAACACATGCACATGTATTAGAAGTTTGTATTGTCGTATCGTACGGCTCGCATGTCGCAAAGACAGATTATGACTGACGCGAGAGGAGAGCCGGCGCTCAACGTATTGTCTTCAAAATCTGTGCACTTATTTCCCGTCCATTCAGTTTATCATTGTCGCTGCTCTACGTGGTATATAACATAATTATTGTGTGCTATGTAGGCAGCATCGCTTCAATTTAATCCGTAAATCCATTGCATAATGACAAGCCTTGGCAATTTAGTGAGAGACTGTTACGGACTCTCATTGCGGCGTTTGCTTTGGACCATTTTTTATCATTTATGAATAACCATCCAACCTTATCAATCCATAGTATACTTAATCTATGACTTTATTGATCTTGTTTGAACTAAAAGTAAGTAAGTTCGTATAGGCTGAGTGGCCAGCCCTAGTGTCAGAGTTAATGTGCCGCCCGAAGGCCTCTGACATGGCTGACGGTTGTTGTTATAGAAACTAGAACAAACAACCGGGACCAACAATTTAACGTGTCATCCGACCCACGGTAGCGCTCAGAAATAGATGCCACTCACGGTCACCCATCCGAAGACTGACCGGACCGTCCGTTGCTTAACATCGCTGATCGTTTAGAATCACCTAGACAAGCTACGCCACGAGCGCTTGTTTGAACTGGGTTGTAAGTTTAATAGGTATACCTACTGCTACCGACTATATTATAAAAGTAGGTAATTGTATTTTGGTACTATGTAATTATATTCGGTATTTATTGGGGCTATAGACTGTTATTTAGTCGAAATTTGTTGCAGATCTGGACTGGACTATAAGGACTGTGTGGTCGATACTTGTTGCGGCTTTGACTGGTCTATAAGTACTAGGTGTGGGAAATAGTTTAAATAAAATCCCTCTTTATCTGATTGAACTCACTTGTTTTATTACGTCATCTTTGCAGGTTATGAGGAGTCACAATAACTTTGTCGGGGAGGACGGATATTACTACATTATTGAAATTATTCCATTGATCAATCAATTCACGACATTCTTTTGAGAAGTATCTAAGTGCAGTGCCGTGGCCGATTTACAGTGTTGCCTACGTACACATTATTAAAATGTTGCCAGAAGGGCCAGTCAAAATCCGTTAAGCGTTCCTGAGACGCTACGTCAAAGGAGAAAGCGCTCCGTACACTTAGTTTCCACGACATCAGGTATAGTCATTATTCATGTATCGGTGGACCTGGCTATAATCCTAAAACTGCATTAGCAGGTTAATCATGTAACTGTCGGGATCGCGATTCGGATCACGATTTGTCCTAATTGTTACTTGTCTGTCACAGCTTCACGGTATCACGGAGGGATTTCTCTCACTATCGTTTAACGAACGAATGCATTGATTTATTATTTATGTGAAGCAAATCCGTCGGTCTTTTGGCGTTTCGTCCTGCCCTGCAGGGTCAAATGAGTTTTGGCGGGACAATGACAAGTGACAGTTATGACAAATCGCGATCCCGAACAGTTACATGATTAGCCTGCTGGACCTACCGGAGGACGGACAGCTGCGTCCTCTCGGTAACGGTGTTGAGCATTTTGCGATGCCCAAGCCGCCTGCTAAGGGTGGGGGGCACCCTCCTTCCTGCCTTCGTCCAGCAGTGACGTCTTCAGGCTGATGATGACAGTTGTTATTTGTTGCGGCTTTTGACAGGGCTATAAGTATTAGGTATACTTAGTCGGTATTTGTTGTGGCTTTAGATTCGGCTGTAAGTACTATAAGTATATAGAGGTACGTAACGCTCGTATAGTCGGTAATTTTTGCAGCCTTAGTCTAGACTCTGGACTATAAGTAGGTATAAAATGGCCTACTTATCTTTATATTGTTTTATATTGTATGTGACTGAACTCCTCCTAAACAGCTCAGCTGATTTTATTTTAATGGCAAGAATACGTCTGCCAGATCCGCTAGTATAATATTTATACAATGTGTAACAAAAGGGTTGAACAATAATTAAGCACGTATGTAATTATCAATATGAATAATTTTCACTACGAGGCCAACCATAAAATCGGGAAAAAAACAGCTATTCCATAAATTTTTCCAAGATCAAATTGATAGGCGTTTGACTGCCATCTCGTCTGATGATAAACGAAGATGGCAGTCTACGATGGAGCACGCATGCCTAGAAGAAACCGATTCACTTGCGACTTGAAGACACCCAGATTATAATTATCGGGAAACACCCACTCGGGCAGTTCACTGTTTTGTTTTGTTAAAAATGTTGTATGGCCCAGCTGATTTTATTTTGCGTGATTTCAAGGTTGGCCCCATACTAAAAGTTGTTCATAATGACGAGTAGGTACATAGTACATACCATTCAGTATTGTTGAACCCTTTTGTTAGACTTTGTATAAGTAGGTAGGTACCTACCTATTTCTTTTGTATACGTGTGCACTGAACTCCACATAAAAGGCTGGGCCGTCATTTTTTCAGGGTGTCTGCCATATCCCCTAATACAATAATTAAGCAGTCGGTGCTTCTTGTGGCTTGGAACTTGGCTACAAATTCTAGTTTTTATTGCCATCATTAACGCGAGTGCTCAGGTTTCATATTTCCTGCTCCCAGCTGCATTACATATTCCAACGCGTTCAGTATTAATGCTCGATACAGTATGTAAATTGATTGATAAATGGACGAGCGCATATTGTGTACAACAAGCCCTGCCAGTTTTACAATGTTTGACTATGAGATTTTTAGAGAATTTTAGTATCTAACAGAAAAACAGTGGGAATTTTAATGGGACCGCGGAAAAATTGGGTCGCTGCATTGTATTTCAAGACTGCTGAGGACAGAAACAAGTGGAAGAAAATAGTGCACTGAGCGATCAACACTTCAAACTAGACACTACCTTCAGCAATGAAGATGCCGACTAAGAAGAGAAGAAGACAGGAGAGATTGTATTTACCAAATCTTTTGTATTTTTGATTGTTCATGTTGTTTTTAATACAATGGGTTGAATACACGAGCGAGACGTTAGCCTGGTGGTAAGCGTCACGTCTGCCCAATGTAGCAGTGCCAGAACTATGAACTTGTGAACTTCCTGCACCGCACTACACTGCACTCGTCACCCTGAGATATTACATGTCAAATCTCTTCATGCCCAGTAATTTCTCTGGTAAAATTGGCCTTCAAACCGAAACACAATAATGCTTGCACACTACTGCTTTGCCACTTATGGAAGTAGAGGTGTGGTACTTGCATAGGCGGACTCGGCAATAGAGTAGAGGCGGGTTAAATGTAGATAGCGTAGCACCTCATTAGTGCCCCTCTGGTCTCTGGCGGCCATACATTGAGAGTATGCTGGCTGTTTACCCGCTACGTTCGACTACTCCAGTTCGAGATGTGGCGTCTAGTTTAAGTAAAAAATTAGATCTCATCATTATCAGCCTGGAGACGTACACTGCTGAACGAGGCCTCCCCCTTAGACCGCCACACTGTACGACAACTAATGGCTAGTTGTCCACCGGTCCACCGGTTGCCCGCAACTTTTACAATGTCGTCGGTCCACCTAGTGGGAGGCCTTCCTACGCTGCGTCTTCCTGTTCGCGGTCGCCACTCAAGAACCTTTCTTCCCCATCGGTTGTCTTCGAGGGATGTGGCCTACCCTTTGTGGTTGCCTTACCACGAAACTCCGTCAGTTTATATTAAAATCGTCATTACCAGCCGAAAATTTACTCTCCTGGACAGTTATAAAGTGCTATTTTGCTCCCACAGGCCATAATGACATCTGTAACTCTACAGTTTGTGTTTAACTAGCTACCTACTTCATACTCGCGCGGTGTTGTGCTTCCTCATTGAAATGCGTGTTAACTTAGTTAATTACGAGTAGGTGTTTGTAATCCGTCGCTCGCTGGATATCTCATGCATGCCAATAGGGCTCTAGTCGGGGTGGAATGAAATGGCCTAATATACAGCTATATTCATTGTAGTTATGTAGGTATATTATATTATATACAACATGTAACAAAAAGGTTCAACAATACTGAAGGGTAAGTATGTATGTACTCATAATTATGAAAAACTTTTGCTATGGGGCCAAAATTTAAATTGCGAAAAAATATATTAGCTGGTCCATACAAAAACTTAATTGACCTTGGACAAAATGTATGGAACAGCTGTTTTTTTTGTGATTTCAGGGTTGGCCTTATAGTAAAAGTTGTTCTTCAGTATTGTTGAACCTTTTTGTTACATGTTGTATACAATGTGTAACAAAAAGGTTCAACAATACTGAAGGGTGTGTTACTCATCATTATGAACAACTTTTACTATTATGGGGTAGTGTTTCTTTTCTTTTCATCATCATTATCATCCGTATCCATCTTGTCTAAAATATGTAAACTTTTTTAACCTTATCTAATTAGCATTTTTTGGCCATCGTATTCGGCAGTCCTTAAATCGTTTTTTTTTTAAATGGAACGGAAAAGCTGTCAGCGGAGAGAGATGACGGCAGTCTCCAATGATTCTTGAATAAGAAAACATGGAATGTTTTGGAATTAAAAGTTTTCTTCGCATGTGTTGTTTTTTATCGTGTTATTCTCCAAGTTTTGGAAAGGGGTCTGACAACCCGATTTGGAGTCGTCGAGCAGCCAAAATCCATAGTTTATAAGATTTATGATAATCATGGCCATGACAACGCTCTTCTACAATTGATTTGGCTTATTTTCATTCCTCATTAATTGATTTAATGCTACCACTACGAGAGGAAACTTTAACGAAAAACGGCAGGCTTATAGCTTAGAATAGTAATGTATTATAAGTATGTATTCACGAAAAAAAAAATGTATATAAGTATTCTATCAGCTATCTGGTTTCCATAATACAAGCTTTGCATAATATGGGGCTAAGTAGATGGCGCTGTGTGTAAAATGTCCCCCAATATTTATTATTATTTATTTTTATATTGATAAGTTTCGAGCAGGAAACTTTCAATATACATTTACAGCTATCTTGAACTCCTGCATTACTTCAAGGAGGAGCTACGTTATCTTCGCCGATTGATAAGCATATCTAAAATCTATCTAAATTTATTCAAAATTATTATTATAAGTACTTTTTTACTTAAATTTGTATTTTATATATTAAATAAAAATTTGTGAATAACCCTTTAACTTTGTGTTTCTTTTCTATCACTATTAGGGTCTTTCACGTTGGGAAATGCATTTACTCATACTCTCCTGCCAGGGCGCAGGATGGTTATGTCGGTCTCGATGCCAGAGTATGACTCGATGGCACCCCTACCGATTAAAATCCCAACGGTGTTCCCACACTGCGCTTATTGTCGAGGTCACGGGTACGCTTTCGCATTCATCCGCGACCTCGACGGCGCTGCCCTTTCGGGCCCACCACGGGGAGCCGAAGCTCCTCCCGCACCGATGACGATGTGTCCAGCACACCCAGACACATCGTGCATCCACCTCGGAGGCCATGCCAGCGAGATGGGTGCCGGACGGCCCCACGTCCAACGCCCTGGCCTCCATGCGGTGGGTCAGGTGAGTGGCCCCGCCTCCTGCCACTTCGTCCGCTGGGAATGGGGAGCTCCTGGCCCCTCTGGCATGTCCCCATCGCGTAGCCCCACCACGATACACCCGATGGGTGCCCCCTCAAGGAAAGCCCTTGACGAGGCCACCACCCGGAGTCCCTCCTCGCTCTCCACTGTGCCCTCTGCTGATCAGAGGGACACGCGGAGAGCCCTTATGTCCGGACCAGGTCCGGACCCACGGCCCAGCCCCTGCCGTGGCCCTTGGAAATGGAGAGCTCTGGCCCCTCTGGCCTGTCTCCATTCCGCAGGCTCGTGCAGTGGCCCAGCCCCCCACTGTGGCCGCTTCCGCGGCCCCACCTCGGGTACCTTTTAGCTTCACCGTGGGGACACTGCCCACGGCTACTAAGCCCCCCCGCCCCGACAAGGCGGGTACCACCGGGGGGGAGGGGGGTATTTCTGCCTAGGATAGGTAGGCTAACTTCTCAACTACTAGATAATTATTAATATATATATATAATAATAAAAATATTAATATCATAATTATGATGTATGACTAATTATCTTTTTTCGCTCGGAGAACTTTGTACAGAGCAGACGTGTGTCGCTCGTGTTATCGAATTTTATTAGTTTTTGGCTTTGGCATTTTCGATTGGCCGGTAGATTGAAATCGACTCCTCTCGTTTCTTCTTGTGACAATCTTACGGCAGTCTCCTCCCAGTGGGCGGCGTGAGTGAGAGCGACTGCTTCGGAGCTCGACACACTTGAAGACGCCTCCGATCATGGAGGATAGGGAGATGCGATGAGGAACTTACGGCCGTGGACAGAATTTGCTGACGGAGAGTGTGACGTCACACTTATTTGATCAGTCTGCGAGCGACCGCCTCACGTAACAGTCATTCAGGCTTTCAAAACAGAAGTACGACTTTTAGTGTTTTTACGCAGTAAAAGTGAAAAGAAAATGAGTGGCTGCGTTTTATCTTGCACTTATTATCGAGGCAAACATTCCGATGACATGATTGGCGTCTCATTTCATTCATAAGTAATTTTATTTGTGTTTTTTGTGGATTGTTTATGAAATATGTAACGTTTCTTGATGTTTTTAAATAGCTCCAGAGATGGCGCCACTACTAGTAAATCTAGCGTTTAAAAGAGTCCTCCATTTTGTCGATAAAGCACTTCTCAAAAAACTTTTTCTAAATTCTGCTAGATGGCAGCACCATATGCGGAATTTACGACTCCTCCCGCCAACCCTACAACACCTCCCCGCACGATCACGCGTCCTTCTATGGAAAAATCCTTTGATCACATCTCTGCTTCTATTACTCTGTGCCTCCGATCTACAATTTCGTATGGTGAAAAACGAGAGAGCGTCAAAGTGCAGGATCGAACCTGGGACCCTTGGCACGTAAGTCAACCACCCATACCATTGCACCACGAAGTTGTGTGTGCGGGCTGCTAAAAAGCGGGTAACACAATCTACTACCTGAGAATTATTCCTTGCTCGCTTGTTCTATATGACGTCACGTACAAAGAAATTCTGTTGCTGCGCTGGCTGCCTCAGAGAACTATTGCCAGCTGATAAGTACATTGCTTGCTCTCGCGCATGTTGTCAAAAATTATATCATACAGACATATGTATCGGAGGGGTAACGCCAGTTGGCGACCAAGTAAGCAGCTGGATATGCCCTGCATGTGCATGTGAGACTAAAAAGGGTGGAGACAATACATCTACACCGGTTCGAGGTGCCGTGGTAACGCCTGATACAAATATCACTTTTCGTCCGAAGAAAAATTTGCCACAAACGGATTTTAAGGAGCTAACTGACGAATTACGTTGTCTACGAGAAGAAATGTCCATTCTTAAGAACAACATGGAAACGATAATGGCTACGACAATCACGCGTTTTGATGAGCGCGTAGGGGAACTGCTTTCAAAGCTAGCGGATAGTGACGAAAAAGTAAATGTTCTAAAGACATACTATGAAACAGAAAACACGTCGCTTAGACAACAAGTCACGTGCTTGGAAGAGCAACTAAGAAATCAGGCGCAGGCGTCGTTGCGGAACCAGATCGAGATCGTAGGGTTACCTGAAACTCCCTCTGAAAACCTATATCACATCGTTTTTGTTGCTGCTAAGAAAGTTGGTGTCGATATAGTACAAGAGGACATTGACTGGATTGAAAGAGCTGGACCTAGAAGAAAAAATTCTAAACCGACTAGTGATTCAGGATCGGACAACCCCGCCGATCACCTACCGCGTCCGATTGTGTTAAGACTTACCAGGCGTGCGAGAAGAGACGAGTTCTTAAAATTAGCTAAAAGCAGAAAGCCACTTATAGCTAGCGATCTTGGAGTTGGCGATCAACCTACTAAAGTTTTCTTCAATGAACGCCTGACCCGCGAAAACCGCTTATTATTTCGCGAAACTAGGAGACAAGCCGCAGAAGCAGGCTTTAAGTTCTGCTGGACCAGCAACGGTTTTATTAACATCCGCAGAAGAGAGGGTAGCCCTGCTATTCGGATCCGGAGTATCAAAGACCTCGCTATTCAGCTCAGAGGTCCAATCGAAGCTGCGGGAGTCGATTCATAAGCATCTAAACCTTGATTTTAAACTCGAAACAAACTTTTCAAGTATTTCCTTAACCTCGCTGCAAATTTTTTTGTATAGAGCTAGCAAAACCTTTAATTTGTATAATAACAATCAACTAAAAAACAATATAACACACCTAATATTTTTAACACGGTACACAAATGAAACACAATCTTACACTCTCACACTACACAAAAACCTTAACTATATGGGCGATAAAAGCGTGGCAATTTCCAATCTGGTATTGAGTTTTATTATTACAAGACATCTGTATAATATATGGCCATTATGGCCACTTTAAAATTAGTTGATGAACTTGACGAAACTCTTTCAGTCGATTGCTACGCTTACGAAGTTGCAGAATCATGCAAAAGTGTTCTGAATGATCTCTACAATCTAAAAATACTAACATTTAACATTAGAAGTATTCAGAAAAATTTTGATGCATTTTTAGTTATTCTTATGAGATTAAAAATCAAATTTGATGTCATTATTTCTGACGGAGTGTCATCTGGGAACTTGTTCGCTGATAGGAACCATTCCTGGGTATTCAAGTTACTGCACCTCAGAGGCCTGTAACAGATCTGGAGGCGTAGTTGCCTATATACGTTCAGATTGGAGCATCAATGTGAGCGAACCGAAAGTTTTGGATGCTGATAGTTTGTTGATCGATTTACCAAATTGTTTCTCGATTTTGGGTGTGTATCGGTCTCCAGCTCATGCAAACATTGAAGGCTTTCTCTCCTCGGTGGATACCGTTGTGCGAACACAGGCTTCAGAAAAAAGAAATATTATAATTACTGGGGACATTAACTTGAATATATTGCAAGATACCAATCAAGTAAATGAATACCTTTGCTTATCAGCCGAGTTAGGACTTAAGCACTTGATAAACTTGCCCACTAGGGGAGCCTCATGTCTCGATCACATCCTAGTGGGTGTCAGGACACAGGCAGTAGGTTTGGTCTGTAATACAGACATTACTGACCATGATCTTGTCATGGCTGGAATAGTAACATCACCACATAAAATAAGTCAAAACAGGTTTACGTCTAAAACGGATTATGAGAAAATTTACAATGACTTAGAAAACATGGATTGGTCTGATATTATGCTTTCAACAGATGTCACAAAAGCAGCTGTAAATTTTACAGCGACACTTGAAGATTTGGTAAAGAAGCACACTAAACAGGCTCGAGTCTGTCGTAGAAAATACCTTTTAAAAGAGTGGATAACACCTGGATTACTCAAGTGTATGAAGCACAGAGACGCGTTACATATGTTGGCTAGGAAAAACCCTAATAATCCCGAAGTCCAGAATTCGTACAAGAGGTATCGTAACGTATTCTATGACCTTTTGAAATCTTTAAAAGTCGAGCATAATAAGAAACTGTTCCTGAAGAGTAAAAACAATCCTAGTAAACTCTGGAAAACGGTAAAGAAGGTATGTGAATTGGAGAATAAAAAAGACGGTAATTTAGAACTTTTAAATCTTGAACTTAAACCCCATCTAAATCTTTAAATTTATGCAATAATTATTTCGTTAATGTTGGACAAAATCTTGCTGGCAAAATACTAGATAACCTAGGGAAAACTCAAGAAGAGCTGGCAGCTGGTATTGGCACAACGTCTAGCACTCTTAACTCATTCTTTATGACTCCGACTGATCCAGCAGAGATAAGACACATCATACTTTCACTCAAAAATGATAAGGCACCAGGAAACGATGGCCTGAAAAACTCACTTATAAAGAGAGTGTGCCCCTTAATCCTTAAGCCTCTAACACACATCATTAATCTGAGTTTAAGTTCTGGAATTTTCCCTGAATGCTGGAAAACCGCGGCCGTAATACCAATACATAAGGCTGGCTCAAAGCTAAACACCTGCAATTATCGCCCAATCTCACTTCTTCCTGTATTCTCTAAGATTCTCGAAAAAATCGCAAATAAAAGGTTAGTACATTTCTTGGAAAGCCGCAATATTTTAACGCCTTTTCAGTTTGGTTTCCGTCAAAATAAATCAACTGAGAAAGCAGTTTCACTATTACTGGAGAATCTAGCATCATCTATTGACAGCGGTCTAAAGTGCATCGGGGTCTTTTTGGACCTGGCCAAGGCGTTCGATACCGTATCCCCTAAAATTCTCATAAGGAAACTTGAACGAATAGGGATACGAGGAACTGCCTTGGATTGGTTTAGTAGCTATCTGTCCGGGCGGAAACAGTTTGTGTCTCTTGATGGCTATGTAAGCAGCACTAAAGACATGTCTTTCGGAGTGCCACAGGGAAGTATCCTTGGACCCACGCTTTTCACTGTGTATATCAACGATATTGCAGATCTGATGACACTACATGATGATACTCAGGTCGTGTGCTATGCTGATGATATAGCGATTCTGTTCAAGGGAAAGACCTGGGACAGTGTTTTTAGGCAAGCAGAGGCAGGTTTGTCATATGTAGCAACATGGCTTGATTCAAACCTTTTGACTCTGAATGAGGACAAAACTAAATACTTGTGCTTTCAGAAAACCAGTATTTCGAAACCTCCAATGACCTATGAGATTAGAATTCACAAGGGTTTAAACTCAAACCTTTGTCAAACACAATCATGTTCTTGCCCTAAGATTGATCGTGTTACCGTAATCAAATACCTCGGAGTATCTCTTGATGAAATGCTCTCGTTTAAGCCTCATATCGTAGCTCTCGCGGGTCGTGTTAGAAAAATTATTAATATAATGAAACTACTTCGAGATGGTGCAGATAAAGAACTTCTCATGATGGTCTATACAGCCCTCTGTCAATCCATTTTAAATTACTGTATTCTCTCTTGGGGTAGCGCTGCGAAAACCTTCATGATTAAAGTTGAAAGAGCTCAAAGAGCAGTTCTTAAAGTCATGTTACGTAAACCTTATAGATATCCAACTAAGAGTCTGTTTGAAGATGCCCAAACACTGTCAGTCCGACAACTATACATTCATAAAGCTATACTCACATATCATAGAATCTTTAGACAAATTTCAGATGACCATAATTCCTCGGGAAAAAAACGTAGAATGAACGTAAAGATTCCAGCTGTCAAGTCCTCCTTTGCTAAACGATTTAGCTATTATGCACTTCCATTTTTATACCAGCGTGTGTTTAAGTTCTGTAATCTCAGTGACCGCTCCATTTACAGTGCTAAAGAAAGAGTGAGGAAATGGCTCCTCACACTTGATTACGATGCTACGGAGTCTTTGTTTATCATTCAATCATAAAGTCATTCTTTTGATAACTACTACACTGTAAAATCAATCTAGAACACACACTCGCTATCATGGCTATAATTGCAACCCTTCACGCCCCATACACTCACTCACACACAACAACCACACACACTCACGCAATCACAATATAATAATATAGGTATTTACAAAATGCCTTTTTTTTGGCCTAAAATATTAATAGTACTAAGTTCTCTTTAAATCACAGTAGTTTGTAATCGGTCACAGTCTCCCGCGATACAGGCTAGCCCTAGTGCGGGGACTATTAGCAAACTGTTATGTTACATTATATTTTAAGGTAAATAAAGATATTTGTATTTGTATCTATTTATTTAGAGCAAACGTTTCGTTACAGGGGCCAATCCTGAAATGGCAAAAAAACATCTGCTGTTGAATGGACTTTTCAACCGATTTCAAAAAAGGAGGTTCTCAATTCGACTGTGTGTTTTTTTTGTATGTATATTACGCGATTACTCCGCCAATTATGTACCAATTTTGATGTTTTTTTTTGGTAGAGATGCTTCAGAGGTGGTCCCATATAAATTTTGTCGAAATCGGTTCAGTAGTTTGGTTTTTAAATCAATATTACTAGAAAATATGAAGATGTCATCCAGGTAATGGAAAGAATGAAGTCTGTTGTATTAAAATAAGCGTATTATTGTATGGAACAGCTGTTTTTTTCGCAGTATTGTTGTTTATACCTACAGCTAGCGATGATTTATGTAATGTCTTGTAACTTATGTATTTGTAACTTACCTGTAATTTCATCATCAGCAGCCCGGAGACGTCCACTGCTGAACGAAGGCCTCCCCTTTAGACCGCCACACTGTACGACAACCTGCCATTTGCATCCACCGGTTGCCCGCGACTTTTACAATGTCGTCGGTCCACCTATACAATATATATATAGTGGGAGGCCTTCCTACACTGCGTCTTCCGGTTTGCGGTGGCCACTCAAGAACCTTTCTTCCCCATCGGTTATCAGTTCGTCGAGCGATGTGGCCTGCCCATTGCCACTTCAACTTGCAAACCCTGCGAGCTATGTCAGTGACTTTGGTTTGACTTTGATCTGTAACTTATGTATTGTATTCTATGTAACTTATCTACGGATACCACTGGCTTTTCGGTGGAGGAAAACATCTTGAGATATGTAGGTTGTATACGTCCGGAGAAGAAATTCAATGGCGTATGTGAATGCACCAACCCACAGCTTTGCTGGGCCAGCGCGGTGGATATGGCTCATTCGCCTCCGAACCTCCGAACATCCGTCTTAGTAACTTTTGTGGTTGAAAACACGATTGATTATACTTTCCTCGATAGAAAAAAATACCGAAACAGTGTCTATTTTTAAACCATTTTCAGTTTAATGTCCTAATTACAGCACATAGTCACATTAAAAAAATATGTATTATAAGTTAATCGTATTTTGTAGAGCATTATGTGGTTCAAAAGTTATTAATTTCTATACTTTTCAAGTAATCTGAGAAAATCTTCAAAAATCTAAGTTTGACACGCACGAATCTGCGTAACCGCCATATTTTTGCTCCGCTAAATGTGACCCTACCTGATACAGCTTTAGACTAATGATTGATCTCATTAAGAAATGTGATTGAAACGTGGAATATCCGGCCTTAAGTCCAGCGGTGGACAGTTAAAAAGTATTTTATGCTTATGTTAGAGACCAAATCATGCTAGCTCCACTATATCGTAAAGACTGAGCGACTTTGAGCAGCGACTGATTGCGTCGCGCGATTGGCTTACCCGGGATTACCTACAGAAATAACAAGTAACAACCACTAGGTTGTCTTCAAGTCGCGAGCGAATCGATTTCCAGGCGAGCGTGCTCTATCTATCGTAAAGAGCATCGTTGTGTTTTTCCAATTGCGTTTACTTAGTTGATATTACATTACAAAAAGCGACACCTTTTCATGGTTGATACTTAGTTGATTACAATAACCGACACCGTTTCATGGTTGATGTTTTTTTTTCTTAGTTATTGGCATTGCACGTTGTGCATTCTGCCAGTGTCACGTATATGAATTTTCAAGTTTCTTTTACTAAAATAAAGTCAAATATGTCATTAAATCATAGTCAGTCACACGAAACCAGTCATAGTTGAGTCCAAGTCATGCCCTAGTAAAGTTGTGGCGACTTTACTATGAGCTTCTACGGAGTTTTGAAAACAACACGAAAAGATATGTTTCACCACATTATATCACTTGCCCACACTCGTGCATGTAATTCAACACTCCATGAATAGAACACCACCCTTTTTAATCATTAATTCGCCAAAAAACACAAGTTTAAGAAAATAATAGAATGCAACGACATGATTTTTCCGTGTTCCCGCTAAAACTTCTGGTTGATGGTTGGTTACAAAATTTCGACACCATTCATGATTGATATAAGTACCAAAAACTCGTACGAAACGGTTTGATTTCAGCAGTTCGAATAAAGATTCGAACTGCTGAACAGTGGAATGCGCTGCCCGAGTGGGTGTTTCCCAGAAATTAATCTGGGTGTCTTCAAGTCGCGAGTGAATCGGTTTCTTCTAGGCAAGTGTACTCCATCATAGACTGCATCTTCATTTAAAATCAGACGAGATGGCAGTCAAACGCGACCCTATAAAGTAACAATAGTTATTTTCATCCCATCTATTCGAAAAGGACGACTTGGTTCGCCTTTAAGTGCACCCAAAAGTGGTGTTTTCTATAAGAAACTTTTAGCGGGCAGTAATGAGTTTTTAATTCTCTTTATAAGTGCACCGCAATTATATTTGCCGCGCACTTTTTGAATTTGGAACATCTTAGTGTTCAGCGCCAAAGAAATCGAACGCAAATATTGTTTGAATAAAGACTGGCTGGTACGACGGCCCATAGTCGCGCCGCCAGCTGAATAAATAAAAAAAATGAAATCTAATTAAAAACGCGCGAACTACAGCCCGCGTTTTCGTCAATTTTCAAGGATTGTTAGAAATTCATGGCTTTGTTTTGAAAAATGAGTTCTTGATGAACTGGACAGTGAGTATGAGGCGCCTTTTATTTTCTCATAGTGGGTAATGACTTGACTGTGACTTTCTAAGTGTGACTTTGACTGTAACTTAGACTCAATTGCCTAAAAAATATCACTAAGCTTGATACAAATAAATACTTGACACTGGCAAATGCACAAAGTGCGACGCCATAATCATAATCCTCCTAGGAGGAAAGATGAAATGGCCCGAATTAATTAATGGCGCTACGTGCGCGTGGTAAAAATTTGAATTATATCTTTCATCTCATTTTCTATTTAGTATTAAAGTGAGACATACGAATCCAAAAGCGCTTCCAAGGAGGTTCGAACATTCAGCATATTTATTATTGTAATTTGAAACTCCTCCGTCTTATATATAGAAATAAAAAAAAAACCGTAAAGGATACGCACGGCCTATACAACTAGGCGTGCGGTAAAATAGGATTACTGCACGCCTAGCTATTTTACCGCACGTCTGGGTGTATGGTGCGTAATGTTCAACTTTCGAACGATGTATACAGGCATCGTAAATGCATTTTTCGAGCAAATGTGTGTGAGCAAAAGCAAAAAATCGAAAAAAATGCATTCTAAAAATTTCAAAAAAAATCTGCTCCTTTTTATTATTACACGACTGCCCATAAAATGGAGTATAATGTTTTAAGGGTTATTGTATCTATTATAATTATTTATTATTTATTTATTTATTTATTTACTAAAAACAGTTGTAACACCTTAACAGTTCGCCCAAATCGATGCTACACTAAATATATATTATTATTAATTATTAAGTAAATTATTTACTTAATTATATAATTTAAACATTTTCACTAACTCTGTGAGCCGCTTATATTATGTATATATGTGTCTTATTCTTTATTATTATTTAGTTGTATTATTTAGTTATTTACCGCCGCACTGAAGTCTATAGACATAATATAGTTCTAAGTATAGATATAAATAAGTTTTCATCACACTTGCTCGAAAAGTAGATCTTAATACATCGGTTTTAGGCTCATAATCCAAGCTATTACGCACGTGTGCTTTTTACTTTACATTACGGCACTAGTGCTATTAAAAGGTATAACCCGGTAAAGTCGAGTTTGTACGTTACTGCAATTAGACGTATTTATACGAATCACTCTTAATATAGCCGGGTAATACTTACAGTTTTTTTGTAATACTAACAAAGAGTTCTTATGCCGCTGAAGTAAATGTCAACCTGCGCGCGCATTGCTGGTTTGGGCGCCATTTTCCGAAAATGTTTGTTGACGTTTTCGCTGTGTGGTTGATTATTATCAAAATAAGTTTATTTTTTCCTCGCAAGTGTGATGAAAACAGTCGTATGAAACTCTTGTGCTATCTTAGGCGTTACACTCTCGGCTTCGTTATCGCATTATACCGCCTCTGGTGTAATGACCAACATAGCACACTTGTATTATAATGTACTATTACAATGTTCTCTTTGACTGAGAAATTCTGAACCGAATTCCCTCTAAATAAATATCTGATTGCATAGCCATCACTTACCTAATGGCTTTGGGAGCTAAGAAACACTCGAAACTCAACACTTAGATCTAAGTACAGGAACTAAAACTAACTGCACTTAGTTTCACAAGTAAGTACGCTCGCAAATAACTTGGGATTGGCTGCAGGTTTAGGGTTGTAAAATTAAAGTTAAAATTTCACTTGCTTAAAGATAGAACCGAGCATTGACCATTTTTCAAAGCGTTGTTTTGAATGAAAACCACGCAGCCTTAAAGCTTCGATCATATACAACGTGTAACAAAAAGGTTCAACAACACTGAAGGGTATATATGTACTCATCATCATAAGTTTCATAATGGGCCAACCCTGAAATAATGAACAAAAATACAGCTGTTCCATACATTTTGTCCAAGGACAATGAACTTTTTGTATGGAAACAACAAACACCACATTTACCATTAACTTTTATGTACCCTTTAGTATTGTTGAACCTTTTTGTGACACATTGTCTATACCTACCTGTAAATCTTTGTGTATAGTTGTATGTAGGTTAGGTAAACACTTTTAAAAGTTTATAAGTATGCTTGACTCTGGCAGAATATACAGAGCGAACCGACAAAAACTAACATTAAATAACTACCCTGTAAAAGAAAATCTAAGATCAACTGAGCTGTCTTTCTTTTCTCTTTCTTTCTTTCTGTCTTTTACATTACACTGGCAAAACACACAAAGTGCGATGGCGATAATGAAGCGAAAAAATTACCCGATAAAGGTGTAAGATTGGATCCAAACGGAACTGATTACAACACTGCTGATACACTGATTAAGATTTGGTGGTGTGATATAGGCGTTGATAATGGAATGGACGGGCCCAGCGCTTGCAAATCGTTCAAAATTTACAAGTCGACACAATCAAGCTTACCTCGCTAAAAGTATGCATATTACATTTGCCGGAAAATAGAGATAGCGAATCTAATTACTGCATGACAAAAAGAGAACACATGTATTTGTCTATTGCTCTCGAATCTCGAACAATGACGAGGATTGACGAAGGATTTCCGAAGTCTCTCTGTCTCGTAACATTACGATCGCCTCGAAATGGCAATTAACCTTACATATTTATTGAAATTAATTGCAGTTGTGTCAAAATACAGTAATTAATGTGTATTTACTTGTGGAATGTGATCCCCAAATATTTATTGCGAATATTAGTAGTGTTCTTACACTTGGGGAATGCACATGAAGGCATAATTTGGATTTATTAAATCGAATCGTATCGTAAGGCTCGCATATCGCAAAATACAGAGTATGACTGCCGCGAGTGGAGAGCTGGCGCTAAACATATACGGCCTTACCTAAAATAATTTCGATTCTCTTAGTCACTGCTTAAACTTCTGTGTCCTTTTCTAGCACGTGCAGCTTCACGTCAGAGAGAAGATGGCAGAGCATCTTAAGCAGTGACTAACGGTTGAAAAGTGTTTTTTTAAGTAAGGCCGATACAGTCTTACTTAAAAAATCTTCTCAACCGTTAGTCACGCTTAAGAGGCTCTGCCATCTTCTCTCTGACGTGAAGTGTAACATGCAAGAACAAGGCAGAGAAGTTTAAGCAGTGACTAAGAGAATCGAGATTATTTTAGGTAAGGCTGTAAGTCTTCAAAATCCGTGCGCTATTTCCCGTCCATTTTATCATTGTCGCTGGGTATAAGTACACTGAGTGCCATCCCTAATCCAATGGTAATCGCTACAAGCTAGGTCCTTCTAACTTTCTTAAGAAGTTGCAGATCTGCTTGTTTCAGAGTTCGGTACTTAATGGTTAGCACCCAAATAAAGTGATTGAAAGCGCGAAAGTTTAAAAGTTTCATTAAAGTGATTGAATATAAATCAGGTTTCATTTTATGGTATGGTTGTCATCACTGAAGAGAGAAGGGGATAAAACGGAAAAGTAATGGGTCGCGCTAGCCGGGCATACGTGCATAAAGAGTGCGACTAATGCCAGAAAAATATTAGAATTCACCCGCGCGTCTTGCATTTGTTTAGAGTCGATACAATCACAAGATACAATTGATGATGATGATGGCTTTAAGCAATTTAGGTGGAATTTTATATAATTATTCAAAATTTGGCCATGAAATAAAAATAATAAACGGCTACTGTGCTAAAACATTAGTTTGGCTATTTTATTCGTAAAAAATAATGTGGTGATATCGCTGATAATTTAGAGCATTTGAATTAAAACAGTTGTTTTTTGGTGGTAATTTGTATTTTTTTTTTTATAAACCAGATTATTTTCCAAAATTCTATTCGGTTACTCGGCTTCTTTAGGTTTTTCCCCTACCTGTAGTATTTTTTTAATATTAAAAATAAATAATTAATAATTAATATTATTTTTTATTACGTTCTTTATTATTAAACTATGTGTTTAAAAATACACCTTTTACTTACTTTTGGCATTAGTCGCCCCCTTAATGCACGTATGCCCACAATGACAATGACAATTCTACCAATGTTTGTAGCCTGGAAATACTCAAAAAGACAATTCAATTAGACGCGTAAGAAACCAGACCACATTGCATCATAATTAGATCTATTTCAAAATGGTTACTTCAAATGCGCGTCCAATGACTGGCATTACGTCTTATGCGACCATGGTGGATAAGGAGTTGCGATGAGCGACTTGCAGCCGCAGATCCTATTTTGCGGACGGAGTGTCTGACGTCATACTTATTTGCTCAGTCTGCTAACGTCCGCCACGTGTAACGGTCATTCAAACTTACACATTAGACGTACGATTTTTAATGTTTTTACCCAGTTACAGTAAAAATTAACTGAGTTGCACTGTTTATTTAAAAATATGACCAATGGAAAAACTCAGATGACATGATTGGCATCTAATTTCATTCGTAAGTAATTTTATTTCTATATTAAGTGATCCGTTCTATAAAATTTAAAACGCGACGTCTAGCGTGATATTAAGAAATTAAGTATTAATTCCGCTAAGTGTTCACTAGTTCGATTCTGAAAAACTTTTCATGAAAACCGCTAGATGGCAGTACAATTTGCCACTCCTCCCGCGGACCTACACCTCCCCGCACAGTCACGCGTCTTTCTAAGGAAAAATCCTTTAATCACATCTCTGCTTCTATTACTCTCTGTATGCGATGATACGAATATTATGTGAAACTGGCGACAGCGGTTTTCCGTACAATACGTTCCGTGTTTTGACAGCCGTTCTAACCGAAGAAGTGGGCTTTCCTTTTTCTGTGAATACAAGATACATCCATGTCAAATACTTTCCCACAATGACCCACCGTCTACCGTCTCATAATGACCGTCGCTTTTATGGTAATTAAACCCCGTATAAGATCCAGATTTATAAACAAACAGTAAAACTTTTCTGACATAAATCTCAAGACACCACAAAACTAAAATACCAACTTACTTATTTTTAACCAATTGCAACAAAGTAAATCAAATCCAAGTTTCACGAACAGTAAAACCGCTTTCAGTGTAAAACTGGCGAAATGGCAGACATTCAATCCAGATAAAAGGCTTCGATACTCCAACCCAGATGTCTTTGTCCCGCTAGATAATAATATATCGGGGGATAACAACGATATCTACCTATTATCTATCTATATATATATATATATATATATATATATATATAAAATAACAACGATATCTCTCTGTCCTGACTGATTGACTGACTGACTGGTGACTGACTGACTGGGGAGGGGGGGTTGTTAGAGTTCGTAGAGTTGGGGGAGTAAAGGGGAGGGGGGCTCGGTATGATTTAAAGTGGTGAATTTTGGGAGCGGGCCGAATTTCTTCCGTACACGGACGAACTCGAGGGCAACCTCTAGTTTGTTATAAATAGTTCGTAAGAATGGTAATTCACCAGACAACTGTGAAGTCGCCGACGTAGCTCAACGTAGGCGTCGGGCGCGGACATGACACGGGCGGTTTCACATTCCATTCAAATTTCATACAAAACTCATTGAAATAAGGCACACACCGAATGACGTAGGTACTTAGACCGGGCGCGTCCGCGCCCCATGCACGCCCGGTAAACTTAGTTCAGTGTGTCCTAAATTGCGCCTTATTGCAATGTGTTTAGTATGATATCTGAATGGAGCCCGTGCCATGTCCGCGCCCGATGCCATTTCTGTGTGGCCTGCGACGTAAGCTGAAGTTGCACTGGTCCGGTCAGTTGGTCATATCTGTTGCACAATCGAAAACCGTTGGGGTAAGTAAGTTCGTATAGGCTGCCCTAGTGCGCCAGAGTTAATGTGCCAGCCGAAGGCCTCCGACCGTTGGGGTAGACGGTCTAGGTCTAGAGTATATACCTACCACGAATCGACATATGCAGGTAAGGCGATCTGAGACTCGCTGGAGTGACGATATACGAGTACATTATACAGCTGGTACTAAAACATATTCATAAACTAAACTCAGAGATTATGAATACACGTTATGAAAAGAATTTGCAGAGTAAAACATCCCCACTATATCTGTAGCGACCTCTGTAAACAACACTTGAATCCCTAATAAACTGACTAATTAACGACGCGCATTCACGAGGATAGCTAGCGACAAGTGACCACACGTTGGGAAATTTTAGGATAAACATTTTACATAAATAGGTTACGTAAACTTTACTCCCAAACTGGTATAACTATTTAAATGTAGTGTTTTTCGGCTCTAATATCGTTTCGAGTACTTATAGGATGCTGGGACAAACTATGTACCGATTTTAATTTACTGCAATTATCAACGCAAACTGAAACTCAACCTTATACCTGAAAAAAATAATCAATTACCTATAACTGAAACAAAAAAAATACTTCTAAGTCTAAAACTAATTATTAATTTAATCTGAAACGAACATTATAATTATTAAGCTGTTTCAATATAATATTTATCTGTAATAAAATAATATTGAATAACTTGTAAATATGTAGACTAGACTAATAGTAAATTTAATATACAAAAATAAAATGAGCATTAAAGAAAAAGTGGCCCACGCGCGCTAAACATCGATGTGATGTTTAAGGAATTGTCTCTGATTTGCACATCCTGATTCCTTTAAATCCTGATTTTTTGTTTTTGATTTGATTTGATTTTTCTGATTTTTTTTTTGGTTTTCTGTTGGCCATCGACCAATGAAATCCACTACATTCTGAAGGACTTCATTCCAAAACGAATGAGGGGATTTTGTTTGGTTAACCGTTTCCGTAGCCGACACAATAAAATAAAATATCACACGACTCAACCGAAACGAGCGAAATCCGCCATTTTGTTTAGTTTCTCGCTAAACATCGATGTGACGTTTAGCGCGCGGAAGAGGTTAAGACAGTTACAAAAATATATCACTCGATAAGTATATCACTCAATAAGTACTCGATCACCGACACGTGTTTCACCTCTACACGAGGCATCCTCAGGACCTGATGACCCGAGCATGGTGTTCCCGGCCGTTCAATTTGTATAATTAATAATTGTCTATTTAATTTACAGGTTAATCAAAATTATTTTGTTACAGATAAATATTATTATTGAAACAGCCTAATAATTATAATGATTTGTTTCAGATTAAATTAATAATTCATTTCTGTTTTAATAAACTTTTTTGTTTTAGGTAAGTATAGGTTTTTTTTTGTGTCAGGTTAGTTTGAATTCCAGTTTGCGTTGATAATTACAGTAAATTTAAATCGGTAGTATGTCCTTTTATCCTATTTGTACTAGAAACGACATTAAAGCGGAAAACACTAGAATTAAATAGTTATACCAATTTGGGTCAAAATGGACTTCCGCAAAGTAACGCCTGAATCAATCATCACTTATAAACTTTATTGCTATGGCCAGCGGTCAACCATAAAGTATTTTTTTATTATGTCGCCAAAAAGCCTGCGATATTAATCTCTCTCTTTCCTTCACTTGTAGAGTTACATAAAGTCCCACGACTTAAAGTCAGAGGACATAATTATTTCTGCAATGAGCTATTTTTGTCAGCTCGTGACGTCAAAACTTCAATTGTTTTGTGCGCGTTAAATTCCGGTGAAAAACATAATATTACTATGTGTTAAAATCGCGAAAGTTTGAAAGATCTGTAAGATTTGACTACCAAAACTTAATGTCACTGGTTACAGTCATGCGCGTAAATCAACACTTCACAAATTAATAATACAATGCGGTGACATAATTTTTTCGCGTTCCAGTTAAAACTCCGCCCTACTACTAATAATTATAAGTGTTCTTTTTTAACTTCAGCAATAGCTCTAAAAAAAACATTTCCCAATACCATGGACACCCCAAAACACAACCCCGAGTGTGCAATTAGCGTATACTTGTTGACAGATTATAACCATCTTTCGTCTCTTTCCTCTACAGAGTACAGCACGGGTTAGAAAGAGATGGACCGATTGTAAAGGATGCATCATTGAGCTTGGATCTGTTTTTGCAAGTTGGTTTGTATGCGGGAATAAAATTTTAGTTTCATTGCTGGAGCTGTGAATAGATACAGAATACAGGTTGCGGAACAGTATTACTAAGCTGAAAGGGTCATTGTACTCCTAATGGGTATCTTCACTGTAATTTTTTCACGCCAGATGGCGCATCGTCGACATGGCCATTGGAAACTATCAGTTCCATACATTTAATAACCTATAATTCAGTAAATTGTAGTTTTCTCGAAATATGCCTCTGTGTGCTATACCATGATGTAGGCACTAACCCCGGTGTAAACCTATTTCCAAAAGAATCAACATTTTAAAAAAAATGTGGGAAAAGGCTATGGCATCGCAAAGATTTTATGGCGACACAGTATAGCAGATTTTTCGGGAATATAACGAACAATAATAATTAACTATAATGACGACAAATCAGTTTTATCACAAAAAGTAAGTAAGTAAGTAAAAATCCTGCGCCTGCGTTCGTCATCCTGAGATATTGAATCTCAAATCTCTTCATGCCCAGTATAAACATTGCCCTTCAAAATGGAACACATGCAGTAATGCTTGCAAGGTGCACACTAGTTTGCGGTATGTATGAAATATGAAATAATGAAATCATGCTTGGAAAGAAATTTTATTTTAAAATTACATAGATAGGTACCTTTCTTTTTTGACATAATAATATTCATAATTATGTAATTTTTTATATTCATTTAACGTATATTTATGATTTGATTTATGATGTGTAGGTACAAAAAAAAGGTTAATTTCTATACTTGATTAATGTTATTCTCAGTAATTTCACCGTTAAGATTTTTCATAATTCAGTTATTTTATCAATTCAAAAATATTGCAATACGCGGTCCCCCGCGTATTGCAATATTTTTGCGGCGCGCAGCCCTCTGCACACATTTCTCTGCGGCATATTTATTCTGACACTGGGTCTGACCTCTTGATCAATAAGGCAGGGGCCTTATTGACCAAGAGGTCGCCTGGTCTCAGTTCACAAGGACTATTGCTGGCAGAACTTCAGAACTATTACAGAAATACAGAGAGAAGTGAAACGTTCAGTTTTCTGTTTTTTTTCTTTAGACGTCGTTGGTTTAATGTTAATCCTAAGCTTACCATCAAGTTTTCCCGGCGCCTTACAAACTCGAATCTCGTGCCGGCAACAAATCGAATAAGCGGGCGAGCGCCTCATTCGAATACAGAGCTGGATTCAATTCGAATTCAATTCGATTTAAAACGTGCACTCACTCGGTGTTTTGGAAGAGATACGTGGGTTACGCGCTCTCTATAAATTTTCTTTTAAGTAAGTTCGTGTAGGCTGAGTGGCCAGACCTAGTGTCAGGATGAATGTGCCGCTCGAATTATGGCTTGCCTTCTGATATGGTTGACGGTCGTTTTAATAGAAATATAGGGGGACAGTCATATGGAGGTAAGTAATTGTACTTGTCTATTGTCTATTTAGTATTGTGTCTATTTGTCTAAGTGTCTATTTTTAATGACATTACGTGTTGTTGCCGATGTTTGATTTATTGTTTATATGAACGATTTCAATCTTAATTGTTTAAATTGTCTCTAGAGTTTAATTATTTTAATATTTTAAAAGTACCTATAAAATATGTTTTACTCATTAACTTTTTTTATCACGAAACACCTCTTTTTCCGTTTATAAACTTGTATAACTACATAATAATTTGTATTCATCCATAATTATTTTTTAAGTATTCTAACTTTGGTTCGAGTTTTTTATTATTTCGCTGAGGTTCTCTGTACTTACATCTGCTCATGTTTAATTTGTCAAAATAATAAAATATTTATTTATATTAAAAAAATAGAATGTGTAGGTGTACAGATATTATTTTATATAGTTTTATGTTAGGTAAACGTTTCACTGGTATAAGCCTTTCGTGAAATCACTTGAATTGGCATCAACGGAAGATCAGCGCTGTTTGATAAACAGCACTATGCTGAGTTGAAGCCATTTTTGTGACATCATCCCTTTGACTGTAATTATGTTAAAGTTATACTTTTTACAATGATGTTACAAAATAAATTACATTTCTTTCTTTCTTTCTTTCTTACTTATAATTAGGACAATATTAGTAATCAGATATAACAAAAATTAAAGATAGCGAATACGAGGTTATGCAGAACGGAGGTTATGTCGAAAGGAGACCCTGAAGTCCCAAAAAAATCTTCATGAAATCTATTTTACCCATTTAGTTGGAGTTCTGATGATATTTTTGTATGGAACAGCAAATTTTTTTTTCTTGTTATCCGGGTTGGTTTGATAACTACAGCAAGCTACATGATGTCTTACAACTTAACTATTTAGCCTACTAAAAAGTAGTAAAAGGATTGTATCCAGACCGATGAACATCTAGAGAAAATCCTAATGCTCAAACCCACTAGTAGTCAGCAGCATACCCAGCATGCTGCTGGCATTACCACGTTGAATGGCAATGCTTATGTATTGGGCCAAAAGTTAGTTACATAGTTAGTTATATAATAAATATAAATAAATATCGATGGTCATTTTTCACACAGCGCCATCTAGCCCCAAACTAAGCAAAGCTTGTAAAGCGGAAACCAGATACCTGATAGAATACTTACTTAACTCCAATGATTTCTATATCTAGATGCGCCTGAGTTAAGAAATCGGAAGAATAAATTCTCTTTGACAAAAAGTCAACGCCATCTCTCTGATTTCGCGGTCACTACGTGCAGCGCCAGTAAGTCGTGGTAGAAGAAGCGCAAACTGTACGAAACTAGAACCGACTGACCTATTACCTAAAAATTAAAGTTTTGTGTAAAAGCAAGTTTAGTTTAACTTTAAATGTTGACTTGCCGGTCATAAGAAACGCCATCTTTTTTTTGTAAATGTAATTCGTACAACCCTTCACCACACAGTTTGGCATTTTGCACTCAAGTGATCACGTCCGATGTGCGTCGCAGACTGTGCCGGCATCGGTGTCAATGCGTTTCTTTGACACCGACCAATGGGAGACATTTTAAAATGGCGTCCAACCCGTCCCTACTATGTATGATTGTATGTCTATGCCTAACTTTTTTTTTTAATACTTAACTTATTTAGTGTTACTCGAAATAAATGAATTTTAATTTTAATTTAATTTAATCCATACTTGTAATACATACTACACCCAGACACAGAACAAACATCTATGTTCGTAAAGTTTTTGTCCTGGGCGCGGATCGAACCCACGCCACACAGGTCTGAAGGCAGACATACTACCAACTGAGCTATAACTATGAGGCAGTCAAAGTAAAGTTTTACTGTGAAAACTGACGTGATTATGACACATTTTTGTTTAATTTGTATTGAAAAAGGTCACCGGATGTGAATGTGACCGAAACTATAGTCGGAATATCCGACTAAATTAAACATTAAATAGGCTAGATGACTGGTTTTTTTTATTGTCCTATTAAAATGTGGCCCATAAATATAGCTGATTAATGAAAAGAAAATGAAAATCTGATCAAAAATAAGCAACTTATAACCATTTTAATATCATGCTAGACAGAGAAGCGAAACAGCAAATCGTGACGTCACTTCTCTGTACGCCGTATAAATTCTGTTCTGACAAGTAAGGCGTGACGTAATTTTTTGTTTTGTGGGAAAGGGACAGAGTTGCCTCTACCAAAAACTTTAAACGCTTATGTATCAGAACATTAATAACCGATTTTAATTATTTTTTCAATAATCATACTATATTTACTTAAATTCATAAAACCAATGGTTTCGACGATTTAAACATCAGTCATCTACCGTATTCCCGTAGAAATAATACCAAAGTAGTATAATGATGATTAAAGTGACCTTATTTTGGCTTCGTTCTTCTGTTTCGCGTCTAAGTACCTACCTATGTATACGTATCTATTTAGATAGATAATAATAAATTGCGTGCAGGGTCTAAAAAGAGCTTGAGCGAAGACGTATGGTTTACGTAAATCTCACGTAGAGATGTGCAGCGAAATTGGGATAAATTTACGAAGATTTGTCGGCGTCACAAATACGGAATAATACCGAGAGCCGATTCCTTGTATGATGAAACAACCAACTTAAAATACCCATTTGATAAAAAAAACGAAAACTTAGTTAACAATAACAACTTATTATATTCAATTTGTTTTAGTTTGGGGAATACTCTCATTTAATTAAATCGGATACTCTGACTTTAGTTTCAGTGCAAAGCAGGACGCAGCCGCACGCGTGTCGGGTTCGGTTTTCACTCTTTGAAAAAGGTCACCGGATGTGATCGAAACTATTTATAGTCGGAGTATCCGATTTAATTAAACGTGAGTATTCCCGTATAAATAAAACAAAAATGTGTCAAAACCACGTCAGTTTACATATTTATTATTTATTTATTTATTTATTTATTGGGTACCAACACACCATACATCAACACATTATCAATAACACATGAAAGTAAAAAGAAACTAGATGCTGATACAATTATAGGCACCGACAACATGCAATAATGACACGAGCGGTATCTATAAATTAATCTTAAGTTATATTATATAAGACAAGTACATTTAACTTTACCTACTATAATTATATTGACAAAAAGAAAAATACAATTTAATTAACTAATGTTGCTGATAGCCCGCTTAAAACTACTAATACTACTATCGGTCTTATGCATGAAAAGTTATCAAACGTTTTAAACCTGTTATAAACCCTTTATAGCAGGAAGTCCATTTTTTCGTATGCATGAACGCTTTATAACGGCTTTATAAGCTAAACAGTGTTACAAACCTTTCATAACTTTAAAATGGCCAGGACCCTACTATAACCATAGAAACTATTATTCGAACTGTGGTTTATGAAACAATATGGCGACAATACGATCAGCTGTTTTGAACGTGTAAATCAATTAGTGTGAATAGAAAAGTGAAGTTTTCAGTACCTTTCTTCTGAATTTTATTCGTTGTGTAGGAAGAATTAAGTGGTTTGCTTTAATCGTGCAAAGCACAGATTTTTCTCCGATACGCTTCAGCAAACTACAATACATGTAACCAATTTGATAACGGATGAATTCGGTTAAAAATACGCCGCAGCAATCTCGCCAACCAAGTCGATTTATGGAGAAAACATTCATTTATACAAACTCGGAGCCACGGGCAGTCGTTATGCTGTGGCCGTAGTGTAAACCGTAGAGTACCTAAGTGCTGTGTTGTAGTGCAAAGTGTTAGAACTAAAGAATGAGAATCGCTATACCGGATTGCAAAAGGCAGCTTTATCTCAGCCTCCCAAGTGCCTCCAAGTCAGTCCACGTGACTTTTGCACTCAAAAGGGAAACATTATGTCCACTTGTGCATCTAGGAAATAACATATTACCTCACAGCGACACGGTTAAGTACCTGGGTATGCACCTGGATCGCCGGCTGGCATGGAAAAAACACATCACAGCAAAGAGAGAACAACTCAACCTTCAATACAAAGGGCTCTACTAGCTACTAGGCAGGAACTCATAACTATCTATTGACAAAAAACTTCTGATAAACAAGACAATACTGAAACCAATTTGGACATATGGCATTCAATTATGGGGATCTGCCTGCAACTCAAACACCTCTTTCATTCAAAGAGCACAGAATTACATTCTGAGAAACATATCTAATGCTCCATGGTTCCTGAAGACTACAGAACTGCATATAGGATTGAAAATTAACACAGTCAGGGATGAAATAAAATTATTTTCAACTAAATACAAAAAGCGACTGACCATGCATCCAAACCCGCTAGCGACACAGCTTACTACCATCAGCTATCAAAAGAGGCTACGTAGACAACACATCATGGAATTGGATGGAAATGATGCATAAAGATAAGAAGAAATGCTCACTGGATCATTTCTCCTACACGACAATCAAAATACTACAACGAAACTGCCCATAGTCTGAAGACTGATTGCAGTTGAACACAAAAAAAAACTTTCATCTTTGCCACTGTTTAGCAACTTACTTAAAGGTACTAGCATAATATTTTGGCTTGATCTTTGTTGTATGTTTAAATAATAATAATATATATTTGACTAAGTTTAGCTTATTACAGGTTATTAGTTACTTAATAATATTATATAATGTACAAGTACTTACTTATTTATTTTAGTTTTGTTGGTTATTGTTGCTTCAAACGAATGAAGAACGAATGTATTTTATTAAAGTACCTATGATGATATGACTGATGTTATATAAGATGTACACACTGATTAAAGATTCATGTAAAGTATATTGTGTTTTTATTAAAGGATGCAACATTTAATAATTTCAAGTACATTTAATAATAAAGATATTCTATTTTATTATAAATCTCCTGGGGAGGCTGAAACCACGGGCACATCTTTGTGGTTTATTACTGATGAACCACTCAAAGTCATCTGCGGTAGTTATGAACAACTTTGATGACCCAGCCATGTCTGGATCTTCTATGTGGTGGTTTCTATCACATCTGCTACTGGTGGGTTCTAAAAGAAAATAAGGTAAATATATATTATAATATCAAAACAATCATTTTGTGATAAAATACAGATAATATCAATGATTTTTGTCTTATTAGCCCCTACAACATTATCTAAAAATTACAATAATAATGTCATCTAACTTAAGATATTATATGACCTAATGTATGGATTACATTGGCTACACATTGTCATATTGTAGGACCGGATATGTCCTAAAACTGTGACCACCAGAGGACAGGCAGCAGCGCCCCTAAGGTACACGGTGGAAGAACTGTGATCCCCAAGCCGCCTGCCAAGCGTGGGGATAATAGCATTTACCCCCTTTATGGGAGAGGCTTATGTTATACCGGGAAGCAATTGACGAGACTTTCACAGGATCGACAATGGTTCCCTACTGCTATTACATTAGGTACTTTTTGATAAACTGTATCTGGCCATGATTATAATAGCATGGCTGCCTATAGAAATATTCATTTTCTTCTGAATTTACATATGTAGGGGCACTGGCATGAAAATAAGAATAAACATTACATGATAAACAAGACATTTTACAGAAAATATAACAATAATCATTCTCATGAACAATAGTTTCAACCCTCATCAACAGCCCGGAGACGTCCGCTGCTGAACGAAGATTGCATCCACCGGTTGCCCGCGACTTTTACAATGTCGTCAGTCCACCTAGTGCGAGGCCTTCCTACGCTGCGTAGGACGGTTCGCGGTCGCCACGCAAGAACCTTTCTTCCCCATCGGTTGTCAGATTTTCGTTCTTTGGCGAATATCCTCGTTCCGGATTCTATCGCGCAAAGTAACTGAGCATAGCTCCAACCTTCACCCGGCCCGCCCCGAAACTACAACCATTACCTAATTACCTTGTCTTCTTCTAGCCAATTTTAGCCCCGCTGGCGTTTGTTTTATTTTTCTGCTATTACTTTTTTCGTAAAAATAAAACAGAAAACAAAATTCACTTTAAATCCCGTGCCAAATAAACAAATACTCGTAATATGACTTAGGCTGTCATAATTTTGCGATTGTCGATGTCATGAAATGTCAAACTCCACAGATTATTATGTGCTTCATATTGAATTGTGAGTGGTTTTCGCAAGGTTTGGTAGTGAATAGCAAGTGTAAAGCGAATTCATTCTTCTATTTCAGGGGAATGGCAACATCGATCTGTTTATTATGTTTGTCTATGGTTTATTAGTTAAAATATGGTTATAATAGGTTTATGCATACCAACACATTTTATCGGCTTTATAGGCTATAATGAGTTTAAAACGCGTTATAACTATAAAGCTGTTATGAAACTGTTTAAGCAATTTTCATGCATAAGACCGTATATATATATATTCTATTAATATTATATATTCATTAAGCTATGACTACTTTTAATATGAAACAAATGATTTGATTAAATCCCTTGTCCTTTAGAAGTACTCGAGTTCGCTGACTCGGGCTTCGGCATATTATGTATCGGCAAGCGAGCACTTCTTAGTATTTGTTAGATCAAAATAGGTAACACGAATTTGTCTAATTCTACAAGAGTTAGACAAAATCGTGTTTAACATAATTAGGTAGCGCTTGTAGCGCTCGTGTAGTAGCTTGTCTAGGTGATTCTAAACGATCACCGATGTTAAGCAACGGACGGTCCGGTCAGTCTTCGGATGGGTGACCGTGAGTGGCATTTATTTCTGAGCGCTACCGTGGGTCGGATGACACGTTAAATTGTTGGTCCCGGTTGTTTGTTCTAGTTTCTATAACAACAACCGTCAGCCATGTCAGAGGCCTTTGGGCGGCACATTAACTTGCAGGCTGGCCACTCAGCCCATACGAACTTACTTACTTACTAATATAATTAGGTTTGTAGAGGACATACTTAGGCAAAACTAACCTAGGTGAACCGACGACATTGTGAAAGTTGCGGGCAACCGGTGGATGCAAATGGCAGGTTGTCGTTCAGTGTGGCGGTCTAAGGGGAGGCCTTCGTTCAGCAGTGGACGTCTCCAGGCTTGATGACGATCTTTAATTTAAAGAAAAAAATCGTCAGGAAA
Source organism: Erannis defoliaria (assembly GCA_905404285.2). Classification (NCBI taxonomy): domain Eukaryota; kingdom Metazoa; phylum Arthropoda; class Insecta; order Lepidoptera; family Geometridae; genus Erannis; species Erannis defoliaria. The sequence goes on along the minus strand of FR990090.1, from coordinate 3,475,489 downwards.
CCTACATATGAATCCAACCAACCCATGAATGCGCCAGCTTGGCGGATATGTCCCAATCGCTCTTCGAGGGTATACCTTTCGTAGACTATTAAAATCACAGATATATTTTTTTCTCTGATTAAAACGCTGATTATATTGATACTATTACTGATTATTAATAATTTTACTTCCTAGTGTAGGTACCTACAAGTAACTCTTTGCTGAAAACACTCATATGATGATGCTATTGTCAATAATGTAGAAATATTGCGTAATTTTAAGAAATAAGAACTATCTTATCTTTTTTATACGAATATCTAATTTTATTATAAAAGATCACTCTCATCGTCTTCCTGTCGTTATATTTGAGTGCTTCTAAAATACATTCTAAAATACAACCAAACCGTCATTTAATTTAAACTAATTCTTATTTTGCATAATTAGAGAGAAAATTAAGTATGAAAATTAAAATATCAAGTATTCCTAATTCAGTAGTGAATTCTAAGAAAGAAAATACTCATATGCAATGGATAATCACAATTGCAGGTAAATATTACTTACTTAAGAAAGTAATTGGGTATGTCTAAAACTGCATCCAGAACCACCGGAGGACGGGCAGCAGCGTCCTCTCGGTTGAGGGTGGTGAGCTTGCGATCCCCAAGCCGCCTGCCAAGCAAGCCAGACTTATTTTTCAACCGACTTCAAAAATATACAATCGAATTGGGAACCAATTTTTTAAGCGATTGTTCCGCCAATTATGAATTGATACTGATGTTTTTTTTCTTTGGTAGGTGATATTTGAGGTGCTCCCATATAAATGTTATCGAAATCAGTTCAGTAATTTCAAAATAGAAGTAGAAGTAGTTTTTAAATCAAAATTACTGGAAAAAATAATGGGTATATGAAGATGTCATCCAGGGACGGACTTCATTCTCGACTGAAAATGAAGTCCGTTTGTATATTTAAAAAAAGCGTATTATTTATTTCACTGTTACTGGTATTTTTTTTTGTTATCTCAAGGATATAAAATAAATAATGAAAGAAAGAAAAAAAAAGAAAGAAAATAATTTATTCTGTGACATCAGCACACAATAATAGGAATATATTATATGAATAAATATCGGGGGACATTTTTCACACAGCGCCATCTAGCCCCGAACTAAGCAAAGCTTTATGGAAACTAGATAGCTCTAATAGAATACTTATATTATATACTATTTGTTTTTGTAAATACACACTTATAATACATACTACACCCAGACACAGAACAAACATTTATATTCGTCACATAAATGTTGCATGTTTATTTTGTTTTCAGTAAACTTAACAGTGCTGAGCTATGGGCTACAGATCGGATGGCCCGCCAGTGTGGCGAGCGTATTACAATCCGACGAATCTCCCACTGGCTTCCCATTGTCTACCACCGACATCTCGTGGTTAGCGAGCACTCCCAGTCTGGCTGCGATGCTGAGCATTCCTGCGTGGACGTTTATAGTCGATAAATATGGAAGGAAGCCTTGTATTATCATTTGTGCTTTACTTCCAGTTGTGAGTATCAGATTCAGATTAAAATGTTGTATTCATAACAAATTATAAGGAAATAGCAAAAAGGTTAGTTGACATCACAGGAGACCGAAGAGCTGGCAGCTACCTCGGACAAAGAATTAGTCTAGCTATTCAAAGGGGGAACGCTGCCAGTATCTTCGGAACCTTGCCTAAAGGGACTCCTTTTAATGATATATTTTAGTTATTATATTATATATTTTTCAGGTTTTTAGTTTTAGTTTCATTATTCTAGTATATTAGGTATTTTTGTCTAATGTTATTTCATTCTGTTTTAAACATAAATTATAATAGTACATTATGAGACGAGTGTGCTATGTTGGTCAATACACTAGAGGCGGTATTATGCGCGCGAGCCGCAGGCGAGCGATTTTTTTTTTGATAATAATCAACCACACAGCGAAAACGTCAACAAACATTTGCGGAAAATGGCGCCCAAATCAGTAATGCGCGCGCAGGTTGACCTTTACTTCAGCGGCATAAGAACTCTTTGTTGGTATTACAAAAAAACTGTAAGTATTACCCGGCTATATTAAGAAAGCTTCATATACGTACGTCTAATTGCAGTCACGTACAAACTTGACTTTACCGGGTTATACCTATTATAGTACAAGTGCCGTAATGTAAAGTAAAAAGCACGCGTGTGTAATAGCTTGGATTATGAGCCTAAAATCGATGTAATAAGATCTACTTTACGAGCAAGTGTGATGAAAATAAAATTATAGTTAAATGTCAACATAATTGTAAAATTAGACAAACTTACCTTAAGTGAAAGTCTAATTATAATTTTATGAACAGTGATCTGAAATAGAATTGTTAACAGTGTAGTATCCTCTTCGGTATTCGATGGTATCGCGATTCAGAGCTAAAAAAAAAGATATTTATGCTCTGTGGTTATGATGATGGCAACCCTGATTTGACACTTTTTAGAGATAGCAAGCAACTTTGGGTTCAAGCTCCATAAGTAGATAGATTGAACCAAAGTATTGGTTGTTTCACCTGCCTATTATCCGGGATGATAACAATCATGTTATCGGGTTGGGAGGGTAATTCTATTTCAGATCACTGTTCATAAAATTATAATTAGACTTTCACTTAAGGTAAGTTTGTCTAATTTTACAATTTTATTTCACAGGATCTGAAATAGAATTGTTAACAGTGTAGATGTTTAGAGGTATGTAATAGGCAGTTAGGTTTTTGCAATCATAATCAAGATACTTATAACATTAATTTATATTAAGTCTATGACAGGCAATCACAAAACAGACATATGTCTTAATTAGAACGACTTAGCTTAATACCTAAGTATTAGAATCAATTACATAGTAGTAATGAAAATCTAAGATCAAGATATAATCCAAATTAAACCTCTTGAATGTTGAAAATGTAATAAACATCTTGTTAGCAGATAATTATGAAAACAATTATTATAATTATATAAAAACCATTTTAAAATTGTAACTAAACTATTCGAATCTTGTTTACAGATACTAATAAAACAATAAATAATAACAATAATTGTTGTACGCTTCTCATTATCATCATCATTATCATGTACACTTCCATCTAACCCACTGGAGTTACTATGCCTGCGGCCCAGAGTCTTGCTCTGTTACTTCAAGGAGCTGGGTTGGCTCGGGTAGACACTGGCGGGGGAAATGCACACCCCAAGCGGGGCGTCAGTTCAGGACTTATCGCCCCCACATTGAATAAGAACAATAATTGTTATAATAGTTATTATATACACATTTATATAGTTATTATTTGTAACTTTGGCCTTCGTTCAGCAGTGGACGTCTCCGGGATGATGATGATGATGTAATAATGATGTATCAATTATTAAGTAAGTAATAAATCAGTCTTAACACCATTCGTTTAAATGGTAACTAAGTTAACCTTAAGTTTTAATCAGTTGGAGTTAGATTTAATACTGCTTGGGTATAAGTGCTATCCAAAGTGTTATCACTAATTGGTAGGTATGCCATAAAATCTGGCGAACATCAAAGAATCAGATGTCCATTCTGATGTTTTCCTAATGTTAAACTTATGTTAATGCTTAACTTTTACAGCCAATGACAAGACATGGCATACATAAACTATAATGGTAAAAAAAATAAAAATCCAATCCACCTACTAAATTGACTGTTGGTTGGCTTTCATTATTGGGTTTTTTAAATGTTGGTTGGAGGTATGTTTCATTATTTTGAATGAGAGTTGATGCCTAAATATAGCTTTCAAGTGTTACAGCAGGACATCATTAAGGCTATTGCATAAAGAATGGCAGTTTGGAAGCTAAATTAATAGGTAAGATGTTTTCTAACGCTGACAGAAGTTTGTACAAGGTCAGAAATAGCAATGGTAATATTTCCATTGGTTGGTAGCACACAAGTTTTTTGGTGAGCTTTTCTAGCCTTAGACCTATGTTGTCAGGCCAAGTTCTTATGACATTAACAACTCTAGGTGAATTCCAGGTTCCCATATATCTAGGTCTTGCAGGTTTACATATACGAAGGGCCTTTAATCCTATTTTCTCTCTTCTGAGCAAAGATAGTGTGGAGCTATCCGTGTCCAAAGTGCTGTTTTGAGCACCTGCTTCAAATATATCTGTTAAAAGTTATATTATAAGGTATGGATCCCTGAAACATATCTAAACAGCATGTCTTGCAAAATGTCCACTAGATTGTATATGTTGTTATGTACTTTCAGTGATTGATGCTAGCATTATATATCTAATGACTTATGTGGCCAAACATCTGAATGCATCCCGCACATGAGGCTGCAGCCACTGCAGCCAGGGAAGTTGGTTCTATAGCGAGTGTTCTGTTGTGAATGGTGACATTATTAATTTATTATTAGGTTCCAATATTTATGGTTCCTCTTTAATCAATTGTTTAGCAAGGGGAAAACATGGCTGTGAGTTCCACAGAGAGAAATTTAAGATAACCTAGGCCTGGTTATTTCTTACTTTATGTATTTGTTTAGTAATTAATGCAAATGGTGGAAAAGTATAGAAAAATAAAATAAAAACTCTACCACTTTATTGTAAATGCATGTATCTTATATGCATAGGGATCTTTTTCCCAAGATAGGTACATATTATCCGCATTTTGCATTAAATCTGCTTGTAAACAAGTCAATAGTTGGTTCTCCAAGTTTTTTATATATTTATCGTTACATAATTCGTTTCTATTCAAGTTCTATGTTTTCTAGATAAGTATATTTTTGATTTAATGTATGATGCTGTTTGCTGTTATATCTGTAAAAATCTATAGGCTATTATACTTCTTAGAGAAACATGTTTTCTTAGTGTACATAATGTTATCAGATGACCACTGGAGATCTGGCAGGATGCTTCTAGGAATTTGCATGTTTACGCCATAGTTATCATCTGATATTAAAGTACCAAATATTTCTCTTTCCATGAATGTTGTGTGTATTATTCCATAATGGGACTGCAGGGCATGTACGATTTTTGCATGTTTTCTTATCTTGCAACATTTTAGTATTCTAGACTTTTGTTAACTAAGCTCATAATACTTATATGTTTTCCAAATGGTAGCTCTAGGCACAGATCTTATGAACATATTAAAAATTTAATTAAATAAAACAAAACAAAAAATACAATGTGTTGTGGGTACCAAATTACCTACATGTTCACCCAATTTATAATAATCCTAAGCTATGGAATATATTTAACACAGTATTCATGTTTTCCAAACAATTCAGTTTCAAACAATCGGTGTGTACAACCTATACATAAATATACCATGTAAATAAATGGTAGACATGTGCCATAAGCTTCTCAGGTATTATTCAGGTAGCTATATTACTGGTTTCAGTAATTTTCTAAAAACACTAAGTGCTGTTACCTAAGGCAGAGCTGTAAATTCATACAATTGGTTGTTAAATATAAAGCAGAGGTCATATAGATGGGTCCGAGCTATATTAATAAATATGATTCTTTAAAATCAATGGTATGATTGTAGTTTACTAATACAGTGGCTGTTATTATATCTTCCATTTGGGAAAGTTCTAATTTTACTGAGGTTTCAGATTTAGTTGAACCTTATTTTTTCCATTAGGCTTTGGTAACAGACTAATTTTGGAAATAAACTGACCCTTTGTGTAGTTGTATGATAATATAGCTCCCAGTTTTAATAAATCACAAATAATTTCTTGAATATTAATGACCAGAAAAAACTGCACCATGGTAATAGTTGTTTGAATTGGTTCACAAATGAGTGGGATTTTATACCCATTCTAGTATTTGAGGGTCATTTGTTAAAGATATCCAACACTGTAAGTAATTGCTAAAATTACCTGCAGTTACCTGTTTAGTCTCTAGCGCCTGGGTAAGCACCTCGCTGGGTACCTTGCTGTATGCGCTGGGCGACATTGCTGATATGATGGCTGTCCACGGCCTCTGGGCTCGCCCCAAGCCATCGCTCATGGTGGTTGATGCTGCGGGTTCTGACGAGGTGGACCATTTTTGTTTTACACAGGTCTGGTCTTTACATTTGACCATGAGGTTGGTTTCAGGCAGGCATTTAAAACTGAATTAATTGTTGCATCTGTTTGTTTGTTTTTATTAACTCTGTTAAGTTTCCGCCATACAAGTACTGGTCTGTTTATTTTTCAGTCATTTTGAATGATGCTTTTACTTCGATGGGGAGAGATAAGAACTCCTTTGTTTTAGTGTACTGCCAGATCATTTCATAACTTTGTAACATCATTTTTGTTGTATGGGAACAGTCACATTTAATTAAATCGGATACTCCGACTAATCCACTTCAGTTTTTATAATAAATTTGTAGCTACACTTAGGGATTTGAACATTTTTTAAAATCACTGTTTTATTATTATCTTAGACATACCCTCTCCAATTATATCTGTTGCTAGGCCCAATTGCTGCTGTAGATACTCCATGGAATTTGTCCGTGTTTAGAGTTTTCCTGTAGAAAAGTACTTAATACTTGAAGTAAGCTACAGTTTCCAAGTATTTTGTATGTCTTTAATCTTTTTCTTTGATTTTTGCTATAATATTGCAAGCAATTTTTCAATATCTTCAAGAATAACACCTTTGAATTATTTTTGTTCTTAGTAATTCACTGCTCTAGAAGGTCATCATCCCTGTCTTGTGTTGGTGCCTTGACAGTAGGTGTTATGTTGTTAGAAATGCAAATGATTTGCAGTACATCGCCTGAGTGCAACTGTGTCTTGTACAGATAAACAATCATAAAGGTACTACGCACCTTGTCTGATTGAGCACAATATCTAACGATATATTAACATCCGTTTTTCATTATAGTACCTCGCCTGAGTGCATCTGCGTTTCGCACAGAAAACAATCATAAAGGTACTACGCACCTTGTCTGATTGAGCACAATATCTAATGATATATTAACATCAGTTTTCCATTATAGTACATCGCCTGAGTGCAACTGTGTCGCGCACAGAAAACAATCATAAAGGTACACCTTGTCTGATTGAGCACAATATCATTACAATGATATTAACATCAAAGGTTACATCACGTATAACAATTGATCTTCGTATTAAAGTATCACGTACCCATACGGACAAAGGCGGAATAAGAAAGATGTGTAGGTAACTAACGTGTCAACCATGTTCTTCTTCCTGTATTATAGTTAGCGATTGTAAGTTCTCAATGGCTCTGATTTTCAGTGAGTTATGTGTGTTATGGCGGTGGCCATGGCGGCGTCTTAATCAAGCGCCCTGTCAGAGCCTTTATAACGACAAGTGTTACGTTGTTTGCATCGTTTTAGACGTTCCTGATATTTGTTTATCTTTTCTTCCACATTTTCACGGTTTTTCACACACATTCTGTTTATTGAGCTAAAAAACCGAAAAATACACGATACCGCGCGAAATCGCGAAAAAGAAGTGTCAAATCAGGGTTGCCATCATCATAACCACAGAGCATAAATATCTTTTTTTTTAGCTCTGAATCGCGATACCATCGAATACCGAAGAGGATACTACACTGTTAACAATTCTATTTCAGATCCTGTGAAATAAAATTATGATTATCATAAACTATCTTGGAGGATCTAGCTTTCTGTAAAATATAACGATAAAGCAGTAATTGTCAAATATTAATACAAAAGAAATCAAATGTTAACTTGAACGTAAACGTAATATTTCATTGTAATGAAATAGGCAATTTGCTATAATCATCGTGAATTATGATGATTCATGACCGTTTTCTATCATCACGCGGGTGAAACCGAGGGGTGCAGCTAGGTAATCATAAGACCTGCAGACTAAATTGATGAATCTGTATCAACAAGTCTTCCATTCTTTTCAGGTAAGCTGGACATTCATAATAATAGCCACGAACATGAGTTTACTCATGTCAGGTAGAATCGCCGGAGGAATTGCCGCTGGAGGATGTTTCTACGTCATTCCGATGTATGTGAAAGAAATCAGTCAAGATGACTTGAGAGGCGCTCTTGGCTTGGTGATAAACACAGCCCGGAATTTGGGCATCCTGGGAATTTACTTGATGTCGTATTTGAGCTATTACACGATTCTGTGGATAGTCCTAGCCGTGTCAGTCATCGGTGTACTAGCAGTTGTGAAGGTTCCAGAATCCCCCACCTATTACGTCAAAATAGGACAGAATGATGTGAGCATAAAAGTTTTCAATAATAATGCACAGCAACGTTAGAGTCTTTTTAGTTTAAAAATGTATCCGGGTTAATGCAATCCTTTAAAAATCCAGAGTTGGACCATTCTAATCAATTACAGAGCCATTATTAAACTCGTAAAATTTCTCAAACTGTGTTATGCTGAACAAACTGATATTTTCAGATTGCAGCTTCAACAATAGCGATATTAAGAAATTTAAAAGTAGACGAGAATATTGTCCAAAAAGCAGTTAACTCCATCAAGGCAGAAGACGAAAAATTTCAATCTATTCCAAACGTAACTTTCATTGGAATTTGTGAGTATTTACATGAAACAAAACGTTAAAAAACTGATATGAATATATTTTAAGCAGTTGTAAGGTTTTGATACCTAACATTGTGTTTTTCATCAACTATAACATTTGACAATGATCGTAATGCTTTTTGAGTGCAATTACAATAGTTTTTGTATCTTTTAACAGTCAAGCAGAAAGCGTGGTGCAAGGGGTTCGTCTTCATGATTCTGCTGATGATATGCCACGGGTTGAACGGAGGATTCGCAATCGTCAACTACGCGCCCATCATTTTGGAGATGTTTGAAGTCACCGTCAATCCAGAGCTGTTGAGTTTGAGCATACCTGTGTTCATGATCATCGGATCTCTTCTCTCAATGTTGTTTATTGAGCGTCTAGGTAGAAAGGTACGTACAACAACAACAAAGGTAGATACAACAATTTCTATCTATAGAATGGTGGCGTCAATCCCGTAATCGGCTTTCGAGAGTAGGCCTATGTCCAGCAGCAGACCGATTCAGTAGTTTGTAGTTGCTTATCTTTACCGATATGTTATTTTCTTTCGCTTTACTTTACACTATAATTCTCGGTTCTACGAGAGAATCTTTCTTTCTTTCTTCCCTTCTTTTTTCCCTTTCTTCGTTTTTCAAATAAGATTCTATACTGCTTCGAATTTTGCTGATCAACACAGTACAATTGAAAACCAAAAACAAGGTATTGCAAAGATTCCCTATTATTATAGACTATGACAACGCAATTCTATTATAATAAGTAAAAAATCCTTGCTACGAGTTTATAAGAATAAATAAGTAGGTACCTTTTTGCTACCTTTTTCGATTTTGACTACGGATTTTATACAATAAGTTTATTTTTTATATATCATTGTTTTTTCCATTAAGCCTTATTTTAATATGACACTGATTTAATATTTATTTATAATCATCTAATTAAAATTGGACTTGATTTTAACCCATTAGCACATAATTTAATTAATAATTTTTGTTTTTAACTACAAACTAACTATAAAAAATAGATATATAAAAATACAATGTTATTTAACAATTTTATGTACAACTGAGTACCTAAGAAATACTCGCAGAACCGGACTTGTAATTATTATTATTATCAATAAAAATATCAATATCAATCAATATCAAGGTGGGTCAGTGCCGCGCTGGCTGCCAGCCGCGGTGCTGGCCCTCCGTCATCATGGCAGAGATGTTCAACTTCCGAGTGAGTGCTTTGAAAAATACAACCACAGTAAAAGTTTAGAAGCAAAAGTAAAAAAAATATATGAAATTAGTTGAAGTTTGACCTGCGTCTCGCCCAATATGTGACAATGCATTTAATGATGGAGTAAGTCGATTTACTTGAGGCTTCTTGATTTTTCGATTTGATCCGAAGAGCAAAGTAGGAGTCACAGTTAGGGCGCCAACGAAAATAAAATATATTTATCATACATGTACGATGGCACATTTAGACGAACACAAATACAAAATACAATACAAATAGCTTCGAATAATATAAATACGGTGCCACCGTAAAAATATTCAAAAAGCCTGGTATTTGACCGCCATCTAACCTGCCGAAATGTTAGCTATGCAGTCTACGACAGAGCACACCTGTGTAGTAGAAACCAATTCACTTGAGATTTATACAGCTTCCGAGTGAATATAGGTTTGAGAAGGAAAACAGGAGTCACAGTTTGGGCGCCAACAAAAAATATATTCGACATCAATCGCAGCGTTTCCTGTTAAGCGACGATGGGATCTAAAACAATATTTTTGCCTTGAAGAAATAGATTTAAATCATCCAAGCACATTTAAAAAGAAATTTGTTAAAAATGTGTGAAACGAATTTGATTAGTTCCATCTATATCACACTCTTACTAAAACTACACCATCTGTCTGTCAGATCATCTGATCTGACAGAAGTATATAATAAGCTATACCTTTTAATCTATATTTTTTCAGATACGTGCGAAAGTAATGGGGTGCCTCGTGATGGTGGGATACGCGGGTGCGTTTGTGCAAACACTGATATTTGGTCCAATCTCGGATAAGTTTGGAGTGCACGTCACATTCATATTCTACGCAGCTGTCAACCTCTGCGGAACTCTTATAGTCCTGATACTTCTGCCAGAAACGAAAATGAAGTCGGTTGAAGAAATAGAGTTAGAGTTGGAAAAAAAATTACAGAGATCATCGAATAATAGTTAATACCCTAATATACGTTTCCTTATATGTACTGAATGAGGAGATATATAAATAGTAAGATGGAGGTGGTGGTGGTGGTAGGTAGATATAGGACTCTATTGCAGAGTCTACCTGGGGAAGTACCATACTTCATCAGCCAGAAGACGCTGCTTGACGAAGGCCTCCCCCTTAATAGGTAAGGGTTGCCATAATCTCCACGCTTGGAAAGTGCCTTGGGGATCGCAGATCACCACCGTTAACCAAGAGGATGCTGCTGCCCGGAAGAACCATACAATAGCCAGTTATTCTATTACCTAGCAGTAGTGTACCTACTTTGGTTTGAAAGGCAATGTTACCAGATAAATTACTGGGCTTGTAGAGATTGAGTTCATATTTTAATTTTTATATCTTACATAACTGAAAATATATGATAAATCAAAATAGTTGTAGATAAAAATATTCGGTTTTTTGGGTTGTTCCTCAGTCAAAGAAATCGATAAAATGATTCGGCCAAAGATTTTCTAAAGCATTTCGCGTCTACTTCACGCCATAGTGTATCAACATAAAAAGCCATACTACAGTGAAACAACTTATAGAAGGTGTAAACCAGCAAATTTACAACACACACACGTAACACGATAAACTTTAGTTCTGTACGTGACAGGGAGCCAAAGTTCTATTCGAGAAAAATAGACGCCAAATCGTTTCGTTTGGGTAACAGTAGACTCCTGTCCTACATGAGTGATGGAAAGCGAAGTATTGCGTGAGTATGAAACAGTGTGGGTATATGAGCAATGATGCTCACTTGGATTACATTATCTGCCATATTGAATATAGTGTGACTTCATTATAATCTATGACACGCGGACACAGAAAACATAGTAGTACTACGTACAGAAGACTCACTCACATAGAAAACGTGTCAAAAACAAGAGCAATATTATATCTATAACTACTTATATATTAAAACTATAACTACTTTTTTTGTGACCTTTTTCAAAGAGTGAAAACAGAGCCCGACGCACGTGCAGCTGCGTCCTGCTTAGCACAATAAGCAGCTAAGCAGGACGCAGCTGCACGCACGCCAGGCTCTGTTTTCATTCTTTGAAAAAGGTCACCGGATGTGATCGAAACTATAGTCGGAGTATCCGATTTAATTAAACGTGAGTATTCCCGTATACATAAAACAAAAATGTGTCAAAACCACGTCAGTTTTCATAATACTTATATTATATTTATAACTACTTACATTATATCTATAACTACTTATACAATCAGAAATCATAATATACAGCTCAAACTGATTTGAACTCTATTTGTAAAATAGTGCGTCGATAACCCATTGTACCTTTTGGCTCACTGACATCACGCGGACGCAGGTGTGACAATAGCCACTGAGGCGCAGGTGCAAGGTCGTAAGTATAAACTCATACCTATGAAGAAACGATCTAAACTTCACATCAGTGCTCTCCAGCCTGACACGGAGTGCTGTCAGCGTAATAAAACTATTTTTTTGTAAAAATATGAAAAGTAGCTTCGAATATACGAGGGAACTTATTATAACCAGCAGGCCTAACATCCGCACCGCGAGAAAATTTTCTCGATTCTACAAAACAGGACAAGGCTACGAATCTGTATAAGTTTGTCTCGTTTTCGCACGACATAAAGACACGACAAAAATTTCTTGCGGTGCGCATGTTAGCCCTGCAGACATAAGATATGATTATTTTAAGCATTAATAACTGCCCCCTTTTTTAAGTAAGCGGGTAAAAAAGATATATTAAAATATGCTTTTTCAACTTGGAGGATCTAGAAGTTTTTCAAGTAGCATTGCGTCGCGTCGCGTACAGACTTTCCTTTCACCCAGGGCAATGGTTCCTAGGTGAAAGGCAAGTAAGACCAATCCTTCGGTAAAGTTAATATCAGCTTTGTGTACTAATCTTTAGAAGTTTTTATTGAAAAATTGTCATGTTTTTCATGATAATTTAACTAAGGTTTGGTAGAAATAGACTCTTACTTAGAACCCTATAAAATAAGTGCTTTGTCACAAAGAAGATGTTTTGCAAAACTGGCACAAAGAGAACGAAAATTATAATTAAAAATTATCACCGTTTTCTGTTTTTTCGTTGTTATTAGTGATAATTGCATTATTAAAATGTAAGCAGCTCACTGCATACAAGCGTAGCGTACCTTGTGAGACCCCAAGGCTGTAGGCGGTATTCGATTAACCGGGTTAGCTTTGGTATATACTGGTAGGGGAAATGTACCCCCTAAGCAAAACGCCAGTACAAAACTTACCGCCCCGCCATTAATGAGAATAATTATGAACTAGTCGTTTTCTATCCTTCACTTTGCATTAACAAGTATGGCATTCGCCTAACGTAGAAACAGAACACACAAAAGTGGAAACAGTACATTAACTTGGACATCTTATTTTTATCTACCTAGCCTCTAATCAATGGTGATCCAAGATTAGGAATTTCCCACAAAGAATGCCTAAAATTGCTTACTAATGATTAATGATAGACGTTTTACATCTGGAGCCCGAATTACACTCTGGGTTTCTTTTAAAAGTACTGCAGTTTCATTGAATACCATATCGGCCACTTTTGGCTGTTGTTCGGATCGCAACTCTCTTTTCAGGTGTCCGAAGAAGATGACCTTGCATCTCATGACTATAGACATGAGCTTTATTTTACAGTTGGTCTTCTCCAGAACATTCGCATTTGAAGCCTACGGTAGCGTCATAATACGCGGCCGGCTAAAAATGTTGTTAAGCCTGCTCAAAGTCTCGACTTATGGTGGCAAATGCTGTAGAAAATAGTGAAGCCTGCTCAACATAGCTACTTTACTATAACTATTTTGCAGGCTGTGGTTACACAGCCTACGAAAACAGCTAAACTCGCTACAACAACAAAAAAACGCCTCTGCCACAGCCTCCCGTCACCCAGGTAGGTATGTCCTCAAACTGCATCCAGAACCACCGGAGAATGAGCAGCAGAAGCAGAACCCTCTCAGGGCCTTTCCAGAAGCGGTCATCTTCTGGCTGATGAGGACAGCCGCTACCCGCTACAGGACGCCGCAAGCCGCGCCAGTGTGAAGCACGCCTCTCATCGTCAGCTGAAGATGTCCACTGCTAGACGAAAGCCTCCCCCTAAATAGGGAGAGGTTGCCATAATCCCCACGCTTGGCAGCCGGCTTGGGGATCGCAGAATGCTCACCACCGTTAACTAAGAAGACGAAGTTTCAGGAGTACGTCTCAGGTCCTGCTGGTCGGAAGCAAGACTAACAGTGGACAATTCTGAAAATTATAATCAAGTTGATTATTTTTAGAACTGCATACCTTCCACTACTGAAATCCAGAAAGCCGTAACAAGAGGGATGTAAAACAATAGCTATTTGTTCCCCATGCCCAAGTTTTCATCCCTTACACAATATAGCTCTTACCTCATCCGTTCATTCATCAACCCTCGGGAAGTACATACCGTACGACTTGTAATGATGCGATGTCATCATCAGCCAGAAGACATCCACTGCTCGGCTCCTCCTTGATAAGGGGGGGGGGGGGGGGGGTTGCCATAATCCCCACGCGATGTGTATATTTAGGCTATGTGTGAATGTATGTATGTCCCAAAACTGTATCCACAACCACATGAGGACGGGAAGCAGACTTGTTTCAGTGGTGAGCATTCTGCAATCCCCAAGCCGTCTGCCAAGCGTGGGGATTATGGCAAGCCCTCCCTATTAAGGGGAGGACCTGTGGATCTGTGGATGTCTTCTAGTTGATGATACAAGTCCCCGTAGTTTCGCACCATAGGGGCATAATCATCATCAGCCATAAAACGACCACTGCTGGACGACCCTTAATAGAGGGGTGTTGCCATAATCCCCAAGCTTGGCAGGCGGCTTGGGGATTGCAAAATGCTCACCACCGTTAACCAAGAGGACGCTGCTGCCCGTCCTCCGGTGGTTCTGGTTGCAGTTTAAGGACATACCCAGGTCCATAGGAACAATGTTCTGCTGATACTCGACTAGGTATAGTGCACTCTCGGTATCACTGAAGAGAAAAGAACGGAATAGAACGGAAATGTGACGGGCCGCGCTAGCCGGCATTAAGTGCAAATGCGCTTAAGACAATTCTACCAATATTCATGTTTTTAAACTCAGAATACTCAAAAAGATAATTTAAATAGACGCGTAGGAAACCAAACCACATTGCATCGTAATTAGATAAATTTTAGTCTGTTGAAAAATGGCATTTCGAGCGTTTTACTTCAAATGCGCGACCAATGATTGGCATCTTTTCGTCGTAGTTACTATACAAATAAGTGTGAAACTGCATTCTATTATTTTCTTAACTAGTGTTTTAATCGCGAATTAATGATTAAAAATGGTGGCGAATGGCGTTTTATTCATTGAGTGTTGAATAACATGCACGAGTGTGGGCAAGTGATATAATGTGGTGAAACATGTTTTATTTGTGTTGTTTTGAAAACTCCGTAAAAGCTCATAGTAAAGTCGCCACAACTTTACTAGGGCATGACTTGGACTCGACTTTGACTAATTTCGTATGAGTAACTCATGACATATTTGACTTGATTATTACTAAATAAATTTGAAAATTCATGAAACTTGACTCTGGCAGAATGCACAACGTGCGATGCCAACAACAAAGAAAAAAAAGAAAAATTAAACTGTGAAACTGGCGACAGCGGTTTTCTATACAATAGGCTAGATGACTGATGTTTAAATCGATGAAACCAATAGCTATAATGAAGAATTTAAGTAAATATAGTATGGTAATTGAAAACATTATTTAAATCGGTTAATAATGTTCTGATATATGAGCGTTTAAAGTTGTTGTTAGAGACAACTCTGTCCCTTTCCCACAAAACAAAAAATGACGTCACGCCTTACATGTCTGAATAGAATTTATATGGCGTACATAGAAGTGACGTCACGATTTGCTGTTTCGCCTCTCTGTCTAGCATGATATTAAAATGGTTATAAGTTGCTTATTTTTGATCAGATTTTCATTTTCTTTTCATTAATCAGCTATATTTATGGGCCACATTTGAATAGGACAATAAAAAAAAACCAGTCATCTAGGCTATTGCTTTACAACATTGTTTTGACAGCCGTTTTACCTAAGAAGTAGGGTTTTTGCTTTTCTGTGCTTGGTATAAATAGCTTCTTTGGCTTTGCCGCCATCAGGTTAAATAGTTGCAGGTACTGAAGCCAACCGTCGCACTACAGTTGATCGTATTTCCTTCCACGGTGGTGCATTAAGAGATATCAAAGATGAGACAATGGTCTATTGTGTACAATGGCCTACAGAGGCCTGTATTCGATCATTTATATCGCTTTAATCGTAGCATTGAGGGAGGCTAGTTTCACTACAAAGTGTGCTTAAGAAGGCTCTTAGATAATTACCTAAATGTTAAGACTATGGGGAGACGTCAAATCAAATAGTAGATTACTTATCCAGGGAGCAAAAGTAAAGAATTTCTCGCTTCTCACGTATATTGTCTCCCCAGGCCAAGCCGAGGGTGAAAACATGAGATCTGAGACATTCTTTACTTGCTCCCGTGGTGTGTATTTGATTTTACGTGCCGCTGCGGGGAGGAAGTGGTTCCTTCCGCTCCGCGTAGTGGGATTAAAGTAGCCACTTTAGCCACATAATAAATAATAGTACTACGTACAGAAAGTTCACTCCGCAAAGGAATTGAAATAAATAAGGACTCTACCTACTAGGCAATAAAGTAGCAATTCAACTCGCACAGCGCTGGATACCGCTCGCTATATTCACCTAGATATACCGCTCTCTTTCTATCACCTATGCTTAGTTACGTGCGACGAGGCTAGCGTGCAGGCGGCCACAGACTTCAGCCTTTCAATGTCCTCCCGGACGGAGCGCCGGCCGAACATACCTAAACTGCGGAGCGACACCCCCCTGCTTTAGCCCTGCAGGCACGAAAAAACACATTGTGGTAATCCAACACTTAAAACTATCGGTATGTTATCAACTCACGCCCAGCGCCACAAACGTTTAATATGCGGTAACCTTTACTTACTGCTCACATAAAAAAACTTCTGATAGTAAGCTTAATGACTTCTATAATGTCGTTCAGTTTTAAAAGATTAATAGTATCCATAACTATGTAAACTCTCAATTACATTTAAACCAACATCTTCTCTCTTACTCAACGCCAGTAAAACAACGATAAGACTGAGAGCTTATAATTATCTATGGCAGATTCCGGCTCGGAAACTACTTACCACACTTTTGCCAGTTATTCAACCGCCAATCAGTAGT
The DNA here is from genome assembly GCA_905404285.2 of Erannis defoliaria. Lineage (NCBI taxonomy): Eukaryota > Metazoa > Arthropoda > Insecta > Lepidoptera > Geometridae > Erannis > Erannis defoliaria. The sequence goes on along the minus strand of FR990090.1, from coordinate 3,458,493 downwards.
GTGCAAGCATTGCTTTGTTTCGGTTTGGAGGGCAACATTACCAGAAAAAAATAACTAAAAACTTCAATTTCGACTACCTGGATGCCATCTTCATATTTTCTAGTAATTTAGATTAAAAAACCAAACTACTGAACCGATTTCGATAAAACTTATATGGGACCACCTCTGAAGTATTACCTACCAAACAAAAAAAACATCAAAATCAGTTCATAATTGGCGGAGTAATCGCGTAAGATACATACAAAAAAAACACAGAACCTCCTTTTTTGAAGTTTGTTGAAAATACTGAAGAGAATTGCCTGATAATAGTTCAGGGTGACGAGCGCAGTGCAGTGCGGCGCAGGATTTTGTTCGCAAGTTCACTACTCTGGCTCGGCAGCCGCTGTACTGTTATGGTGACGCGTGATGCTTACCTCCGGGTCATAGATTAAGTATACTAACAATTCTTAATCTATGACCAGCAGGGCTAGCATGCGCACCGCGAGAAAAATTTCTCGATTCTTAAAAACAGGACAAGGCTACGAATCTGTATAAGTTTGTCTCGTTTTCGCACGACATAAAGACACGACAACATTTTCTCGCGGTGCGCATGTTAGCCCTGCAGGTGAATGTCTCGCTCGTCACTCCCTTGAATAAAACAAGAATTTTAAAAATAAAAACAACTTACTTCAACACACACGGATGACATCTTTTTCCAATTATTAAGATTTAAAAACCAAACCACTGAACCGATTTTGATGACATTTCTATGGGACCAATCTCAAAATATATCCTTTCAAATAAATTAATAAAAAACAAATCGATTAATAAATAACGGAATGATGAACAAAATAAATAATAATAACGGCAACACAAATAAAATAAAACAGACAACCAAATTGAGAACCTCTTCCTTATTGGAAGACAGTTAAAAAGAGATATAACATAGTTAAAAAAAAAAGTGATAAATACAACGATAAGAAATTGAGCGATTCGTTTCCTAAGCCTAAGAAAAGTGCTCGTTTCAATAATCACTTACAAACATTGACTGACCCAGTCGTCCAGAAAAGTTCTTTCAAAAATTGGATAACAATCTTTATATTTTTAGATATAAGGTTCAAAATAGCCAAAACTTTTAGTCCAACTATCATAATAGCGAATAGTAAAGAGTCGGTACTTGCTAAGAAAATAATGTAAGTTACGTCTTTTTAGAATTGTAAGATTCAAGTGGTCGATGCTTAAAACTATTGTTGCTGCGAAATGGTAGCAATTTGGATAAAAGCTTCGGTAAAGCTACTTTTAGGTGTGGGGTGAGGTTTTAGAGTTTAAGGGGATTTCTCCGAGTCGTTTGACTTCTAGATACCTTTTTTTTAAAGTTCCGCACATAGAAGGTTCGGAGGACCACTCTTCATACAACATGTAACAAAAGGGTTCAACATCGAAATTGGTTCATTAGTTTGGTTTTTAAATCATAATTACTAGTAAATCATGCAGGTATTCGAAGTTGAAGTCGGTTGAATTTTTGTTTGAAGGTCCTATTAGAGAACCTGACTTCTCTCTAAAATTAGTCTTAGTTAGATACGCGCTATTCAACGGGGATATCGTAAGTCGGAAGGCGACTGCTGTCTGCTTATCGCCAACTGTCTAACTTTGGAACTCGCGCTCCGTGGAACGAGACTGGATGTTCACTGCTTTGAAAATTGATGTCCAATCTAGCTATATGTAGAGCTGAGTGAAGGAACCACCATTGTGATTTGTTAGCAAATTTGTTTGACCCCTGTACGCTTCTTTATATATAATTAAAAAAACGAAAAAGTTTTTCAAACCTATTTTAGTTAAAAAGTGTTGTCTTCTTTTTACAAACGCAAATCGTAATTCAAAAGTTTAAAAAAACACTTTTTAACTAAAATAGGTTTGAAACTATACGTTTTATACATATGACGGTTAATATATAAAAATGCCCTTTAACATAATATTATAATTAACCATAGCACGAGGTCTATGACCAGCGATATACTATTGAACCCTCTGGATCAATGACGTAAACTATAATAGTTCCATCAATACAAGCTACCATAGACTAAGATACTTAATACAAAGTAAAATCAATACAAGCTACTTAATACAAAGTAAAATCAATACAAGCTACCATAGACCAAGCTACTTAATACAAAGTTAAATCAATACAAGCTACCATAGACCAAGCTGCTTAATACAAAGTAAAATCAATACAAGCTACCATAGACCAAGCTACTTAATACAAAGTAAAATCAATACAAGCTACCATAGACCAAGATACGTAATACAAAGTAAAATCAATACAAGCTACCATAGACCAAGCTGCTTAATACAAAGTAAAATCAATACAAGCTACCATAGACCAAGCTGCTTAATACAAAGTAAAATCAATACAAGCTACCATAGACCAAGCTGCTTAATACAAAGTAAAATCAATACAAGCTACCATAGACCAAGATGTTTAAAACAAAGTTAAAGCAATACAAGCTACCATAGACAAAGCTACTTAATACAAAGTAAAATCAATACAAGCTACCCTAGACAAAGCTACTTAATACAAAGTAAAATCAATACAAGCTACCATAGACAAAGCTACTTAATACAAAGTAAAATCAATACAAGCTACCCTAGACAAAGCTACTTAATACAAAGTAAAATCAATACAAGCTACCATAGACAAAGCTACTTAATACAAAGTAAAATCAATACAAGCTACCCTAGACAAAGCTACTTAATACAAAGTAAAATCAATACAAGCTACCATAGACCAAGATGTTTAATACAAAGTTAAAGCAATACAAGCTACCATAGACAAAGTAAAATCAATACAAGCTACCATAGACCAAGCTACTTAATACAAAGTAAAATCAATACAAGCTACCATAGACCAAGCTACTTAATACAAAGTAAAATCAATACAAGCTACCATAGACGAAGCTACTTAATACAAAGTAAAATCAATACAAGCTACCATAGACCAAGATACTTAATACAAAGTAAAATCAATACAAAATACGTGATAAATTGACGAGGCTTGCATTTAAACGTGAAATAACCGGAAATGTTTCCAATTCGCCGGCAAATTATCACGATTACGGTCTCTTAGTACACAGCGATGTCGGTAGTCTAGATGCGACAAGTAAGAAGTAAAACAGCGTTTCGCGTAAAAAAACCGGCATTTTATCTAGGGTTTCGTATTTTAAAACTGCATCTAGAACCAGCTGAGGACGGGCAGTAGCGACTTCTCGGTTTACGGTGGTGAGCAGAAACGATCCCCAAGCCGCCTGCCAAGCGTGGGGATTTTACATATACAGAGTTCGTTCTAATCAGTTAGCATCCTTTTAAGGGCATATTCTGTACATCAAAACAAACAACTTTTACTATGGGGCCAACACTGAAATCGCGGAAAAACAATAAGTTCATCGACCTTGGGCAAAATGTATGGAACAGTTGTTTTTTTGCGATTTCAATGTTGGTAAAAGTTGTTTGTTTTGATGTACAGAATATGCCCTTAAAAGGATGCTAACTGATTAGAATTAACCCTGTATAGCAACCCCCAACTAAGTGGGAAACGTTCGCCCATCAATGGACTACTTCTGGCTGATGATTTGATGATTTGTCAAAATTAGCATAGTATGACCATATTTAGGTAGTACCGGAACTGCTCGTGACATTGTGCACAAAACACTCGCCCTTACGCGAAATAAAATACATAAATAGGGAAATACATAGAGATTCCGTCGCGTTCGCCCAGCCAACCCAGCTACGGCGCGGCCGTACTGCCCTAACGTTGGAACATGCACGTGACAGCGTCCTAAGCTGTAGAATACACAGAATACATGATTGTACGATACACGTACAGTCTCGGGTGTATTTATTTTAAAGTGGACTGTATGAGGTGCATAGAGACACAGGTGAGGAACAGATGTAACTACCCCTGCAAGCTTACGAAGGTATTTTGGAAACTCCACCAACCTTTAGTCCACGACCGCCCAAACAGCATCAGAATCCGTCGCGAACCAGGGAACAATCTAGCACGGCCAAACTGCTAGTGGTATAAAGTCCAAATCTTCATAAGCACACAGCACAACGTCACGGACACTGTGGTTCCAATGGAGTCTTCTATGGTAGGATGAACTCACGCGCGGCGAGAGATACGAGCGCGGCGTGCGTCTCATCCGAGTCGCTAAGAGCTTCTACCATATGAACGGTAGTCAAATAATAATTGATGGAGCTAAAATTCCACCTACCCTCATTTGCTTGCTGGGATCGAACATACCGCCCACCGAATTCAACAAGATTGAATTCCCCACATAAATAGATGTAGGTAGGATAAAGGGGATATAACAATCCTCAAAAGAGAGTTAAAAAAAAAACTAAATAAACTTACGAAGTTTATTAGCAAGGTGAACCTATAATGTCAAGTGTGATATATATAGGTAAAATATATAATAAATAATAAGAGGTACTTATGTTATAACTATAGCGATATAACTAAGAATAAACTTCTTACATAACTTAGAGTTAATTAATTTGCGTAAGGTAAAGGGCAAATTTTATTTACGGGTCGTTTAATTAGACCATTTTTAGTTCTAAGGGTGACAACACGCACGATTTTGTCAACGCCTTCGTGTGTCGCTTCAATTCGACCGAGTGGCCATTGTAAAGGTCGAGTTAAATTAGATTTAAGTAAGACTAAATCTCCAATCTTCGGATTGGGAGGTGAAGAAAACCACTTCGCTCTCTGCTGGAGAGAGTGAAGGTAATCATCAGACCATCGTCTCCAGAATGATTGTGAGACCTTCTGAATTAATTGCCAACGTGTCAATCTATTCAGAGGTGCATCCTCAAACTCATATTCTGGGACAGCTACTAGAGTCCGACCTATCAGGAAATGACCTGCCGTTAATACTTCAAACTCGTTAGGATTGTCTGATAACGAACACAAAGGTCGCGAGTTGAGCACGGCTTCAACTCTGCAAAATACGGTTGACAGTTCTTCAAACGTAAGAGCCTTATCACCTACAGCGCGGATAAGCAAGTGTTTACATTGTTTTATCCCGCTTTCCCAAATGCCACCCATGGAGGCTGCATTTGGAGGATTCGTTCGCCACTCTATTTGACGAGCCGTTAATCCACTAAGAATTTCATCACGATTACGATTGTCGTTCCAGAATTTAGCGACTTCTTTGAGGTGCTTAGCGGCAGCAATGAAGTTAGTGCCGCAGTCTGAGTACAAGCATGTCGGGATTCCTCTTCGAGCCACGAAACGATCAAGCGCAGCTAAGAAAGAATCGCATGATAATTGTGAAACAACTTCGCAAAACACTGCCTTTGTCGAAAAACATAAAAAGAGACAAAGATATGCCTTATACACCTTCGCGTTACGACGTAAGCCTTCTTTTATTAAAAAAGGTCCGCCTAAATCGCAACCAACGTGGTTAAAAATTTTGTTAGGCATGAGCCTAGGCGCGGGTAACGTACCCATTTCCGGTTGTGTAACGCGGTAGGCCGGCATTTAAAACAAATTATACATTTCGATAGCACGGATCGAATTATACTACGAGCACTAACAAGCCAATAGTTTTTACATAATATGCCTTGTAACGTACGAGGCCCTACATGTAAATATTTCACATGGAAATAATTAATTAATAACTTGCTCGTATTACACTTTGGAAGCAACATCGGGTGCTTCGTATTATAGGGCAGGTCGGCTTGTACAAGGCGACCCCCCACCCTGAGGAAATTGTGAGAGTCCACGAAGGGCGACAACTTTCGCAACGAAGCCACAAATTTTCCTTTTTTTAGGGATAATATTTCTGAACCAAAATGATTCGTTTGTAGAACACCAACTATAGTGTCATGAGCTTTTTTAAGCTCAGAGGTCCTCAGAGGCCCTACAGACCGGTCTGAATGTTTGCGTCGCAAGTTATTTATAAACCTATGACACCACGAAATTACGCGCTGTAATCTATTAAATGAAGAAAACTTCTCGAAAGTTTCTTCGAGGTCGTTACAGAAAACGTTTCTATCGTCAGATGAATTAAATGCTAACGTTGCACTATTAGATTTAAGTTCGGGAATCTTAAATTCCTTATTGACATAAAATGACTCGATAGGCCAGTTATCTCGATCGTCACCGAGCCACGCGGGGCCCTGCATCCACTCCGCGGCCACGTCCACGAGGCGAGAGGGCAGCACGCCGCGCGAGCACATGTCAGCTGATCCATTGTTGTGAGTCCTCACGTGGAACCAGGAACTTGGCGGAACCACAGTTGTGATTCGACTAACACGGTTAGCCACAAAAGTTTTTAGCTTGTATGGTTGAGTCTGAATCCACGCTAAAACGTTTTTAGAATCGCTGAAGGCGGTAATAGAATAACTTATGCCCGTTAAGTTTTGTACGACAAAACTTACAAGTTTACTGAGCAGCACGGCTGCTTCAAGTTCGAGTCTAGGTATTGACAGGACAGGATTTAACGGCGCGACTTTCGACTTACTAACTAGCAACCTGACCTTGACATTCCCTTCATTATCTACGCTGCGTAGGTATAAACAAGACGCGTAACCACGACTCGACGCATCACAGAACGCTATCAGTTGCACATCACTGAAGTTAGGTATTAAGACATGACGCTCAAAACGCAATTCGGACAAGAGCGGCAGTTCGACGATAAATCGATTCCACTGCGAGCACGGCTCGGGTGGTAATTGATCGTCCCAACCGATACCTAACTTCCAAAGATCTTGCATTATACATTTAGCAACAAACGTACAGGGTGAGATAAAACCTGCAGGATCGTAAATACTTGCGAGTAATTTTAAAACTGATCGTTTGGTTTGTTTCGTGTCAGTCATGTTGTAGTTAAAGGCGAAACTATCGCAGGCAGGTAGCCATGTCAAACCTAAAACCTTGAGAGATGACGATAACGTATCGTCCTGAAAGTTAATAGCTGAAACCTGATCCGACTGCATTCTACCTAGCAAGTCGGGACAGTTGCTAGCCCACTTTCTTAAGTCAAACCCGCCACTTTTAAGAAGTGATACTAAATCATCTTGCAATTTGCAAGCCTGTTCCTTTGACTGGCAAGACCATAAGAGGTCATCGACATAAAACCCTTGCGTGACAACCCTAGCGGCTTCAGATCGCGAGTTTTCAGCGCGAGATAGCTCATCTGCTGCCAGCTGATGCAACGTGCGAACAGCTACATACGGCGCACTACGGAGCCCGTAGGTATTCGTTTTAAGTTCGTAGGTACGCACCGGTTCCGTCGGAGATTCACGCCACAAAATATGTTGGTACTTTCTATCGGCAGGATCGATTAACACTGCTCGAAACATTTTCGACACGTCCGCGGTAATACATACATCGAACAATCGAAAATTCATAATTATCTTCAGTAAATCTTGAAGTAGTTTTCCGCCGGTCAAAAGTGCATCGTTCAATGAAATTCCGTCCTTAACCTGGGCCGATCCATCGAATACAACACGTAGGGGTGTGCTAAGCGAAGACGGACGTAAGACACAATGGTGCGGAATAAAATACGCTGAAGGTTCAGTACCTCGGTACAGCTCCATGTGCCCGAGGGATTCATATTCACGCATAAAATCTGCGTAGGCCTTATGAAGGTCTGGAGACCTAGCGAGGCGGCGCTCGACCTGATATAAACGCTTTAATGCCACGTCATAGGAATCGCCGAGAGGTTCGTGGTCTGGGTTCAATAAAATCGGAGAAACGTAACTACCGGTTTCATCGCGATAATGTTTTTCTACATATATTTTATCAGCTAATTCATCTAACGGATTGATCGGAACTTCGCACGGCAAAGCTTCCGTCTCCCAAAACCGTTTGAGAGTTTCATTTAAATTATCACTTTCGTAAGTGATCGAGGAGTGTAATGATGTCGCACACGGTACTACATCACTGTTGCTAGAGAAAGGCATCCCTAGTCTTCCGGCTATTACATAACCAAATATACTTCCTAACGCTACTGGTACATCACTATTTATTATGTATTTCTTCCCGTCATAAATGTAAGGAAACAAGTCACCGGATAAAATCATATCAATCGGCGCTTTCTGGAAAAAATACGGGTCGGCTAACTGCAGACTTTTATATTCATTAACCACCTTATCAGGAATAGGTACGGTTGGCAAATCCGAGGTAATCTTAGGTAATATCACGGCATCGATATTAAATATAGGTGTCGCGCTATTACGCGGCTGAATGGTACACGAAACCATTCCGTGATTTTTTACAAATTCGCCACCGAGTCCGAAAATATTATACGGACATTTATTTACTGACAGTCCCAGTCGTTGATAACAATCCACCGATATGAAACTTGTCTGCGCCCCAGAATCTATCATAATGCGGCAAGGTTGTAAATTATTAAATGCATCCAAACAATTCACGACAGCAGTACCTAATATAACGGCATAGTTAGTCGTCGACGTCACATGGCATGTATTGTTGATAGCAGCGGGCTGGTCTACCTTGCACGGCAAGGCGGCCGGCACGGCTGGAAACGGATTTGATGCCGGTTTGTTATTGACGCTAACTTCTTCGTGTAATAAAACATGATGCGGTAAATGACAAATTAAGCATTTAAAGTTACTCTTACACGAACTTGCAAAATGGTTTTGCTTCAAACAATTGTGGCACAACTTTAATTCCTTAGCACGGCTAACGCGTTGTCCGATTGACAGTTTACGAAACTGATCACACCGGTAAATCATATGATCTCCGCCACAATGAAAACACTTAACCTTAGAACTGGTTAAAGATGCATGCGAATAATTTCTCGAACTACTCTGTTTTACATCACTTTGCTGACGTTTATTTTGTTGTGCATGCGCAGTAGAATACGACGTAGAATGATCCAAAACTTTTATGTGATTCTGGACAAACAAGATAAGCTCATCAAAAGTAGGTATAGAATTTTGATCTAACTTTTGTTCGAAACTTTTCCGTGTATATGGGTCTAATGCCCGTAGTGCGATATGACACATTACGTAACTATTCAAGTCTTTAATGTTTAGCGCTTGAATCGCTTTAACTGAATGATCAAAGTTCTCAATAAACAGGTTCAGGTGAGTAGAAGACTCCTTTGTCAGCGGTGAAAAGTTTAACATCTTATCAATGTACCTACCGACTAATAACCTTTCGTCCTTGTATTTTTCAATTAAACTCTGCCAGACTAGATCATAATTGTTGGCGGTAATCGGAATACTTTTTACGATATTTAAGGCTGACCCTTTCACGCATGACAATAAATAGTGGAATTTTTCTATCTTCGGAATATGAGGTTGATCGTGAACCATAGAACAAAACGTCTCATAAAAGGTTGTAAAATTCTCAGGATTCGAATCAAACGTAAACAACTCAAGTTTAGGTAAACGAGGCCTGCACTCCACAGAGCGCGAAGTGTTATCGCTCTTGTTAGTATGCACTTTAGGTTTATATTGATTTTCGCATAACTTCACACGGAAATATAAATCATCAAAACTTTTCAATTCATGACTTCTAAGAGTCGATTTTGGATCTAATTCCAGTTCCTTTTCGAATATCTCGAATATTAATTTTTCGAACGAACTGCGTAAATCATTGATTTCGGACACATGCATCAAAAATAACTGTACAGTTTCGGGATCGGATAAATCACGGGACATATCGTAAACTACTTGCATTTGTTGAAACATGCGTTGTTTGCGATGAATTAACACGGTTAATTCATTCGACATCGGTTCTTCAACAATGTCTTTCTTAGATGGCGGCGCCATTTTGTGAAATGACACACGAAGCGGTTAACAATACAAAATATGAGTATTTTAACGGAAATACGTTATATTTTACGCAATTACTGTACACAATACATAAATAAATACTTGTACGACAAGATTATATGTGTATAGTGTGTATATATATAAGACTTTGAGCAGATTAGGCAACTTAGGTATATGACAAGCCACGTGTAGAACGTCTACAACGTGCATGAAATATAATGAAAAGTAGGGAAAATTGAGGTGAATTGGCACGGCCAATATTTAGGTACGTTAAGAACGTCTTTACAAAAGTAATTACGCACGGCGATAATTACGAGAGGTGATCTGACACGGTCAGAAATGTATATATAGTAACAGAACGTCTGCACTATAATACCTATGAGTTACGAACTCAAAGGGGAGGTAAATGACCAGAATTATAATTATTTCTGGGCATAAGATAGTCCTACTAGGATTGTAATCCGGTTAAATCCGGTACGAAGTGACCAAAAAAGATTGTACGATACACGTACAGTCTCGGGTGTATTTATTTTAAAGTGGACTGTATGAGGTGCATAGAGACACAGGTGAGGAACAGATGTAACTACCCCTGCAAGCTTACGAAGGTATTTTGGAAACTCCACCAACCTTTAGTCCACGACCGCCCAAACAGCATCAGAATCCGTCGCGAACCAGGGAACAATCTAGCACGGCCAAACTGCTAGTGGTATAAAGTCCAAATCTTCATAAGCACACAGCACAACGTCACGGACACTGTGGTTCCAATGGAGTCTTCTATGGTAGGATGAACTCACGCGCGGCGAGAGATACGAGCGCGGCGTGCGTCTCATCCGAGTCGCTAAGAGCTTCTACCATATGAACGGTAGTCAAATAATAATTGATGGAGCTAAAATTCCACCTACCCTCATTTGCTTGCTGGGATCGAACATGATAGTTACTATGGATAGCGCCCTGCGCCATAGAATAACTAATAGGTTGTATGTAATAGCAGATTACATTAGCAGTTACTACTACGTTAGCTAGTATAAACAAATATTATGTTTTGTAAGGAGTCCGCCCAAGGCTATGGTTCTGATTAGACGTTGTTAAAAAGGATAATTTGTTAATTTATTTCCACCCCTTCTATCACACGCATCTCACGCAAGTTTGTACACAAGCGTTCGCACACTTTCAGTAGGTACTAAGCTTATTTCCTATACTTATAGACAGTCACTTCCATAATGAATTATCTCTACATCAACGTATTCACCTACTTATTTGATTGCAAACTGAAAATTAATGAATCCCTATTATTGCGAGATTTGTAGCCCCGTCCGATTGTTTTGTTTAGACGGTTTTAATAAATGATATCGAAATTAATTATTCACTGTAGTGTACAGTTAATGGATTTAATTTCATAAATAAGGATAGGATACTACCAAATACGTAGTGGCACCTATAAAAAAAGGAGAGAGAGCGAACTAAAAAAAAAGGGAGCCTTAATGGCACCTATAAAGAGCCAAAAACATAATTATACACTCCCATAGAAATTGCGCCTAAATATTTTATATTTATTTTATAGTCTAATCACAGCACATTTTATATCTCTACAAACAAACCCCAATCATGTCATATTATTCCGTGCAAGCTAGTTTGGACTCTATTTCTATATTATAGTATCGATATTCTACTGTAGTGATAAGGCGCGCAAACAGCCGGCTTCAACGTTTGACCACAGAATAAACAATAGTACTAGGGTTTGACGTCAACCAGCCAAGTGCTACATAGGAAAATCCCCCATGTTAAGGGGAAGGCCTACGTCCAGCAGTTGACACCTTCTGGCTGATGATGATGATGTACAATAATATGACATTGTTGTAGTTATAGGTTAAAACGCGACGCGTTAAAACACGCTTCTAATGGGAGTGAAGTTGCCCTCATGCGATCCCTGACTGTTTGTACAACACAAATTAATGGTACCGATTCCTGTACCGTATTTTAGAGAGAACTAGACTAAAATCATAGTTTAGTCCTGTCAAATGCCTTTTCTTATTCTAACGCGCCACCCTAAACTAAAATTTAGAGAATCCTCACTATAATCGTTTTAGTTACTCAACTTGGTCAAAAGCAATTCCAGCGATGCCGTTTTCGTTCGATTTAGACGTAAATTAAGAAACGTCAAACTATAATTAATCTGCACCTAAAACATGACGACTTATTTTGGTCATGTGTACATAAAGAGTAAGAAGGTAGATAAAAATACAAATTTGGAGGAGTTTTTGCTGAGCTTGCGTTAAATATGGAAGAACTTGCAATTGTAGCCTACATGGATTTGTCAGAGAGGTAAATAATTACAGGAATCGCTACCAATGGTAGCGATTCCTGTACCGTATTTTAGAGAGAACTAGATTAAATTCATATAGTTTAGTCCGGTCAAATGCCTTTTCTTATTCTAACGCGCCACCCTAAACTAAAACTTGTACTCGTATATGTAAACTAAGAATGATTAAGAATTAAGTAGTTTGATAGCGTAGAGGGTAAATAAGTCCATTCACCTTCAAAAACGTAGGTACCACCTATTTAAAACGCTCATTCAAAACGTTACCTTAAGACACAGCCCAAAGATTTCAATGAACATTAGACATGCTTGAACACATTGTCTTTGTTATTTTATTTCTGTTTAAGTTGAAATTTTTGTATATTGTGATACAACTGCGGAAAGAAGGTTAATTGTAAACGCGAGGACAATGTTTGGCAAACCACAGACCCGAGTTGACAATAAACTTCACGCACGTGTGTCACACGCCGTTTTGCAATACATTTGCATGGGGGTGTCACTCCGCAGTTTAGGTATGTTCAGCCGGCGCTCCGTCCGGGAGGACAATGCAAGACAGAAGTCAGTGGCCGCCCGCACGCTAGCCTCGTTGCACGTAACTAAGCATACGTGATAGAAAGAGAGCGGTATATCTAGGTGAATATAGCGAGCGGTATCCAGCGCTGTGCGAGTTGAATTGCTACTTTATTGCCTAGTAGATAAGAATCCTATTGACCACAGAAAATCGAAAGCACTACTTCTTATATAGAACGGCTGTCAAAACAATGTTGTAAAGCAATTCTATTGACCTATATGCAATAGCATGAATGAATGCCCAAAATACAGCAGACTCTGCTATTAATAGCAGCGACAATGATAAGATGAATGGACGGGAAATAAGCTCACGGATTTTGAAAACTATTTATGTTGAGCGCCGGCTCTCCACTCGCTTCAGTTGCGACATGCGAGCCGTACGATACGACTATACAAACTTCTAATACATGTACATGTGTTCTATTTTTGTCATGCAGTAATTAGATTCGCTATCTCTATTTTCCGGCAAATGTAATATGCATACTTTTAGCTAGGTATGCTTGATTGTGTTGTCTTGTTAATTTTGATCGTTTTGCAAGCGGTGGGCCCGTCCATTCCATTATCATCGTCGCTAATTAATAGTATATATTTTTTGTGGTAGGTACCTATACTAAAAATAAATTATCAGCCATTTATTAATCTGTACATCAGAGAAAATAAAAATGCAATAAAATAATATTATATTGTTCATAATTTTGTAGGTTTTTTACATCCTAAAGAGATAAGTTTAGGTATCTTCCTATCACTTTAGTTATTCGATGTATTAACCTTCATTTAAAAAAAGTTATGCAAATTCAGGTACAAAACAATATTTTTTGCGCGCTGTTGACGTACGAGGCATTTCAATGCATTCATTTTACTGGGAGTTCAGTATTTATTCTCTTTCCAAGGCGCTTGAGATATCGCTCGCCTCTATTATGAGTTTTGTTTAAGAACAATTTATGCATTTGTGAAAATGATTTGAATCATGTTTTTTTAAAGTAATAAAAAAACATGAATAAAAGTAGTTCACAATAATTCAAGAAAAATATTAGGAAAATGGATTTTTTACCTCCACTTGCTAGACAGGTAAAGATTATATTATATTAACTAAAATATTTGTGTGTGGCCTTTATCGATCACGATAAGGCTTTCGACAGTGTCGTCTACTGCTCCTGTTCCACTTTCTCCAATGCAGCTCGATATGTGGATTTGCTTAGAGAGCAGTAAACCTCGGCAATTAAAAAAAACCAGCTAGTCCATAGAAGCATGACATATTTTATCCTCGACAAAATGTGTGGATAAGCAGACTTTTTTCGTGAATTCAGGGTTGGTTCATTCGGGATACCGTTCCGTGTAGCTTTGCGTAGGTGAAACTGCAGAACTCTACCAACTGGTTTTGGATTTAAAAGGCAGGGAGTAACACATCAACAGCCGGAAGACGTCCACTGCTGGACGAAGGCCTCTCCCTTAAAGGGAGGTGTTGCCATAATCCCCACGCTTGGCAGGCGGCTTGGGGATCGCAGAATGGTTACCACTGTTAACTGAGAGAACGCTGCTGCCCGTCCTCCGGTGGTTCTGGATGCAGTTTTAGGACATACCCAGGTCCAGGGGGTAACACAGGGAGACATTATTTCACCCATGTTTTTTTTACAGTATTCTTAAAATACTTGCATGACTCATGTGGGACAAATCACAATCTAGGTTTGCACATGACCTTTAACTGTTAGGCAAAAACACGGATGGTGTTCAAAAAATAATTTAACATTTTTTAGCTTATTGTGGCCAGTTCACCACAACTGGCTGCGTTGTCAGTAGGAGGACTGACCGGGTATCCGGCAGTGTTGCTCAACCAACTGAAGAGAAACGAAACCTCTATAGTACTGGACCTGGACACCTCATCATGGATTGGTTAGTATGTCACAATGACAACAAATCTTTAACAGACGCCTCACCTGTAGCATTCACTTTATTTGCTTGGGACTTTAGATTCGAGCATTACACCAATGAGTGAGGAGAACCGAATATTAACAGTGCGCACAGTGTAGTGATGCAATTTGTAACAATATTGAGAACACCCGTGATACAATTTCGTAACATGAATCCAGGAAAATGCTCGTCTGTCAGTGGTTCAGTATGTAACGATGGTCTAAATCGAATCTTAGATTGTTTCATTACTGACGAATGCTCTCGGTGAGGGAGCGCTTATTAGAAATATTTATTACGGCCCAAAGTTTGGCAAAATGTTTTTATATTTTATAGAGTCCACTAAAAGTTGTCAATAATTTTGCAACACAACACTGAAATACTTCTTGTATCAATCCAAGTTTCGATATACCCATCAGGTTGACTTTCTGCATGATTCCGCTTTTTCGATAATATGAAACAAAAATAAAGTTAGGAATATTTCACACTTTACGATGTCAACTCGATCAGATTTTCAAGAAACAACCTTTAATTTGCGTAATGCGTCAAATTATTTTCTGGTTTATAAAATTCTGTGAAGCTGCGTCTTGACTATTTGAAATTATATCTACTGGAATCACCTCCACCTTTTTTTTAAATTGTATTTGTTGTAACCTTCAATGCTAACTTTAATTTTTAGCATCAATACACGGATTGGCTGGTATTCCCAGCATCCTCATTCCAACTGTGATGCAGTGGAAAGGCAGAAAATTCGCTTTCATTGCTGCCTGTCTCAGCACTCTCATCGGTTGGATGCTTACATTCTCAGCCACCAACGTAACCACTATACTAATCGGAGAATCATTCCACGGATTCGGAGGGAACAGTTTGATCGCTGTCAGCTTAATAACCATAAGTGAAATGGTCGACCCAAGATTCAGAAGCACGTCTATGGTATTTTTTGGAATCACTCAGATGCTTGGACTCGTGATTGTCACTTTTGCTGGATATTTCCTTCACTGGCAAATGGTCAGCGTAGTCATGGGTGTACCGACATTGATAGCTTTACTGCTTGTATTTGTGTGGCCTGAATCTCCTTCTTGGCTTGCCTGTAAAGGGGAATTCAAGAGATGTGAAGAGTCATTCATTTTGCTAAGAGGAACTAGCAACGAAGCTTTAAAAGAACTGAAAGAATTGCTCAGAGCCGAAAAAGAATCGTTACTTCAGATGTCTTTACAGAAGTCTTTAAAAGAATCTATTATCAAAGATGTTTGGTTTAGATTAACTAGAAGAGATTTTATCGTGCCCATTATTCATGTAATCCTTATTATGTTTACCTTTTATTTTAGCGGTCTTTTAGTGATTTTTACTTATGCGGTCGATATTATCGCTAACACTACAAGCGAATCAGATTTCATTTGTTTCCTATACATTGATGCTGTAGTTGTAATAGGATCCATTGTTAGTATCATGTTACTAAAACATTTAAAAAATAAGACTATATTGATTGTAAGTTCCTCGGGATGTGGAGCTTTTTTAGTTTTAGCTAGCATTATTATGTATTGTAAAGATATCTATATCATTCCTAAGCAAGCTTTGCTTATATGTGTTTTAGGTTTTATATTTTGTTCAGTATTTGGTAGTTGTTATCTGACTTTTAGTTTATCTACAGAACTGATACCTGTTAAACATAGAGGATTGGGTGGTGCTATATACATAGTCATATCATGTTTATTTCATTCAGGATCTTTGAAGTTATCGCCATATTTGTTTGAGTCTATTGATATCTCAGGTACATTCATGTTTTTTGCTCTTGTATCATTACTAGGAGTCTTGTTGATTTGGAAATTTGTACCAGAAACAAAAGGCAAAACTTTACAGGAAATAGAAAGCTTTTATAACTTTGATGGTTTGCCAATACTGAACGATGTCTCATTTGAAATTGATGACATTCATCTCGAACCAATTATGTACGATCGTCGTGACCCAAATTAAAATAAATACAATAGAAAAAAATACAGCCATGACCGAAATGCTGATTTTATTGACTGCATTAACTATGTTTTAAGTAATACCTATATTTAACCTGCAGGGTTTATTATCATTATAAGCTACGATGCTTATGCACATAACACTTTTTTATAGAATGATATTAACTGCAGCGAACTTAACAAAACTAGTTAGATTTGCAAACTGATTTAACCGGATTTCAAAAAACAAATGTAAGATTGTAACGAACCTGTGATAAAAAACGGGATATAGGCTATGATGATGAAAAATCATACAAGGCAATGTACCTACTTATTTAAGTTATCTTTTAACTGGCATTATTATGTTATGCCTCATTAATATCACTATGCCTTCACGCCATGACAATGTAATCTTAAGTAAATTTTTAATATTAAAAATATCGGATTATAAGTATGAAATTAAAATGACGTTTGTGGTTTCGAGTTTTTTTTATATATAGCAACTAGCGAAATTACAAGCTTAATGAGCACAATCGGCCTGTTATTAGCCCACTGCCGGACTTCGGCCACCCCTCGAAGGGCTATTGAGCCTTATCCACCACGCGGCAGGATAATCATGTAACTGTTCGGGATCGCGATTTGTCATAAATGTCATTTGTCACTGTCCCGCCAAAACTCATTTTGACCCTGCACGGCAGGACGAAACGCCAAAAGACCATCGGATTTGCCTATCTAAATAAGGAAATCAATGCATTCGTTCGATAACGATAGCGAGAGAAATCCCTCCGTGATACCGTGAAGCTGTGACAGTGAAAAGGGACATTTATGACAAATCGCGATCCGGATCGCGATCCCGAACAGTTACATGATTAGCCTGCTGGTCCAGTTGCGGGTTGGAGGATCTACCATTGAATTTCTTCTCCATGCATGTCCAGGTTCAGGCTCTCCATATTATGCAGGTTTCCACAAGATGATTTTCTTCACCTAAAAGCCAGTGGTATGAAAATCAGTACCTACATGATCATTGGACCATCATCATTGGATTTTGATTGATCATTGAAAATAGACAATAGACAATAGACAATATTTTATTTGTAGAAAAAACACATTGGAGTTTCCAATGAGCTCATTGATTTACGGCCGGCGTTTGAAATCACGGTTTCAAGTCGAGCGGTCTCCATCTTTGACTACCACGGCCTAAACGAGTGATAATGGTTATTCTTCCTCACCATACGCAAGTAAATTTTCGGATGCAATCAAAATTTTTGGGTTTTTTACTTTGCATCTTTTTTCTAATGCTTTACAAGATAAGTTTTAGAATTCACCTCACGTGATTTTAAGTGATTGCGGTCAAAGTTAAAAATTAGTTAAGAGTCCGTAACCTAAAATTATGATTAAATAGCTGCTTGAAGAAGGCGAAGAGTAGAAATCGGTTATGAAAAAATAAGATGAAGGATTAGGCATCATATAAAGTATGTATGAGGAACAACCCAAAACAAACCTACCCTGGAAAAGAAACTGGCTTCCAAGTAAGGCTGCCGGAACACACAGTTAAGTGCCTTCCAGCAGATTTTGAAATTGAGTTTGGTATAGCTAGGCATCCAAATCCGATCAATCGTTCCAGCGTGAAAGAATAACAAACATACACATTAACACACACACACCGCCAAACTTCGCATTTAGGTATAATATTAGTAAGATAGTAGGATACAAATAGTCTTAGTGCTAACACCTTGCATTATTAACACCCCCCTCCTCCCATATAGCTACGCCCTTGCTAGGAAGTACCCTACAATCATGATATTGTGGGTTTCTCACCATGTTTTCATTCACCGGCAGCTCAAGCTCATTGTTGGGATTTGAAACCACGCCCTTGTAAAGCGCTATCGTCGCTATACAACGTGTAACAAAAAGGTTCAACAATACCGAGGGTATGTATGTACTCATCATTATGAACAACTTTTACTATGGGACCAACACTGAAATCGCGAAATCTGCTGTTCCGTACATTTTGTCCGAGATCAATTAATTTTTTGTATGGAACAGCTGTTTTATTCGCGATTTCATGGTTTCACGCGTTTCGTCTCAGGCGGACCAGGATGATTGCCACGGGAAGCACGCGCAGCTATGCCGCAATAGCTATTGCAATTTTAACTTTTTTGGGAGTTGCCAGCTTTAGGCACGGTGCCCGCTTTGGGCCCCGCTCCCCTACACACATACCCTTCAGTATAGTTGAACTTTTTTGTTACACGTTGTATAACGTAGTCTAAAACTACCAATAATTCTGCTGATTCTAATAATATTTCGGTACTTAATTCTAAACAAGAGTTTCGAATAATGAGCAAAATCAGCCTGTAAATGTCGCCGTAGCTTACTTATCACTTGGGCTGGCACTTTGGGCGAATCACCCTTAATAAAAGATTGTGCTCGCGAAGTTTACTGTTCGCAGGACTACTATTTCTAAAATATTGGTCTTTGAAACTAGAGATAAGTATATTCTAGTAAAGCGTGCTCTATCATAGACCACATGAAGATCTCTTGCATCAGATAGTATGTGAAAGGCAGCCAAGACCGAATAAAATAAACGCATAAGACATACTACCCTTATAATATTGATTATGTAAGTGTGCTATTATGTGTTGCTAACTAAATATCGCGACTGATTCAGAGCGCGTCTCCAGGGGCCTTTAGCGTTACAGGAAATGTATCTAGATAAGGAACAATTTATTCAGTTTCTCTCTGTGGGATTACTTTGTAGACGGATTAGGATTATCTCTTACTAGTGTACTTTCACGTACATTCACTGTCGTAACTACATTTGATCCCATTCATTTATTGTAGAAATTCTGATTTATATTGGAAATAGAAATTAGAAATCAGTACTTTGATGATAATAACACTATGAATTCAAAAGTATGTTGATTAAAATTTGATTGTCCTTATTTCATACAGTACCTAGCGGAACAAAGAACCTATCAATTTATTTTCTGACCCAAATATAGACCACCATAGAGTGTTCATCATCGTCATCACTGAGTAGTTTTAAAGAAAAAATAAAAAGCAAGTAATAATAAAAAGTAGCTTTATAATTTTCAAGACATTTTTCTATATAATCTACTAACGCACTGACATCGGCCACAGCCACAACGCCGCCGTCTATATTCAGGATTATATCAATAAAAACAATAAAAACTCTGGAAGTCGCTTCAGTGAAACGGAAGAGCGTGACAGCCACCTTTCTGTGTGTGGCAAGTTTATATAAAATGTATGAAAATACTGCGTCATTTTTTCATACAGCGTCTTGTGACTGCGGCTCGTGTGTGGCCAGGCTTAGTTGAAAGGAATTGGATGAGGCATAAATACACAGTATAAACCCACATAAACAATCACTGACATATATATACAGAACGTATTGACAATATTGGAAAAATCTGTCCAATCTTTGACAAAGTTGGCGGTTGATTCTCCATTAATTTTAGTCTGCCATCGCGGCCAAATAATAAATTTTCCAAACTTTAAAAACAAACCACTTATACTATTTATACAATTTGGACATGCTACTTCTCTTCTACAAATTGTATACAATACAACATTTACAAGAACAAGCGTGCTCGTCAACATAAAGGAACCGCGGAAATACATGAGCAGCCTTGGTGGATCCTTAGCATTCCCTGGGATTTCCATGGACAGATCAGTAAGATAATAATAATGAGACATTAAACTAAAACTGATCACTATCAAGCGTATACCGAGCCTTGCATCGATGAAAAGAGAAGAAAGAGTCAATGTAGTTAACACCAAAGAAGGATAGATGAGAATCGACGCGAGGACGTCGCCATGACGCTCTATTCGGAACGTCACAGTCAACTGTTTTTCAGACGTCGTGTTTGTTGTTTGATGATAATCCATTATATCCCATTCTGTTCCATATTCAGCCCCAAACATTGTTACAGCTCTTGGTGCAACATCTAAATGAAGCATAGTAGACAATTCAGGATAAAACCCAAACTCTAAATTGCAGGTTTGCGCATCATACGGCCAATCTGTCATATTCGTATTACACTTCGCTTCATAAATCCTCCAATTAATGCACACTACTGTACCATCGCTTTCGATCTCACATGGAATAAAGAAATATCCTTGAGGGAAATCATAACCTATATTGTTGATCAATCTAATCTCTGGTACCCATAACATGTTGGATGTTGAAATTGTCTTAACACCATCGTATTTGGCGGGGTCCCACTGCAATCTCTCATCTTTCCATGAAAATTTGATCCACATGTAAGTTGAGAACTCTTGAATTTTGCTGTTAAATTTGAAGGATTTCATAATGAAATGAGTTCTGATTTTAAGTGGTTTGATACCTTTAGGATCAGATGGCGGTGTGAAGTACTGGAACCCGCACTCCTTAAGATCGTGGACTAGTTTCTGTTCCCACATGTTTTCCGTGCTGTGCTTGATAATACATTCTTCTTGGAAATTGAACTGAGCCAAAGTTTGGTGGAAGAATAGTAGTAGTGTTAGCCGTTTCATTGTCGACTTATCACTGGTTTTGGTTCGAGCCGTAGTATTGAAAGTAACTCGATATGGGTGACGCCCACTGCCCACTAAATTGCTATCGATATAAATTTTGTTTAAAAAAATACATGACGCACGTTACACACACCTAGTTGAGCGAATTCGACCTCTGCGGAACAATGATAGCAATTAGAAAATAAATAATTTTGCGCTCTTTCTGTCTCGCTGTTCCGATGCCGACGACGGTCTGTCGTGAGTAGGTTTGCCATCTATGAATGACACCGCCCGAAGACTGTGTGACTATGTCCCATAGATATGGCGATATTGCCATACTTCACCCTGTTGATCACTATTATTAGTAGACTTTCACTGTGTGATTACGAGAAGTGTTTATTGATTACATATTTGAGTTTTTTTTTGCGATTGTTCCTTGGGACTAGAGTATGGAACAATTGCAGATACTCAAATACACTTCGGTATATTTTTTGTCATTATAACTTATTATAGTGTGTTTTATCGCTAGCTACTGATCACCGTACGGAGTTTTCTATAGAACTTTATTGTCATTATCATCATCTTATCTTTGTTCATAGCTTTAGATAAAGGCTTCTGATTTTGGATTTTCGCTCCCAGTCACTGCCTACGTATATCCACTCTACTGACTACTGAGTCTCCGAACGTCCTACCTATCTACCTTTGCAGGTTTGTGGTCTTCATTCTAGAATACGCCTAATGATCATTCTGCATACATCTATGACCAGCCCACTGCCACTTCAGCTAATCTAAACATGTTATGTTTGTTAACATGTTACATGTTTACTGAATTATGCAATTTCTATGATCTGTTGTAAGTGCCTAATAAATAAATAAATAAATAAATAAACTCTTTAGGCTTAGATTCTGGCGAATCTCTTCGTTCCATATACGATCACTTAGAAACGCCGAGCATTTAGTTTAGCTCTTTCTATAGCTTACTAAGCGACGAACGCTTTTATTGACAGGTCTAAATTTACTCAATGCGTGCTGTCCCGGTTACTGAAGAGAGAAGTGAATAGAACGGAAATGTGACGGGCCGCGCTAGCCGGCATTAGGTGCAAATGCGCTTGATGACAATTCTACCAATATATATGTTTTTAAACTGATAATACTCAAAAAGACAATATAAATAGACGCGTGGGAAACCAAAACACATTGCATCGTAATTATAGATCAATTTTAATCTGTTGCAAAATGGCATTTCAAGCGTTTAATTTCAAATGCGCGACCAAATTATTGCCATTTTTTCGTCGTAGTTTCTATACAAACAAGTGTGAAACTGGCGACAGCGGTTTTCCATACAATTGCTTTAGAACATTGTTTTGATAGCCGTTCTAACCTAAGAAGTAGGGGTTTCGCTTTTCGGTAGTCCCGGTCTGTTAGACTGCATTAAAAAGTCAACATCCCTATTAAGGGGGAGGCCTTTGACAGTGGACACGTCTTCTGGCTGATGATGATGATGAAAAGTGAAATCTTGTTTTTGATGAGATTGGATGAATAAATCAACTGAGCTATACCCCTGACAGCCCGTAAACATGGTGCATGCAACTGCGCCGAAATATCGGGAGCTCTCATTTCACAATGTACTCATGGTAAATATCCCATTAATAATAATAGAACTATAGTGAACAACCGTGATAGTTTAAAACAGTATTAAATTAACGGGAGGCAATAATGTACGGCATGATATTGTACGGGATAATAATGCACAGCATGGTAATTGATGTACATGTACATCGAATATCATGCTGTGCAATATCGTGCCGTGCAATATCATGCCGTACATTATCGGCTCGGCTCAATAATGCACACCCCGATTTTATACAGACTGATATTTGATGTACAAGTACACGAATTCCTTTTTTGTGTAGCAGTTAGGTTCAGGTAATTTTTATGCTATGTCAGTTTGAGAAATGTACTCGGATTATTGGCTGTACAATATAGGGCCGTACTTTATAGACACGAGCCAATAATGGACGGCCAGTATTGTACGACAGCATGATATTCGATGTATATGTACACCAATTATCATGCTGTGCATTATTATGCCGTACATTATCGTGTCGGCAAATATCATGTTGTACATTATAGACACCCAAATTAACTAAGCATTCAGAACTTGGAGGATCTAGCTCTCTCTCTCTTCTGTAGACAGTCTCTTGAGAATTACGGCCATTTGACATATGACTTTTTACACGACTACCCAAAAAAAGGAGTGTAATGTTTTCAGGGTTCATGTATGTAAACGTATGTATGTGAGTTTCTTTATTCCACCAAAACTTCTAAATGCATGAACAGATTTGGTTGTATGTTTGTTTGATTGATTGGTTACAAGTTGTAGGTAAGTATTATAGTTAATCGATACATACAAAGCGAAAATTCATTCATTTACTCGCTGACTAAGTACACAGATAAATAAAACTGCGGTCGGTGGACCGTTATGTGGAACACTTTTAAATCTAAGAGGTCCCCGTATATATATTAAAATTTTAATTAATTAATTTTAATTATTTGGCGTTTGGATATATTTTTCTTTTCAAAAAAATATCCGAGCGCCTGGTCGACGCGACGTGTGATCAAAATGCTGGCGTTTACTTGGCCCAAAGCATAAGCATTGCCATTGGCAATGCCACCAGCATGCTGGGTACGCTGCCGACTGGTAGTGGTTTTGAGCATTTGGATTGTCTCTAGACTTTCATCGGTCTGGCTGGATACAATCTTTTCGTTTTTTTTTCTGTGTAGTAGGCTAAGTAGTTTGTTGTAGTTAATAAGGGCTTATGCCTAAAACAACAAGATAAGCCTCAGATCAGATCTCAGTTCTCTCCTTTAGTTAAGTACCTAACCAGCTAGATCCTCCAAGGTTCTCTCAGATCATAAGAGTCGTCGTCAGCCATAAGACGTCCACTGCTGGACGAAGGCCTCCCCAATAGACGGGTGTTACCATAATCCCCACGCTTGGCAGGCGGCTTGGGGATCGCAAAATGCTCACCACCGTTAACCAAGAGGACGCTGCTGCCCGTCCTCCGGTTGGTCTGGTTGCAGTTTACGGACATACCCAGGTCCAGATCA
Source organism: Erannis defoliaria (assembly GCA_905404285.2). Classification (NCBI taxonomy): domain Eukaryota; kingdom Metazoa; phylum Arthropoda; class Insecta; order Lepidoptera; family Geometridae; genus Erannis; species Erannis defoliaria. The sequence goes on along the minus strand of FR990090.1, from coordinate 3,434,340 downwards.
TAAGAGTAAACATTGTTTATTCGTATTTGACGTCTTGACTTAATGTTTCAAACATAGCTAGAATTAAGGGGGGGATTAAGTTGAAGTTGAATAGGATAACATAATAAATTGGGTTTGACGGGTTTTGTCAATGATATTATATATATAAGGAGGGAGATATGTCATATCGCGCCCTCAAATGGCCCCGTGAAAACGGCCCTAGGGACTGTCTCGCCTGTCTGCGTTCACTAAGCGAGACGCGCGCTATTCCTTTTGCTCTCATAAGTGCTATCTTCTTTCGCACTCCGGCGCAACTCGTAAACATGACGTCGCGGGGGTCATTTTCAAACGTTGCTTTACTATGCGATGGCGCATTTTTTGTAATCTTTGAGTTTTATATTACTAGACTAGAACATCTGAGTTTAGTTAATGTTTATTTAAAACCTAATATTTTTTCATGTAAGTACTTTGACGTTATCTAGACAAAAAATATTGTGTAAAATTTGTTCATAATTGGATTATTTACTCCGAAGACATCTGGGTTAGTTAAAGAAGTAAAATTTATTTGTAAATCTGAAATTTATCAATTTTATAATTTTAGTAATAAATAAAGCATTTTGATTCATGAACAATCAAAGTTTTAAAAGTTTACCAGAGCCCACATAATTGAGACGAAATTTTCAAACCAGGTAAAGTTTCAAGACTTACTAATTGAGAGCGTAAGTACTGATAAGAATCTTATAATTAACTAGAGCTTGCCCCGCGACTCCGTCCACGTATGGAAGAAATTCGCCCCGCTCCCATGTAATCCATTAAATTATCGCACGGCTATTCGCTGTTTTTCCCATTATCACCCTTTTAGATCAACCCTGGCAAAAATATTTTGTATTTAAAAGTCTATCCAAATACCATTTTTTATTACTTTAACTTCAACAACAAACACCTTTATGTACAAAATTTCATCCCCCATTTCAACCAAGTCATTACTATCAAAAAACACCATTTCAAAGTTCACCCATTTTTACCGCTAGGAGTTGAATTTCGAAAAATCCTTTCATAGTACGAGTACCTACACCGCTACGAATGCAGACAAATACACCGTCCGAATTTTCAAGTCTCTACAATAATGGTTTAGGCTGTGACTGCGTTGTCTGTCAGTCATTCAATCAGTCAGTCAATCAGGACGTTGTTGATTCTTTTAAGTAAAATTAGATGGTTTTTTTTAAAGTTTTAGTTAATTTTGCTATTGTTTCGTGAAGAAGCTGAGCGAGCTGTGCCTTGAAGGTAAATTTATTATTATTTTAAATTCATTTATCAATTTATATAATTCATTTTTGAAATAGTACAAATATTACAGAAAGAAAAATTTAAAATTTGGAAAACTTAAAGTATTTTTTCTATGAGATTTTCCTAACAAGACAACGTCTGTCGGGTCAGCTAGTTCTTTACAAGAAGTTGCCAAACTGTAAATAAGCTGTCCCGCACTTTCAAGACTGAGATTTTTGTAATTCATGAATTTTATTAGCAAGTTTTCGCCAAAGTTAAATTGGGTTCCCGCGTCGCCTTATAACAGGAATCAGGCGACCTCAAATAAGTGGCGACGACGTTTTGATGGGATAACTTCTTTATTTTTAGAAGTTTCTTTCGACCCTACTTGTTGATAAGTTTCTTTGGGTCTTATTTCGTTGGGCACGTTGAATGCATTTTTAAGTTAAAGTAGCAAGGCCTAGTAAATACTAGGTACCTACGTACTACTAGTGATAAATTTGCTGAATTTCATTGTTATTTTTTTTAAATATCATGATCCAATAAAACAAGGTCTGCTACTCCGGGAGTGACACTTGCTTACGTCACTCCAGTTGGCACTTTACGCATATGGAAAATTGGGAATGAAATCTGTTAATAATTTATTAATTATATTTATATTATTAATTTATTTAATTCATTATTTTAAATTTTATTGATTAATTGTTTAATTATATTGACCATCATTAAATTAAATATTACACATATCAATATTCTCAATACAAACCCCTTAAAAATAACCTAATAACTAATCAAATAATCCGCCCCTGACCGTTCCCGGTGCAAAGGGAAAGTGATGTGCCCATCACACTCGCCGCGTTCCCACGTTGAATGGCAATGGCCATCCTCTGCATCAGGAACGAACCGGAGCGGGAGTCACCTGTTTTAATATTGAGCATTTGCCCTATTTCCCTGATAAGCACTTCAATGCCCCAACAACCCAAAGTCTCCACAGCTATCGGCACGAAGTGGTAAAGCGGCTCCATAGCGGCGTACTTTAGCCTCTTTTTCAAACTGGCATCCTCTGCGGCAGCTGACGCGGAGTGGATAGTGCGACTGATTTATTAATTATAAAATACACAAACCATTTCGATTGTTATTTTGCGTCCGCTCAAGCGAAATGATTCAAGACACGAATTAACATAGTTTTATGGGATTTCCACAGGTAATATACGGAGAACGGGGAGTTATGATTTCACGCTTCTGGTCATTTCAGGTCAATGACGTAAACTTGTGTCACCCACGTGACCCTTTGCCACTCGGAATGCCATACCTGGCGGAGTATATAATTATACCATAGAAAATAACTAGTGCCATCATGTCTAGTTTAGTGTATGTGTAGTGGCATCTACCTAGATCTGAGCGCTACCGCGGCTCGGATGACACATTAAATTTTTGGTCCCTTATGTTTGTCCTAGATTTCTATAACAACGACTGTCAAGCCATGTCAGAGGCCTTCGAGCGGTACATTTAACTCTGATAGCAACTTTAGCAACTCAACCTATACGAGCTTGCTTACTTTGATATACCTACATATGGGTGCCGAGACAAACCACGGTGGGTTTTCGGCACTACATACATTTGGTACAAGTTGTAATGATTAAAAAAAAAAACTAGTAATTTTTCCAAAAACAAAACAAATTACTTCAAATTAATATGGGACCACCTCGGGAGTATACCCTTTCAAATAAAAAAAGTTTTCAAAGTCGGTCCACAATTGACGAATAAATCGGTGAACATACATTAAAAAAAAGGTTCTCCTTTTTCGAAGTCGGTTAAAAATTATAAGCGTGTCTGCCATGTGTGGTGTCTTTAAATGACGTGATGCATTGTCTCTGATTAACGCCCGCAGTTTAGTCACGCGTTGGGTCGACCAGACGCTCAGATAAAGGTTGTATCATAATCATAATGCACCTTAGGATGTTTTTGTAGTGGTAGGACTCTAGTGCAGAGTCCGCCTGGGGAAGTATCACACCTTTGCCTGTTATTCAACCGCCAAGCAAGCCGTGCAAGCATTACAGTGTTCCGGTTTGAAGGGCAATGTTACCAGAGAAATTACTGGGTATGAAGAGATTTAACACCTAATATCTCAGGGTGACGAGCGCTGTGCAGTGCAGCGCAGAATTGTGTTCGCAAGTTCACAATTCTCGCACTGCTACTGTTAGTGGCAGGTGTGACGCTTACCACCAGGCGAACACCATGCTAGTCTCGTCACTTGATTGTATATTAAAAAAAACATTAAGTTAAGTTAAAGCGCGACTAGTACACAAAAAAAATGCGAGAAGGTAAAAAAAAGTAAGTAAGTTCGTATAGGCTGAGTGGCCAGCCCTAGTGTCAGAGTTAATGTGCCGCCCGAAGGCCTCTGACGTGGCTGACGGTTGTTGTTATAGAAACTAGAACAAACAACCGGGACCAACAATTTAACGTGTCATCCGATCCACGGTAGCGCTCAGAAATAAATTCCACTCACGGTCACCCATCCGAAGACCGACCGGACCGTCCGTTGCTTAACATCGGTGATCGTTTAGAATCACCTAGACAAGCTACGCCACGAGCGCTACGAGAGAAGCGATGCGAGAAGGTGAAGTACCCGTTTTGAATGTGCGATGGCGGTTGTTTGTAAAAAATATAAGTAATTTATGTTTTTGGAAATATTATGCATGTTTTTATGAAACCGGTAAGCACTTATCTAATCCAAACTAAATATTTTAACAGTTGACACAATAAAATAAAACAAATAGGTCTAAATTGCCAAATAAATACTGAAAAATTATACGAAAAGAGAAAAAATCTTTTAGATTTTTCCTACCTAGTGAAATCGAGTAATTATCATTTTGTTTTTTTTTTTAATTTTTATTTAAGTACCACGTATTCTTTCCGTTAGCTTATTAAACTGTATTACCGTCGTCGTGTAAACAAAGATAATATTCTACACCAGATTGAGCGAAGACTCTCACGATATTAATATATCAGAAGCTGTTCGAAAGATGATCTGCATCAGACGTATACAAATGAGATCCTCAAATCAAACTAAATATAATGTTATGTACCCACCTCGTCTCGATCTTAGATTAGAAGTCTAATATTTTACGCATGTTGTGCTAAGGCTGGCATTACACATAAACATTTTTTACCAGAGAAATTACTGGGTATGAAGACATTTCAAGCCAACGCCTGCCGATCATCTCTATCTTACTCGGCAGCGTGGGAATTATTGCGTGGGGAGACCTTTGCCTAGCAGTGGATGTCTTCGGGCTGATGAGTGAATACATTATTATCTAATATCTCAGGGTGACGAGCACAGTGCAGTGCGGCGCAGGATTGTGTTCGCAAGTTCACAATTCTGCCACTGCTACTGTTACTGGCAGGCGTGACGCTTACCACCAGGCGAAAGTGTTGCTCATCCCGTCACTTGACAGCATTAAAAAAAATACAATTTACAATTTTACTATGGAGATCTTGCGACACCCATATCTTCCGAGCCCCTTGAAAAATTAGGTTTATACTCAAATTTGATCATTGTATTTGTACGAGCAAGTAGGCTTACAAAATTATAGAAAGATTCGCAAGTTATCGTCGAACAATACACACGAACATACAAACATCATATAAACGCTGAATTGCCTAGACTCAGAGACTTTCGCTCGCTTCGGCCAATTAAACGTGAATAATCCCAAATAGGATAGGATAGGGACCCGGGTATGTCCTAAAACTGCATCCAGAACCACCGGTGGACGGGCAGCAGCGTCTTCTCAGTTAACTGTGGTAACACTCTGCGATCTCCAAGCCGCCTGCGAAGCGTGGGGATTATGGCAACCCCTCCCTATTAAGGGAGAGGCTTTCGTCCAGTAGTTGACGTTTTCTGGCTGATAATGAATCCCGTATAGGAGGCCTTCCTCCGTCCGGGTCGTCGAGTTTGTAAGAAGCTCTCATTGTATCTCTACCTTAATGAATCTCAGCCAGACGTTCATAATTCGAGGGCCGCATTAAATCCCGTCTCGGTGCAAATCAAATATTTACCGGGCCGCACTCCCGAGCGCTGCTGTGGTTACTGGGATAAAATACTCATGAACGCTGGTTTCTTGCTCATATCTAGTACATACCTATAAGTACACACAGAGATGTAAGATTAAACTTATCATAGATTAGGCGTGGGACCAATTCCCAAACCATTTATGTGACGAACATAGATTTTATGTGTCTAGGTGTTGTATGTATTTATCATGATCATTATCATCAGCCAGAAGACGTCCAATGCTGGACGAAGGCCTTAGAAGAATTGCCATAATCACCCCGTAGAGCTCTCTGAACGTATGCCTACTTTCCCAACAAAATCCTAATATTCATCTTCATCATCATCAGCCGGAGACGTCCACTGCTAAACGAAGGCCTCCCCCTTGACCGCCATACTGTACGACAGACAGACATTTGCATACACCGGTTGCCCGCGACTTTTACAATGTCGTCGGTCCACCTAGTGGGAGGCCTTCCTGCACTGCGTCTTCCGGTTCGCGGTCGCCACTCAAGAACTTCCCCATCGGTTGTCAGTTCTTCGAGCGATGTGGCCTGCCCATTGCCACTTCAACTTGCAAACCTTGCGAGCTATGTCGGTAACTTTAGTTCTTTGGCGAATATCCTCGTTCCGGATTCTACCGCGCAAAGTAACTCCGAGCATAGCTCTCTCCATTGCCCGTTGCGTGACTCTGAGTTTCTCCAAAAGGCCAGCAGTCCTAATATTCCTAACAAAATCCTAATATTAACAACAGATTATTCAAGATATTGCGATACGATATACGCTTAATTTTTTTCCCCTATCTGGCGCATCGTTGATGCCATAGTCAACTATCAAACTCATACATTTTGTTTTGTTTTTGCAGAGAACATTTTAAAGACTCGGATTACCAGAGAGATTCTGCTTATACTGGTTTGTACAGCAATCCTTTTCCTTCTAAATTAAAGCAACATAAAATGTAAACAACTATCTGTCCCTGTCCCAAATTACAGTTGTGCCCTCTCATGGAGGCATTACAATCATATTGCTCCCATTCTATACAATTTACTCTGGTCCCGATTTCAGGTAATAAATCTAAATGCTTACAAACTTAAAAAAATACTCTATGAATGGCTACAAGAATACGACTATGAATCCTTCGAAAAAGTACTTATAAGAATCGATTAACAATAACTATTATTTTAGAATCTAACAAAATTTATTGACACTTCTCTTTCTAATAACAACGCAAGTAGGCACACATCCATGCTTTCATATTCATATACACCCCACACCTACACACCTAACACATGCACACCACACGCATACACACCCCACACATATACACCACACATACACACCCCCACATAGCTTGGTGTTTCAATTTTAATTAATTGTTTCTTGTCACCATCTTGTAGATATAATAAACAAATATGTATTTAACACTGTTTTAAACTATCACGGTTGTTTACTAAAGTTCTATTATTATTAACGGTTTTTTTTTTTTAATATGTGTTTATTGTTGTTGTTGCTGTTAGATTTGGGGGAAGCACTGGCTGCTACACTACAGCTTAACGCTAAAGTAGCAGCCAGGGATTTCACTTATTTTATATTGTACCATTTTATAGACAATAAAGCATTTTGTATTTTGTATTTTTCTATTTTGTATCTAATCTACAAATCTATTTTCAGGCCGTCAACAGCTGCATATATTCTTAAAACAAGCCACAGTATCCAGTATTTTTTGCTTGAACTAGATTATCGACCACGCCCTCATCAAGAGCAGATAGATTGTTAGCCATATCCGGACCGCCGCTGGTGCTATCTGCGACAAATGTTGCCTATGGAACATCATCTTCTATCTCTCACCTGAATGACTCACAGACAACGCACATAATTATGTTCACCGGGACTTAAACGCGCACAAATAAATTTATTTTTATTTACCTCGACGTTTCGACCATGTTCCAATGGCCGTGGTCACGAGCTGACTGAAGAATGCGGGTAATCTTGGTGAAAAAAGACAACGCACAGCCTAAACCGCGGGTCGTACAGACTTGAAATTTGGAGGGTGTATTCGTCTTTATGCGTAAGGGTGTACTAAGAAAAGATTTTTCGAAATTCAACCTCTAAGGGGATAAAAAAGAGGGGACTTTTGTATGAAAGTCCTTTGTTTTAGAATTTATAGTCATGAAAATTTGTATTTAGATAGTTCATTTAAAATGAAAAATGCTGTTTTCAATTTTTGTTTGACAGGAATCATTTAAGATGGTGAAATGGGGGGTGGAATGTTGTATGGAAAGTTCTTTGTTTTTGAAGTTACAATGATGAAAATTGATATTTGGGTAGTTCATTCAGGGTGGGGGGGGGGGGGGGGGGGCGAATTTTCTCGGGATGATTTATTGTTCTTGTATGGAGGATGGATGGAATATGAAGAGAAAAATAATAAGAAATTAAGCCAGCGGAATTTGGGAGCGGAGCGAATTTCTTCTATACGCGAATGAAGTTGTGGGCGACCTCTAGTTACCCTATAAAGATGAACCTCTTCCCGAATATCTTCAATATTAATAATTATTATTACGCCACTGTCTTATTTTCATTGATCCATCTGTACTATGTAATACAAAATCCAAGCATAACTACCAAAATCTACAAACAAATACTTAGCTCTTACTGCCTTGATTATAAGGTGAGAATAGCTTGGCTAGCAAAGTTATCAGTTCTTGATTTAAGTTTGTTTTAGCGACAAGAGAAGTCAATTAAAGTTGAGAGAAATCTTCATAATGACTTCATGAAATACTTACAAATCAAAATTGTCATTTGTATCTTCATTTATAATTTAAAGTGCATAGTACTTAAGGTCCAGAATATGGCGTCGCAATCTGTTATTTTTTTACATATTAAGTCGTGATTAGTTCACAGAAAAAAAAATATGTTAGGGGAGCTGAAGGACCATCTAAGAATGCGCAGAGCACGAGCAGAAGTTTTGACGCTGCATTAAAACTATCATTTACGTTTTTGTGATATTTATAAAAGGTCTATTGACATTGACACCATATTTAACTACAATAAGTTAAATAAAATAAACGTAAAATCTACTTACTTAAAAAAAATATATAGGTACTGAAAAAAATACAATTTAAGAGGTTTTTTCATGGAGCTAAGTAGCTCAATGGGTTTCTCTAATATTTTTTCTTTCAAATGATATAATTTAAAACTTGGATAGAATATGATTTAATTAAATTATCATCAGATGCGACGATGATGATCCGATGAGGTGATGATTGTATAGTGATGATGATGATGATGCGATGATGATGATGGTGATGCGATGATGGTGATGCAATGATGATGATGATGATGCGATGATGGCTCAGTGGAGATCCTCGGGCTGAGTGCTTGCAGCAAGCAATGATAGGTTGATTATGATGTTTTAACATTATTCTTACCAATTTTACCGATAGTGATTTATATAGCACATTTCTCAACATCGCCCATAACCTTGGCCAATCCAAACGCGAGACCAATACCCGAAACATGACTTGGACTTATCTTGTGCTTTTTTGTTTCATGACATGTTCTTTTGTTAACAGATACTAATGCTATAAATCGACTAAATTGGAAATAAATTGTCTTCAAAATTCATAACTCAATAACTGTGCCACGAAGCGTTGGTTGGTCACATGGTTTGGGGAGAGAGCTTTGACACAAGCGGAGCGATTTCCATTATTATAAGTAGGATACAATTGTATACAGCGTGTTTCATATAAATGTTCATGCTTAAGGCAAGGCTGGCCGCAAATTATGAGACACTTCTTTCTTGCGCGTGCCGGACCGACCGTAACACGCTGCTCACAATAGGGTAGATGACTGATGTTTATATTGTTGAAACCAATAGCTTTGATGAAGAATTTAAGTAAATATAGTATATTTATTGAAAAAAAAATTTAAATCTGTTGTTAATGTTCTGATATATAAGCGTTTAAAGTTTTTGTTAGAGACAACTCTGTCCCTTTCCCACAAAACAAAAAAATGAGGTCATGCCTTACTTGTCAGAATAGAATTTATATGGCGTACTGAGTAGTGACGTCACGATTTGCTGGTTCGCCTCTCTGTCTAGCATAATATTAAAATGCTTATAAGTTGCTTATTTTTGATCAGATTTTCATATCTTTTTCATTAATCAGCTATATTTATGGGCCACATTTTAAAAGGACAATAAAAATAAACCAGTCATCTAGCCTCTACTAACTACTAATTTATTAATGTTTCGTTTTCGTTTCCGGAAGACGCAGCGTAGGCGCGGCCTACTAGATGGACCGACGACATTGTAAAAGTCGCAGGCAACCGGTGGATGCAAATGGCAGGTTGTCGTACAGTGTGGCAATCTAAGGGGGGATACCTTCGTTCAGCAATGGACGTCGCCGGGCTGATGATGACTAATTTTCGTATGAGGGGCAGTCGGACGATCAGACAACAGGGTTTAAGTATAGTCTTTGCTCATGACGTTCGACGGTTCTACTAAACAGTTCTACGATACAGCTGTGTGAAATAGTGAACTTTTTATTCAATGGTGTGACGAGACAAGCGAGACCCATAACATATTGCGATGGCTATTTAAATGGCAGATCGATGCAGTAGCCTTAAACTGAGTATTTTTAGAAGACGTATTTAAATATAATACTTCATTAGTCTTTGTTAATGAGTCAGATATTGTTGAATATCTTAAAATGTACTATCACAATTGGAAAATAAAAATTATTATATATTATTATTATATCCCAACTTACTCAAGAAACATGTAATGTACGCTTTACATTGAAACAACTTCAACATCTAAGCTAGCAATCTATGAAAAGTTTTCCAACAATTTTCCAATCGCCTCCCCTATAAACCAACCTCCCTCCTAACTTTCAAACTTGGAACATCGCTATCATTTGCAGCTTCCATCCTACCCCCAAATTTCCCCTCGGCTCTCCCAACCCACCCAACCCAAGTTGCCTCTCAGTACCGCTTTAGCTATTGCAGGGGAAAGTCGCGGCGAATTTTCTCCTTTCGGCGGGAAAAATATCAGTTCTTTTTTCGAACGCAGTTTTGTTTTTAAATTGAAACTTTTTTGTGCGACAACGTCAATATTTTCGTGAGAACTTTTTAAGTGGTTAATTGAGATGTTTGTTTGGTAAGTAGCATTATTCAGCATTTTTTAAACCTAAACTATTGTTAAAAATTCTACCTATTGTGTGCATTATAAAAAAGATTTGTTCAAAATTATTCTTTAACTTTATCCTTGTTTTTAAAAGATTTCTTGTGATTAAATTTGTTATGTTTGTGTTTGTTTGTTGTTTGTTATTTGTTGTGTTTGTTGTTGTTTGTTTGTTTGTTTTGTTGTATTTGTTGTTATTTGTTTGTTTGTTGTTTGTTTTGTTTTGTTTGTTTGTTTGTTTTGTCTTAGTTAAATTATCTGTTATCGCTTTGTATATAATATGTTAATTTGCATCAGTTTACGTCATCTTATCGTCTTTGGCCTGTCAATCCACTATCCTATCAACGGACAAAGCATGAGACCCAAACAGCTGACACGGTTATTTTAATTATATCATCATCATCAGCCCGGAGACGTCCACTGCTGAACGAAGGCCTCCCCCTTAGACCGCCACACTGTAAGACAAACTGCCATTTGCATCCACCAGGTGCCCGCGACTTTTACAATGTCGTCGGTCCGCCTAGTGGGGGGCCTTCCTACGCTGCGTCTTCCGGTTCGCGGTCGCCACTCAAGAACCTTTCTTCCCCATCGGTTGTCAGTTCTTCGAGCGATGTGGCCTGCCTATTGCCACTTCAACTTGCAAACCTTTAATTATATATATATATATATAACCTGGACCTGGGTATGTCCTTAAACTGCAACCAGACCCACCAGAGGATGGGCAGCAGACTGCTCTTGGTTGACGGTGGTGAGCATTCTGCGATCCCCAAGCCGCCTGCCAAGCGTGGGGATTATGACAACCCCTCTATTGGGAGGCGTTTGTCCAGCAGTGGGCGTTTTATGGCTGATGACGACATATAACTAGCTGACCCGCCCGGCTTCGCACGGGAGTAAATACCCATTTTAAACCGACTTCAAAAAAAGGAAGTTATCATTTCAACACGTGCCTGCGTAATGTAATTGTAAATAAAATAAAATGTTAACTATAATGTTGTAATCACTATACCTTTAAAACCAAGTAGTTCCCATACACAGTTTCACCTGCGTTTCACTAAAAAACAATAATTTGCTTTTTAAATCAAAATTACTGGAAAATATCAAGATGTCATCCAGAAATTGAAATCGGTTGTATTTTTTTTAAAACGTATTATTATTTTATTCACATTTTTAATTTCTCTCTGGAATTAAACCACTGAAGTTCACGCAGACAAAGTTGCGGGCAGCAGTTATAGTAAGTAATAATAAAATATTTTCTAATTAAAATTGTATTACTAAAAATACTCGTATACCATTGTCATTTTTGTAGTGATAAGACTCTATTGCAGAACCCGCCTGGGGTAGTACCACAGAATAAAGAATAGTACTGCATACAGAAAATTAACTCCGCAAAGGAATTGAAATAAATAAGGACTCTATATACTTGGCAATAAAGTAGCAATTCAACTCTCACAGCGCTGGATATCGCTCGCTATATTCACCTAGATATACCGCTCTCTTTCTATCACGTATGCTTAGTTACGTGTGACGAGGCTAGCGTGCGGGCGGCCAATGACTTCAGCCTTGCAATGTCCTCCTGGAAGGAGCGCCGGCCGAACATACCTAAACTGAGGAGTGACACCCCCTGGTAGTACCACACCTTTGCCAGTTATTCAACCGCCAAGCAGTAGTGTGCAAGCATGACTATGTATCGGTTACAGGGCAATGATTTAGGGAACGAATTGTTCGCAAGCTTTCAATTCTAGCACTGCTACACTATGGTCAGGTAATGCTTTTTTTTTTATTCAATCAAGTGACGAGACGAGCAAGACGTTCGCCTGGTGGTAAGCGTCACGCCTGCCACTAACAGTAGCAGTGTCAGAAATGTGAACATGCGAACACAATCCTGCGCCGCACTGCACTGCGCTCGTCACCCTGAGATATTAGATGTTAAATCTCTTCATACCCAGTAATTTATCTGGTATGGTTATTTCTTACCATTAGGCGAATGTCTCGCATGTTTGGTAACTCGATTTGCATTAAAAAAGCCATTTACAACCGACTTCAAAGAAGGTCCTCAATAGGCTAGATGACTGGTTTTTTTTATTGTCCTATTAAAATGTGGCCCATAAATATAGCTGATTAATGAAAAAAAATTGAAATTCTGATCAAAAATAAGCAACTTATAAGCATTTTAATATCATGCTATATGATAGATTTTTTTTCCTTGCACAGCTCTGGTAGCGAACAGACGTCTTTTACTTGTTACCCTCTTGCTTCGAGTGTTTCCGCTGTGTCGTCGGTGCATCTTCGGTTACGCAGAGACCACATATCAACATGTCCCTACCAGAGTGAGTGAGATACAACAACAACCGGCGCAAGTTCCACCACCAAAGCGCTACGTACAAGCTTAGCTAAGCCACATCCCTTGCGCACACGCACAGCGGGTAATGCACCAGACTCTGCCCTTAACCACGCCCCGGGTACGTCAAAAGCCGACGGCTCCTACATTTAGGCCTATAATATAATTATATAATTATTTTTCTACGGCCTTCACTATGCTACGCTCACCCCCCGTTAGCGACCAACCCGCTAAACGTAAACGTAGTCGTACAAACGAGGAGCCGAAGTGGCAAAGCGATTTAAAGGCTTTCAAAGATGATTTTATGAACTTTATGGATAGCTTCCGAGATGAAATGTCAGCTAAACTAAAAAAGATGGAAAACCATCTTACTAAATCTATCGAGTTTCTGGCTTCTCGATATGAAGATATGGATCAAAAACTCACTGAATATGATGGTAAAATCAAAGAACACGACACGTATATCCATACCCTCGAACAAAAAATCGAAGATTTGTCTCGTAATTTGCATGTCTCACACATCGAGATCCGGAATGTACCGTCAAAAGATAAAGAAACCAAAAAAGATCTCGAGGGCTACATGACAAATATTGCTTCACTGCTAAATCTGAGCTCATTCCAATTTCGTGACATTTATAGATTACCCGCAAAAAAAGATGGTAAACAAATTATCATTGCCGAATTAATTAATGCCTCTGCAAAGTTTGAATTACTCAAAGCCGCCAAGATTTATAACATAAATCATCCAAATAACAGACTAAATGCATTGCATCTCGGCATTAACGCCACAATGATAACTCCAGTCTTCATCGGGGAACATCTCTCTGCGAAAGCTAGGAAGCTTTTCTTTCTTGGAAGACAACTAGTCAAGGCCAAAACTTATAAATTTTGCTGGACAGTAAATGGCAAAGTTTTCATTCGAATGAATGAAACATCACCATCCATTCAACTGCGAGATGAAGAACAAATTGACAAACTACATATTGTTTGACTAGTTACTGTATGGACCTGTACGTATAGCTATGTAACTGTCAAGCTTCAAAACTGTTTGCAAAAAAAGCTGCAAAACTTAATGTGTATTAGGTATTATGTTGGTAAAATTTTACTGAAATCAATAGTTATCACATTATTTTCAGAGATTATAAAATACAACTTTTTATGGTGTCTATATGTCATGTTTACAATTAAATTAGTCTACGATCAAAATTATATTATCGCTCACCTGCCATTTTGTGATTACAAAATGAATACAATAATAGCATCTCCACCTTCCTATTGCTCACAAAAACTTAAACTAGTATATATCACTTTCAGATTCGTAAGTCATATCACTGTGAACTCACAAACATATCTAAACTCTGCCCGCTATATGATAATAATCATCATGTATTACGATTTCCTTAAACCACTGTCTATAATATTTAAACCGCGAATTTCATTTGGTGCAATTTATATAGCCTACTTTCTATATTTGACGTTTGTATACGGCATGTCCTTCCCGAATAATAAGAATAACACAATTTTTAATCACCAACTGCAGCTTATAAAACATGCAGCCTTCGCGTATCGATGCAAACGGCCGACTATCGTAAAACCCTCACTGTTATCTAATTGCCATAAAACCCTTTCGTATTTTATGTCACTCTTTTACGTTGACTGTTGGAAAGTTAACACGTTAAATGCTACACATTTTATTGACATTAATATTGTATTTATACATTACGTTGATGCAATTTCCAGGATTACGGGTTCCCATATACTTTATTTCAACATAAAACGCATATCTAACTTAACTCGTTTCTATAAAAAATACTTTTTCTCTTTAACTCCTTCACACTCTCAGAAACATTTTAATTTGAATAATGTCTAACAATGATATTATTGTAGAACTTGACGAAATAAAAGTGGCCACTGAAACTTGTTGCATACCAGAAGATTGTATACGAAATATAGGTGACCCCTCACAAAGTTTTAAAATTATCTGCTTAAATATAAGAAGTATTTATTCTAAAAATTTTATGAAATTTGAAATTCTGCTACAACGTCTTCAGTTCTCATGCGAAGTTATAATCTTGACGGAATGCTGGATTAAACAACACAAAAACCCACCTCAAATTATTGGTTATGTTATGCACTTTACTAAACAGGTTAGCTTACAAAACGACGGCGTAGTAGTCTACATTCGTGATGGACTGGACTACGATTTAGAGGAGCCTGCATTCGTTGATGCTAATTGTGTTGTCATCAAATTGAAACCAAATATAGCTATTGTTGGCCTGTACAGATCTCCCTCCTTCAACAATATAGCTAATTTCCTTAACTCACTTGAAAACACGCTTTCGTCTCTTAAACACTTTAACAACGTTGTTGTGATGGGAGATATCAATCTTGACATAAGAAATAATGTTTTTGAAACAAAAGTAGCCGAATACCTAGATCTTATAACTGAATTGGGTCTGTTGCCTGCACATACGTTACCAACTCGACTCGAAAGCTGCCTCGATCATGCTCTTCTTAAAACGTCTCTCACTTCATATGTAGCAATAATTAAAACTGATATAACAGACCATTACCCTGTACTTCTAAGCTTAAACAAGCTCATTAATCCCAATAAACCTAACCCATACAAAAATTTCACCGACTGGAATGCTATTATGGAGAACTTAACAAATGAAAAATTTGATACTATCTTCATTCCAAATGATCCAGAAATTGCTGCTGAAAAATTTGTCAATATCTTATCTAGTCTAATTGCATATCATTCTATACGTAAAAAAGTTCCTAAAAAAGAGAGAGTGTCTAAACCCTGGATTACGCCAGGAGTTTTGAGGTGTATACGTCATAAGGACAAACTAAATTTAGAACAAAAAAAGAGCCCTAATGACGTTAATGTTCGGATCACATATCAAAGATACAAAACTTTCTGTGATAAAATTGTAAATACAGCCAAGACTACGTATGAAAGCCAGAAAATTAAAAACAGTTTACATAACACGAAACTAGCCTGGAAAGCACTAAAGGAAGTTACCCACATTACTAAAGATAAGTGTCCCCCTAATGATTTACTTTACACTAAGCCTACTGTACAAGAATCCTTAGAGGATGTGAATAATTACTTCTCTAATATTGGGAAAAGATTAGCAGAAAACCTAATCTCTAGTCGTCGCTTACAAAAAAAACCTCCAGTTAGTGGTGTGAACCCCCGGACAAATCTTAATTCCCTTGTCATCATGCCAACGGACTACAGTGAAGTTGAGCATTTAATTTTAAATCTTAAAAACAACTCCTCTGTGGGTTGTGATAACATACCTACACACTTCCTTAAGCTAGCCAGGCACCTTATAATACCACCTTTAGTCAAACTACTTAATATTTGCATCGATTCTGGCCGGTTCCCTGCGGTCTTCAAAAAAGCCATCGTACATCCTATTTATAAGGGAGGGGGGGACAGACATCTTGTGTCAAACTATAGGCCAATATCTGTACTGCCAGCTCTATCAAAAATTTTTGAAAAAATCTTAAATTCTCGCTTAGTACATTATCTTAACAAATATAATTTACTCGCTGAGGAACAATTTGGTTTCAGAGCAGGCAGATCCACAGAACAAGCAGTAACTAGTTTCTGTTCAACTGTCACTAAGACCCTAGATAAACATAACAAAAGCCTAGCGGTGTTCATTGACCTCGCAAAGGCCTTTGACACAGTGTCTGTCCCTATCCTTCTGAGTAAAATGGAGCGCCTAGGAGTGAGAGGAAATTGTCTTAATCTCTTTCAAGATTATCTCACAAACCGAACTCAGTCTGTTAAGATTGGAAGTTGCATGAGTTCTGAAGCATCCATCTCTTATGGTGTCCCTCAAGGCAGCATCCTTGGCCCGAGTCTCTTTTTAATCTATATAAACGAACTGTGTTCTATGTATCTACCTAACGCAAAAATTTTTACCTACGCCGATGACACAGCTATCGTTTTTTGGGAGAAAACCTGGGCAAAGGTGTATTCTTTAGCTGAAAAGGGCCTGGAAATAATTTCTAAATGGCTACATGACAATCTCCTCAGCCTAAACGTGCCAAAAACTAAGCACATCGCATTTTCTTTGCGTAGCCCCGGGGTCCCATCCCCTCATCTGTCTCTCAAAATTCACGATTGTATTGCAAAACACAGCTGTAATTGTTCTTGTATAGAAAAAGTCTCCGAAATAAAATATTTAGGCATTGTTATCGATGAACGCATGTCATGGCTGCCACACATCAAGGTGTTTTCAGGTCGTATACGAAAGCTTATATGGGTTTTTAAAAAGTTAAGACATGTTACATCCTTTAATCTACTTCTATCCGTTTATCAAGCCTTGTGCCAATCGATTATATCCTACTGCATCACGGCATGGGGCGGTGCTTATAAAACACATTTAATATTGCTTGAGCGTGCACAAAGGTCGATTCTCAAAGTTATGACCTTTAAGCCTTATCGTTTTCCAACAATTGAATTATATGCACAATGTAAAGTTCTAACAGTTAGACAACTATACATTCTAAACTCAACCGTTTCTCAACACATGCTTACTCCCTACGATCCTACCATTACTGGAAAAAGACGTGACAGAGATATCAGAGTCGACGCTTCACCATATCGTAAACAATTTACCCATACACAATTCTGTTTTCTAGGTCCGTATTTACATAAAAAATTAAACAGGTTACTAAATTTTTTCCCGCTTACTATTCGTCGATGTAAGGCCAAACTCAAGGGCTGGCTTCTTTCTCTTGATTACAAGGGAACTGAAGACATATTAAAAATAGTAACCTAACCTAACATCTACACATCTTAGCGATAACAACCCCACAACATTTCAATAAGTTAAAATCAAGGAATTATTAGCAATATTATATTTAAATTATATATATATATATTTATATATATATATATATCTAGATAATAAAATGTAGCACTATTATATATTTAATATATACACTTTGGAAAAATATTTTAGTCACACAATATCAAAACAGCGATGATAAATAATTATAATCTTTTAATACCAAAGCTATAATTTTAAATTGTTTGCATGGCAGTGATTGGGTTAAGACCTAGTCTTTTTATTCATTCATTATTTATTTATTCATTCTTTTTATTCTTTACCTATATATTGTGTAGCTACTATTACAAATAATTAGTATTTTTAAATATTTAGTATTCCGTATAATATTGTAGTAGTAATCAGTTTAGGTCCAAAAAGAAATTTTTCTCCATTCATTGGGTATTGATCTTCTCCGTCAAGTACCTACTTTTGATTGTTTAATTTAGATATAAGTTTTATAGTTAGTAAGTAGTTTAAAATATATCCTTTACCTATACCTACCTCACTCCTCACCTATAGCGCCAGTATTGGTGCTTATAGGTTACATAACCCACCCGCAGGAAGAAGTTAGCACCTGAGATACAGAATTTTCTTGTTCGGGTGCTAACACTACCTTCATAATCATTTCGGCGTTACCTACTAATTTTAATAAATACGTGTTTATTATGTACCTCAATAAGTATCTACTTTTAATTAGGCAATATAACATGTATGCACTGTGTTAAATATTGTATGCCATTTTTGTGTGTCAATAAAATGATTTATTATATTATTATTATGCTAGACAGAGAGGCGAAACAGCAAATCGTGACGTCACTTCTCTGTACGCCATATAAATTCTATTCTGACAAGTAAGGCGTGACGTCATTTTTTGTTTTTTGGGAAAGGGACAGAGTTGTCTAAAAATAACTTTAAACGCTCATATATCAGAACATTATTAACCGGTTTAAATGATTTTTTTCAATAAACATACTATATTTACGTAAATTCTTCATCAAAGCTATAAAGGTATTGGTTTCAACGATTTAATTCAAATTCAAATAATTTATTTTCAGACTTAGTCCATAATAAGATTCACACTAAAACATTATATAAAATACATCAATAAATTCAAGAAAATAAAATACAATAATATCGGTACAAATGTCAGACAAAATAAAATGTCAGAATAAAAATAAAATGTCAGTGAGTCAAAATAATAATAATCATTAGCAGAGCATGTCCGGAATAAATTTCTCTAAATTCAATGAATCAAATTCATTTAATTCTAAATAATACTTATCTCTAAATCAAAATAGTTTATAAATTATACATTAAATAAAATTGTTATTATTGAGACTCACTTTACTACCTACCAAAGTCTTCTTCTTGAAAGGGTCATAGTACATATGCAGTTGCGCGGCATGTGTGATGATAGGGCAGTCGAGTCGGGCAGCCACAACACGCAGGAAGCTGTTAGTGCTGCCCCGGACGCGGCAGAGCATCGAGGCGGCCCGTTTGCGGAGTATGGCGTGAAAGCCATCCACCTGGCCGTCCGCAAACATCCCCGACGCACTACAGCGCCATGGCAGCCCCAACAGCACCCTGAACGCGTTGTTGTACTGCACTCGCAGGACGTTCATTGCCTTCAGCGTATAGTTGGCCCACAGACTGCAGGTATAGAAGGACTGGCAGAACGCTTTAAATAATGTGACCTTCACCGGAATAGTGCAGCGAGCAAATCTGCGAGCCAACATATTGCTTCTGACAGCCAACGCCCTACGTTCCCTCTCGATATCCTCATTATCCGTGAGGCCCTCCGTGACCCAGTGGCCCAGGTACTTGAAACGCGATACTCTTGCCAATCGAGTTCCGTCTAGAACTAAAGGTGGTACATTAGCAGTTTTGAAACCACGCGATTGGAAAACGAGGAGTTCGCTCTTCTTCCCATTGTACCTAAGGCCATGAGTCCCGGCGTAAACTTCACAAATCCTGAGGAGCTTCCTGAGCGCACTTATCGAGGGGCCGAGCAGCACCATATCGTCGGCGTAACTGATGTTGTTAACGAACGTGCCGTCAATAGAACAGCCGACTCCGGCGCGGCTCAGCTCCTCGATAAGCCCATTCACGTACAAGTTGAATAGTCGCGGAGAAGACAACCCCCCCTGCCTCACCCCGCACCTCAACCTGTACTCTTCGGAAAACTCACCCGCCCATCTTACAACGTTTGTTTGGTTGTTGTACCAATAATCAAAAACCCGAATGACCTCGTCTGGAAGACTCGTCTGCGTTCTCATCTTGTTCCAGAGCACATCATAGGATACCAAATCGAAAGCCCTCGAGAGGTCCAGAAAACAGGCATAGACGGGCGTCTTCCGATCGGTGTAATACCGGACAGTGTGCTTGAGGCATAAGATCGCAGATTCTGTCGATAACCCAGGCCTGAAACCGAACTGGGCATCGTGTAATTTGAGATGTTTGCTCAGTATGCGATCAAGCAGACTATCCAGCACCTTCGATACGGTGGTAGCTAACGAGATGGGCCTATAATTGCTCTTATCGGACGGGTCACCCGTTTTGTTTTTGACTATGGGCACAACTACAGTTTTTAAGCAATCATGCGGCAAATAAGAGTGTCGAATACAGAAAGTGTAGAACATTGCCAGTACCCGGGGCAAATGTGGACCGGCATGCTGCAGGTGCTCAATACTAATCCCGTCATGTCCGGGCGACTTGCCTCGCGTCATGTGTTTTATCACAGACGCCACCTCCTTCGCTGTAAAATGCGGTAACGAACCGACTGGCATCGTACGCATATTAGTATCGAGCACCGGCGGCGCGTTAACGATAGGCGCGGGTTCAACTTGGAACAAAGTCTTAAACCTGTTTGCTATATCACTAGGATCGGATAAGCCGTCTACATTCAGGGGAGCCTGTAATTTGGGGTTTAGTTTTTTAGTGCATTTCCAAAAGTTTTTGAAGTCTTTTTTATTATGATTGGATGCCAAAATATCCATTTTGATTTGTTCGGCATTTTTTTGGCACCATCGTAGCCTAGATTTAAAAGCCCGCCTAGACTTGACATGACAGACATGTTATTATATATAGGTCCCTGCGTCGGTTTACCGAGTAAAAGCCATTGTTTATAATTTATTCGCGCCTTTTCGTGAACTGCTCTAACATGCTTGTTCCAGCCCACAATTAAACACAGCCCGATTTAAACATCAGTCATCTACCCTATTCCATTGTATGTTTTTTTTTTGTTTGTATGTTACGCGATTACTCCTCCAATTATGAACTTATGATTTTGATGAAATTTTTTTTGTTTGGTAGGTAATAAATACTTCCGAGGTGGTCCCTTATAAATTTTATCGAAATCGATTTAGTGGTTTGGTTTTTAAATCAAAATTACTAGAAAATATGAAGATTTCATCCAGGTATTCGAAGTAGAAGTCGGTAGTATATATTATTTTTAAAGCGTATTATCGTATCTCTATCTATAGTCTCTGTATCTAGGAATCAGCCTGTATATATCATCTCTAACAGTCTTACTTAAAAAAAACTTTTCAACCGTTAATCACTGCTTAAGATGCTCTGCCATTTTCTCTCTGACGTGAAGTGTAACATGCAAGAACAAGAGAGCGAAGTTTAAGCAGTGACTAAGAGAATCGAGATTATTTTAGGTAAGGCTGTTAGTAACTCTGTAGTAGGTATTAACGTTCCTCCCGGTGTGACGAGGGTGTTTGTTGCCTAGAGACGTTTCATCGAGATTGTCTAAAGTTTCGCCTCTAGTTCTAAGCAAGAATTATCTTGTATTCGCAGAGTTAGGTAAACTTAGTCTTTGTTTGTTTAAGAACCCTGGATTTACTATAAAACAGATTTTTACACAGTATATTGTCCATCTATCTACGAGTATCATATCCGTGCGTTAGTCTCGCAAACCAGTGCTCTATGCTAGTTATTCCTGTCTAATATTAACTATCGAATATACTAGGTATCTAATATCTCATGGTAACGAGCGCAGTGCAGTGCGGCGCAGGATTGTGATCATCATCATCATCAGCCCGGAGACGTCCACTGCAACGAAGGCCTCCCCCTTAGACCGCCACACTGTACGACAACCTGCCATTTGTGTGCACCGGTTGCCCGCGACTTTTACAATGTCGTCGGTTCACCTAGTGGGAGGCCGCGCCTACGCTGCGTCTTCCGGTTCGCGGTCGCCACTCAAGAACCTTTCTTCCCTATCGGTTATCAGTTCTTCGAGCGATGTGGCCTGCCCATTGCCACTTCAACTTGCAAACCTTGCGAGCTATGTCGGTAACTTTGTTTCTTTGGTGAATATCCTCGTTCCGGATTCTATCGCGCAAAGTAACTCCGAGCATAGCTCTCTCCATTGCCCGTTGCGTGACTAAGTTTATCCAAAATAATCTTGTACAAGAAGAAAAAAACATCTGTTGCTCTTGCCAAGCTTCAACATTACCGAAAAACTGTTTAAAAATGAACAACTCAGGAAGAACAAAAACGAGCAAAATGCTTAAAAATATGGCATCGCTTCTGTAAAATTCATACAGTCTGGACCTTAACCGGAAGGGTCCGGTGCTCTACCGGATGTATAAAGATTTGAATTAACAGTAAGGGAAGTTTCTTTAGGACAAGATAGTCTAATAACCGGTGGATGCAAATGGCAGGTTGTCGTACAGTGTGGCGGTGTAAGGGGGAGGCCTTCGTTCAGCAGTGGACGTCTCCGGGCTGATGATGATGATGAGTCTAATAAAGACAGCCTGATAGCTCAGTTGGTAGCAATTCTGCCTTCAGAACTGTAGGGCGTGGGTTCGATCCCCACCCAGGACAAAAATGTTTGTGACGTACATCGATGTTTGTTCTGTGTCTGGGTATAATATGTATTATAAGTGTGTATTTACGAAAAAAAATTGTTTATATGTATTCTATCAGCTACCTGATTTGCATAATACAAGCTTTGCGACTGGACTGCTTAATGACTGGAACAAATCAAAATAACTGAATAAATATGAAGACATCATCGAGGTAGTCAAAATTGAAGTCGGTTGTTTTTTTTTAAAGCCTATATCATTCCCCATCTACTCACTTCCCCACACTGTTAATACTCTACGGTTGAAAGGTATCTTACCTTCACCAATGGGTGTTATTCATGAGATTCCACTTCCGTTTTGTAATAAGAAATTATGTACTGCGTTAATGGCACACGGAATGACCTCAGGGAAGTTAATTTTGGATGATCTATCTTCATACAAAATTCATCTTTAAAAAATGTGGATTTAATGCGCGGAGAATAACTTTTTGATGTAACGTAACTGGTCCTATCAAAAGTATAAAGGTTATTTCAAGCGACTTTATTGGTAGTACGAATATTTTTTTATGAATCGAGACGAGCGTGACGTTGGCCTGGTGGTAAGTAAGCATCACACCTGCCCATAACAGTAGCAGTGCCAGTTTTTTTACTAACGAACAAAATCCTGCGCCACATTGCACTGTGGTCATCATACTGAGAATCTAAATGTCTAGTAGTTTCTCTGGTAACATTGCCCTTTAAACCGAAACACTAAATATTCTACCGCCAAGCCGTGTAGTAGCTTGGCGGTTGAAATTACTTCAGTAATTCAACCGCCAAGCAGGCTTGGTAGTTGATAGTTGAAAAAATTAGTGAAAAAGTAAGTAAGTAGCGCTCGTGGCGTAGCTTGTCTAGGTGATTCTAAACGATCACCGATGTTAAGCAACGGACGGTCCGGTCAGTCTTCGGATGGGTGACCGTGAGTGGCATTTATTTCTGAGCGCTACCGTGGGCCGGACGACACGTTAAATTGTTGGTCCCGGTTGTTTGTTCTATTTTCTATAACAACAACCGTCAGCTATGTCAGAGGCCTTCGGCGGCACATTAACTCTGACACTAGGGCTGGCCACTCAGCCTATACGACTTACTTACTTATAGTTGAAAAAAAAAACTTTCATTTTCATTTAATTTCATTTATTAATAAGTGCTTGCCACACTTACAGCGACGCCAAGGCGTGTGACAAGCCAGTAAAATACATTATTAAAATTAGTTAAGTAGTTTAAAATTGAAATTATGTAAATAAATAAATTTGATATTATATTATATTAAATAATAATAATATTAAATTAAATATTATATTAAATTAAATTCGCACATATAAAGTTAAGATAAAAATGTCAACTTAAAAAACCAATACGTACATTCACAAACATATAAAGTTTCATCAAAAATATGTCAACGTCTGGCTGTTGAGCTAGCATGGCGTTGAGCAGAGTGCTGGCCTGGGGGTCTAGACAAGAACCACTTTCTGTTAGCGTTAACGCATGCGGAAAGATAAAATTGTATGAAAATGACATTAGCTTGAGAAATGTCACGTGACTGCTAATATCATTTTCATACAATTTAATTTTTCCGCAAGCGTTAACGCTAACAGAAAGTGGTTCTTGTCTAGACCCCCAGGGCCGTGCGCGTGCGCTTCCACGGGGCCGCGAGCAGGCGCCGCACGTGCGGCCGCCGCAACTTCTGTTGCTTTACAATGCCAATGCACAAATGCTTTACAGTTCCATTGTCCTGCGTGCAACCGGCATAGCGGACTATCCGTAGGTCCCATAAAAGACGAAGAGCCTGTCTTTACGACATTCGTTAGTGATATTTCTGTCAAGCGTTGGGATCTTTGTTATTGGTTATCTCTTGAGTGGGGAAACCGGCGTCAATGATTGAGACATTGTTTTTTTTTATCAAGCAACTCTTTGGGTTTAGAGCTTAATAAGTTTCTTTGATGTCTTATCTTTGTATCTATAACCTCAACAAGTCAAATTGACCACTGACCATCAGATCGCAACGTATTTTTATTAAACTTATATAAAACACCTCTTACTCACCTAAAGCTGTAAATCATCCCTTTCCGGTCGTGTGCCAGTAATTTCCCCTGGGTCGGTCCGGGCTGAGACGTTCGACCATTTTAGTGCCAACCTATGTCTCTAAATGACACTTTACTATCAGTTGATACTTTGATAAACGACGCTAGGGCATTTGTTAATGCGCTGCGTTGTATATTTGCTTTTTTATGTCATGCTTATATTATTAAATACGAATGTTTGTGAGGGGGTGTGTATTGGGGGGGGGGGGGGGGGGGGGATATTATATTTGACTTAGACTAGCTTAGCGTGCAAACAGAACAGGCTCTCTTCAGGCTGAGTGAACCAAGAACAAGAATAAACTGTTACGTTTTTAGGGTTCCGTAACTCAAAAGGAAAAAAAAATGGAACCCTTATAGGATCACTTCGTTGTCCGCCTGTCTGTCTATCAATACCTTTGTTCTCGGCAACGCGTGGAAGTATCAAGTTGAAATTACGTAAGTCTACGGCCCTTTGGACCTGTAAAAAAAAATCAAGCTTCTAAATCAACGGAATAAAAATTACAGTACTTAAATTACGGCCATTTTTGAAGGTATTTTTATTTTCCTGGCAAAAATCTGAAAATAAATAATTTGTAGATATTATTATATCGTCATTTCTCAAGCCAAAACTTGAATGGTTACATTTTTGTTTCTTTAAATTTTACTAGATGGCGCTGCTGGTTCTAAAACTCGCAAACGTTTCGTTCTTCGTGTTAGGCCGATTCGATGGCAGCAGGCTGCTTTAGGCTGCAGGTTGGTTAGGTAGTCTACATTTTATCAGAGCTTTAATTAGCAAGGCAAAGGATTGCTGTACAAACAAGTATATTATTCAGATAATCATGATGCAGGTGATGCTGGTAATCCGAGTCTAAAACAAAACAAAAAACAGCAAAATGTACAAGATAGACATATTACTATGGCCGTGTTAAAGATACGCACCTAGCGGAAAAAATGCAGTGTCGATCCCCAGTCGTCAGTAAGTATAGTCATTTACAGTTACGAAAAATCTTTTTTTACGAAAAACCGTCAAATAAAAGTCAAAAGCCTACCTAACTGAATAATAGTGATATCAAATAAACGCGCCTTCATTTAGAAATATTTCGTAACATTTTTTATTTGGAATTTCTTTATTTTCCCAGAAAATACGTACAAAAGGGAGGCTCGTTAAGCTCCCGAATAAAAAAAAACTGTCGGTTTATTATTTTCGTCCCAATTTGTTGGTTTGTCAGTTGTCACTTTTTTGACGTGGGTGAAGATGGCTAGGAGGCTCAACAGCCACCGGGACAAGAGGCAATTTATGCAAAAGAGTGACTGCCGTCAGGCAGTGTGGGTTTCAGAACGACGTCTCATTCGTAGAGCTATTTAGAATAGAATAGAGATTACCTTTTTTGTGACATAACATAATATACGCAAAAACAAAAGAAATTCAGACAATTAAACACAACATATTAAAGAAATTAAACCTAAACATATACGCTAGTTTTTTTTTGCCACAAAACGGCCCCAACTCAGCATGAGCCGGCGCTGGTCTTCCGCTGGGACCGGCAGGTGACGTCGCGCACGATCGCATGTAGTATATATACGAGTATATAACCTCACCACGTGTACGGCGCGGCGGTGTAAAATATTTTTATAATAATTATTACATTTTATGAAGTAATTATTTTTTATGACATACAATATAATGAAATTTGACTTTGGTGTTATCAATAAACTATTTGTATTGTTTGTATTAGTATTTTGCATTTGGCAAGATACTTTGTCGTCTGATGGTCAGTTGCTTGGACCTTATTATAAAGTCAAAGCTTAGTTGTTTGATAAATTGGGGTAGTGTCTTTTTGTAAAGTCATGTGTTTTTTTTACGTCCGGTTCGTTAAGACCTAATTTCAAAACATGTGATGAAAATGTCTGTACATAAAAATTATTATGCTGATTTTTAATATAATGCCGGCATAATGCTGAGATTTTTGTAGCAAAAATAAATGAACAATTATTATAATAATAATAAGTTAAGGGTAAGGGTAAGTGCACTTTTACTGAGACAGTAAGAGTGCACGTTTCCATTTTAAAATGTGATATTTTTATTGGATTGTAATTGTAATTGTTCCGGTTAATTATGGAATAAAATATCCAGCAAATGGCCCCCACGGCTCTGATGACAGGCCATTATTCTTTTCATGAAATTTTCCATGACTTTTACACATAGATGTGGATGTATCTCACCGATGACGCGTTGGATCTCTGATTTGAACTCAGGAATTGTTTCTGGTTTATTCGCTTAAACCAGAGATTTCAGAAAACCCCAAATAAAAAAATCGCACGGCGTTAGATCGCACGATCTTGGTGGCCAGTTGACATCAGAATTTCGTGAGATAATGTGTTCTGAAAATCGTTGCTGCAATAAGTCGATTGTTTCATGCGCGGTGTGGCGCCGTCCTGCTGTAACTACATGTTGTCCAGATTGATGCCTTCCAGCGCTCCATTTTTAATAATCGGAATAAACATAGGTGACAGCTGTCAAATTTCAGAGTTGCCACTTGCACAAAAAAAATTACTCTAAATTTAAAAAGTGCACTCTTACTGAGACAGCCTTTACATAATATTTATATTGTAATTTTTTTTTATGTTTTATATTACTGTGTGTGATCTGTGTTTATTGTATTTATTGTTAGCCACAAACAAGAGTGATTGTCTATTTCTATTGACATAAATCAGTAGATATAGTACTCGTATAGGTCTTCGCTTCGTTTGGTCATAAATATTCGATTCCAGGAAATAATTGTGAGCGTGGTGAGTTTTGGGACCAATCTAACAGCTGTTTGCGCGGGAAATGTGTTCCGAGTTTGATCACAGAAGAAAAACGTTATCTAAAGAAATCCGCAGAATAGTACATTATGATACAAGTGTGCTATGTTGGTCATTACACTCGATGCCGTATTAAGATAAAAAATGTAATTACCAAAACTGTAATTTTTTACCAATAGCCCACGCGTTCCATACGACGATTTTCATCACACTTGCGTGTGATACAAAAGCCAAAATTTTGATAATAATCAACCACATATCAAAAAAGTCAAGAAATATTTGCGCAAAATGGCGTGCAAACCAGCGATGCGCGCGCAGGTGACATTTTCTCGAATCGCATAGAAAGTCTTTGTTGGTATTATAAGAAAAACTATATAACCCGGCTATATTAAGAATGCTTGTTAAACATACCTAGGTGCATTATACCTTGCATTCAGGTACACACTTAACCGGGTTATACCTAAAAGTTATAAGATTATGTAAGATTTGATGTTATTTTTTTTGTTGGTTTCAGAGATGGTCCCATAGACATTTTATCACAATCGGTTCAGTAGTTTGGTTTTAAAATTAAAATAACTGGAAGATATCAAGAGTTTCTGTAGTGGTATGACTCTACTGCAGAGTCCGTCTGGGGAAGTACCACACCTTTACCAGTTATTCAACCGCCAAGCAGTAGTGTGCAATCATTACTGTTCCGGTTTGAAGGGCAATATTACCAGAGAAATTACTGGGTATGAAGAGATTTAACATCTTATATCTCAGGGTGACGAGCGCAGTGCAGTGCGGCGAAGGATTGTGTTCGGTTCCCAATTCTGGCACTGCTACTGTTAGTGGCAGGCGTGACGCTTACCACCAGGCGAATGTCTTGCTCGTCTCATCACTTGATTGTATTAAAAAAAACTCAGCAGCTGGTAGCATGTCTGCCTTCAGAGCTATAGGGCGTGGGTTCGATCCCCACCCAGGACAAGCATTTATGTAACAAACATAGATGTTTGTTCTGTGTCTGGGTGTTGTATGTGTTATAAGTAAGTATTTACAAAAAATAGAAAATAAGTATTCTATCAGTTATTTAAAAGAATTATTCAGGTAGTCGAAATTTAAGTCGTTATTTTTTAAAAGCTTATTATAGAACCATCTTGTCAAGCTACGGCATGAGTCCAGCCGCTATCATGATTTAAGGAATTTATTGCCTACATTTACACTGTGACTGTTAACGACTCCTCCCCTATCCTTACAAACTGTCTCCTTGAAGGTTCCTCCGATATTTTTGACAATCCCTATCTGCTTTGCTTTGCAACTTTCATCAGCGTTTACGTTAAGTTTTCTAAGGAATAGAGTCCAACATTGAACGGATATTACATACATGTGTTTGGAGTTAGGTTAGAGAAGGCGCTTTGGAGATAGGTCCGGAGATAAGCGTTGTGCGGTGTTGGCGTGAAATATTCAATGCTTCTTTTGTGTCGAAACGCGTAACGCTCAGCTACATAATTTTTACCCGACTACGCAAAAAACAGGCTATAATTTTAGCAGTCTAGTTTGTATACACGGTCTGGAACTCTATCACCCTGTATTTGTTAGTAAGTAATATGTTTATCTGTTCTCGCAATGAGATAATGAACAGTCTTTGATATTACCAGAGCCTAATAGGTACTTATAATCATCATCATCAGCCTGGAGACGTCCACTGCTGAACGAAGGCCTCCCCCTTAGACCGCCACACTATACGACAACCTGCCATTTGCATCCGCCAGTTGCCCGCGACTTTTACAATGTCGTCGGTCCACCTAGTGGGATGCCTTCCTACGCTGCGTCTTCCGGTTCGCGGTCACCACTCAAGGACCTTTCTTCCCCAACGGTTGTTAGTTCTTCGAGCGATGTAGCCTGCCCATTGCAACTTCAACTTGCAAACCCTGCGAGCAATGTCGGAGACTTTGGTTCTTTGGCGAATATCCTCGTTCCGGTTTTATCGCGCAAAGTAACTCCGACCATAGCTCTCAGCCCGCATCTGCGCATAGTGTGAATACATTGAGCTAGTATGTATAGCTCAATTTACGTATAGCATTGTTTAATTCACTTTGTACGAAAGTTCGTCAGAGTAAACCCGTTTTAGAAAGGAGACTACGAATTGGGAAATGTTGTGAGCATACGAGCCCTGAGACAAGGTGGAGTGTAGACATTAATATACGTAGGACAGCAAGCAGAAGTTGGAAGCGAAATATGGCAGAACGCTAATTAGTTTTTCTTGGGAGATGCCTCTGTCCAGCACTGGACTGATAGGCTGACTATGATGATGACGATGATGTGAAAAACTCCGATGAAGTATATCAAAGCAATCCAATCGACTGTTTTTTTTTAATATTATTTATTGGCTTGCGTTTGATTGCCATCTCGTCTGATGTTTCAAAAAAGTTAAACTTTTAACCTTTGATAAATAACATGTCTTACACTCGCGTTGTACCATTGTCGTTGTTATAGTGTGTGTGCATAAGAGGCTATCAGTTAACCGCTATTTTTTTCGACGCGTTTAGGCTCCATCAGTCTTTCTAGACATATAATTTATCAAAGCTTTTAACTAACTTTTTCTGATGATTAAGCTTTTACGTTATTTCTAGTAACGCATAATAAGATTCTTATCTCAGAAATAAATCAATTACGATGAAAATTAATTATCTCAAAGATAATCAAACAATATTCATCAAAAATTAAATCTAATCTAAGAGCAATCTATCTGATTAATAATTATCCCGGGCTTCAATCCCGTCTCTAATTATTGGGGAAGACGAGGGAGAATCTAATTGTGATAATTTATTATGTGAATTAAGGGGCAAACTCGAGAAAAGGATAGCGCTTTACACCAGCGTGCAGTTAAAAAGAAATTAAGTGAAAGCTCTAGTCAGTAGTGGTAGGACTCTACTGCAGAGTCCGCCTGGGGAAGTACCACACCTTTGCCAGTTATTCAATCGCCAAGCCGTAGTGTAAGCATTACTGTGTTCCGGTTTAAAGGGCAATGTTACCAGATAAATTACTGGGTATAAAGAGATTTAACACCTAATATTTCAGGGTGACGAGCGCAGTGCGGTGCGGCGCAGGATTGTGTTCGCAAGTTTACAACTCTAGCACTGATACTGTTAGTGGCAGGCGTGACGCTTACCACCTGGCGAACGCCTTGCTCGTCTTGTTACTTGAATGTAAAAAAAAACAACTGAGAAAGTTTAAAAAAAAAAACTGACGCGTAAGAAACCAAACCACATTGCATCGTATTTATATAAATTTTAATCTGTTGCAAAATGGCATTTAGAGTGTTTTACTTCAAATGCGCGACCAATGTTGCTTTACAACATTGTTTTGACAGCCGTTGTACCTAAGAAGTAGGGCTTTCGCTTTTCTGTGGCGACGCTTACCATCAAGCGCACGTCTCGTCTAGACTCGTCACTTGTTAGCATAGAAAACCAAACAACTGAACTACGAGGCAGTTAGCTCGTCCCACACAAGTTATACACAATAGGGTAGATGACTGATGTTTATATCGGTGAAACCAATAGCTTTGATGAAGAATTTAAGTAAATATAGTATGTGTAATGAAAAAATAATTTAAATCGGTTAATAATGTTCTGAAATATGAGCGTTTAAAGTTTTTGTTAGAGACAACTCTGTCCCTTTCCCACAAAACAAAAAATGACGTCACGCCTTACTTGTTAGAATATAATTTATATGGCGTACTGAGAAGTGACGTCACGATTTGCTGTTTCTTCTCTCTGTCTAGCATGATATTAAAATGCTTATAAGTTGCTTATTTTTGATCAGATTTTCATTTAGTTTTTATTAATCAGCTATATTTATGGGCCGCATTTTAATATGACCTATTATAATATGTCTTCTAGCCTATTATAATGAACACAACATATGTATTCGCACAATAACAAAATCCATAAATTATTCTCGCTTCCGTCAAATTGTAATAAAGTTCCTCACTTTATTAAAGAAGAACCTTCATAAAGTAACTTAGCAACGTTTATTGACACACATTTCTACCGCCGCTTTATCACATTCGTATACGATATTTTTTCAGCCGTAGTTGAAGTGGCAGTAAACACGGCAATATACCGAAAACGCCTATTGGCAGTTACGAGGGGCCTATGAATAAATTTCCAAGATTTTTCTTAACGTATAGTGGGATGTTAGACATTTTGTTTTCATAAGAAACTGTTTTTGAACGAGAGCTTTGATCATAAGCTTTGTAGGTAGTTGTTTTAGCTGTATTTTATTTATTTACTAGCACACGCCCCGGCTTTGCACGGGGTATTTTTAATCGAATTCGAAGAAAAAAGAAGGTTATCAATTCGACACGTACTTAAGTACTTATGTAACTTAATCTTCAATATTGAAATAAAAAAAATAAAAAAAAAAATACATTTGTATGTCATTTTCTTATTTTTCCAGTAATTTTTATTTAAAAACCAAACTACTAAACCGATTTCGTTAAAACTTAAAAAGTATTTTCAAAATCGGTCCACAATTGACGGAGAAATCGGAAAAAATAAATTAAAAAAAAGCATACATACATACATACAATCGAACATAGAACCTCCTCCTTTTTTGAAAGCTGTTAAAAAGAGAAGTGTATACCACAATAAAATTGCAAAATTTCAGAGTAGTAGCTTTCATTTAGTTTATGAGATTTATTGTCCGTAATGTTGGCGTTTCTCTTTTTAACCGACTTCCAAAAAGGAGGAGGTTCTATGTTCGAGGGTACGGTATGTTTTTTTATTTATAAATTTGGAATTATTTATTTATTTTTGTTAAATTCATCATCATCATCAGCCCGGAGACCTCCACTGCTGAACGAAGGCCACCCCAAATTACATTTCATTATATTTCCAATATTTTTTTGTGGAGGAATTTCTCCCCAAAAGGAAGTTTGATGCGACGCCATTTGCGGGACGATTTTGATAATATTTCGCAGAAACATTTTGCCATCATCATCATCATCATCAGCCAAAAGACGTGCACCGTTGGACGATGGCTTCCCCCTTATTTTTTGTATACAGTCTAGTGACGAGACGAGCAAGACTTTCACCGGATGGTAAGCGTCACGCCTGCCACTAACAGTAACAGTGCTAGAATTGTGAACTTGCGAACACAATCCTGCGCCGCACCGCACTGCGCTCGTCACCCTGAGATATTAGATGTTAAATCTCTTCATACTCATACAGTAATTTCTATGGTAACATTGCCCTTCAAACCGGAACACAGTAATGCTTGCTACTGCTTGGCGCTTGAATAACTAGCAAAACTAGCCCCCTTAATAGGGGGATTGCCATAACCCGCAGGCTTGGCAGGCGGCTTGGGGATCGCAGAAGGCTCTCCGCCGTTAAGTAACCGAGAGGACGCTGCTGCCCGTCCTCCGGTGGACTTAGATGCAGGTTTAGGACATACCCAGGTAATTCGAAAACATTCACCAGGGGTTCATTCGGTACTCAATTCTAAACATTAAACAAGAATTAAGATTATGCGCAAAATCTAGATCATGAGGTTGACAAGATATAAAGTCGTGACTGTGAGGTTACAGATCTCAAAGTCTACTGTTTACAGTGCCTCGTACTAGCAGTGCCGTAAATAGCCTTTTCATAAATCATACTCGGAAAGTAGGTCTGAAGATGCCTGAAGAGCGGGTTGAAAGTAATACGTTTCAGCCCTAGGGAGAATCACTTTCAACTGACAGTGACAGTTTACAAATGACAGACACTCAAATTATTTTAAAAAAACTAGTTCTATTTTCACATACATTTGTATTTAAACATGTTCCAACTTTTTTTTCCTCAGAGGATAATGGTCCCGCACTTCTCGTGCATTTCCCAGTGTCAGTTCATGTTTTTATTTTTAGTTTCCTTGTACTCGTAATGAAAAGTATAGTGTTTACCTCGGAGTTAAAGACTTATTTAGTCCCTCGAACTATTAGCGTCCTCGCTGCGCTCGGATGCCAAACCCCGTCTCGCGACTAAATAAGTTATTTCACCCCTAGCATAACAATGTACTATTTATGCGGCCGATGCGAGCTTCTATAATTGCGCCATTGAAAAGAAAAATATTCAAAAGTTGTTCCTGGTCTGGTCATTTTTGCCCCCCTCCAGGACCATCGCCTGGTGCCTGGACACCGCTACTACCGCCTTATTTACGGCACTGCGTATTAAGTAGTTAATAATAAGTTTCCTAGACAAAGATAAAACTGTAGCATTATCTTTAGTTACACTGAATGGTGTTTGATCAAACTCGCTTCAACATTCAACCCTAGAGCTAGATTCTAGTTCGAGGAACATTCTACTCTACCAGAGCTTTTAATTGAAACATTTCCAGAAAGTT
Source organism: Erannis defoliaria (assembly GCA_905404285.2). Lineage (NCBI taxonomy): Eukaryota > Metazoa > Arthropoda > Insecta > Lepidoptera > Geometridae > Erannis > Erannis defoliaria. The sequence goes on along the minus strand of FR990090.1, from coordinate 3,400,594 downwards.
TCCCGATTGGAAGCAATACTGACCTGGATACGTCAGGTCAAACTTCCTACGCTTCGAGTAGAAATTAATAAAGGTTGTGAAAAGATAGAACATATTATTATAAGCAAATTAGCTTATTAAAAAATATGCGAAGTAATCAATCTCTTTTGTGCAACTCTTAAAGCCCAGAGAGACTACATATCTCCCTGGGCTTTAAGAGTTGCGTATTAAGTAATTTATTAACGAGTAACCTATTATGTAAATATTCCATTAATCATTAATTGTATACTTCATCAGCATCATCATCAGCCCGGAGCCGTCCACTGCTGAACGAACGCCTCCTCCTTAGGCCGCTCTACAACCAGCCATTTGCATGTGGATGCAAATGGCTGGTTGTCGCGGTTGCCCGCGACTTTTACAATGTTGTTGGACCACCTAGTAGAAGGCCGCGCCTACGCTGCGTCTTCCGGTTTACGGTCGCCACTCAAAACCTTTCTTCCCCATCAGTGAACCCCCCAATTGTAGATTTACTTCATCATCAGCCCGGAGACATCCACTGCTGAACGAACTCTCCCCCTTACGCCGCTCTACGACAACCTGCCATTTGCATCCACCGACTGCCCGCGACTTTTATAATGTCGTCGGTCCACCTAGTAGGAGGCCTACCTACGCTGCGTCTTCCGGTTCGCGGTCACCATTCAAAACCTTTCTTCCCTATTGGTGAACCCCCCAATTGTATATATTGTATGGATGGATAATAAGCGAAGATGCAGTCTAGATGGAGCACGCTTGCATAAAAAACTGATTCACTTGCGACTAGAAGACATCCAGAAAGTCTAATGAAAACAAAAGAGTTAATAATATAAATAAGATAGATAGCTATCTAATGGGAACCACCCTGGTGGACCTGGGTATGTCGAAAAACTTAATCAAGAACCACCGGAGGACGGGTAGCAGCGTCCTCTCGGTTAACAGTGGTGAGCATTCTGCGATCCCCAAGCCGCCCAAGGGGGAGGCCTTTGTTCAGCGTCTTCTTCAGGCTATTGTTAGGAGCCACCCAATCAGGCAGCGCATATTTTTTTATTAAAAATTATTCATTGTTTTTGTTTCAGAATATAAAAAATTAAAAGATATGAAGAATATTTGGACGCTTGCAGTTGCTGCTGTCTTTTTTCACGCATGTAAGTACACGAATTTTCAGATTACGAACAAATAAGAAGTTTCAGAACTCTTATTGCGGGCGGAATGCTCAACTGCCGACGCTGCGCGACTGTGAATTTTATCGCCCCGCAGTACGGTTCGCGGTCGCGCAGCGTCGGCAGCTGAGCCTATTCGGTCTCTACCTACCTACCAAAAAAATATAGTCAGTGTCACTCGGGATGATGTATGGATTCTAACGAAATCCCATAGATCTGAATCTGTGAAGGCATTCAGAAGTTAGGAGAAATAAAGAAACTCACGTACATACATACATGAACCCTGCAAACACTCTTTCTTTTGGGAAGTCGTGTAAAAAACAACTGGCGGCTTTATCACTAAATTAGATCTCTTCCAGGTAATCAATGTAGAACGATGTACAATGTACAATTTCTTCATTTCACTTTTATTTAGACTCGCTAACTTGTTTGTTTTATAATAATATACACTATCATTCCTGATAACAATATCAATTAACCCTACTCCCACACATAACCGACATATTACTCACACATACAAAATATGTATCCAAACTTACGCATACATGAACGTTAGACGGGCGAAATTTCATACGTCTTGCCTCGGGCCACTAATTTCAGCTCGTCTTGATATAAAGCGTATCTTAGACACAGATTAACAAACGCAGATGAATAAGTTGAATGAAGAAACCCGCTTTTTATTTAATTATATAACCTGGGGACTGGACCTGGGTATGTCCTTAAAGGACCTGGGTATATCCTTAAAGGACCTGGGTATGTCCTTAAACTGCAACCAGACCCACCGGAGGACGGGCAGCAGCGTCCTTTTGGTTAACGGTGGTGAGCATTCTGCGATCCCCAAGCCGCCTGCCAAGCGTGGGGATTATGGCAACACCCCTCTATAAAGGGGGAGGCCTTTGTCCAGCAGTGGACCTTTTATCGCTGACGACGAACCTGGAAACTATTATTTGCATACACTTGAATGGTTATACATACGCATTTTTGCTGATTTTCATTGTTTACCTCTAGGCCCAGTCGAATCGAGTTGATTGTATAACTGCTCTACCTGTCTCCGTCATCTGCATTAAGGATGACGGAGACGGATAGTGTGAGTTCCGTGCGCCGTCCTTTCCGATGGGGTCTGGAATGTGGTAGCTGTTTTTTCAGTTCAGTGCATGTTTCGATATTTTTATTTTTAATCTTTTTTGTAAATCTCATACCTTTATAATTTTTTCGTAATGTGCACAGATATTATTATACATAGTTTTAATTTTAAAACGTTTCGCTGTTTTAAGCCTTTCGTGGCCTCATTTCAATCGGCCTCAACGGAAGATCAGCGCTGTTTCATAAACAGCATTACGCTGAGTTGAAGCCATTTTTGTGACATCACTTTTAACGTTATTTTATTGGTAATTAACTATACTTAGTTATATTAGTACTTACGTTAAGATGTTACAAAATAAATCATTTTTCTTTCTTTCTTTCTTTTCTTTAAATAAATATAGGGAACGTGACACTAAGTCCACTGTGGTAAAATATTACTTTAACATTTATTGATTGGATAAGTGTCTCGACCCGTCAATTACGTATACTACATAATAATGACCCCGACATGTACAACCACCTACCTGAACACATCACTGCAGCTCCCAGCTTGCACAGCTTCAAAGGTCGCCTCCGACGTTGGCTTATTGAGCAAGCATTCTATCGCTATGATGATTTTTATAATTATAAAAAATAATGTATAATATGTAATTAATATATTTTTTTACTATGTGTGATATTGTTATATTGTTTTTAATTGTAATATTATTTTTATTATGAAAATAATAATTATTTTTAATCTTATTCAGCTATAAGTTTGTCATGTAAATTGGATTACAAATAAATGACTATGACTATAACTAATGGAGCGAGAAAAAAATATGGCGGCGGGTCGATATGCCACAACTCGTATCCCCTTAAATGATATGAAACCATGTCATCGTATGAGTTGTCTATCTGCAACATCGCCCGTGTCTCGAAACTGATGAAGTACGCGAGGCATCATAATTTGTATATTAGACTCTAAGCATTGAGCTAATATCTATAAAATAACAAACGTGCAAAAAAAAATGTCCACGCCACAACCGACTTTTTGAACGACTTGAACTACGATAACACACAAGCATAGCACCCAAGCATACATTGAACACTATACAAGCGACATAACATCTAAATTCGAACAATTGTGAACTACATAATGCACGTATAGGTATACCTATGTACAACGGCACTCGGACGTTTTTTTACTGCTTTCGCTTAGAGATTGGGACTCTTTAGAAATTAGCTCAATGACTCTAAGCATAAAAAATAATGATTATAGCATTTTTTATTTAAATATCTTGTATGTTGAAATATACAGCAACGAAATTGCATTTGATTTACATTCTTTTGAATCATTGCGTCAATTATATCCAATACACACGCGAATTAGCTGAAAAACACCATTTTGAAATATAAGCATCGCTTCAAAACTCGTTTAAAAAAATAAAACCACACACTTTTAAACAAAACGATGTTAGGTACTTTACGTTACGAACATAAGATTCACAATTTTTTACGCTACTTGCAAAGTCAGAAATAATCGGATACATGCACCAGCATTCACTCTTTCAGTATTCACCCCGTTCATTCATTCACTCATTCACTGGTTCACATTCATTCGTATGTCAGCACAAAGCATTGAGTTATTCTGCATTCAGTTTGTAATGAGCAGTGGATTTTCATGACAATGAAATCTGGAGATTGAAAAGAATTTCGGACGTTCGTGACCCCTTTCGTGTTCTGGGTTAATGAGAGGTCTCTGTTCTTTTTGTTGCCTCCTTGTATTGTTTGGGTGCTGCTTTATTTTAGTGCCGGATCTATGACCGAAATGAATTTTGTCTGACTAAAAGGATTTGGCAAAGGACAAACATTACAATGTTCCGGTTTTAATTAAAATATGTTGTAACTAGCAAAATTATAGGGCTAATGAAACTCAGCGGCGTATGCCTAAAGTCTATAAATAATCAGTCTAAAGTACTGAGCGTCAAAGCCAGTGTTCTCAAAAAAAAAAACCAAACCTTGACCCAGCACACCTAGCACGCGAGCCGTGAAAAAAGTCTATCCACTCTTTTTTCCCCGCGAAAATGAGACAGACGTATCCATATTCTAGCTTTATCACGTTCCCGCATAGGGAAATACCGATTAGTCCTCGGCGCGTGCTAAGGGGCTGATGACGGGAGGAGAGTGATCTCGTGAAAATATGCAAAATCAGTAGATTTGCCCTCTAAAATCGATAGATTTGTAGTTTTTATATATAAATACGTATTTTCCCATTTAGGTAAGTATTTTCAAAAATCGGTCGAAAATCGGTCCATTTTGGTATATTGGTGTTAGTAAAAGGTTTGCGTTTGACCACTTCCTGCCTGAGGTTAAGCAAAGACGTGGTCAAGGATGGATCACGGTTACCTAGAAGGAACCTGTTTATTCTGGTTTAGAAGACACCAACGTTGTACTTTTCGGGAACATGGACTTCGGCAGAGAGTTCCAGAACCTCGCTGTGCGAATAAAAAAAAGGTTTGGTTAGTTTAAAATCCCATTTTGCGTTTGTTTCACAAACTGTACCAGATCAACGTCGGACATTACAGAGTGGCCCAGAGGCCGTAACATGAACGCTTATTCCGGGACCGAATACGCTCAGCTGCCGACGATGCGTGACTGTGAATCTTATCGCCTGGTAATAAGGTTCGCGGTCGCGCAGTGTCGGAAACTGAACCTATTCGGTCTCGCTGTAAGCGGTTCACGGTACGGCCCCTGTTCACTCTGGATTTAAATACACCCAAATTGTACTTTTCAGGAAAGACCGATTCTTGTAGAGTTAGTGTAGTTAGAAAAACAACCCTTTTCGTCAAAAACAACGCGAGTACAATCGAGTTTTTTCAATTAATGCAACGGCATCCATGTAATAATCATTTATTGTTATGGTTTTTGGACAAATAATATGTGTAGTTAAACAATAATTAGGCTTGCTTTGAAGTTTCGATTTAGGGTAGATGTTTATATCGTTGAAACCAATAGCTTTGATGAAGAATTTAAGTAAATATAGTATGTTTATTGAAAATATAATTTAAATCGGTTAATAATGTTCTGATATGCGTTTAAAGTTTTTGTTAGAGACAACTCTGTCCCTTTCCCACAAAACAAAAAATGACGTCACGCCTTACTTGACAGAATAGAATTTACATGGCGTACAGAGAAATAACGTCACAACGTTTGCTGTTTCGCCTCTCTGTCTAGCATGAAATTAAAATGCTCATAAGCTGCTTATTTTTGATCAGATTTTCATTTTCTTTTCATTAACCAGCTTTATTTCTGGGCCACATTTTAATAGGACAGTAAAAAAAAAAACCAGTCATCTAGCCTATTAGAGGATGCAATGCGGATTCAAAAGGTCCACATACATATTTCAAAACCAAACTAACCGGAAGGCCTGGCGTAAGTAGACCTCCCAACTGGGTGGACCGACGACATTGTGAAAGTCGCGGGCAACCGGTGGATACAAATGGCAGGTTGTCTTAAAGTGCGGCGGTCTGCGGGGGAGGCCTTTGCTCAGAAGTGGCCGTCTCCGGACTGATGATGACGATGATGATATTTCGAAAGCTGGCAACTTTTTTTAAAAATAGGTTTGTGTTTGACCTCATCCTGCCTGATGTTAAGCAACGAAGTGGTCTAGGATGGAGCACGATTACCTAGAAGGAAACTTTTCGGGAAAGAGTTCCACAACCTCGTTGTGCGAAAAAAAAAGGTTTGGTTAGTTTAAATCCCATTTTGCGTGTTGAAACAAACTGTACCAGATCAAAGTCGGACATTACAGTGTTTGACGTAGTTCTGACTAAGATCACAAAATTAGAAACCAAGCTAACATTATCAGAGTTGAAATCGTCAGCCTCAGGCGGTACACGTCTGAAATTCGGGCTTCGCAAGTTACCATGTCGAATCTTGACGTAACTTTGCCAAAAATGTCTGGCAAAGTGAATGGAAATTAGGTACGTGGAATTTAACCGGGGAAGTTTAATTTTGTTTTGATAGTGTAGGTGCTTGTACAATGGTTATACAGGGTTAGTTCTAATCAGTTAGCATCCTTTTAAGAGCATATTCTGTATATCAAAACAAACAACTTTTACTATCGGGTCAACATTGAAATCGCGAAAAAAATATCAGCTGTTCCATACATTTTGCCAAGGTCAATGAAATTTTGTATGGAACAGCTGATATTTAAGTCGCGATTCAATGTTGGTCCCATAGTAAAAGTTGTTTGTTTGTTTTGATGTACAGAATATGCCCTGAAAAGGATGCTAACCGATTTGAATTAACCCTGTATATTTAAGAGGGAATTACATATAAATTTGTTCAAACCGATGTATCATCATCGTCATCAGCCCGGAGACGTCCACTGTTGAACGAAGGCCTCCCCCTTAAACGTCCACACTGTACGACAACCTGCCATATGCATCCACCGGTTGCCCTCGGCTTTTACAATGACGTCGGTGTGGGAGGCCTACCAGAAGTATAGTTATACAAAAGTAATTCATTTAAAACTTAAAATAATGATTCGCTTGAAGTTTTTTCAAAATATTTGTGTTTAAAAAGGTTTTACAATAGGGAGGACCATTTTTTATTGAAATAAAAATACAAATTTGAGCCCCTAGTGAAAAACATTAATAAAAAAAATATACTTAAAAAGTACCGGAAGACGCATTGTAGGTAGGCCTCCCACTAGATGAATCGACGACATTGTGAAAGTCGCAGGCAACCGCGGTGGATGCAAAAGGCAGGTTGTCGTTCAGTGTGGCTGTCAAAGGGGGAGGCCTTTGTTCAGCAGTGGACATCTCCGGGCTTGATTAAGATGATCAAATCGCAACGAGCCCAGACCTCGCGGACCCCATAATCTTCCAAGTTCCTGGACCAATTAGGCTCATATTCGAACTTGATAATTGTAAATGCACGAACTACTTGTTTACACTATTCCATAAAGATTAGATCAATAGTTAGCAAGTTATCATCAAACAAATAATATGCTTACATAGAAACATACAACTTACTTTGCGCGATAGAATCGGAACGAGGATATTCGCCAAAGAACCAAAGTTACCGACATAGCTCGCAAGGTTTGCAAGTTGAAGTGGCGCAGGGCAGGCCACATCGCTCGAAGAACTGACAACCGATGGGGAAGAAAGGTTCTTGGCGACCGCAAACCGGAAGACGCAGCGTAGGAAGGCCTCCCACTAGGTGGACCGACGACATAGTAAAAGTCGCGGGCAACCGGTGGATGTAAATGGCAGGTTGTCGTACAGTGTGGCGGTCTAAGGGGGAGGCCTTCGTTCAGCAGTGGACGTCTCCGGGCTGATGATGATGATGACAAACATACAATGCGATCCCCAAGCCGCCTGCAAAGCGTGGGGATTTTGGCAACGCCTCCCTTCGTCTTTGCCTTCGTCCAGCAGTGGACGTTTTTTGGCTGATGAGTATACTTACATGCAAACAACGACTTGTCTTTTTCTCTTAGACGTAGAGACCTTTCCTTCGCTTGGCCAACAAGACTAAAACATGTTTAATTATGCAAAGAAAGAAGTCCGCAGCACTGAAGACATTATTAGCACTTCTCAATGCAAATTCCTTCCGATTGAATGAACGATCGAACGGAAGAACGAATGAACGAAATAATTAATGAGTGAATTGCAATCAGTGCAAGACGGGGCATTTTCTTTTGAGAAAGTAATTTGCGTTGAATTGAGTTGCTTTCGTTCGGGTCTTTTCAATATTTTGATTTCTATTTAATTTTAAAATAGCTGTCAAATGTAAGATGTTTCTGAGGTGTTCTAGAGATGCATGTATTTTAATTCAGTTACATTTGTTTTTTGGTGAAATGTAATGTAATATATTTTGATGCGATGGCTTGATGAGTTATTTGATAACTTACCCGTAGGGAAAGGTACCCATATCGGGTACAGTTACCCCAGAGGTGTTAAGTTGCCCGGACGACGCCGAGTTTGTCTCGCGCTAATGAAGTGGCAGTAAGCTGCCAATTATTGTGGTGGAAGCACTCGGTATCCTTATAGCGGGGTATACTGTGACACTGCTTATAATTAACTTGTTTTTACCAGCTACCAACGAGTTACTTTTTGTGACATAGTTAATGAAATTTGACAAGCAAATTTGCTCTTGACCAAGCGAAGCGAAGTTCTCTGATTAAGGTATAGGCCTGGGTATGACCTAAAACTGCATCCATTACCACCGGAAGGCGGGCAGCACCGTCCTCTCGGTTAACGGTGATGAGCATTCTGCGATCCCCAAGCCGCCAAGCGTGGGGATTATGGCAACCCCTCTGGGAGGGCTTCGTCGAGCAGTCGACGTCTCCTGGCTGATAATGAAGCGAAAGTATCTGAGTTTAAGTGCCCATTCCCCCGAACCCCTTTCCATACAACATTCCACCCCTTTCCCCCTCCCTTAGGGGTCGAATTTCGAAAAATCCTTTCTCAGTACGCCCCTACACATCGAGACGAATACACCCTCAAAATTTCAAGTCTGTACGACCAGCGGTTTGGGCTGTGCGTTGTCTGTCAGTCAGTCAGTCAGTCAGTCAATCAGTCAGGGCAGAGCCTTTTATATGTATAGAAGTCTCATAAATCGATTAATAAATGTTTAATTTTAGGTTAGTTTTAATTAGGTATTTAGTTTAACTGTTTATAATTATAATTTGTCGTTAGTTCTAAATATTAAAGATCTTTTCATGAAAATGTCGTAAAAATGCAAACGAAAACACATGCAACTCTGGAATACCTCAGAAACATCTTACATTTGACAGATAAGTAATATTTTTGTATGAAGTCAAAGATTGCGCGGTTTGGGCCCTACGAAATTGACTTGAATTTAGCTTGAATACAACTTGATGAGGCTTTTACAAAAGTTTCGGGTTGGGTGTTTTAAAAGACTTTATTAAAAAGAAACGGCGGGGCCTGCAACTAATTTTGCGCGTTCGTCCGTGAAATATGGTTTCATTTAATTTTTTGACTGAAATTATTTGTTCCGTATTTTGCTAAAGTAGATTTTTTGCTTATTTTTCTGAATTTCCCAAAAAAGAGCACTAAATTATATTCCCCGGGCTTCTTATGTTTGTACATGTTTTCATGTATATTTCTACTACATATACATTTTAATCAATATCCTGAATGAGCAATTTGGTTTTGTGATCTTAATAGATTACAGTCCAACTATCTTTAGCTCAAACATAAGTGAATATATAGTAGTAATATTACCTACAAAGTGTCGAATTGATAACCTCCCTTTTTTATGTCGGTTTTTTTTTGTTTATTTTGTCTTAGAGAATTAATTACATAGCTCAATTTATAACTCTGCCAAACTGCATAGCAGTTTGTAGGCAGACATCGACTCTCATATTAATTACTATTTACTACGATTTAAAAAAAATGGGTAAAAATGGGTATTTACCTCCGTGCGAAGGGGCGGGTTAGCCGACTAGCCATCTAGTCATCTTCATTCGTCTTTCATACTTTTTTTTTGTTTTATCATTTAGTCAAGTCATAAACAAAACGATTGCCGATTGTCAAATTAGACTCACAATAGGCTAGATGACTGGTTTTTTTTAATTGTCCTATACAAATGTGGCCCATAAATATAGCTGATAAATGAAAAGAAAATTAAAATCTGATCAATAATAAGCAAATTATAAGCATTTTAATATCATGCTAGACAGAGAGGCGAAACAGCAAATCGAGATGTCACTTCTCTGTACGCCATATAAATTATATTCTGACAAGTAAGGCGTGACGTAATTTTTTGTTTTGTGGGAAAGGGACAGAGTTGTCTCTAACAAAAACTTTAAATGCTCATATATCAGAACATTATTAACCGATTTAAATAATGTTTTCAATTACCATACTATATTCACATACTATTGGTTTCAACGATATAAACATCAGTCATCTAGCCTTTTTTATGATAAACCTACTGCGAACGGTACACCTCCCATATTTGTATCAACTCGCGTGTTTTTTTACCAAAGCGCCTGCAGGAAATGGCTCCAAATGAATTCAATTACCGTAAATTCACGCTATGAAACGCGAACATGAATGCGGCTAACTATCTGGGTCATTGCAGTTCGTTACAGTAGTATTGTCTGCTTTCACACTAAAGCCAGTTGTTACAGTTCGTACAACTGAGCAAGTACTCAGTGAGAGCTCTGCGTTGGGTCATCTTTCGGTGATCTGCACTAGATAACACACCTTTGCCAGTTATTTAACCGCCAAGCAGTAGTGTGCAAGCATTACTGTGTTCCGGTTTGAAGGGCAATGTTACCAGAGAATTTACTGGGTATGAAGAGATTTAACATCTAATCTCTCAGGGTGACGAGCGCAGGGCAGTGCAGCGCAGGATTGTGATCGCAAGTTCACAATTCTGGCACTGCTACTGTTAGTGGCAGGCGTGACGCTTACCACCAGGCGAAAGTATTGCTAGTCTCGTCACGTGAATGCATAAAAAAAATGGTATTTTAACAAACTTAATGTTGTTCATAATGATGATAAAAATGTTCTTCGTTCGGTTTAGAACTGAATTTCCGTGTCACCCTGTATTTGTTCGATAATGATCAAAAAGAGAGCCAAACATAATTCGCTTTAAAAAAATATATACAACCAACTTCAACTTCGAATACCTAGATGACATCTCCATATTTTCTAGTCATTTTGATTTAAAAACCAAACTACTGAACCGATTTAGATAAAATGTATATGGGACCACCTCTAAAGTATTTATTACCTACCAAACAAAAAAAAGAAGCAACTAAATCAGTTCATAATTGGTGGAGTAATCGCGTAACATACATACAAAAATAATACATAAAGTCGAATTGAGAACCTCCTTTTTTGAAGTCGGTTGAAAATTCAAATCAATAGTAGTAAAAAGGAGTGTTTGCACTGCACAATACAGCTACTGGCTTGAATACATAATTCAATAGCATATTTTTATGCTATGGTGTGATGAGACGAGCGGGCGGATCCAGCTTTTATGTCAGGGTATCATATAGTCGAGTCGAGGTCTACTTAGCAGTCAGGCTCCAATTCCATTACAACTAGAAAAGCTATCAGTAGTCGACCTAACCCATCCCAGGGGGGGTCATGACCCCCATGCCCCCCCCCCCCGCCCTGGATCCGCCCTTGGAGACGAGCGGGACGTTGGCCTAGTGGTAAGCATTACACCTGCCAGCACAGCAGCGTAGCACGTGTCTGAATTGTGAAATTGCAAACCAAATCCTGCGCCGCACTGCACTGCGTTTGTCCCCTGATATAATAATAATTAGGTATAGGTATGTATCCCTTAGAGAAGTCGTTGCACAGATAAAAATATTAAGTTTGCCAACCCTTACATTTTCTTAAATATTATGTACGCTCGTAAAAATATTTTCATCACACTTGCTCGTAAAGTGGATCTTATTGCATCGGTTTTAGGCTCATAATCCAAGCTATTACGCACGCGTGCTTTTTACTTTACATTACGGCACATGGTGCTATAATAGGTATAACCAAATAAAGTCAAGTTTGTACGTGACAGCAATTAGACGTAGGTTAGGTTAGGAAGCACTCTTAACATAGCCGGGTAATACTTACAGTTTTTTTGTAATACCATCAAAGAGTTCTTGTGCCGCTGAAGTAAATGTCAACCTGCGCGCGCATTACTGATTTGGGCGCCATTTTCCGCAAATGTTTGTTGACGTTTTCGCTGTGTGGTTGATTATTATCAAAAAAAAATGTTTTTTCCTCGCAAGTGTGACGAAAACAGTCGTATGAAACTCTTGTGCTATGTTTCAATACACTCTCGGCTTCCTTATCGCGCTTGCCTGCGGCTCGCGCGCATAATACCGCCTCTAGTGTAATGACCAACATAGCACACTTGTATCATAATGTACTATTACAGGTTCAAAAAACGAAGTGATGTGCATAATAGGCTAGATGACTGGTTTTTTTTTTATTGTTCTATTAAAATGTGGCCCATAAATATAGCTGATTAATGAAAAGAAAATGAAAATCTGATCAAAAATAAGCAACTTATAAGCATTTTAATAACATGCTAGACAGAGAGGCGAAACAGCAAATCGTGACGTCACTTCTCTGTACACCATGTAAATTCTATTCTGACAAGAAAGGCGTGACGTCATTTTTCGTTTTGGGGGAAAGGGACAGAGTTGTCTCTAACAAAAACTTTAAACGCTCATATATCAGAACATTATTAACCGATTTCACTTATTTTTTCAATAAACATACTATATTTACTTAAATTCATAATTATATTTATAGCCGGGACTTAATCGCGCACAAATAAAAAATAAATATGATATAATATGTGTGTTATGTGTTCAAATCGCGAAAGTATAAAAATTTCATTTACTTAAATTCTTCATCAAAGCTATTGGTTTCAACGATATAAACATCAGGCATCTACCCTATTATTCGACAAGGAACAAGTCTAAGCTTGTTCTGCCGAAAACTAAACTAACAAAAACTGCCAAATCTTTTGTTAAAAATAGTATAATTTTCTATAATTTACTACCTAATAATTTGACAAATAAAAATGATACTAAGTATGTTTAAAAAAATACTTTAAAACTTTTTGATGGAAAAGGCTTATTATTATATTATAAGGACTTTATAAATGACAAAGACTCTCTCCGCAATCTGTGAAATATGTGAAAACGATTAATGCTATTATTGTTATTTTGTGAAAATGTATGTTTGTGAAATTGTATTGAAACAACTTGACGTTTACGTTGAACTTATGTACATACTTTTACCATTTACCATGTACTGAACGGAATGGCAATAAATATCTGAATCTGAAAGTGTACACTGATGTACCCATATTTGTAAATAAATGAATTGAATTGAATGTATAGACATTCTTCATACCCAGTAATATATCTGGTAACATTGCCCTTCCAACCGAAACCGTAATGATTGTACACTACTGCTTGGCGCTTGAGTTACTGGCAAAGGTGTGGACTACAATATAGTCCTATTACTATAATACTACACTGTCTAGTTACAAGTATATAGAAGTAGTGAAAACTGTCTAAAATACAATTTTCTCGTAGATTCAGCTGAAGTGAGTTCGTTAAAGCTCTTTTGTTGGTACCGCCGGAGCTTCCGCGCTAGGATCCGGTCCGACATTTTGTGAATTCATCGTGACCCGGATGAACTAAATATGGGGGAAATTCTCTCAAACAATATTATTTTGGGACTTTTACATTCCAAAATGGACCTGGGTATGTCCTTAAACTGCAACCAGACCCACCGGAGGACGGGCAGCAGCGTCCTCTTGGTTAACGGTGGTGAGGATTCTGCGATCCCCAAGCCACCTGCCAAGCGTGGGGATTATGGCAACACCCCTCTATTCAGGGAGAGACCTTCGTCCAGCAGTGGGCGTTTTATGGCTGATGACGACATTCCAAAATTTTAAGATCGTGTGTGGGTTCAATCGCGGAGCAGTACCAATAAGCTCTTTGGAGTTTATTTACAGAACTCAATACCAGCTTATTAGTGCAGAAAAAGATTGTGCAAAAACCATAGATCCGTAGAAGTTCGATGGCGAATGTGAATCTATCAACTAACTGGGTCAGCATGGAGAATAAGATCCAATGTGCCTTGTCATTACAATCAGCCTTTTTAATTGTCCACTGCTGGACTTTGGCCTATCATCCAACGCCGAATGGGCCATATTCACCGCTCTATAGCCCAGTTGCGGGTTGGTGTTTTCACATAAATGCTATTGAATTTATTCTCCGGATTTAAGCAGGTTTTCTCACTATGTTTTTCTTCACCAAAGACCCTATGGTATGAGTACCCGTACATAAACTCCAAAGAGCACATAGGTACGGGCCTGGTTCGAACCCGCGACCTCACGATTACAAATCAAGCAATCTTCCGATTAGGCTACCACGGCTTTTTGGCCTTGTCGGCCTTACATTTATTTAATTAAATAAGTAATATAATACGACGCATGATAAAGAACCCTCAAATCCAGCGGCGCGTCATTGGATGAGGATCCGATGGATTCGAAAAAAATTATCAGTTTAAAAAAAAACTCTGACGTACTCGCAGTGGCTAGCAGTGGTTTTTAAACTACACATTTTCGAATGAGGGGAAGTTGGACTATCAGTCAACAGGGTTTATAGTCTTTGCTTAGCGCTACCATTCTGCGGAACCCTGAAAATTCAACAAAAATGTGTCAAACCAAGTCAGTTTCCATGGTAAGGGCGTATACACGTAGAAAACGGGCTACCAGCGCCGATCTACCAGCGCTTATCGTCACTGGTCCGCTCAGATAACCGCTACATAAAACAAGCGGACATAAGGAGGGGTCTCAGGGGCCGAATGTCTTCAGTAGCGTGGAAAATGTCGAGTTCATTAGCCAATGAATTTTTTTGTTAGAAAATGTTAGTGAGTGTCACGTGTTACTAATGGCGGCCTTGGGGCCTTCCAGCGCTGATCAGAGCAGGTCAGAACTTGGCGGCGACGTTCGGCACTTATCGGTGCTGGTTCTGCACAAAGTATAGAGATCACCTGTGCCGGCTACCTGCGCGGATCGGTTCCGATATGCGCTGGCAGATCGGCGCTAGTAGCCCGCTTTCTGTGTATAGTGTATACGCCCTTAGTCACTGGCGTGGTTATAATTTCGTGAAATCATGTATCCAACCCACACGGTACAATTCCGGTCTACGCCAAAACTTTAGAATCACAAAGCCTATGTTAATTTTGTACGGAACTCTTCGCCCTGCTATGATAATCGCCGGGTTAAACTTGGTGCCCGCACTTTCTTTGACTATGTGGATGTTTTGTGAAGAAAGTTTTTGTGCAAACATACAGTTCACGATGATATTTAAATAGGAAGATGTGGTCTTAGAGAAATGTAACCTAGGTCAATGTATGGCTCCGTATCGAAAGGACTATCAGGGTACATGAACACTCTGTCAAACTGCATAGCATAGCAGTTTTTAGGCAGACATCGACTCTCATATTCATTACTATTTACTACGAGTATGTAGGAGTAGGTATTGACATTTTAGCGATATAAGTAAGCATATAACTCAATATATGTTAACTTAAAGGTACACAAGTTATTTACATAGATATTCTATTTAGCAGTAGAGTTTTTTCAAGGCTAATTAAAATGTAGATTTATTTATAAATTGTTTCTCAAAATTATCAGGCAAATCATTGCATATTCTAAAGTGCAGATGGACGATTCTTCAAAAATAACCCAATATGTAGGTATATTATATATATATTATACGTTCAAGTGACAAGACGATCAAGACGTTCGCCTAGTGGTAAGCGTCACGCCTGCCACTAACAGTAGCAGTTGCGAACACAATCCTGCGCCGCACTACACTGCGTTCGTCACCCTGAGATATTAGATGTTAAATCTCTTCATACCCATTAATTTATCTGGTAACATTGCCCTTCAAACCGGAACACAGTAATGCTTGCACACTACTGCTTGGCGGTAAAATAATTGGCAAAGGTGTGGTACTTCCCCAGGCGGACTCTGCAGTAGAGTCGTACCACTACAATGATTGTTCTTCAGTCTGACAAACGACAAACTCAGATGCTATGTCCACATGGCTTTGCTCTCATTTAGATTCTTTCATTATTTTTTCCAAGTGATAATTAAGGCTGCCACTTGTGGCATTAGCTTTTTCCTTATGACTTTCAGTTGTTGGATTAGTTAATAATTTTTCATTTTAATTTCTGGTTATAACTGGTTTTGTTGTCTTTTTTGTATGTAATTTGTTTTGGTGTAAATAACGTTTTTTCTATCTATCTATTTTACATTTTTCATTTCCTTTTCAATCTTTTCTTCTTATTCTAGGTTTTCATCACAGCTAAAATAAGATCTTCCTTTCCAATCCAAAAACGAATACCACGTGGTATTTATTTTATTTTATTTAAGTATTGATACACAAAACAGAACATAGTCAAAACATATACATTATTAGCTAGGTACAATTTCGAGCCAGACTATAACCAGACTATGCGCCTACGCATGTGTAAACAGCACCGTATTAGTAGGTATTAGTTTATTACCGTATTTAATTATATTCCCAACGAGTTTTTATCTAGATACCTCATTCCTAATTATCCTACTTCCTACTAAATTATATACCTATGTAAAAGTTTGTGAGATTTAATGTTTTTCTAAGTTAATCACGCAAAATGGCTCACCGGATTTGAATTAAATTTGGTACAGAGACAGCCAGGAGTCGCGGGTAAAATCTCGAGGCAATGCTAGTATCAAACAATAGTATTTTTTTTTTAAATAAAATATTGGCTTGCTTTTGACTGCCATTTCGTCTGATGACAAACGAAATGCAGTCTACGATGGAGCACGCTTGCCTTATAGAAGAAACCGATTCACTCGCGACTTGAAGACACCCAGATTATACTCGTAATTCGGGAAACACCCACTCGGGCAGCGTATTCCACTGTTTAGCAGTTCGAATAAAGAAAGTGGAATCAAACCGTTTCGTACGAGTTTTTGGTATATCAACCATAAAACGGTGCCGGTTTTTCTCCTCATGCAAGACTTTATCTGGAACAAGGATCAAAAAATCTTAATACGATACTTAAGTACCTATATTTTACGATATTTTTTTCTATACGACATGAAAATAAACCGTATCTCCTGTTTTGATTTATCGAAGGGTCGCGATGCGGGCACCTATTTACATAACTTGGGAGATATTTCTGTGTCTAACTTTGGAAGTTGTTGTATCTTGAAAAATGTTTGCGGAGGTGTACCGGAGTTTGTTATTTACGGAGTCAAGGTGTAGGGATGGGAAATCAATTTTCGATGTATCCCTGTTCCTTTTCCTAGTTTTTTTTAATTTGTTGCTGGCGTTACTGACTACGAAGTCCGTGCTTTTGTCAAAACAATTTTTTTTGTCACTTATACAACAACACATGTATGTGTGTGTTTATGTTTTATATATTCGTTTATTATAAATATTGTAGGTATTTTAAGTATTACTATGTATTTTTACTATTACATATGTCGCAATCGAGTCGTATCCGGGACGCCAGCGCCACCTGGTGGCACTCGATGGAGTCGGTGACGTGCGCGCCGTCGATCGGTGACTTCACTTTCCCATTGACGAGCGGCGCGTGCGGTGGACTGAACCATCGCGCGTTCTGTGATACGTACCTACCTACAACTTATTTGTGCCTACCTGATTACTGTACTGTGCCTGTGAAGATTATAATTTGAAGATTGTTTGTACGAGCTTGTTTTATTCTCATCCGACACTACCCACCGACGACGCCCACTGCTAAGAGGATCAACGATGAGTGCTGATGATGATGATGGCGAAAGGACCCTCCTCCGTCCGTCCGTCATCAGAAGTGGGATCAGTGTTGGATCAGAACAAGGAGACAAACATCTGGCGAGCCATGTTCGAACAAACAAGATAAGAAGACGCGAGCATTGATTGAGGCGCTCCAATCACCAAAACCAGCCTACCGTGAAGAACTACCTGCATGCGATCCTGAAAAAAGATACCGACGCAAGATCATTGTGCGTGACGGCAGATTTGTGTTTCGCCAAAAATCCACCAAGCGGCAGTCGTCTTGTTCTGGCGGTCAGCAAGGCGCTAAAAGGTAAAGCATCGACGTGGCTATCACAAATTGCCTACGAAGGAATGACATGGCACGAGTCTATGATAATTTTCACGGCACGGTTTATTTCGACCGAGACATTGGCGGGTACCCTCATTAAAATGAACGGCGAAAAACTGGGTGAAAACGAAACACTACCCACGTTCGCGAGTCGTTTGATTACTTCACTGACTAATCATTGGAAAGACGTGAACAAGGAGGAAATTGCCGTAGCAACAGTACTTGCACACATTTCACAGTTTGACCCGTGACTTCAAAGAATGGCGTTCACTACAAACGTTATATCGAGGGAGACAAACTGCAGCAGGAACTGAACGCATTTTCACACTTGAAGCGCTAGATCACCATCGGACAAAGCTAATTTGAGTGCAGAAGCAATCCCATAGACTCGAGTGGCAGACCTGCACCACCTACATTATCAAGTCAAGCAGCGCAGCAGCCGATAGCGAAGCCCTTGGCGTGCTTTAAATGTGGCAAGCCGGGTCACATAGCCATCCGGTGCACGAGCGACGGCGGCGGCGGCAGTGGCAGAAGCGGCAGCGACGGCGGCGGCGGCAGTGGCAGAAGCGGCAGCGGCGGTGGCGGCAGAAGCGCCGGCGGCGGCAGAAGTGGCAGCGGCGGCA
This sequence comes from Erannis defoliaria, assembly GCA_905404285.2. NCBI lineage: Eukaryota > Metazoa > Arthropoda > Insecta > Lepidoptera > Geometridae > Erannis > Erannis defoliaria. The sequence continues at coordinate 3,382,051 of FR990090.1, read as the reverse complement.
GAAGCGGCAGCGGCGGCGGCAGAGGCGGCAGCGGCGGAAGCGGCGGCGGTAGCGGCGGCAGTGGCGGCGGCAGCAGCGGGCGGCTGACGTCAGCGGCATGCGCAGCGAGTGGCGCGTTGATGTCGGCGTCGTACAACCACCATCGGGCGTGTTACATCACAAAGGTGAACTGATATGCTTTGCTTATGATTCTGGCACTGAATGCTCGTTGGTAAAAGAAAGTTTCGCTTCGAAATTTAGCGGTAAACGTTCTAGTAATGTTGTTGCTATGACTGATAATTGGTCAAACACGAGTGTTCAGTACAGAACAGATTTTATTGTGTAGTGATTAACGATCACTCTTTCGGAATTTTGTTGCATGTTTTGCTCGACAACTATTTGCAAAGTGATGAGGTCGCGAGATTTTAAACCAGGGTTTTTCTGTAAACATAGAGGCAACGGAGCTTTCGTTAACTAAAGTTCTTTGTACGTACGGCGTACGGAAAGATTTATCTCAGAAAAGATGAAAACTCCCCCATTATAAACGTTAAGTCTGAAGCACAAATTCAGCAATTGTTGATAGAGTCGTGACTAGAAGATACATATTTTGTGCCACCTTTAGATTTATTAACATTATCTTTGATTGTTTTATTGATAGCTTTATTTATTGCCGTTTTGAAAACACAAACCTATGAAAGTACACAAACATACACACATAACACTTTTTTATATACTTCACTTTACATAAACTCAAACAAACGCGCATATACTTATATGAACCTTATAACTGGAAAAAAAGCACTTACATTTCACATGTCAAATAAAATCACTCTTAGTTTATACATATTTAGTGGCAAAGTGGTGTTCCATAGAAATGATACTTATAATCTTAAATTTTTAACAAATGGTTAGTTCACTAAGTACCTTGAAAGAGATAGACAACGCTAGTATTGCGAAAGCATTACTATGTGACACTGAGGAACTAACTAACCATATTAATGTCCACAGGAATGATCTAAAAATTTTCTGCCAAAATATAAGAAGCGTATACAACAATTTTGACGATTTGCAGCTAACTCTTGCTGGTTTAAATTTTGATTCGGATATTCTAATACTAACTGAAAGTCATCTAAATCTTAACAAGCCCATTCCTATTATATCAAATTATCACGCATTTCAGACCACTAACCATCTAAATAAAAACGATGGAGTAATTGCTTACGTTACTGATAAGATTAAAACTAATATCAGAGAAATAATTTTAGAACACGCCTCTTGCTTAGAAATTAAATTTAACAATACCATAGTTTTAGGTGCTTACCGATCACCATCGAACACTAATGCCGACAGGTTTATAAACTCGCTAAATTCGTATCTGGAAACAATAAAAACTTATAACTGTATAATCCTGACTGGAGATATAAACATAAATTTAATATCAAGACCTGATGAACAGACGTATGAGCGCTCTAACAGGCATAACTATCTGTCTATGTTGAGCTTACATGGAATTCTACCAGGCCATATCCTCCCAACTCGTATAGATAACTGTTTAGATCACTTTATGATAAAACTAAGGAAGGATAAAGCTTCAGCTCACATAGCTATATTAAATACTTCCGTTACTGACCACTCCCTAATATTTCTTAACCTAACCAAAGTAAAACTAGCAAGTAAGTGTTCGAAAACAACTACGGTTACAAATTTTGACAAAGCTCTTGAAAGTCTAATTAATAAAAAAGTTGAGGAATTACTTTTTTTAGATAACCCTAACACTATCGTTGAATCTTTAATTAATAAAATAACTCTGGCTTTACAGGAAAATACATACACTAAGGACATATCGAAAAAGAATCGGACCCTAAAACCTTGGATAACTCCTGGCATATTAAGATGTATTCGAAATAGGAATAAACTTCAGAAGCAATCGAAAATTGACCCACATAATGACGTATTAAAATTAACTTTTAAAAGATATAGAATATACTGTAATAAACTATTAAAAAAACTAAAAAGAAAACATGAAAGAGAAATGCTAGCTAATTCGATTAAAAATAGTAAAAAACTTTGGCATAGCATTAATACTATTACACATATAAAAAGTACTAAAACTGATAATGTTAAACTACTGGAAGCTAAGAATTCACCCGTTGATGCAGTTAATTTTGCAAATAGTTTTTATATAAATATAGGTAAACAGCTTGCAGAGGACATTTTGGCGAAACATAGAATAGATCCTAATAGTCCCTCTGTAGCAGAAGGTGCGCACCTATCTTCTTTTGTCTTACTCGAGACAGATCCAAAAGAGGTACACGATATTATCATGCAACTTAAACCTAATAGTGCCCCTGGGTGGGATAATATACCAAATAGCTTTCTAAAATTAACCAAACATATAATTATCCCAATTATTGTTCATTTGGCAAACTTATGTTTCAAGCAGGGTGTTTTTCCCACGTTTCTAAAGAAATCAATTGTTACTCCAGTGTATAAGAATGGGGCCAGAGACGACGTCAGTAATTATAGACCAATTTCGGTTCTGCCTTCTATTTCAAAGATTTTAGAAAAACTTTTAAACAAACGACTAATAAGTTACTTAAATAAATATTCAATTTTGGCTAATTCACAATATGGGTTTAGACAAGGCAGGTCAACTGAAGATGCAGTTACCGCTATAACATCGCTTATCACAAAACAATTAGATATGGGCCAAAAATGTTTGACAGTGTTCCTTGACCTGAAAAAAGCTTTCGACACCGTCTCTGTCCCTATTCTTATACGAAAACTGGAACACATAGGTATTAGAGGTACACCCCTTGAAATTTTTAGAAGCTACCTTTCAGAACGTACACAAAAAGTAAAGATCGGTCAGTACATCAGCAGCGACTCGAGCATTACGTTTGGTGTACCACAGGGAAGCGTTCTTGGTCCTATCTTGTTTCTGGTGTACATAAACGACCTATGTAGACTGGAGGCAAATGGTGCTCAAATTTTCTCATACGCTGACGACACTGCAGTGGTATTTACTGGCAATAACTGGGACACAATTCGTAAGGAAGCTGAACAGGGATTGTCCAAGGTTGCCTTTTGGTTGAACAATAACTTACTTACGCTTAATACACAAAAGACGAATTACATATGTTTCTCTATTAACAACAAGGGACAGCCCAGTTCAGACCTAAATGTCAAAATTCATCAATGTGGCAACTCGACCGCTTTCGTCGGTGGCCTCTGTGGATGTCCTGATATTGTTAAGGTTGACAAAACTAAATACCTGGGTATAATTTTGGATCAAAGGCTTTCTTGGCATAATCAAATTGAACTCCTCAACGATCGAATTAGGAAATTAATTTGGATTTTTAAAATTCTTCGACATGTAGCTTCTCTTATATTACTTAAACAAATATATACTGCTTTAGTTCAATCCGTTATAAGCTATTGCATTCCGATATGGGGAGGAGCGTCAAAAACAAAGTTTCTTGAGGTGGAAAGAGCTCAACGTGCTTTACTGAAAACCATGCTTTGTAAATCGTTTCGTTTTCCAACATACGAACTGTATCAACTATGTGACCTTCTAACCGTTAGAAAATTATTTATTCTAAACTCAATACTTAAATTACACAAAACTCTAGTTTATAACCCCCAAATCCTAAAAAAAAGAAGAAAAGATATTATCATAACAAAATGTAGCGTAAAAACATCATTTGCAAGACATCAGTTTACTGCACTAAGTACCTATCTATATAATAGAATAAGTAAATCTGTTCCAATATACCACAGAACAATATTTGATTGTAAAAAAAACGTAACAGATTGGCTTAAACCACTTTCTTATGATGAAATTGAAAATTTACTTAATCCACTACAATAAACTTCACTTGGGTAATTTTGAATTTGTGTCTACCTGTCCAGTGTTATTGATTATTAAGCAGAGTATTAATAACATTCAAAAAAGGTTAATTTCACGTTCATTACACAAGCACACACACACACACACACACACACACACACACACACACACACACACACACACACACACACACACGCGCGCATATATATATATATATGTATATATATATATGTATATATACACACACATACACGTATTCACATCTCACACACTTATGCAAACACATACACACAAACTCACCTAACTGCGCATTCTCCATCAGAGAAAACGGCTTATTGTAATCTACTTACATCTTGGAGGATTTACCTCTTTCTCACTTTCATAATTTTTATTACTTACTATACTTTCTGTGTTTCATAAATTTTGCATTTTTAAGCTGATTGTCACATAAATTCATACCTAATGATAGTTACATTTATGTACGATAAATACACTAATATTTGTAATGGTTATGGAAGAGTGAGGTCTTCTGTCACAAGTATTGCTATACTCAAAAGAAGGCCTCCACAATTGTTGTTTAAAACGTGTATTCTAATGTAATAAACATTTTTTCATTTTTCATTTTTTCATTTTTTGTGTAAATTCGATGAGTCATAATAATGATACCACGCTTCATTCAGATTTAACTGCTACTCGTATCGTGACTGCAGTAGGTAACAGGCAATGATAAGTCTAGGCTTTGATTTTTTTATTAACGGTTTACCTACGACGAGCTAAAGATGATGCGGATCAAACGTAGCGTTGATAGACGAATGGTAGTGAAGGTAGACTGCCATGAGAGATTTTTGGGTTCAAGTCTTGACTTCAGAAAATGCCAGCAGGTCACGTATCAGTCGAAATGGATGTAGATGATGTTAACGATGAAGTTCAAATTTGATTTCTGATTGAAACTTGAGTAAGGGGACTCTAGGTGCTATAGTGAGTTGTGTTCGACCGTGCCAGTAGCTAATTCGTAGTCGTAACCCGGTAGAAATCGGTATCTCTTGAGGAAACTCAAGTAGTCCGTGGGAGCGCGGAGTGCGTTTGGCTCTGGTCGAGGTCGGGGTCTGTAAAGACCATTACGTGTGGTCACGAGGGGGTGACACACGGGAGATCTTTGAGGGATCTGATCCATTCGCTGGATGTGTGAGAGCAATGCGATTGCTAGTCGGCTGGATAGCCGGGGCTCTAGATGTCTTACTCGAGAATTTAGAGAGTTTGTAGAGTTTATGCGAGAGTTTATAGAGTTTAAGTTTTGTGAAAACTGTGTACAGTTGTACTGAGCAATTTGGTTCGAACGACTGTGATGCGTGGCTCTGTCTGTGTACGTGGCGTTAGAGGTTTTACTCGAAGGATTCTGTAAGCTTGGCAGTATGTTCTCTTGTAGAGTCTGAAAAGTTGATTCGAACGACTGTGGTACACGGCCCAGGCTACTGATGTTTGTAATTTCGGTTATTCTAATGTAACATTATTGATTAAGAAATAAAAATTTAGAGTTCGTTTTCGTTCGTAGAGTTCGTTCGTTATTCAACGGGTAAATGAATCTAGAGTTTGGTCAGGAGTGACCGAGTGGAACAAATTTCTGTCGTAGACTATTTGTTCGCAGGGTAACCATCACACGAGGACGTGTGCAAGCAGGATGGCCGTGTCGCAATCGAGTCGTATCCGGGACGCCAGCGCCACCTGGTGGCACTCGATGGAGTCGGTGACGTGCGCGCCGTCGATCGGTGACTTCACTTTCCCATTGACGAGCGGCGCGTGCGGTGGACTGAACCATCGCGCGTTCTGTGATACGTACCTACCTACAACTTATTTGTGCCTACCTGATTACTGTACTGTGCCTGTGAAGATTATAATTTGAAGATTGTTTGTACGAGCTTGTTTTATTCTCATCCGACACTACCCACCGACGACGCCCACTGCTAAGAGGATCAACGATGAGTGCTGATGATGATGATGGCGAAAGGACCCTCCTCCGTCCGTCCGTCACATATATATATATTTTATGTTAGAATAATATTATGGTACATGTTTATGATTTCACACACTTTTCTTTTCTTGCACACCCCGTCTTCTATGCATTCTATAAATCCTCTCCATCCAAAGGTTGCCTGGAAGAGATTGCTTTTAGCAATAAGGCCGCCACTTGTTCCAATATTTAAGTTTATTAAATTATTTCTGTGTAATTCTTGGTGCGAACAATAAAGAGTTAATCAATCAATCAACACATGACACATATTAACATTTATCCTTTACTTTTGATTAAGTACGGGAGAGAGCTAAATCCTCCTTTACAAATTATGTACCTGTTAGTGTGGTTTCCTCAAGAATAAAATATATATTTTAGCCTGTGTCTCTCGAGACGATTTGAACGATACTCCATACATCTTAATCCGTTCAGGCATTTAGAAGCTATGGTCGGACAAAGAAACTCACTGACATATAAATACACAATTTTTTTGGCAGTCGTGTAAAAAATATCTGATAAGTATAAATTTAATCTTAAATCGTGGCTACCTAAAGCTCAAATTCCGAAAATCAATAAGCAATTAGTACTTTCATGTTAACGTAGAGTTCGCTCGTAGTACTCCTATGTGGTTGAGCTCCGAACCAATCAAAACTTTTGTTCTGGACATAAAGTTTTACTGAAAGAGACATTTTTTGGATTCTGTATACAAAATATTTTTTCAACAAAAAGTACTTATGTACAAAAAGATGATCTGTGGCGCTAATACCGTGACAGTAGGATTCGAAAAATCTTAAACTTGCGGATTAGAGCTTCCGGTTGTTTTTTTGTTGCCGCGATGTTTAGAAGTTAGCTAGTAGGTTTTAATAAAAAAAATTAGAATTCAGCATCCTTTTAAATTATGCTATATATATGGTTAGTTCTAATCAGTTAGCATCCTTTTAATGGCATATTCTGTACATCATAACAAACAACTTTTACTATGGGGCCAACATTGAAATCGCGAAGGAGCCTTAAAAGGATGCTAACTTATTAGAACTGTAATAAAGCGCGCTCCAGAGAGCGCCAGCGCAGCACGACATTCTACCCGCCCCCACCCCCTCACCCGCAGAGCAACCGCTGTCATCGCGCGCGCGACGCGCAGCGGCCCGCAGTGCTAAGCAGGACGCAGCTGCACGCGCGTCGGGCTCTGTTTTCACTCTTTGAAAAAGGTCACCGGATGTGATCGAAACTATAGTCGGAGTATCCGATTTAATTAAACGTGAGTATTCCCGTATGAATAAAACAAAAACTGTAATAAAAAAAAAATTTTTTTTTTGTTTTTGAACTACTGTAGCTAACTAACTACTTTTTGTTACTGTAGGGATAGAGATAGATAGATATATAAATAAACTCTTTAAGCACCAAAACAAATGTACTTAATTGGGGACAGAGCTTTGATTAAGAGAGCTAGATCCTCCAAGGAGACAGAGGCATTTGTATTTGTGCAATACACAATTATAAAACAAATATAATAATACTAGAGGTCCCCCCCGCGACTTCGTCCGCGTGCGGAAGAAATTCGGACTGCTCCCACAATTCTCCACTTTATATCATTCCGAGCAAACTCTACCAACTCTACCGACTCTACCGACTTTACCGGCTCGACCGGCTCGACCGACTCTACCGAACCCACCAACCCCCCCCCCCCCCCCCTCCCAACTTCCCTTCCTTTGAATGAACTACCCAAATATACATTTTCATCACTATAACTTCAAAAACAAAGAACTTTCCGTACAACATTCCACCCCCCTCCCCCCCCCTTAAATCCTCCCTGTAATTTTTTTTTTTAGAACAGTATTTTTTATTTTAAATGAACTATCCGAATCCAAATTTTCGTGACTAAAAGTCCAAAAACAAAGGACAGTCAGTCAGTCAGTCAGTCAGTCACGATAGAGCCTTTTATTATATTAGATAACAAAACAGTTTCTTTTCAATGAGGTATTTTCCCGAGTAACGAACATATTCCACTTTAAAGAGTCATATCCATTTATCTCGATCCTATATCCGCCTCGGAATCAGGATATTCAATTAGTAACTGATAAAGTTACACAACAGCCAGGCGCCGCCGGGTGAATTATCTAGTTTACACTTTGAGTTCACTACTATATAAGTTATAGGTATATTCAGCTAGTTATGAATGTTATTATTGCAACCATGAAAAATTAAGCCGTTTAACTCGCAGGACTTAAACCTGCATACGGGTGTCCGAATGCTTTGCCAATGGGAGATTTTCTGACAGGCAATAAAAAAGAAGCTATCTACAATGGGCTCCGACTTTGCGCAGACCAAAAAAGGAGGTTAGAAGCTACGCTACCTTTTTCATTGAGACCAGACGTGGCAGTCATTGTCAAGTTTTTTATATTATTCATGTGGCACATATCAAAAATGTATTATGTAGTTTTTGACTGGCACTAGTCTGCGCTATCTATCGAGTTGAAGAAAACTATTTTATTTAAAAGCGTGTTTGGATGAAAAGTAAGTAAAAGGTGTATTATTTTTAAACACATCGTTTAATGATTAAGAACGTGAATATTTAAATTTTAAAAAGTATTACAGGTAGGGGAAAATCCTATAGAAGCCGAGTAACCGAATAGAATTTTGGAAAATAATCTGGTTTAGTCAAAAAAATAAAAACAATTTACTAACAAAAAAGGCTATTTTAATTCAAATGCTCTAAATTATCAGGGACAGCACCACATTATTTTTTACGAATTACACAGCCAGACTAATGTTTTAGTAGAGTAACCGTTTTTTTTTATTTCATGCCTATATTTTGATTAATTAAACAGATCTCCGTTAACTAAGAGGACGCTGCTGCCCGTCCTCCGGCGGTTCTGGATGCAGTTTTAGGACATACCCAGGTCAGGACGTACGGTGGTAACACTCTGCGATCCCCAAGCCGCCTGCCAAGCGTGGGGATTATGGCAACCCCTCCCTATTACGGGGAGGCCTTCGTCCAGCAGTGGTCGTCTTCCGGCTGTTGATTTGATGTGATGTGAAACAAATCTCACCTAAATTGCTCAAAGCTATCATCATTATCAATTATATCATGCGATTTTCGACTCTAAACTAATGCAATACGCGCGCTAGAGAAGTCTCAGGCTCTCAGCCCTACCCACCATATTTCTCAAACTGTATATACTAATCAACTAAAGCGTTGATGGTGCCATCAAATTAAATCAAAATCAAAGTAAATTCCACTTTGGAAATATTTTATTCTAATTACTTTATTTTAATGGCAAAGCAAAGGATTGCTGTACAAACCAGTATATATGCAGATTCTCCCTGGTAATCAGAATCTAATAAGCCTAAAACCATTAAACTGTAGAAAAAAAACACCAAAATTTTTGAGATAGACAGTTTACTATGGCCGCATCAAAAATGGAAAATATACGAAATAAAATATCTAAATATGATCACATTCAAATCAAAACATAAATGGTAAAATGGTAAATATCTCGTTTGTATAACCGCAAAAACTGTGAGTAAAAACCCTTAAAAGTCCCTGAGCCCATTTAATTACTTACTTGACTTCCTAAAGGGCCTCTATAAATAAAGATCAAGGCAGCGATGACGCTCAACTGGTCACTCATTACGCCCTGCTCATACGGGCCATTTGCTTTAACTTAAGTGGAAGCTTGTTTAACAAGTCGTGTTTTTATAATTATTATATTTCTTGAATATTTTTTGATTACAATAAGGTTCGAGTTACGACAGTTTTAAATGCTACTGGCATGTTGACAATAGAAAATATTTTGAATAAACCTGCCTAATACTAATAAGGAGGTTCCTCACTCTGCAGCCCTAACCACCGGCAGCTTGAGCCCTGCCCCGCTGCCGGCGGCACTCTAGGTTTAAGTTTTTTATAATATTTATGTTTTTAAATGTATACTTATAGTAATAACCTTAGATTTAAGAAAGAAAATAAATATGTGAATAAGAATAATATTGGTGGTAATTTTTCACATAGCGCCATTTAGCCCCAAACTAAGCAAAGCTTGTAATATGGAAACTAGATAGCTGTTAGAATACTTACCTATACACAATTTTTTATTTAATGAACATAAGTTAAAGTAATGTTGTAATAAGTTTAATATTAATTAATATATCATACAACATAAACTTATTATTAAATACATAATAATACACTGTATCGCATGTGACGTTTTTTAATAAATTCTTGACCTCCCCACGTCTCCACTTCTGATGCCTGTGGGTAAGTGTAGAATTAAAAAAAACTATCCCACTTAGATTTTCTAGTGGCCAGGTAACTAGAAAAGCTGGCTTGGTCTAGAGGTAACTTATACCTTGCACAAGTAACAAGTACAGCAAGTAGCAAGTAGCAAGCTCAGTTAAGCTACTTTTTATCCTAACGATCGCGCGTGACGATGAATAACGGTGATTATATGGTAGAAAGTATAGCTTTTAAGTTATTCCGGGAAATAAGTCCGATTTCATACAAATCCGTTCAGCCATTTTGGCGTGAAGCGATAAAAACACATACCGGCAAAATTTCACATTTACAACATTAGTGTGATGATTTTAAATTAAAATACGATAAGTATATAATAAATAAATAAAACTCGCTCGACGAGCGCCTTTTCGCTTTTCTGCGGATTTATTCGTAATCCTATTTCATTTATTCGATTGTTGTCTGCTATAACGTTGGTGAAATTGTGCACAGACTAGACGTAACTTTATTAACAAGTTGCTCACTGTAAGCGAATTCCCTATTCACTTATACCACAGAATAAATAATAGTACTACGTACAGAAAGTTCACTCCGCAAAGGAATTGAAATAAATAAGGACTCTATCTACTAGGCAATAAAGTAGCAATTCAACGCGCTGGATACCGCTCGCTATATTCACCTAGATATACCGCTCTCTTTCTATCACGTATGCTTAGTTACGTGCGACGAGGCTTGGGGGGTTGGGGGGGAGTTGGTAGAGTTGGTAGAGTCGGTAGAGTTGGCAGAGTTGGTAGAATTGTTCGCTAAAGAAATTGCTCAGGATGATTTACAGCGGCGAATTTTACGAAAGAAAGAGAAACACAACTGAAAAAAGTTGTGTGTGTTATTTTCGTCAGTTTCTTTTCTGTCTATGCATTAAAAACATTGAAATACCCACAGTGTGGAAACACTCCATCTAAATATACAATGATTCATAAATTTATCAATACTAAAAAAGTCACAATTTTAAACTTTAAGTTTAAAAATAAAAATAACTAGATATGCAGTACCTCAACGTTGGTAAATTGCAGTCGGTAGCAATCTGGCAGCCAGGCTATCATACGCGTCTAACGGCCTTACTAACGCCGTTCTAATTTAGTCACTGCTTAACCTTCTCTGTCTTGTTCTCGCACGTGACATTTCACGTCAGCCAGAAGTTTTCAGAGCATCTTAAACAGTGACTAAGGTTTGAGCGGCGTTTTATAGTAAGGCCGTAAACCTTTCATGATCGTTTTTTTATACTTGTCAACTCTGGAATTAAACAATGCAATTTGTTTGAGCTGTATTTCGCTCGCGTCTCCGTGTATAACTTGGAGGCACTACAATACCATTTTCAGACCTATCAAGTGGCTGAAAATGTTATAATAGGCACACGTTGGCCACACGTAACGCGCTGTACGCCATGTGCTGTGTACTCGTATTACATGTTGATTCAGGCGTTACTATGCGGAAGTCCATTTTGACCAAAATTGCTTTATCTATTTATTTCTAGTATATTTCCGCTCTAATATCGTTGCGAGTAATAACAGAATGAAGGGCCAAACTGCTGATTTTAAATTTACTGTAATTATTAACGTAAATTGTAATTCAACCTAACCTGAAACAAAAAATATATATACATGAACCAAAAAAGTCAATTAAACCTGAAAATAAAGCGCTGTACGTTTTCTATGCAAATTAATATTCGCTTCTACCGATGGGGAAGAAAGGTTCTTGAGTGGCGACCGCGAACCGGAAGACGCAGCGTAGGCGCGGCCTCCCACTAGGTGGACCGACAACATTGTAAAAGTCGCGGGCAACCGGTGGATGCAAATGGCAGGTTATCGTACAGTGTGGCGGTCTAAGGGGGAGGCCTTCGTTCAGTATTGGACGTCTGCGGGCTGATGATGACGTTTTCTATGTATTTAGTCCTGGGTATGTTGGTTGTTTAGAGTTGACACCGTGTAAAACGAAGGATTGAAATAGAGTATGTAGGTAACTTCAGGCGCTGTAGTGCATGGGAGAGTAGTTATAAAAGCTTAATTTGTTATGTGAACCGATTTTAAAACGCCATTCGAAAAAAGTTCAGCGCCGACCCGAAATCCGTAGTTTTAATATCATCGCCGAAGACTGAATTATAAATGCATTATAGGCTTCTAAGATACGTACCTATAACACCGCGAGGCGTGCTTCCAAAATTTTAATTACTGAAACCGGTCCAATAATAAATTCATTATGCAACGGTGCGTCAAGCGCCAATTGTTCCCTGACTCGCTGGTGGATAATGCCTTCCATTTCGATGACGAGGGAAAAAAGCGTCGAGTTTAATATTAATTTAGCTGTATTATTCTTATTATAAGTTAATTTTGCTGATGAATATAATTATGAATATCCTTATTTTACTAATAGCATTTTTTTTTATTTAGTTTCTTTTTATTATGTCTACAGAGTACATACAATAATTCATTTAAATTAAAATTAATCATTTTATTGTACCAAGTCATATTATAAATTCGGAAGATGTTAAATTCGAAAAAAGTGTTTTGACCACAGAGCTAAAATGTATTATACTATACAAGGTTTATTTTACTCTCGTACGGAACAATAGATCAACAGAGTTTTGGCGGGAACACGGAAAAATCACGTTATTTTCTATTCGTGTTAAAAATCATGTTATGTTATTTTCTATTATTTTCTTAAACTAGTGTTTTTTCGCGAATTAATGATTAAAAATGGTGGTGTTTTATTCATTGAGTGTTGAATTATACGCACGAGTGTGGGAAAGTGATATAATGTGGTGAAACATGTCTTTTCGTGTTGTTTTCAAAACTCCGTAAAAGCCCATAGTAAAATCAGCACAACTTTACTAGGGCATCACTGTGACTTGACTGTAACTAACTGTGGTTTCATGACATATTTGACTTGATGATTCTACACAAACTTGAACATTCATATTATACTTGACTCTGGCAGAATGCACAACGTGCGATGCCAATAACAAAGAAAAAAATACAGATCAACGGGATGAAAAAACGTGGATTTAAGGTTTCTGCATACGTAACGGCATACCCCCGGATGGGACGGGGACGTGACGTGCGTCGTCATTATTTCATTTTTCACGTGCTGTCCTGTCCCGTTCGTTTTCTCGACACGTGAATATTCAACCAACTTCAAAAATGAGGACTGCGACGACTGGACCTATGTGTTTTTGTCATGGCAAGATCTGGCAGTTTATCTTAGTATTAGAGTTTTGGCGGGAACGCGAGAAAATCATGTCGCTGCATTGTATTATTTTCTAAAACTTGTGTTTTTTCGAGTGTTAATGCATAAAAATGGTGGCGTTTTATTCATTAAGTGCTGATTTACGAGCAAGAGTGTGGGCAAGTGATATAATGTAGTGAAACGTGTCTTTTCGTGTTGTTTCCAAAACTCCGAAGAAGCTTGTAGTAAAGTTGCCACGACTTTACTAGGGCATGATTGGACTTGACTGTGACTTACTGTGTGTGACTTGGACTGTGACTACGACTCATTAAACTGCAGAAAGAAGAATCGATGAAGAAATATGTATTCGGCTGAAGGACTAGTATCCATGGTCAGGAACTATTAAAAACAACTATCTTAGTATTATTTTTACAACGAAAATAATGAACTAGATAAAAACAAAGCATAACAAAAGCAATATTTTAACTTCCAAAAAACAACTCTAAAAATATATAAGAGTGATTTACTGAGATTCCATAACTGCATTATGTTGAGGTAGGATTCTACTGCAGAGTCCGCCTGGGGAAGTACCACACGTTTGCCAGTTATTAAACCGCCAAGCAGTAGTGTGCAAGCATTATTGTGTTTCGGTTCAAAGGGCAATGTTCCGAAGAAATTACTGGGTATGATGAGATTTAAAATCTTATATCTCAGGGTGACGAGTGCAGTGCAGTGCGACGCAGGATTGTATTCTCAAGTTCACAATTCTAGCACTATCTAGAGGCAGGCGAGACGCTTACCACCAGGCGATTGTCTTGCTCGTCTCGCACACAACAGCAGTAAAAAAAGAGTAACAATCAAGTCATCAACTACATAAAATTAAATGTAAATGTAGAAAGTTGATGTGTTTCTAGTAGAAACACAATGCTCAAGTGATTTGAATATACGACTCAAACGGGATATATACAGATAAATACAGTATATATACAAATATATACAGTTTGACAATTCAGAACATAATCTATGGTTGTATTGAAACCATTGTAACCGAGATCAAACATTTATAACAATAAAATTATACAGGGTTCCGCGTAACAGTATTACTAAGACGAAAGAAGGTCATTGTACTCATTATTGTAAATAACTTTTATTAGATGGGTGTCACTCCGCAGTTTAGATATGTTCGGCCGGCGGTCCGTCCGGGTGGACAATGCAAGGCAGAAGTCAGTCGCCGCCCGCACGCTAGCCTCATCGCACGTAACTAAGCATACGTGATAAAAAGAGAGCGGTATATCTAGGTGAATATAGCGAGCGGTATCCAGATACCGCTCGCTGTGCGAGTTGAAATGCTACTTTATTGCCTAGTAGATGGAGTTCTTGTTTATTTCAATTCCTTTGCGGAGTTAACTTTCTGTACGTAATATTATTATTTATTCTGTGCTTTTACTACGGATCTACCAATGAGTTTTAAGGAGTTAACAGATTATCATACCACTGATATGAAATTCTCATAAACAAGCGTGCTTCATCTTCGATCACATTACTTTCCAACAGGTGAAATCGTGGACAAACGCATGCAAAGTTTGTTGTAAAAACTAACGTTTCGGTGAAGGAAAACATCACGTGGAACCCTGTATAATTCCAACCGCAGAAAAAATATGATATGTATAAATAAATGAAATAAATAAATAGATATCGTTGGACATTTTTCACACAGCGTCTTCGAGCCCCAAACTAAGCAAAGCTGGGTTATACAGGCTGTTAGTTTGGACACCGTTATCCTTCTAGGATTTCATTGTAGTCATCATTATGAACAACTTTTACTATGGGGCCAACCCTGTTGTTTGTATGTTACGCGATTACTCCGCTAATTATGAACTAATTTTAATGTTTTTTTTTTCTTTGGTAGGTAATCCCATCAGAGGTGGTCCCATATAAATTTTATCGAAATCTCGGTTCAGTAGTTTGGTTTTTAAATCATAATTACTATAAAATATGACGATGTCATCCAGGTATTCGAAATTGAAGTCGGTTGTATTTTTTTTAACGCGTTTTGATTTACAGAATATACCCTTAAAAGGATGCTAACTGATTAGAACTAACCCTGTATAAGCTTTAGTCCAGCAGTGGGATAATTATAAGGCTGATTACACTATGCAGTATAATAGTAGGTACTTAACATACCCTATACTCCTAACCCTCAATTTAAGCTCTCTTTGTTCCGTACCCATGGTGTTATCGATACCTACAAAGCTGGTACATTGTATAGTGACCATGATTCCCCTGACAAAGAGATTTGCTGCGGGCTATTTACTTCATTACCCGATAGAGGGCGGGACTGCCTCATACATTTTGTAAGGGCAGGACCGAATGTGGTAACCATAAGTTTGAAGATAACACGGACATTATTAAATTTCAGTCCTATTCACGATTTTCTTACTGAACTGTTTTGTTTTTCAAGATTACAAATTACTGAAAGCCTAAGAACTCTTTGAGCGACAAATTAAGTTTAATTGACACAACTCAACTTATACGAACTTGCTCAGTTTAACTATAGGTAGATACTGAAAGTGAAATTCAAAGTTATATCAAGATAGCATTAATTAAATATATTTTTGTGTAATCTGTTGCTTAGGTCACTACTCCGCCTGGGTCCGTGCTTATTGTTTATCAAATCATTTTGTTTTTCTTATCAACAAAAAATAACATAAAAAACTAATGACTTCTGAAAAGTATTTCGAAACAATTAATAACAAACAACAATTAAAAATTTATTGAAGGCTTTTCTAAATTTTCTAAACATTTTATTTATTTATTTTAAATATATTTTAATTCGACACTCTAGTTTTTTTTTTTTTCATATTCCTCGCCCAAGATATCAAAAGAGTCGTCCAAGATATCAAACAAATATCTTCAGAGCCTTTGTAATGTTATGTAGGATAACTTATATAATAATACTTAATATAAAATACTGGGCTTTTAAAGTAGTTCATTATTAAGTTATAGTCTAACGGTAAGATTTTCTTAGCTGAAACTTACTGATTAAACTTCCTCAATAATTATACAAATTCAAAAAACTCAATTTATTATTATTGTCCTGGATATTCGTTCTAAAAGTATGGGCCCTGTAGTAGTCCTATCTAACATCATTCATCCTTATCAGGAGCAAGCCCAAACTGTTTCTTTTCTTACATAACTTACTGAAGGAAGGAATGCCTAAAATATAAATACATATCACAGAATAGAAGGCTACAAAACGCAGAAAATGCATTTTTTGTACGTATAACTTTGGAAATTAGTTTTTAACTGATAATATACGTAGGACAGCTGGCAGCTTGGAGGATCTAGCTCTCTCTCTCACTGCCGTCAATCTCACTCGACCATTCAGCAACTGGCACGTGTTAGTGAACATA
This sequence comes from Erannis defoliaria, assembly GCA_905404285.2. NCBI lineage: Eukaryota > Metazoa > Arthropoda > Insecta > Lepidoptera > Geometridae > Erannis > Erannis defoliaria. The sequence continues at coordinate 3,365,351 of FR990090.1, read as the reverse complement.
TTGCTCATAATTTAAACATGAAAAAGTCTACGGGTATGTTTTTACTAGACATCGAAAAAGCCTTCGATACCGTCTGGCACAAAGGCTTGTTTCACAAGCTTTTAACATCAGGAGATGTCCCTATAAGCTTAATAAAAATCATAGAATCATACCTATCATACCGCTATTTCAAAGTATATATTGGCAAATATTCATCTGATCCATTTTGGTCCCCTGCTGGAGTGCCTCAGGGCTCAGTGGTAGGACCTCCTTTGTTCATATTCTACCTAAGTGATATCCCTAAGCAACCTCGTACAAGCCTTGCTTGTTTTGCAGACGACACTGCATCATACACTTCTTCCGAGGATGAAATTTTAATCATAAGCAGACTGCAGTTATCCATTGACTTACTTAATGATTATTTTAGAAAATGGAAATTAAAATTAAATGAGTCGAAAACAGAAGCCATAATGTTCTCCAGAAAACGCAAGTCACCTAGTCGGTCATTAGTTATAAATGGTCATTGCATTCCCTGGTCTAAGTGCGTCAAGTACCTCGGAGTCAATCTGGACACCAAACTAAATTGGACTACACATATTGAAAAGGCAAAACTAAAAGGCTTAAAGGCGTTTGGTGCGCTTAGTCCTATCATGAATAGGAAGAGTAATCTAAGCTGGAAAACTAAACTAAAAATTTATTCGGCACTCATTCGACCCTGCTTTACCTACGCTGCACCAGTATGGAGTGGCACCTGTCAATCTAACTACAAAAAACTACAAACATTGCAAAACAAAGCTTTCAAAATCGCTTTCAAAACGAAATTTCGGACTAACATAAAAAAAAATACACGATAAAATAAAATTTCCTACAATTCATGAATTTATATTAAAGCAAACAGTAAAATTTTATAAACAAACAAACATTAATCATAAAAATCTCCTGATTTCTGCAATCGGTAAAACTAGATTATCCCAACTTCCGTATGTCGATACTTACAACAGATACCGCTTACCCCATCACTACGTGCTCGACGACTCTGTTGACGCGCCGCTATCGGCTGGGCTCGCTCCCAGTCAGCCGTAGTTTTAAAACGTAATGTTGAGGGTAAGCCATGACAGATTTTGTTGGTTTCTCGCGAATGTTGTTCTCATAATTTTGGCACGAAACCTTTGTTTATATGTTATGTGGCTAGTAGGCATTCAGTTTTTATGTACAATCACGTTGCGCATCTTATATTAAATGTGTAAACAAGTAAATTAAGTAGTTAACAGCTTAAAAAATGAGCCTGGTGCAATAGGCTCGTTACGCGTAGGTATAACTGATGGTCAAACAATAGATACCAATTAAGTATCATGGAATAATGATTTTATATCTTAAACTTTGTTTTTTAAAAGACTTACAGAGGCGTTTTGTTAGCCTGTAAAAGTCAATAGTTTGTTTTTATTGTATGCAAATTTCTAGGCTGTGTCTAGTTTATAAGCAAGTTGTATTCATCATTGACTAATAAAGATCTTCGTAAAATCAAAATCAAAATCTCACTGCCAGTAATTGGGAGCGGATAAGTGAAAATCGAGCTGGGTGGTTTGTCTTGGGGAAGACCTATGTCCAGCAGTGGACTACGATATACTGATTAGGATGATGATGATGATGACCTCTGAACTTGTTCCCGACACATAGTCCTTGGCTAGTTTGGGAGCCTATGGTTCCCGACACATAGTCCTTGGCTAGTTTGGGAGCCTATGGTTCCCGACAAACAGTCCTTGACTAGTTTGGGAGCCTAGCAGGTGGGTGTCACTCCACAGTTTAGGTATGTTCGGCCGGCGCTCCGGCCGGGTGGACCATGCAAGGCAGAAGTCAGTCGCCGCCCGCACGCTGCCTCGTCGCACGTAACTAAGCATACCTGATAGAAAGAGAGCGTTAAAGTACTACGTACAGAAAGTTCACTCCGCAAAGGAATTGAAATAAATAAGGACTCTATCTACTATGCAATAAAGTAGCAATTCAACTCGCACAGCGCTGGATACCGTTCGCTATATTCACCTAGATATACCGTTCTCTTTCTATCACGTATGCTTAGTTACGTGCGACGAGGCTAGCGTGCGGGCTGCCACTGACTTTTGCCTTGCATTGTCCTCCCGGACGGAGCGCCGGCCGAACATACGTAAACTGCGGAGTGACACCCCCCTGGTATCACGCCTGCCCATAACAGTAGCTGTGCCAGAATTGTGCACTTGCGAACAAAATCCTGCGCCACACTGCACTGCGTTCGTCACGCTGAGATATTAGATGTCAAGTCCTTCATGCCCAGTAATTTATCTGGTAAAATAAAGGCTAACTTTTTCTATCTATCTATCTTTGGTTATGGCAAGGCTACCTTTTGTTTGTGGTCTAAAACAGAGCAGAACTGGATAATTACTGCTCTAGCCCGCGTAATCTTTTTGCACTAACTTGTTTTGAATAATCCTAAGCTACCTTATCTATTGTTCTGATGGACCTGGGTATGTCCTTAAACTGCAACCAGACCCACCGGAGGACGGGCAGCAGTGTCCTCTTGGTTAACGGTGGTGACCATTCTGCGATCCCCAAGCCACCTGCCAAGCGTGGGGATTATGGCAATACCCCTCTATAAAGGGGGAGGTCTTCATCCAGCAGTGGACGTTTTATGGCTGGCGACGACCTTATCTATTCTATCTTTCTATCTTTGGCAAGGCTACCTTCTGTTTGTGGTCTAAAACAGAGCAGAACTGGATAATTACTGCTCTATTCCGCGCAAACTTTTTGCACTAACTTGTTCTGAATAATCCTAGGCTACGTTCTATCTATCTATCTATCTTTGCCTATGGAAAGGCCAGTCCTGGATTTGACAATAGGCCGTATAGGCTACGGCCAAGGACGGCAGCGTTCTAGGGGCGGCAGATTTCTGAGGACGCAGCCGCTCCTATTATTTTAGAAAGATACACGGGGCGGCGGAAATAAAGTGACCTACACTCATAAAAATTATAAATCCGGCACTGGGCAAGGCTACCTTCTGTTTGTAATCTAAAACAGAGCAGAACTGGATAATTACTGCTCTATTCCGCGCAAACTTTTTGCCCTAACTTGTTCTGAATAATCTTCGCCTCGCGTTGCAAGGCGCGTCGCATAAATATTTACGAGTCTGGCCCGTCTGAAGAGTCTTGTAAACCGTATAACATTATCTCAAGCGCTATGAATAACAGCAGGGCTGTTAGTACTACCAACTTATTTGTTCAGCGGTCTATGTCTACCCAACGAAGTGGGATGTTACTAAAACGTAAAAACAAAAAACAACCAAGTTTAGCTCCATAGCTGAATGTATTATTGTGATAACCTAAAAAAACATTTATTCAGTTCAAAAATGCTATACGCACGTCAGTGTTGCCAATTTAGCCACTTCTAGGCTAGATCTGGTAACATTTAACGTTACCATAGCAGTTAAAATTTAACTTTGTTTTATATAAAATCAAACATCCTTAGCAACTTTTTAAAAATGTTTGGCGCTTTTGTGTTCCGACATGGTAGCACTGACCACGTGGCCTAGTGGTAAAATCTTCTCGTAAATAATTGTACGTGCCTACTAAGTTTACTTTTTTTTGCAATACAAAGGTTATTTTACCTTGTAAACTGTGAAACAATAATTGTACAAACTAATCATGAATCAGTATATAACTCTAGATCACAATATACACATATAATGCCTACGCACTGCATCCATTAAGCTCAATACTTCAAGGAAAAAAGCCGACGTCTTCCTTCCACCATTAGGTACGCTATCTCAAAGTAACGGAAGCGCTCGAGACGCTTCCTGTCGTTAAACGTCAACCTACTGCGTACTGTCGTGTAGTAAGAAAAGGAACAGAGATGGATCAAAGATTTTTTCTATAGAAGGAAGCGTAATCGTGCGAATCATGGTTTGCGGGAGGACTGTCAAATAGGCTAGATGACTGGTGTTTAAATCGTTGAAACCAATAACTTTGATGAAGAATTTAAGTAAATATAGTACGTTTATTGAAAAAAAGGCGTAATAATCAAAATTCAAAAAAATCTGACGTTTCGGTTACTTTTAAATTAGTAGAGAACAAAATGAGTGATGGTGATATCAAAGGCGCCGCACGTGTCTTGTTCTCGAGCGACACCATTGCCCCCCACACATTAGAAACGATTCAGTCACTTCGTGACAAACATCCACCTGCGGCGGCAAACCTCCACCTCCCTGAGCCACCACAACCTGATGACGTTGCCATTGATGTCCAGACTCAGGAGATTGCAACGGCTGTGGCGTCTTTTCAGAGTGGCTCAGCTGGCGGCCTTGATGGCCTAACACCTCAACATCTAAAAGATCTTCTATCTTTTAGCTCTGGTGAGGTGGGCGAGACCCTCTTAAAGGACCTTACAGCTTTGGTAAGTCTTATGTTGTCGGGACGAGTCAATAGTGACGTTATCGAAATTTTGTACGGCGCAAATTTATGCGCACTTATCAAAAAAGATGGTGGCATCAGGCCTATTGCGGTCGGCACCACATACCGTCGCCTCGCGGCCAAGGCAGGCTGTAGGCAAAAGGTTGCTTTTTTGAGTAGCCTTTTCCAACCAATACAGCTTGGTTTTGGTTCGCGAGGTGGGTGTGAGGCTGCTGTTCATTCTCTCCGGACTTTTTTGGATCAAAATTGTGGAGAGGTGCTACTAAAGGTGGATGTCAAAAATGCTTTTAATTCGGTCGATAGAGGCGCCCTGTTGACACAAATCAAAGACAAAATTCCAGACGTATTCAACTTTCTTTGGCAATGCTACGGCAATCCCACAAAATTAACATACCAAAATAATGTTTTGTTATCTTCAGTAGGCTGCCAACAGGGTGATCCATTCGGTCCCGCCATTTTCAGCCTGGCCATTCATCCAATTATTCAACGTCTCCAATCCAAACTTAATGTTTGGTATTTGGATGACGGAACCTTAGGAGGTGATGTGAGCACTGTCCTAAATGATTTGCAAATTCTCATAGACGAATTTCGTCTTATTGGCTTAGAACTAAATTTTTCAAAATGCGAACTCTATGTTTGCGATTCATGTCCGAACAAAGATTTGGTTATTGCAAAATTTAATGATTTGGCTCCAAACATCAAATCTGTGGATAGATGTTCTCTTCGCCTACTGGGTTCACCGATTTTAGATGAGTCTTTTTCACCTTTCGTAGAAGAAAAAATTCAAAATTTTATGAGTGCCTCCAGGAGGTTACTCAATATTAATGCCCACATGGCGTTTACCATTATCAAATATTGTCTGTTTGTGCCAAAATTTATATACACTTTACGATGTAGTCCACTGTGGAAACACGGTGAGCTCCTTTCGAGCTTAGACAATGTCGTAAAGGAAACACTAATATCGGTTTTGAATGTTGACATGAATGACAGGACATGGTCACAAGCCTCACTACCAGTAAGGTTAGGAGGCTTAGGGATCCGCAAAATTTCAAGTGTAGCTCTACCAGCTTTCTTGTCCTCAGTTCATAGTACACATAAATTAATTGAAAAAATCCTTCTTCCCTCTTTAGGCCATTCCGGTGTAGTAGTAGCTCATTTGAATGAGGCCAAGAATGTTTGGAGGGAGGCTTGCCCAAATACTGATTTTCCGAGGACTTTGTCTTCGCAGAGACTATGGGATGGGCCGATCTGTGAACTAGCACGGAAATCTCTTCTAGATACGTGTACTAGCGTCGCAGATCGCGCTCGTATCCTTGCTGTCTCTGTATGGGAATCAGGTCTTTGGTTGCAGGCTATTCCCTCCTTTAACACTGGTAGCCTTTTGGACCCAACTGCATTTCGTCTAGCTGTCAGCTTGCGCTTGGGTGCAAGGTGCTGTGAGGCCCATCGCTGCCAGTGTGGTACTGTTGTCGATCAGCTCGGTCACCAGCAGCATGGTCTCTCTTGCTCAAGAAGCGCTGGTCGGATCGGCCGCCACGCTAGCCTGAATGATGTCATACGCCGGGCTTTATCCACCGCCAATGTTGCAGCTGTGCTCGAACCGAGCGGCCTTGCGCGTGACGATGGCAAAAGACCTGACGGTATGACACTTGTGCCTTGGAAGATGGGACGGCCCCTTGTATGGGACGCAACTTGCGTTGATACTTTGGCACCGTCACATCTTCCTGAGACACAGAGTAGGGCTGGTGCGGCGGCAAATTCGGCGGAGCGGCACAAGCGGCGCAAATATGCTAACCTCGGCAGAGGTTACATATTTGAGCCGTTTGGTGTTGAGACATTGGGTCCGTGGGGACCGGGAGCTCATCATCTTTTCAAAAACATATCCGAGCGCCTGGTCGACGCGACGCGTGATCAAAATGCTGGCGTTTATTTGGCTCAACGCATAAGCATTGCCATCCAGCGTGGCAATGCCGCCAGCATGCTGGGTACGCTGCCGACTGGTAGTGGGTTTGAGCATTTGGATTGTCTCTAGACTTTCATCGGTCTGGATACAATCCTTTTGTTTTTTGTTGTGTAGTAGGCTAAGTAGTCATTGTAGTTTGTTGTAGTTAATAAAGGCTTATGCCTGAAAAAAAAAAATTGAAAAAATAATTTAAATTGGTTAATAATGTTCTGATATATGAGCGTTTAAAGTTTTTGTTAGAGACAACTCTGTCCCTTTCCCACAAAACAAAAAATTACGTCACGCCTTCCTTGTCAGAATAGAATTTATATGGCGACTGAGAAGTGACGTCACGATTTGCTGTTTCGCCTCTTTGTCTAGCATGATATTAAATTGCTTATAAGTTGCTTATTTTTGATCAGATTTTCATTTTGTTTTCATTACTCAGCTATATTTATGGGCCACATTTTAATAGGACAATAAATAAACCAGTCATCTAGCCTATTCTGCTATCTGGCGGTATGACAGGTTTTTTTAAAGTCATATCTCTAAATTCTGAACCCCTATTACATACGCCAGATTTCTATGTTTCACGCTAGATATTGCGTTTCTAAATATATATTTTTGACTTATTTGTATTTATTGTGACATTTTGTGATGACTTTACTTTCTTTCTTTCTTTTACTGATTTTAATAATTACTGAAATTGTATTTTTGCTGTATATGGGTCAAGTTACTCGAAATGAATGAATTTAAATTAATTTTAACCACTGTTTATTTATTCTTTGCTACTAATAAATTACTATAATCTATAATTGTAAAAAAAAATACTATAGGTAGGCACCAAAATAAAACTTTTGAATATATTGATATTGGGGGGACATTTATTACACACAGCGCCATCTAGCCCCATACTAAGCAAAGCTTGTATTATGGAAACCAGATAGCTGATAGAATACTTAAATACAAATTTTTTTTCGTAAATACATACTTATAATAGATACTACACCCAGACACAGAACAAACATCGATGTACGTCACAAACATTTTGTTCTGGGTGGGGATCGAACCCACGCCCTACAGCTCTGAAGGCAGACATGCTACCAACTGAGCTATCAGGCTGTCATAAATTATATCACATTATTTAAATTGAATAATTATATTCAAAGGCATCGGAAAAATTGTTTAAGGGTGCTTTTATTTAACACAGATAAGTTTGCGTTTGACCACTAATTATTACTTGTGTAATAAAATGTGAGCAATCCACCTTTGATAAATTATATGTCTAGATAGACTGATGGATCCTAAACGCGTCGAAAAAAATAGCGGTGAACTGTTAGCCTCTTATGCACGCACACTATAACAACGACAATGGCGCAACGCGAGTGTAAGACATGGCTGTCACGCACACTAGTATAATAATGTTGGCCTGTAATTTTTCATTCATAAACAGTACGAGACTCTATCTAGACATATTATTTATCAAAGCAAGCCACAATCGTTTTAGTTTAATATAAATACCTACCTCTACTCTTTGACTATGATACAAGGTCTAATCTTAGCCTAATACACGGTTCGTTCTAATCAGTTAGCATCCTTTTAAGGGCATATTCTGTACGTCAAAACAAACAACTTTTAATATGGGACCAACATTGAAATCGCAAAAAAAAACAGCTGTTCCATACATTTTGCCCAAGGTCGATGAACTTTTTGTATGGAACCAGAGGAAGCCAACGACGATCTTATCAATGTTGGAACATCTGATAATTTTTTCGTTATTTCAGTTCTATGTTCGGCGGTATGTATGTTTTGTTATTTATTTTTTAGTTTTTAGGTATGTTCACTGATTTCTCCGTCAATTTTGGACCGATTTTGAAATATTTTTTTTGTTCTAAATGGTATTCCTAGTCCCGAGGTGGTCCCATATTAATTTGAAGTCGGTTTTTTATTTAAAGCTACTTGCTCTACGAATGGAAGGGATTATAGGTCGACTATACACATATTAAATTATTGAATGACTTACTGCAAATTATAAATGTACGTTGTACCGAGGCATTACTAGCATAAAAAATATAAAACACAGGAAAACTAAATATTGCCGAACGATTTACAGCCAGTCAGTCATAAATCTGCAATGAAAAATATTGGTTTGGTGATATTATATTTATTGGCACGAACTCTGGCTAGCTTATTGAGTTGGGAGTATTACTTCTGTATGTATGTCTATATGTAAACCTAACCTATGTTCGCTATGTATTAAGAGTGCGCCTAATGCCAGAAAAATATCAGATTTCACCCGCACGTCTTGCATTAGTTTAGAGTCGAAAATCGCATGATATAATTGATGATTATAGTGACTTTGAGCAATTTACGTGGGATTTTATTTAAATATTCAAAAATACGGTTACTCTGCTAAAACATTAGTCTGGCTGTATAATTCGTAAAAAATAATGTGATGTTGTCGCTGATAATTTAGAGCATTCGAATTAAAACAGTATTTTTTTTTGTTAGTAATTTTCTTTTAAATAATCCAGATTATTTTCCAAAATTCTATTCGGTTACTCGGCTTCTATAGGGGTTTACCTGTAGTATTTTTTTAAATCTGAATATTTAAGTTCTTAATCATTAAACGATGCGTTCAAAAATACACCTTTTACTTATTGGCTTTTTGGCATTGGTCGCCCCCTTAACAACGAAATATGGCGTTACACAGCACGGTAGTATTAAGCCGAAAAGAAGTCATTTGTTGTTCTCATCATTGTGAACGACTTTTACCATGGGGTCGACCAAGCAGTAGTGTGCAAACTGTGTTTTGGTTTGAAGGACAATGTTACCAGAGATACTACTGTACGTGAAGAGATTTGAATCTAATATCTCGGGTGATGCCCGGATATCTCGCCGGAGGACGGGCAGGAGCGTCCTCTCGGGTAATGGTGGTGAGCATTCTGCGATCCCCAAGCGGCCTGGCAAGCGTGGGGATTATGGCAATCCCCCCTATTAAACGGCCTTCTTCCACCAGTAAACGTATTCTGGCTGACGATGATGATCTCAGGGTGACGAGTGCAGTGCAGCGCGGTGCAGTATTTTCTTCGCAAGTTCACAATTCTGGCACTGCTGCAGATATGGGCAGGCGCGGTGTGACGCTTACCACCAGACAACCGTCTTGCTCGTGTCGTCATTAAATTAAAAATAAAACTATTTAATTCCCATATATTACACTGCAAGCATTGCTTAGCATCATCTATAGCCGATGGCGCTTTGTTATATGCCCACCAACATATTTTTTTTTTTTTTAATTTCATTCAATGATATTATTATCTATAACTATAAAAGGCTTTGTCCTGACTGACTGACTGACTGACTGACTGACTGACTGACTGACTGACTGACATATAGACAACGTACAGCCCAAACCGCTAAACGTAGAGACTTGAAATTTGGAGGGTATGTTTTTGGAGATGTGTAAACGCCCACTAAGAAAGGATTTTTTGAAAATCAACCCCGGAGGGGGTTAAATGGGGTGTTAAAGTTTGTATGAAACTTTTTATTCTCTGGTTCGATTGATACAAAACTTGGTATACATATTCTACTATAAAAATAAGAAGATACGGGTGTCACAGTTTTTTCAAAATCACCTCCCGTTAGTATAAAAAAAAAAAACTAAGTTTTAGTGATAGTACGTTTGTTTCTCCTTAACTTTGTAACGGCTGTACATATTAAAATGAAATTTGGTATAGGGATGGGGATAGCTGTGGGGATGGGGGTGGGGGGTGGGGGTGGCGATGATACTGGGAACGGAGACGGGACGGAGATAGGCATGTTAATATTAAGATTACAATTGGTATCGGGATGGGGATGGGGTGGGGATGGGGTGGGGATGGGGTGGGGATGGGTGAGGATGGGGTGGGGATTTGGTGGGGACAGGTGGGGATGGGATGTGGATGTGGATGAGGCTGGGAACGGGGATGGGCGTGTCCATATTAAGATAAAAGTTGAAATCGGGATGGGGTGGGGATGGGATGGGGTGAGGATGGGGTTCGGGATGGGGATGAGGGAGGGAACGGGGATGGGGACGGGGATGGGCGTGTTTATATTAAAATGACATTTGGTATCGGGATGGGGATGGGGAAGGGGGCGCTTATAGGGATGAGGCTGAAAATGGGGACGGGGATGGGCGTATTTATTGGTCGGCTGAACAGATGGAGCTGCATTTTTGGATAGGTAGTTATAGCATAAGGTTCGGAAACGGACATAGGCTATTTTTTTTGTAGGTCCACGCAGACGACTGTTTGACGGACATAATTATTATAGATACTGTACAACCTAAGCTGCTAAATTAATTTTTAATATTAAATTAACTTACTTTTAAATGCCTAAACTAAATTTTGAGTGGTGTAAACTTACACTCAGCTCAAGCTGTGGTAGCTTCAGTGAGATCAAGCTCGAATCACATTCTTGGGGTCGCGGGTTCGAACCCGGGCGAGCCCGTTCCTATTAGTTCTTTGAAACTTACGCATGGATAATACCACTAGCTTTTCGGTGAAGGAAAACATCATGAGAAAACCTACATATTTCCGGAGAAGAAATACGATAGTGTATGTGAATCCGCCAACCAGCACTGGGCCAGCGTAGTGAATATGGCCCAATCAGGGTAGGCCGATATACCATTACTGTTAAGGGCTGATGCAGAGAAACGCACACTCAGCAAGGATTTTGAAAAATTCGCAAGGGGTTCAATGAATCATTAAAATACCATTTTGCCAAAACCATTCATTTAAGGCTGTTAAGTTTTTTGACTTAAGAGATAAGATAAAATAAACATAAAGAATTCAGAATTTTCAAACAATTTCAAAACTGGAAGGCCACGGGTCAGTCAGTTTTTCATTTGAAAAAAAATGTTATATTTATAGATTAGCTAATCGAGTGTTTATACGTAAGAAGATAAATGTTTTAAACACGTGTACTTGATCCGGTGCACGCACCAAGCACAGCGCTTTCGAAACGTCCATCCCGCGTCGGCTCAGATACGTTAAAACCCGAGTATAATGACGCGCTGTACCTCGAGCGCGCCCCACTCCAACCCACACTGAGTCTACCTAAGCGATCAGTGCAGCACTGTATTTTATCGAAGTTTCGTAATTCTTGCGATATTTTGGTGATCTTTTTGCGTTTTTTGTTATCATACTTTTTCTGCTTAAGCTTATTTCATTTCATTTGTTATTTAGATTTCGTATAATTATCGTTATTTGTTCCTTTAATTGTTTAGATTGCTATTTAGTTTCTTATTCGTATTTTTTTTAAATTTTAGTTTACATTGTTTGTTATTAGGTTTTTTTATATTGTTACTGTTGATATTGTTATTTAGTTTGTTATTTAAAATGCTTAGTGAACTTCTCTTCATTCATGGAGCGGAGGTAAAACACTATGTTGTTCCCATCGTTGGTGATGGGGCGTGTCTTTTTCGTGCGCTTTCTTTTTTAATGCACGGTACCCAAGAAAAGGCAATTGAGGTGCGAAAAAACATCGTTACTCATGTAGTAGCTAATTGGGAGGAGTTTGAAATCATGGCTCATGATTCAAATGGCGACAACTACACCACTGCGACTGCATACTTTGATGACATGTCACGGCAGTCGAGTTGGGGCACTGCGTGTGAACTACCCGCTGCAGGACAAATATTATATGAGTTTGAGTTTGAAGTTTATGAAAATGGCAAATTGCATGTAAAGTTTGGTACAGCAGGAAGACCTATAAAGCGGCTACGATTTACGGGAAATCATTTTGATGCGTATCTGTTAGAAGACATAGATATAATTTCTAACGGCACTCCACGTGTTCCAGTAGTAGCGAAAAAAATAACTAAGCAACGTGTTGAGGTTCCTACATCTCCAAGTTGCATTCAAACAGAAGATATAAGTTCTGACGCAACTTCTACTTTGCTTTTGTACTTTGATTCTTTAGCTGTAGAGATGCCCAAAAATAATTACAAAAAGTCTTCAACTCATACCGTACAAACTTCTTCAGCCCGATATTTTTCTGAACTGAATTCACCAACATTTACGGCTCAGTCTGATAAATTAATTTCAATCTGAAATCAATCGACGGGGAAGAAATGGTTTACGACTCTGTTGATACGGTATGCAATAATGATGATGCTGTAAACTATCCAGTTGAGTTTTTAAATTCATTAAGACCAGCGGGGCTACCATATCATAGGCTTATCCTGAAGAAAGGTACACCCGTCATGCTCCTTCGGAATTTAAGACCACCCAAATTGTGTAATGGAACCAGGTTACAAGTAAAAATGCTGCATCGTAATCTGGTTGAGGCCATCATTTTGACTGGGTGTGCCCATGGCGAAACAGTGTTTGTGCCGCGTATTCCCATGATTCCCAGTGACTTACCTTATGACTTCAAAAGGCTTCAATTTCCCCTAAAAGTTTGTTTTGCCATGACCATCAATAAGGCTCAGGGTCAAACTTTAAAATACGCTGGTATTGATTTAAAGCAGGACTGTTTTTCGCATGGTCAGTTCTATGTGGCTTGCTCACGAGTTAGCTCCCCTAAAAGCCTGGCTATTTTAGCACCTTCCAACAAAAAAGTCAAAAACGTTGTCTACAAAGAAATATTGTAATCTTTCGGGTCAAAGGCCCCGGCAACTATAGCGTCATTAGCAGACATTTTTAAGGTTCCGTAGTACTACGAGGAATTCTTATAAGTTTGTCATGTCGTATGTAAGTATTGCAAACGCGACATGCCAAATTTGGTCATCCTCAAGCAAACTTAAAGACTTGCAAGCGGCTTGGAACAAATGCAATAATATACGTATTTTAGTGATTCAATTGAGTTGGGCCCCGATTTAACCGAATTCCAGTATTCAACATTACTACGCGGGCAAAGCCGCGGGCAAAAGCTAGTTATATATAAGGAGGGAGATAAGTCATATCGCGCCCTAAAATGGCCCCGTGAAGACGGCCCTAAAGACTGTCTCGCCTGTCTCCGCTCACTAAGCGAGACGCGCGCTATCCCTTTTGCTATCATAAAAGTGCTATCTTCTTTCGCATTCCGACGCAACTCGTAAACATGTCGGCATGGGGGCAATTTTCAATCGTTGTTGTATTACGCGATGGCACATCTTTCGTATCTTTGATTTCATTACATATTTCATTTCATTAAACCATCCGGTGACCTTTATCAAGGAGTGTTTCTAGACACGGCTCCTGCGGCCTTATCTAGGTTCTTACTCATATTTTATTTTGCATACTATACTTTCTTCAAGCAGGTTAAATGTAATATTTTTGCACAATGCTTAGCAGAAATATTATTCAGGAAAAGCCAGACGAATTTTGGCAAAAATATTCTACCTTGTAAAAAATATTTTTTTTTCTTCTTTCGTCTTGTGATAGCGTCAACGACAAGTCTAAGTATAATATTCAGGTTTAATCTAGACCTGCTTTTAGTAAGGTTTTATTTTTAAGGTTCCGCACCAAAAAAGTGTCCAGCTCATCAAACATGTTGAATATTTCACAGACTATGCGTTAGTATGTGAACCTGGGTAAACTGGGTATGTCCTAAAATTGCAACCAGTACCACCGGAAGACGGGCAGCAGCGTCCTCTCAGTTATGGGTGGTGAACAATCTGCGATCCCCAAGCCGCCTGCCAAGCGTGGGGATTATGGCAACCCCCCCTATTAAGGGGGACGCCTTCGTCCAACAGTGGACGTCTTCTGGCTGATGATGATGATGCGTTACTATAGCGGATTAAACAACAAATCATAAATCGATACATATATAGTAACATACTTGTTAACCACACGTGTATTTATTTATTTAATTCTTTATTGCACACATAAATACATTAATGTGCAAAAGGAGGACTTAATGCTAAAGCATTTTCTACCAGTCATCCCCGCAAAAACAACGTACAACTACGTACCGGGTTATACCTACATCCTTGGGCATTATCCACAGATATCACTATTTTATTGCAACATAATATTCATTTCTATCTCGAAACACAAAAGTTGTTGAAGCCCATGATTTTGTAGTTTTATAACCCCTCAACCACCATATTTTTATGCGATGGAGTGATGTGACATGCTAAGCAGTCTCCTATTGGTAAGAATCCTGCATGCAGATAGCACCATCAGCAGTGCCAGAATCACTAAGGAAAAATACAAGTACATTAAATACAAGTTTTTGTTTTATTTATACGGGAATATTCACGTTTAATTAAATCGGATACTCCGACTGTAGTTTCGATCACATCCGGTGACCTTTTTCAAAGAGTGAAAACTGAGCCCGACGTGCGTGCAGCTGCGTCCTGCTTAGCACTGCGGCCCGCTGCGCGTCGCGCGCGCGATGACAGCGGTTGCTCTGCGGTCGCGGGGGTGGGGGCGGGTAGAGTGTAGTGCTGCGCCGGCGCTTTCTGGAGCTCTTCATCACTGGAATCTCGTGCGGTGTCGGGAATATTCCAGCACGCGGAGCTCACCACGTCGTCTTCAGATACGCGTCCACGCTCGCGGGCCCCATGAAGACAGGGTCTCCAAGTCGGTGGCAGATTCCATCCGCCGTCTCTATTGAAGTATGGGCGCTTGCTAATCTCTATGGCCTCCCTAACTATCCGAGGCACATAAAACTTTTCGCGTGCTAGCACATTTGCCTTGTCAACCGGATATAATGCTGCGCGTCTGAGCCGAGATAATGTTCCGCCACCGACCCGTCGCTGTTCAACTATAGTCGGAGTATCCGATTTAATTAAACGTAAGTATTCCCGTATTAATAAAACAAAAATGTGTCAAAACCACGTCAGTTTTCATAATAAAAAGTACATCTTTTATTTATTTAGGCTTCACATAGATAACTACATTCATTGTAACACCATAATCATGTAATCTAATTAAGCTAAATGTGCTATCTTTTGAAGGAAGCACCGAATATTATGAATATTTTTGTATGAAGTGATTCCACACTTATGGTATTTCTATGTTTTTAAAGCTTAAACAGTAAGAAAAATTATGACCTCCGGCTGGACTCGAACCTGCATACGAGCAGTCTCTATGGCTTGCCGTCCCAACTGCTTTGCCAATTAAGGTACAGAAGTCTTTGCCTTAGATGCCAAATTTTCCCAACCTGTTATAAGCTACTCCTTAATTGGCAAAGCAGTTGGGACGGAAACCCATAGAGACTGCTGGTATGCAGGTTCGAGTCCTGCCGGAGGTCATAATTTGTCTTCCTGTTTAAGCTTTAAAAACACAAAAAGTACATCATTGGTCAGAATTGTGAACTTGCGGAACTTGCGTCACACGGCACTGCGCTTGACACCATGAGATATTATGATGTCAGATCTCTTCATATCAAGTAATTTATCTGGTTACATTACCCGTCAAATCGAAAATCAGTTAATGTGTTTCAGTTTGAAGGGCAATTTACTGCATACTTGGCGGTTAGCGAACTATAGCTCGCAAAGGTACTTCACAGGGCGGCATATGAGCAAATGAGTCCTCTACAAAAATGTACGCCTTACTTACAACCAACTACCAGTAAAGAACTAAAAATTATCTTTGCTTACAACCTAACGTAAATTCGTTCTCTACAAACTTCACTCCGGTCAGTTTACGAGCGCAAACTTTCAAATTTAATTGGCTTCACCTAGCTATTATTTACCCCACATTTTCTGAGTTCAACTCAGTTTAAAGTAACAACTTAAAATACAAACAAGCTCAACTAACTTTTTGAAACAAAACGCCTGCATCAGACAGACAAATGAATCACGAATTTTAATAGCGAAACGATAATTATGGTACAACAAACGCAAATATTAACAACTAACTTTGAAAACAAAGTAATAAGATCTTATTTTGCATAGCATAACTGCTTAAAAACTATCTCTGATAATCAAAATAAGCCAAATGGATCTGTAATACCAAAGCATATGATTTACTATTCAGTAGCAGAACCTGTGTTCACACAAACAATCAAATAACAACCTAGTTGCAATTGGTTAAAATCCAATTTAGATTACAATTTACTAATAGTACGAAGATTGACTTAATAAACTAAATTGATGTTTATTTTAGGTGGTCAAGGTTTATAATCGAGTGGAGCAAAGAAGGGTTGGGAAAGTCGTAATTTGCGATGGTATACAAGTAAAGGCTCTACTAATGAACGGTGTTTATGAGATATTTCGGTCGGAATCTGTTTAATTCATGTGTTATAGCAAGAACTAGCTGTGTATACACGGTTCTAACATTTTCCCAATATTTTTATTTTTTTGTGTATGCAGTTTAGTGACAAAACGAGCAAGACCTTCACCTGGTGGTAAGCGTCACGCCTGCCACTAACAGAAGCATCTATTCAATCGCCTGCAGTAGTGTGCATGCATTACTCTCTATCGGTTTGAAGGGCAATGTTAACAGAAAAAATACTGCCATGAAGAGATTTGATATCTATTGAAGAGCGCATTGCAGTGCGACGCAGGATTTTGTGCGCAAATTCATAATTCTGGCACTGCTAAACTGACGACGCTTACCAGAGTGTCTAGTGCCAGTTTTTCCAAGAGCGTTTACGTATTCGTTCACGTTAACGTAAACTACAATTTGTATGAAATAAGAGCAGCGCCACCTAGTGTCAAACATATCAAACAGAATATGTGAGTGTGAGTTTTTTTTACGTCGTCGCTATCGCCCATCGAGCAAGAACTTCACTCAAAAGTGAAAACGTTGGCGCTCCTGATTGGTCGTTTCAAGCGTTTTGCGAGTGCGAACGCGCATTTTGACAGTTCGACGCGTAAATTCGAGTATACTTTACTACAATATCAATCGAAAATTTGTTCACGCGATGGTGAAGTTTTCGGAATAATTTTGTAACACTCGCACTAGGCACTCAGCAGACGAACGTCTCGCTCGTCACGTCACCCAATTCCATAAAAATAAAAATAAACCGCCAATCCGAGCCACGCCACGAGCACTACGCGACATGCTAAATGACGTCATAAAACCGTCATTTCCGAATGACCGCATACACGTATTGTCATAAATCATTACAAACTGGTTGTTCGTAAATTTCAATGATTACTGTTCACATGAATTATTGCCTGCAGTGATGTTATTAAATTTGTGTTATTGTAAATGTGGGATTGTGTTTCGGGTGATCAGTAATTGTGAAACTAATTACAGTTGTCACATTTATGTTATTCATGATAGATTTATGGGACACGTATTTATTAACAAAAATCGTTTGTTAAATACTGGATCATTGAATTTCTGAAGCTAATATGATTAGTTTGTAACTTTTATCGGTCTACGTATAGTCTACAGTCTACGGTCTACGTATAGTCTACAGTCGGGATCAAAGAAGTAGGGCTTTCGCTTTTCTGTGATCTGGATGCAATCCTTTCGTTTGTTTTGCAGATAATAAGTATGAGACGGTAACGTATAATAACGTATATTAATTAGGCACCAGCAAGTATAACACATTCAGGCTGGACATCTTGTAATTTTCACCGTATATTTAACACTAGAGGTCGCCCACAACTTCGTCCGCGTACAGAAGAAATTCGCCCCGCTCCCAAATACCGCTGGGTTAATTGCAAATAATTTTTCTCCTCATATTAACCACTTTAAATCATCCCGACCAAAAATGTTTGTGACTAAGAGTCCAAAAACGAAGGACCTTCATACAAAAGTTTCCCCCCTTTTTCCCCGCCTTAGAGGTCGAATTTCGAAAAATCCTTATTTAGTACACCCCTACGCGTCAAGATGAATACACCCTCCAAATTTCAAGTCTGTACGACCAGCGGTTTGGGCTGTGCGTTGTTTGTCATTCAATCAGTCACGACAGAGCCTTTTATAGTAATAGATAGTTTGGCACTAGCGATTTGTACATTTTGACACAGAGACTATGTTATATCTTGTCCTCGGAACATTAATGTCCCCCCCGTTGTGTGTGTTCACTTTTAATTACCGTTTAACTTTTAATTATTAGCATCTTCTAAGTTAGAAGATGCTTTTTTGTTTTTGTGCAGCACGTAGTAAGTAGATAAGTTTGTAAGTATTTTGATTTTTTATTTATGGCATAAGGAAGCGGAGGAGCGCGCCGGTAACTCTTATGCTAGGGCTTCACCTTCGTGACGTTTTACGTCCAATTATCGTAATAATTAACGTACAATAAATGGTGCATTAAGCAATGCGCTACATGGGCGGCCACTCTATCATATGACTTTGACTATCGCCTAACGTCTAACGACGTTAATAATGCCACTAGCATATTTGCGCGCTAACATCCGGCCATATAATCAACAGCCGGAACACGTCCACTACTGGACGAAGGCCTCCCCATTAAAAGGGAGGGGTTGCCATAATCCCCACGCTTGGCAGGCGGCTTGGGGATCGCAGAGTGTTACCACCGTTAACTAAGAGGTCGCTACTGCCCGTATTCCGGCCATACACTCCTGATATATTTAAAGACGGGTAACGCGAAAGACAATTTTGGGTATATGAGGGTGAATTTTCGCTTATTTTAGCCAAAGTAATGCATGGATGTCGTGGCACTCTTGGATTATTAAACTAGTTAATATCTTTATCGACATAAATTAAATTATTATAATTAAAATTGAAGAACAGTTTTTACAGTATTTTTTTTGGAAAAAAGTTTTGCAATATTTGCGAAGCGTGGGTAAAATAGTTGATTGACTTATATGCGTATTGTATCATATACCGCGCTAAATAATGGCATTACACGCAGGTGAAGCCCTGGCATTAAGTACACGTAGGTGAAAACCTGGCATTAAGTACACTTAGGTGAAACCCTGGCATTAAGTACACTTAGGTGAAACCCTGGCATTAAGTACACATAGGTGAAGCCCTAGCATTAGCACGTCGACTTAAGTAACAGTCCCGAAGAAAGCTTAGCATGTACCTCCTGTTCATTCCTCTACAACAGCGCGGGCCACACTGCACCGTTGTGTTTTTACATAGGCTTATCACAAAATATAGAAAGAAATATATATAGATATAGATGGCTATATATAGATTGTATAGTGATAGAACTCTATTACACAGTCCGCCCAAGCCGCATGCCAAGCGTGGGGATTACAAACAAATACAAATACAATAGTTTATTGATAACACCCAAAGTTACACGTCAAATTTCATTAAGTATGTCACAAAAAATAATGACTTAATACAATGAAATTATAATTATAAAATACGTTAATAATCTCTTATTTTAAAATGTTCAATGTCATAAAACAAATTATCTTGTTACTACGCTCTGCGCTTGGTTTTGAAGCACCCGGATTATGGCAACACCCATCTATTGGGAGGCCTTCGTCCAGTAGTGGACGTCTTATGGCTGACGACAGAGTCCGCCGGGGTAAATATCACACCTTTGCCAGTTATTCAACCGCCAAGCCTTAATGTGTATCGATTACTGTATCGGTTTGAAGGGCAATGTTACAAGAGAAATCCAGGCGTGATGAGATTTGACATTTAATATCTCAGGGTGACGAGCGCAGTGCGGTGCAGCGCAGGATTTTGTCTGGCACTGACTGTATTGGGCAGGCGTGCTATTTACCACTAGAGGTCGCCCGCGACTTTGTCCGCGTACGTAAAAAATTCGGCCCGCTCCCAAAATTCCCCACTTTAAATCATCCCGAGCAATTTTTTTACCCCCCGAGTCCCTCAACTCTACCGACTCGACCGACTCTACCGCCTCTACCGCCTCTACCAACTCCCCCCAACTTCCCTTCCTTTGAATGAACCATAAATTTTCATCACTATAACTTCAAAAACAAAGAACTTTCCATACACTCATACACATACACACACACACACACACACACAACACATAATCACACAACAGATCATCGCACAACACAATCCTTTACTCTTGCACACGTACTTTGAAAATGTGTTAACCTTAAGCTTTACCTAGTAAAGCTAAAAATAGTGGATTTAATCTGTTGTTAGGGGGAGCACGGATTTCTGATGTACAAGCTACATGTAGCTTAGTTTGGAAATCCTGGGCTCACAACTTAAATGTAGCTTTAGACTTAAATTTTTTTTCTTCTATCTCCTTTGTAAATTATTATGCTACTGTATACTATTTTTGTTTCTGTGACAATAAATTATTATTATTATTATTATTATATCATTCAACATTCCACTCCCTCCTCCTCTTTCCCTTAAATCGTCCCTGTCATTTGTGTCTTTTTTATTTTAAATGAACTATCCAGTTGAAGACGAATACACCCTCCTAATTTCAAGTCTGTACGACTAGCGGTTTGGGCTGTGCGTTGTCTGTCAGTCAGCCAGTCAGTCAGGACAGAGCCTTTTATATATTTAGATTAAGCGAACATCTCGCTGGTCTCGTCATTCCATTGCAAAAAAAAGGTATCAAAAACAACCAAAAACCTTTTTTTTAGCAAACTGAATTTAATTATCGCATTCTAATTACTGTTGTTAAGTATGAATGGTCGTTTGGGTTTTAGTAGAACAGCCTTGTTATTGTGTTTGTGGTGCAATACATAGAAACCAACGGTTTCTGGTAACGATGAACGAATTGACCTTATAAAAGCAAGAAAGTGTGGCGGCGCGTCCAGCGCTGCGTCATCGTGCGCGCCGGCCTGCGGCGCGGCGCGCTGCGAACTAAACCGCAGAGCGCGCCACTGTTTATTTATATGGAGACTGGGCGCGCCCAGCGTTGCGTCATACGTGCGCGCCGGCCGGCGACGCAGTGCGAACTGCGGCCGCGCGCCGCGCCACTGTTTATTTATAGTTACTGCATCTTCAGCAGACGTAGCATAGTTAAAATAGTATAAATATAAGACGATACGACAATAAAACAAGCACCTAAATCTAGGCCGAGCGCCGTTTGCGCTTGCCTAAAGTCCGGTGACGCTGTAGAGGCCATCTGAGGCCAACAGCATAGTCATTCATAAAAAAAAAAAAAAAATAAAAAAAAAAAAAAAAAAAAAAAAAAAACAATAAAACAAGCATCATTGGAAACAGTAGTTTATTCTATCACCGGCAGCCGACCTGACAACATACCTCCAGCACTTCCGAGCGACTCAGTGGGGAGCCTCAATCCCACAAGTGGTGACCTGCCGACTATTTAAAGAAGAACATAATCGAAAATGTTGCAAGACGATTTGTCGCAAGTGAAGAGCGAGTTATCTTCAGTTTCGCTCCAAGCGCGAATACCGCCTTTTTGGAGGGAGAATCCACGACTGTGGTTCGCGCAATTCGAGGCCGTTGTCGCGGCGCAGAAGGTCGGCGATGAACAGAAGTACAATCTCGTCATACCCGCACTGCAGCGTTCAGACATCGAGCAAGTGAGCGACATTATATTGAAGCCGCCGACTACGGGACGATTCGAAGCACTGAAAGAGCGACTGATAACCGTATACCAGGAGTCAGAGCATAGACAGCTTCAGAAGTTACTCAGTGGCCTAGAACTCGGTGATCAGAAGCCCACACAACTACTCCGGCGGATGCGAGACCTCGGCAACCACAAGTTCCCGGATGACGCACTCAAGGTCATGTGGATGAACCAGATGCCCGCACAGATACGCGCCGTACTATCGGTCAATGCGGAATCCTCACTCGACGGGTTGGCGGCCATGGCGGACAAGATGATAGAACACACGGGTCATACGTCAATCGCTGCCGTGACCACTAATCCATCTAGTTCCGGTTTAGAAAACACGCAGTTCGAGCTCCTCGCAAAACAAATAGAAAAGCTATCGTTCGAGATCGCGGAGTTGCGAACAAACCAGCGAGTGGGCGCACGTGCGCGCTATCGCTCGCGTTCCCGTACACCAGCTGACAACAGACGCAGGCCTGGGGATGCAGATTGGCAATGCCGATATCACTTTCGGTACGGGAATAACGCTCGACGGTGTGAGTCACCGTGTGCAAAATCGAAGAAGCCGGAAAACTAACACCGACATCGACTGTGGCGGCAGTCGATGTCCCAGATATAAGCCACCGCTTATGCGTCATCGATTTGAACACACGGGAACGATTTCTTGTCGACACAGGCGCAGATATATCAGTTCTAGCGGCGCGAAACAGAAACAAAGAACATGAAAACTCAACGGAATATCAACTGTACGCGGCAAACAACACCCCTATACGTACCTACGGAGAGCGAACATTAGCGCTCAACCTAGGGCTACGGCGTAGTTTCCGCTGGACTTTCGTCGTTGCAGACGTGAAGACCTCGATCCTGGGTGCTGATTTCCTGAGAAGCCACAAACTGATTGTCGACCTACACCGCCGCAAGTTACTCGATCAAGTAACTGACATCAACGTAGATGCAATCAAGATAAACAATCACGATCCAGCCGTCTATATGGTCAATCGTGATCACACCTACCGTGACCTCTTGATGAAGTATCCAGACGTACTCCGACCCATGTCACTGAAGACTCCTTCGAAGCACAGCGTGACACACCACATTGAGACGACGGGGCCGCCTCTGTACGCCAGGCCACGCCCACTACCGCCCGATAAGTACAAAGCAGCAAAACTTGAATTCGAGAAGATGATCGACATGGGTATATGCCGGCCGTCGAAGAGTTCCTGGGCTAGTCCACTGCACGTAGTCACCAAGAAAGACGGCTCACTACGTGTGTGCGGGGACTACCGAAGACTGAACGCCGTAACTGTCCCAGACCGCTACCCGATTCCGCGCATACAAGATTTTACGTACCAGCTGCATGGAAAAAAAATATTTTCAAAACTTGACATCAAGACGGCCTACTTCTGGATTCCGAATAGGCCAGAAGACGCAGAGAAGACAGCCATCATCACCCCGTTTGGCTTGTTCGAGTTTTCGTGCATGACATTTGGGCTGCGCAACTCAGGACAAACGTTTCAGCGTTTCATGCACGAAATACTGCGAGGGCTAGATGACCACGTTTTCTGTTTCGTGGACGACATCCTCATTCACTCAGAAAGCCCAGAACTTAATAGAAGACACGTGGAAGAAGTTCTCAAGCGCCTGAACAAATTCGGCATTTCCCTGAACATCGACAAATGCGAATTTGGAAAGGACAAAATACAGTTCCTGGGCTACCAAGTCACGTCTGAAGGAATCAAGCCCACAGAAGATCGCATCCACGCTATTGCGAAGTACCCGAAACCACAGACAGTACAAGAGTTGAGAAGATTTTTGGGCATGGTCAACTTTTACCGTGACTGCCTACCGCACCAATCCGAACACCAGCACGAGCTGAACAAGTACCTGCACAATAGCAAGAAAAACGACAAGACGCTAATACAGTGGACGCCAGAAGCAGAGAAAGCATTCGATAAGTGCCGTCAAAGCATTATCGACGCTACCACACTCACGCATCCAGTGCCGAACGCTCCTCTGTGCCTGCTGACTGACGCTAGCGATGACAGCCTTGGCGGAGTACTCCAGCAGAAAGTTGGCAACATCTGGAAGCCACTCGCGTTCTTTTCGAAGTCATTGAGCGACACTCAGCGAAGATACAGCGTGTACGATCGCGAACTACTTGCAATGTACACCGCTGTGAGACACTTGCGACGGCTTATAGAAGGCAACGACATAACTATCTATACAGACCACAAGCCACTGTCGTACGCACTAACGAAGCCACCTACTAGTAGCGACACACCGCGGCGAGAGCGACAACTACACTTCGTCAGCCAATTTTGTTCGAATATCAAGTACATCGACGGGGCAAGAAATCAAGCCGCAGACGCAATGAGCCGACTACCGAAGATCGACGAAATCGAATTTTCATCAACCATCGATTTCGAAAAGCTGGCTGAAGATCAATGCGCGGATGAAGAATTGAAAAAAATGAACGAAAACCGCAACCTGAGATTCGCTAGTATAAACTTATCAGGCGTTACGAAAGCGATTACCTGCGAGACATCCACCGGCCAAATGCGGCCATACCTACCGACCGCTTATCGTTACGCAGCATTCAAAGCGCAACACGATATCAGCCACCCGGGAGTACGGACCACGCGCAAAATGATGACGTCAAAATACTTTTGGCCCGCCATTAACAAAGACGTCGGAGCCTGGGCTAAAGCATGCATCGGGTGCCAACGTGCTAAGGTACATCGGCACGTGACCAGTCCCTACGGCGAGTTCCCGGAGTCAAGCAGATGGGAACAGATTCACCTGGACATAGTCGGGCCTCTGCCATTATCGAACGAGTTCCGGTACCTCGTAACCATGATCGACCGCTGCACGAGATGGCCCGAAGCGATTCCAGTTCGAGATATAACCGCAGAAACCGTCGCTAAAGCCGTGTACGAGGGCTGGATTGCGAGATTTGGATGCCCACTGCGCGTGACCACGGATCGAGGATCTCAGTTCCTGTCATCCTTATTCGACGCCCTGATGAAGAAGTTTGGGGTCGCGCACATCAAAACCACGGCCTATCACCCAATTTCCAATGGTAGGATCGAGAGATGGCACCGTACGATCAAGGCCGCACTCATGGCAAGAGGCGCAAGCACACGATGGAGCGACGAACTTCCCACCGTACTGCTCGGCCTGCGAGCCGCCCTCTGCGCGGACACGAAACTGAGCCCAGCCCTGATGACCTACGGATCGACGCTGCGAGTACCGTCTGATTTTTTCGTACCGACTAAGTCGAAAATTGAAGACGCTGAGTTCGTGCGCCGCCTCACAGAAACCATGGCGTCACTAGCACCGACCAAGAGAAAACCTACGTGTGCACAACCCTTCGTGTACAAGGACCTAGCCACATGCAGTCACGTATTCGTACGAAACGACACCGTGAGAGGCGCGCTAAAACCGCCTTACGACGGCCCGTACCAAGTAATATCGAGAAGCGCCAAGTATTACAAGCTACAGCTAGCGCTACGTACGTCGAATGTATCGATCGACCGGTTAAAGCCTGCCTACATACTCAGTGAAGACACGGAGCGAAGAGAACCCGAGCGCACTACAACCGCGCTCACATCGCAGGCGCAGCGAGACCAGCCTGCACCGAGCACAGCACCGCCGCCAGCATACCAACCTGGGTCAGCGAAGCCCTACGTGACAAGATCTGGACGCGTCGTCAAAAAGAGCGTACGCTTCGCTTGAAGGGGGGTCATGTGGCGGCGCGTCCAGCGCTGCGTCATCGTGCGCGCCGGCCTGCGGCGCGGCGCGCTGCGAACTAAACCGCAGAGCGCGCCACTGTTTATTTATATGGAGACTGGGCGCGCCCAGCGTTGCGTCATACGTGCGCGCCGGCCGGCGACGCAGTGCGAACTGCGGCCGCGCGCCGCGCCACTGTTTATTTATAGTTACTGCATCTTCAGCAGACGTAGCATAGTTAAAATAGTATAAATATAAGACGATACGACAATAAAACAAGCACACTTCATTCGCTCGCTGACTGGTCAGACGACTTCGCTCCGCATCGCCGCGCTGTACGGACGTTTCCGCCCGCTACTCGCTGCTCGCTGTCCGCTCCTGTCCGCCGGAGGCTCTGCCCCGCCGCCGGACTCACTCCGCTCGGCGCAACCGCGCCGCTCGGACGCCTCCGCCTCCGAAGCCGCCGCCGCGCAGCTTCGAGTCCTAGCACCCGTTACCTCGGCCACGTGGTGTTTGCGTTAATTTATTAGCGTAAACTCTAACGAGTCGAGTGTGATTGTGAGTGCAGGGCTCTCACCGCTTCGCAGCCGGGCTTCCGGGCCTGCTGCCTTCGTCCAAACCGCTCTTTTCAGAGCGAACCACTCTTAGTGTTTTCATAAAATCCACGTGGGTGGTCGATCGGCTGACACTTCTAACGGTGACAACGAAACCGATCGGGCGTTGCCCCGGAGCGCCTGTTTTTCCCCCGTCTGGGGAACAACAGAATCCGGCTGGGTCTGGAACCACCGGCCTTGGGGTCACCCCTAGTCGACACCAGATATCGCAGGCACACAACCAGCTGCACAATAAAATAACACTGGCAGCTGGTACACCCTCTAGGTAATACACTAGGTACGCAGCCCCCTGTCTACCCCCGGCAGAGGGATCACACACTTTCTTCTCCTGTTGGGGACCTCCTCCCCCAACCCCCGCAACTCTCCCGCCTTAGGATGGTCTCCCAAAAGGATCTCGACGAAGCCATCAGCTTCGTCGCGAAAACTTTGTTGGACCACCTGAAGGCCAACCCCTCCGAAATGGAGGAATTCGTTCGCGCTCCCCAGACATACGCGCAAAAGTCTCTCGCCCGTCCTAAGACTCCACGAGGGCAGGCAGCTTCTGCCTGTAAACTGACGCCGAATTTTTCGGCGCCAGGCCCCTCAGTTCCCAAGCCTCCACCTCCTCCGAAACCCTCCGCCCGTGACGGGAGCCACTCTCGGCCTAGGGGTCGCGCTCCAGCAAGGAGCCGATCCCGGTCGCGAAGTCGCTCCCGCCACGGACGCCGCTCGTGCTCCCCTACCCCCCGTCCACTCCGTCCGTCCATTTCGGACAGCCCCGATTCTCCAGAAATGGACACTTCTACCCAGGACGACGGCTTCACAGTCGTCGCCTCCAAAAAGGGTAAAAAGCGTCCCGCTACCACTGCTTCCCTCCCTCCTCCCCCCAAGGCCCCTTGCCCCACTTCAGGGACTAAACCTGCCTCCGACTCCGCCCAATCGGACTCTCCGCTCCGTTCGGAATCGGACGCTCCGATTGTCGACCCTGCTCCCCATCCTAAGACCGGTACCATAGTTGTCCGCAACCGGGAACTATGGGAACTCGTCTCGCGTAACCTCTCGGATCTACAGATCCAGTTTTCCGCCAAACCAAACAAAGACGGCATTATAGTCCGTCTAGCCTCCCCCGACGACTACCGCAAAGCCACTACCTACCTCCGCGACGCGAATATTCACTTCCACAGATACGCTCTCGATGAGGAGAAAGACATCCGAGTTGTCGTAAAGGGCATCCCCAAGGAGATTCCCTTCCTGGCAATCCATAACGACCTCCTCACCCAAGACCTCCCTGTTCTTTCGGTCAGCCGGATGTACAACGGCAGGACCAAAGAACCCTATGACATGGTGCTGGTCACTCTTACGAATACCCAGGAAGGGAAGAAAATTTGGACTACCAAATCGATTCTCCATCTCTCCGGCCTCGACTTCCAAGTCCCTCACAAAAAGTCCATTCCAGGACAGTGTCATCGTTGCCAGCTATACGGACACTCTGCCCGCTACTGCTACGCACCCTTCAGGTGCGTGAAGTGCGCGGGCGATCATAGCACCGCGGAGTGCCTTCGTAAGAAGGACGACCCTACTCTCCCCAGTTGTGTCCTCTGTGGCACTCAGGGCCATACCGCGAATTATCGCGGCTGTCCCAAGGCCCCTAAGGCCAAGAAACCCTTACCGTCTCGCTCAAAAGCAGCTGGCCCTAAGCCAAAACCTGCCCAACCCCGCCAGGTGTCAAAATTCGTTGACGCCCCTGTCCCACTGACTAATGCATGGTCAAATCCGCCCAGCACTCCTCAGGCGACTCAACCGCTCCCACCCGCCCCTGCGCCATCTCCCGCTCATGCCAAGACCCAGGCCCGCCCTGCCCTTCCGCCCAAGCCCTCCACCCCCAAACGATCCGCCCCTGGCTCCTCCAGCCCGAAAGCGGATCTACTCCTCCTCGCTGAAATTGCGATGTCGGTTAACCTCGACGAGGTTCGACATGTAGCCCAGAAGGTCCGGGAGAACCATAATCTCATCGACATCCTCGATGAGCATTATAGGCTCTTCGGTGCACTACAGCGCTTCGCCCCCAACGTCCTTAGGAACCAACATGTATAGTACACCCAAACGTGTTAGACCCCGCTCCCTTTCGTTGGCATGGTTTAATGCCAACGGCATCACCACCGAATCAAGGGACCAGCGTCCCTTGATTCGGCACTTCCTCTCAACCCACCAGGCCGATGTTATGCTAGTGAACGAGACCTTTCTAAAACCTAGCAAGAGGGATCCCAGGATCGCAAACTACTCGCTCGTTCGTAATGATAGGACTACCACCATAAAAGGCGGTACTCTCATCTATTACAAAAGGTCCCTTCACTGCATTCCCATCGACACCCCTTCTCTCTCAGCAATGGAAGCTTCCTGTTGCCGCCTTTCGATGACCGGTCATCAACCCATTACCCTAGTATCCTGCTACCTCTCCGGTAATAAGACTCTCCTCAGGAGTGACCTCGAGGCTCTTCTCTCTCTCGGAAGCGCAGTCATTCTGGCTGGCGACTTCAACAGCAAGCACATTTTATGGGGCTGCAACACGACCAATACGAAGGGAAACCTTCTGAACTCCCTCTCTGACGACCTCAACTTTGACATAGTTCCTCCCAGTACTCCGACCCACTTTCCCCTGAACTTAAACTACAGACCTGACGTACTCGACTTAGCGCTTCTAAAGGGCGTGACCCTCCAGTTACGCTCATTGGACGTACTACACGAACTCGACTCTGACCACCGACCCGTCCTCATGCATTTAGGCCCCGATCCGACTGACAGACCTCCTCTGACTAAGACCGTGGTCAACTGGAAGCACTTAGGCGATGCCCTGAAAGCTTGTAGTTCCCCTGACTTGGACAGAATCCCTGACGACATTGTTACCCCTGACGACATCTCTACCTCCATTGACGCTCTCACTAGCCACCTCCGCACCACCGTTGGTGAGGCCTCAAAGCAGGTTCCAGCCGAGGGAGACCAACGCTGGGCCCTGCCTGAGGACGCGACGGACCTACTGAGAGCGAAACACGCTGCCACTAGGGCATTCGATCGAGCTCGCACCGAGGATAACAGAGCCACTCTGCGGTATTACGAACGTGCCGTAAAAAACCGCATGAGTGAACTCCGTAATCAACGGTGGGATGACTTACTCTCGGGGATCGAGCCATCCCACCTGGCATTCTGGCGGCTGACTAGATCCCTGAAATCAGACTCTGTTACGACTATGCCCCCTCTCACCCGACCTGACCTCCCCCCCGCGTTTGACGACGAGGAAAAGGCCGAATGCCTGGCCGACAGCCTCGAAACGCAGTGCAGCCCCAGTTTAGAACATGTCGACCCTGCTCACCTCGATAAGGTGAACAGTGAAGTCGAATACAGATCCTCACTTCCCCCCTTTGATGAACTCGAGCCTGTCACAGCTTCCGAGGTTGAGTCGATTATTAAAGGCCTCCACACCAGGAAAGCTCCAGGTGCGGACGGCATCAGTAACAAAGTGCTCAAGCACTTCTCCATTACGCTAGTTCACCTTCTAGTTAGCATCTTCAATGCGGCCATCGCCAATTGCATTTTCCCCGACGCGTGGAAATCCGCCGACGTCATCGGCATCCACAAACCCGGCAAGAAGGCTTCCGAGCCCTCTAGCTACCGTCCCATTAGTCTCCTCAGTACCCTGGGCAAGGTCTACGAGCGCGTCCTTCTGAAGCGCATCTGGTCCTGTGTCAAAGACAACAACCTCCTCCCTGATGAACAGTTCGGCTTTAGAGCCAGACACTCTTGCGTCCAACAAGTACACCGCATCACGGAGTACGTCCTAGAAGGTTTCAACAAGAAACCCGGCCATGGTTACACCCACAAGCCGTTCCCCCAAGGGACTGTAGCGGTGTTCCTCGACGTCGCGAAAGCTTTCGATAAAGTCTGGCACAACGGGCTGATATACAAGCTGTATCAGCTCGGGCTGCCAGACCGTCTTGTACTCATAATACAAGACTTTCTCAGGGCTCGAAGCTTTCGATACCGCGTCGAGGGACAACGCTCCTCCCCCCACGACATCGGCTCCGGAGTCCCTCAGGGCTCCGCTGTGGCCCCGATTCTCTTCTCGCTTTTCACCTGTGACATCCCCCGCACCCCCAAAGTGGAGCTTGCTCTCTTTGCCGATGACACCGCCCTCTACACCAGAGGGTGGAACAAGGTCATTCAGCTAGCCCACCTTCAACGAGCCCTCAATCTCCTCGGAGACTGGTTCAAGAAGTGGGCTATCACCGTTAACCCCGATAAAAGTGCAGCCGTGTACTTTCATCCGTTCAAAAGACCTCCTTCTAAGCATATCACGCTCAACGGCCAGCCCATCCCATGGGCTACCGAGACCAAGTATCTCGGTGTGACCCTTGATCGTCGACTCACGTTCTCTAAGCATATCCAGTTAGTTCGCAACCGAGCAGCCTTCTTCTTAGGCCGGCTCACTCCCCTTCTCAACGAGCGTAGTAAATTGTCCCTTAGAAATAAGGTTACAATTTACAAAACTTGTATTCGCCCCGTCATGACGTACGCCTCCGTGGCGTTCGCTCATGCCTCCAGCATAGATCTAGAGAAACTCCAAGTCATACAAAATAGATTCATCCGCAGAGCAGTCGGTGCTAGCTGGTTCATGCGAAACTCCGACCTGCACTGCGATCTCGAACTCCCCTCCATCCGTCAGTACATTAAGTACGCTTCGCGCCGCTATTTCGATGCGACCCCCCACCATCCCAATCCACTCATAGTCCAAGCCTCGAACTATACGACAGACACGACAGACCCACCCCCCTTCCGTAGACGCCCCAGACACGTCTTGGGCGACCCGGACGACCCCATAGCCGTCATCACCTCGGCGGCGCTGGGCTCGCCTGATCCGACCACTCCTAGCAACAAGAAGTATTCCGTCTTTGGTATAGGCGCCGGTTACCAAAGGCACACAAACACGCACCGACCTCGCCGGCGAGGTCGAGGACTCCCCAGATCTGTCAGAAGATCTGTTAGATTCTCTCCAAGTAGTCAACCAGATCAATCTACTAGGGCCCCAGGGCATACCCCTTCTGGGGTGCCAGGGCAAGTCTGACCCCACTCCCGGCGACGGCCAAGCCGAGGTTCGTACCGTCTGAGGTGCCCTTGAGCTAGTCGCCTTTAACCTAAACCTAGGCCGAGCGCCGTTTGCGCTTGCCTAAAGTCCGGTGACGCTGTAGAGGCCATCTGAGGCCAACAGCATAGTCATTCATAAAATAAAATAAACAATAAAACAAGCATCATTGGAAACAGTAGTTTATTCTATCACCGGCAGCCGACCTGACAACATACCTCCAGCACTTCCGAGCGACTCAGTGGGGAGCCTCAATCCCACAAAAGGTGGTTTGTCCTATAGTGTGATAGTACATTATGATACATGTGTGCTATGTTAGTCATTACACTAGAGGCGGAATTATGTGATAACGAAGCCGAGAGCGTAATGACTAACATAGCACAAGAGTTCCATACGACTGTTTTCATCACACTTGCGAGGAAAAATCAAACTTTTTTTGATAATAATCAACCACACAGCGAAAACGTCAACAAAACATTTGCGGAAAATGGTGCCCAAACCAGCAATGCGCGCGCTGGTTGACATTTACTTCAGCGGCATAAGAACTCTGTTGGTATTACAAAAAAACTGTAAGTATTACCCGGCTATATTAAGAGTGCTTCGTATACATACGTCTAATTGCAGTCACGTACAAACTTGTCTTTACCGGGTTATACCTATTATAGCACCATGTGCCGTAACGTAAAGTAAAAAGCATAGCTTGAATTATGAACCTAAAACCGATGTTATAAGATCCACTTTACGAGCAAGTGTGATGAAATAGTACATTATGATACGAGTGTGCTATGTTGGTCATTATACTAGAGGCGGTATAATGCGCGCGAGCCGCAGGCGAGCGCGATAAGGAAGCCGAGAGCGTAATAACTAATAGCACAAGAGTTCCATACGACTGTTTTCATCACACTTGCGAGGAAAAAACAAACTTTTTTTGATAATAATCAACCACACAGCGAAAACGTCAAAAAACATTTGCGGAAAATGGCGCCCAAACCAGCAATGCGCGCGCAGGTTGACATTTACTTCAGCGGCATAAGAACTCTTTGTTGGTATTACAAAAAAACTGTAAGTATTACCCGGCTATATTAAGAGTGCTTCGTATACATACATCTAATTGCAGTCACGTACAAACTTGACTTTACTGGGTTATACCTATTATAGCACGAATGCCGTAATGTAAAGTAAAAAGCACGCGTGCGTAATAGCTTGGATAATGAGCCTAAAACCGATGTAATAAGATCCACTTTACGAGCAAGTGTGATGAAAAAGATATTATGTACTTAGCTTGAAAATCTCTGAGAAGGTTTTTTTTAAATACATTCACGTGACGGACAAGCAAGACTTTCACCTGGTGGTAAGCGTCACGCCTGCCACTAACAGTAGCAGTGCTAGAATTGTGAACTTGCGAACACAATCCTGCGCCGCACTGCACTGCGCTCGTCACCCTGATAAATATTAGATGTTAAATCTCTTTATACCCAGTAATTTCTCTGGTAACATTGCCCTTCAAACCGGAACACAGACATGCTTGCACTTTACTGTATGGCGGTTGAATAACTGGCAAAGGTGTGGTACTTTAAATACTTTATTTTCGTAAGTACTTCGATCAAAGCCTGGTATAATTATATCGCTGTAAGTTATTAGTTTGTGAGTGGCCGCGATATCCAATTAGCGCCGCGTCGTGTGCGTGACTTAGTAATACCGATAAATTGATGAGTTTCAGAAATTACGGCTAACGAGTATACGGCTCAGTTATACAACATTATTGACGCTTGGAAAAAAAAATTGGGTGCAATTTGAATGCGGATCTCTAAAAATACACGTACTCGTATCTCTACTCAAGGGCGGATCCAGGGGTGGGGCACTGGAGCACGTGCCCCTGTGGAGATTGATTAAATACCGCTTTAATAACATTTGTTTCTTGTTGCAAATAAACATGTACTTAATTTCGCATTATTTAATCATAATTAAAAGTATTTTTTTTATAGTTATTCTTGTATGTTATTGAAAAAAAACAGATCCCAAAGACAGCATACCAAAGATTACAAAAGATGCGCCATCGCGTAATAAACAACGTTTGAAAATGACTCCGGTGCCGTCATGTTTTTCGCCGTGTTCATGTGCGCCGGAGTGCGAAAGAAGATAGCACTTTTATGAGAGCAAAAGGGATAGCGCGCGTCTCGCTTAGTGAGCGCAGACAGGCGAGACAGTGCCTTGGGCCGTTTTCACGGGCCCATTTGAGGGCGTGATATGACATATCTCTCTCCTTATAATATCATTGCAGCATACAATACAATACAATACAAAATAATTTATTCACAACAAAAAGACAGATACACATACATAGAAAGCAAAGAAGTTACATACACAAAAAAAAGAGATTAGTATATCTATATTTTCGTCATGAACCCGGTCCCAACTCAGCATAGCATAGGATATAGGCTTGCGCAGAATGTGTCACTAAATTGAAAAGATATATAAGTAACTTTTCATTAAAAGAAGTACTTCACTCATCTAGTTCACTAGTCCAGTTGCTCATTTGAAATGATTTCGCCATTCGATACCTAACTACTAAGAAGATACGTTTACGAACGAAAACAGTGCGCTTACTATGATTGCTTTATTTTATATCCAAGCTCGTACATACGTGTTTGTAAATTGTACATTGCTCTTTTCCTTACTAGTTCAATATAGCAATGTACGACAAAAGTTAGAGGACTCCTAAAATTGTTCTCGAACTATCGTAAAGGTAACCAGAGGACCGAACGCAACGAGCCAAAGTTTGAGTAAAATAGACAATTACTTCAGTACCTAAAACAGAGCGTGATAGCATTATCTATTCCTTCCTCACTGGGCTCGTTCGTGTCTCATCGTTCGCAACTTCGCGACGTCGAGTGAACTAGACAGCTGAACTAAGAAGTAGCTATATACATTTTATCTGAAGTAGTGAATGAAGGACGAACACAGCTGAAGTAGTCCAATTGAAGGATTCATTCAAGAACGACACACGGCTAATAGGATAATACTATGAGGGAACTTGACCTATGGCCCATGTGCCCTTCCCAGAAGTAAATCCTGGATCCGCCCTTGTCTCTGTTCGTATACTCCAACGTGAGTTAAATAGTTCTACACAAAACTTTGTCAAGCCGCAGTTTAAAGTCTATTGTATGAAACTCAATGCAACTTTGCACGTGCAACTTTTTCTATTACCAACTTTTTCTATTCTATGTTCGCGGCGCAACCAAAGCGTAGTTACGGAGCTACGCCGTAGATACTCGTATTTCGTAGATGCAATGCTATACGCTACGAAAAGTGATTTAAATCGACTAATTTTACACCTTTACTTCATAAAATCACGTTTGCGATGTTCTATAGCGATGATAGCTCAGTGGTTAGTACGTTCAGTTCATTCCGTATAGGGCGTGGATTCATATCCAAACAATAAGTATGAGCTACAGGCTATTGTGTATTGTGTATTCGAATTGCAAACTTTGAAAGTTTCTTAAAGAAAGAAAGAAATAAATTTATTCTGTAACATCAGTACAAAATAATAATATAGCGATCAGTAATGAACAGAGTCTTGAGTGATGTCACAAAAATAGCCTCAACTCAGCATCATCATCATCATCATCAGCCCGGAGACGTCCATTGCTGAACGAAGGCCTGCCCCTTAGACCGCCACACTAAAAGACAACCTGACATTTGCATCCACCGGTTACCCGCGACTTTTACAATGTCGTCGGTCAACTCAGGATAATGTTGTTTAAAATACAGCGCTGGTCTTCCGTTGAAGCCGATTTAGTGAGGCGAGCGTATTTTATCCCACAAAATGTACAGATAAGTAGAATAGAGAGTAAAACCACAGCGCGGGGCTGTGTGCATAAATCATAGACCGCACGACGCCTGGTTCCGTATGACTGCACTGTAACAATAACATGGTTGCGGAGTTTTCACATTAGACAACTTAGTAAGTATACACATACAATATGTAACAAAAAGGTTCAACAAGGGTATGTATGTACTCATCATTATGAACAACTTTTACAATGGGGCCAACCCTGAAATCGCGCAAAACAATCATGTTTTTTTTAATTGTCCTATTAAAATGTAGCCCATAAATATAACTGATTAATGAAAAGAAAATGAAAGTTCGATTAAAAATAAGCAACTTATAAGCATTTTAATATCACGCTAGACAGAGAGGCGAAACAGCAAATCGTGACGTCACTTCTCTGTACGCCATATAAATTATATTCTGACAAGTAAGGCGTGACGTCATTTTTTGTTTTGTGGGAAATGGACAGAGTTGTCTGTAACAAAAACTTTAAACGCTCATATATCAGAACATTATTAACCGCTTTAATTGTTTTTTTCAATAAACATTACTATACTTACATAAATTCTCCATCAAAGCTATTGGTTTCAACAATATAAACATCAGTCATCTACCCTATTCGCACCCCCCCGCCCCCCTGTTTGATTATAGGGGGGGGGGGCAAATGCCCCCCACTTCCACAGCCGCAGGATTCAAGTGAGGTCACGAAAGGTATAACAGTGAAAATTAGTGTAAGATATTCATAGTATCAAGTGCTATGTTTCCTGCCACCACCACCCAAAACCTCGAACTTTGATTTGCGGAAACCACTAAATCGCACATGAAATTATGTCGATACAAATGAAATTATCAATAAGAAAGTAAGTTCGTATAGGCTGAGTGGCCAGCCCAGAGTTAATGACCGCCCGAAGCCCTCTGACATGGCTGACGATTATTGTTATAGAAACTAGAACAAACAACCGGGACCAACAATTTAACGTGTCATCCGATCCACGGTAGTGCTCAGAAATAAATGCCACTCACGGTCACCCATCCGAAGACTGGCCGGACAGTCCGTTGCTTAACATCGGTGATCGTTTAGAATCACCTAGACAAGCTACGCCACGAGCGCTACATGCTACAAAAATGCTACAAATATATATATATATATATATATATGACAATATATATATATATATATATATATATTGGGGGGGGGACATATATTGGGGGGACATTTATTACACACAGCGCCATCTAGCCCCATACTAAGCAAAGCTTGTATTATGGAAACCAGATTGCTGATAGAATACTTAACTACATTTTTTTTTCGTAAATACATACTTATAATACATACTACACCCAGACACAGAACAAACATCGATGTACGTCACAAACATTTTTGTACTGAGTGGGGATCGAACCCACGCCCTACAGCTCTGAAGGCAGACATGCTACCAACTGAGCTATCAGGCTGTCAATGACAAATGATCAATGATGCTGCCGCACTGTTGTCGCCTAATATGAAAGAGTCTTTAGTGCGTTACCACCGTCACTTATTTACAAACCATTTATTCGCGTTGCCACATTTAATACTTTGGAATACGCAGATCCCTCTTTTATCCTTTGGCACCTATTTTTGTAGCGCACTGACAGTAGCATTGTACGTTGTGCGGTCTATGATTTACGAGTTCTCTGGATATTCGTTGTAATCCTGCGGTTGAGATGGTTTAGGGTTAGTTTCTTATTGTTTAGTTATTTATTATCAAAATTTAAAGTCTTATAATGCTGGTATATTAACTGTTTTATCATGTAACTTTTCGGGATCGCGATTCGGATACGAGTTGTCAAAAATAGACACTTGTCACTGTCACTGCCAAAACTCATTTGACCCTGCAGGGTAGGATGAAACGCCAAAAGACCGACGGAATTGCTTAACTCAATTAAGGAATTCAATGCATTCGGTCGATAACGATAGCGAGAGAAATCCCTCCGTGATACTGTGAAGCTGTGACAGTGACAAGTGACATTTATGACAAATCGCGATCCCGAACAGTTACATGATTAGCCTGCAAGTACATACTGGGTGTAAAGTGACCTGAAAATAAAGACAGGGATAGTACTAGTAAATAAATATTTAAAGAAAGAAAGAAAGAACTTATTTATTTTTATCACACAAGACACTACAACAATAAAAAACAATTACACAGAAATACAATATAACAAATGAGTAGGTATAAAAACATAATAATATGTAACAGTAGTCGCTGCAGTGCCACGGGCGACAAAAAAAGGTTAGTGCTCAGCATGATGCTGCTAATAACATTTAATTAAGTTCACTGAGAACCTAAAAACAGTATTGGAAATAATTATTTTTTGCAATAACACTTGCGTTTAGTTCTTAAAGCTGATATTTCTGGTGTTTATTATAAAAATACATTCATCTGTATTTGATAGAAGGAAAAATGCAAATAATAAAACATGAAATATTTTATTCATTTGTTTATCGTAGTTATCATTTTAGTGACCAGTACCCCTATTCAGAATGGCGTCGGACGCTTCCGATTCGAATTTCGCTTCCTCCGTCTTCGTCATTCTGAATGTAGATGAGTGGGACGGATAGTGTGGATCCGAACGGAAACCTTTCCGATGGAGTTGTGAAGGAGTGTGAATAGGGGTGCTGGAGTGATGGAGTTGTGAATAGGGTGATGGAGTGATGGAGTTGTGAATAGGGTGATGGAGTGATGGAGTTGAGAATGGGGGTGCTAGACCGTCACACCCGGTATACAATAGCTGCATACAATAATATTATGTTGATTTTGAGTTTAGGCGGGAACGCAAAAAAAAACATGTCGTCGCGACTTGTATTATTTTCCAAAACTTGGGTTTTTCGAGTTAGGTATAATGCATAACACTGGTGGCGTTTTAATAATTAATTGTGCTGATTTAAGTGCACTAGAGGGCAAGTGCCATAATGTGGCGAAACATGGCTGTCATTTCGAGTTGCTTTCAAAACTCCGAAGAAGCTAAAAAAACCAAAGTAAAGTATAGTAAAGTGTAATAAAGTTCACACAAGTTAGCTGTTACTTATTGTGACTTTGACTGTGCTGTGTTAAGGCTCATTAGTTTGACTAGAATTCATCAAACCCTTGAATAATCAAAATACTTGACACTGGCAAATGCTCAAAGTGCGACGCCATTAGCTTGTTGGGAGGAAAGAAGAATATGTATGTAAAAATGTAGATTATGTTATTATTAATTAAGCATACAAATTATACTCTTTCGGCTAAGTACTACTGATACATAACTCCTTACAAATAAAATGTAACTTTGTAGTAGGTACACGCATAAGAAACGAATTATAACGTAAAGTCGGAGAGGTCTGTCTACATAGCTGGACCCGCGATATACAATAGACTGCCCGCCCATGTGCGTGATGCACCTTCCGCCGCCTCGTTCAAGGTCAGGCTGAAGACCTGGCTTCTTGACCAGATGTTTTATGACAATAATGCATATTTAAAGTTGCCCGAAGTATGTGACCCTATAAAGATAGACTGTAAGTAACAGAAGAAGTTATTTTATTATATAATAATAATTTATAAATATTAATACTTATTTTATATTTTTAATAATGTTAATATAATTCAATATAATTTTTCAATATATTTTCCACAATTTTAAATGACATGTAACATTGGAGTTATCAATAAAGTATTGTATTGTATTGTATACTCTAGGTAACTATGAAGTAATTATTCTCCTTCTCTATAATAATTCTTCTTCTAAGGAAAATTCTTCTTCATGCATTCAGCACTAAACACATACCTATATACACACAATACACACATACACCATATATACACATAATATACTAAAACAGCTAATTTTAAACCAGAGCTTATAAGAAACCTGGTAAAAGCTTTGTTCGTTTCCAATCAAAACCCACTGTTCCTAATGTGCTTCTCTCCCACACAATGATAATTGAACCTCGTACGCAAGCCTCTCTTAAATACTAGACTAGAGGTTAAACGTTGCTTCGCCGTTTTTCATAAGAGTCCGGTCACACGATGCGTGACTTTTGATTCTATACAGCGCGAGCGTTGAGGCGTCTTACTTATACAAATCCGTATGTTTACACGGAATGTAGATGAAGAATTTTTTAAGGAGTTCCGACAAATCCCGAAATCTAGAATTAGCCTAACGTTGAATTGTTTCTTCGTGATGAAAATGGCAGGTCTTATCTATTTATCTATCAGCTATTGGGCTGTTGGGTTGGGCCTCACGAATTATACATTTTAGTAGCAGGCGGAAACTTTGTGCAATTTTCGTGACTAATAGGAGAAAGAACGTTAAATAGCATGAGCATTTCGGATCCAAGCCTAAATATAGAATAAGATAGGAATTTATTGATTTATTTTTTGTTATTGTTGTGTATGTTGTACAATTGATACAAATGTAACTAATTAATTAATTTCAATTGACATAGTTTTAATCGTAATTTTTTTTTTCAATCATTTTATGTAATAATGACTGTATGTTCTTTATGGATCTTTTTATAGGATCTGAAATAAATGATTTGATTTGATTTGATTTGAAATAAATTAAATATCACTTTTTAATTATCCGTTCCTTTTATCTGGCAAATTACATACTTGGCTTTTGTATTTTTTTTAATTATTCATTCGTTTTGCATACGTATTTCTTCATCGATCTTTCATTCTCGAGTCAAATGAGTCAAAGTCACACACAGTAAGTCACAGTCAAGTTCAATTATGCCCTAGTAAAGTCATGGTAACTTTACAACCTTTTTCGGAGTTTTGAAAGCACCACGCCTAGACATTTTTCACCATTATTATATCACTTGCCCATACTCATGCACATAAATCGGCATTTAATGAATACCGGGTGTTAGTTTGAACACCGTTATCCTTCTAGAATATCATTGTACTCATCATTATGAACAACTTTTACTACGGGGCCAACCCTGTAATCACGAAAAAAAAAACAGCTGTTCCATACATTTTGTCCAAGATCGATGAACCTTTTCGCATGGGACAGTTGTTTTTTTTTCGTGATTTCAGCGTTGGGCCTATAGTAAAAGTTGTTCATAATGATGAGTACAATGATATCCGAGAAGGATAACGGTGTTCAAACTAACATTCTGTATAACGCCACCATTTGTATACATCAACACTCGAAAAAAATATAAATTTTGGAAAATAATATAATGCGACCAAGTGTTTTTTTTCACGTTCCTGCCAACTCATCAACAGCCGGAGACATCCATTGCTGGACGAAGGCCTCCCCCTTAATTCCGCCAACACTCTTGTCAAATTCGATTTCTATGGTGTTGCTATCTAAGCAAAGAAGGTAATTTAGTCAACATTATTTTTCAACCGATTTCAAAAAATTAGGTTTTCAATTCGACTGTATGTTTTATTTTAATGTATGTTATGCGATTACTCCGCCCATTATAAACTGATTTTGAAGTGTTATTTTGTTTGGTAGGTTATTACCTACCAAACAAAATACCTTCAGAGGTGTTCCTATATAAATTTTATCGAAATCGGTTCAGTAGTTTGATTTACAATCAAAATTACTAGAAAATATGAAGATGTCATCCAGGTATTCGAAGTTGAAGTCGGTTGTATTTTTTTAAAGCGTATTATCTGTACGTAATGTTACTTTAATTTTAAACTTTACGGTGCGGTGCCGCAACACATCGTGTGACCGTGCCCTTACTCTGCTACTACAAACGGTGGTCGTAGATAGCACCAGGAAATAATAGCTTTTTTTATTGTCAGAAGCACTTCGGAGAGCATTTGGAGCACTTAAGAACATCCTGCTTAGAACGTAATGAATAAAGAAATCGTTGGGATGTAAAACGGTTTGTATTTTATTGCAGATGTTTTATTGGAAATTGGTTGGAAAGATTGAGATTTTCGAAAGTTATGTGCAGTTTGAAAATAGGTTTTTTTAATGCGACGTACCTAGTGACGAGCCAAGACGTTCGCCTGATGGTAACCATCACGCTGGCCCAGGGGGTCTAGACAAGAACCACTTTCTGTTAGCGTTAACGCTTGCGGAAAAATTAAATTGTATGAAAATGATATTAGCAGTCACGTGACATTTCTCAAGCTAATGTCATTTTCATACGATTTTATCTGGTTCTTGTCTAGACCCTCAGAACAGTAGTCTCATGACAGGGGGGGGGGGGGGGGGGGGGCAAGTTGGAGGATTATATCGAGGATGACAAAAGTCTGCATTGACGATAGAATAGAACGAATAGACTAACAGCAGCGCGAGATACTAAACTGGGTATGGACTTAGTAAATTCACTCAAGCTTCAACGAGCGGGAATTATCGGTCAAGCAAGTCAAGTTAGTGGACTTCGGTTGCTTTGCATTTTTTTTTAATTTCTAGGGGGGCAACTGTACATACCTGCACCCCCCTGGCGACGCCCGTTGTGCGTTGACGCAGAATTATTATAAACTTAAACTTGCAATCCTGCGCCGCACTGCACTGCGCTCGTCACCCTGAGATATCAGATGCCAAATATTTTCATGCCCCCTAATTTATCTAGCAACATTGCTCCGCAAATCGAAACACAGTAGGTAATACTGTGTTTTAGTTTGAAGAGCTTGCACACAAAAGCTTGGCGGTTGAATAACTGGCAAAGGTGTGGTACTTCCCCAAAAGTCCTACAAAAACTATTTCCCAAACACATCTGGCCTATAGTGGCTAAAATGTCTCACCCTCTTTTTTATATTTAATACCCCTAATATGCTGCTTACCATATATTCTCCTCGTTCAACATCAAGTCAGTCTCTAGACTTTCATCGGTCTGGTTTGTTTTTTTTTGTGTAGTAGGCTAAGTAGTATTTGTAGTTTAAAGAATATAGCATTTATGAAAAAAAATAAAAAAATGCCAGCCAAATGTAATGTAATTAATTTTATCTAACGTAAATAGTGTGGCATCAGACCTATATGTTATCAGAACAGAATACACCAATCGGCAATCATGATCATCATCATCATCAGCCCGGCGACGTCCACTGCTGAACGAAGGCCTCCCCCTTAGACCGCCACACTGTACGACAACCTGCCATTTGCACCGGTTGCCCGCAACTTTTACAATGTCGTGGGTCCACCAATATAGTGGGAGGCCTTCCTACGCTGCGTCTTCCGGTTCGCGGTCGCCACTCAAGAACCTTTCTTCCCCATCGGTTGTCAGTTCTTCGAGCGATGTGGCCTGCCCATTGCCACTTCAACTTGCAAACCTTGCGAGCTATGTCGGTAACTTTGGGAATAACTTTGCCATTAGGGAATATGCATGTTTTTTTTTATTGATTCACAAAAAAGCTGACTGGCAACAAAACAAATCATCGAAAGTAAAAATTTAACATGTGCACATAATCTAAAAAAAATATAAACATTTTAGTTTCATGTTAGACAGGGCACTATACTGGCAAATGACGTCAACGTCCACGATTAAAAAAAAACTATACTAGCTCGTGTTTTGTTAGAAAGGGACAGATGACTTCTACTTTTTGACTTTGATTATATAGAGAAAGAGAGAGCTAGATGCTCCAAGTACATTGAACATTTATATTTCAGAACTTTACCAGCCGATTTCAACGATTTCGACGTAAGCATCAGATTCAGTTAAACTCTCCATTTATCTTATTATTTTTAATAATTGAAACACATGCATATATTCACATTTTTCAAACAAAAAAACCTATTTCTAAAAATAAATGTTTG
Source organism: Erannis defoliaria (assembly GCA_905404285.2). Classification (NCBI taxonomy): domain Eukaryota; kingdom Metazoa; phylum Arthropoda; class Insecta; order Lepidoptera; family Geometridae; genus Erannis; species Erannis defoliaria. The sequence continues at coordinate 3,322,597 of FR990090.1, read as the reverse complement.
CTAAAATTCCAGCCTTAATAAACTCATCGCCAAAATATTTCGACACAAAATATTACACACCCCGTATTATGAAATTTTCTACCGTATTTTATCTTGCACAAAAAATTTGCCCCAATTTTTAACCAGCTATAGTTAATTCGTTCGTAAAACTCCATGGCCCGCATCTCACTCTAGAAGCCATCTTTCTTTTGTGATGATGTGATGAAAAAGAAGCGCCAAAAAGACTTTTTAATATATTGAAAGAAGCCGAAAATGTTATGGGAAAATTGTACCTAGAAAAACTTCGTAAGTTTTTCTTTTCAACCAATTCCAACCTTACTGTTGAGTATTTTTCTATAATAAAACAAATTTTCTGGCATTTATGGGGATTATGGAAAACACCCCCGTTTTAAGGAGAGGCCTCTTCAGCAGTTGACGTCTTCAGGCTAATAACGAGGTTAAAATCGACATCCAAGTTTTTTTTAATTATAAAGTTTGTTAGTTACATCACAGATTTAATAATCACGAAAGTGGGGAGGTTATAATTATGATAATTCGAGCTCTCATTGAAAATGTTATCATCTGAGCGATCAGACAATTCCGCTGGCTGAAACTTATCCTTTTACAGTCAAGATGACTTCTGATTTCTGAGTAGGTATATAAAATTAATATTTCTGTTTGCCAAGTCGCGGATTTCTTACAAATGTAATTGAAGAAAACTCTCATTATTTTCCACTGAGATATTATCAAATTTTCCTCGTGGAAAATAAAGACAGATCTAGATAATTGAAATGTAAGAAGATAGCTAGCTGTGCTCACGCCTCCGATGTTTTCACATTGAGGAAGAATCGTGTGGATATGGCTTTTTTGCTTTGTTTATCATTTTCTCTATATTATACCTAACGCAAAAGACAGTTCTTTTCGCTGTTTCCCGACACAGCGAAAAAATACGTACGTGGCATTCCACGTACGGATCGGCCAGATGAACGCCAATGAATGTGATGCTGTCTCATTCTGTTATAATGAAATGAAACGAGATACTTAGCGCTTCATTCGTTGGCGTTTGGCTAGTCCTGTGGGCCAGCCTGTCTCTGTACCCAGTAACAGCACAAACTCTGCAAACGCTTTTAAAGATAAAAAAAACTACTACTACTACTATACTTTACTATTTTTATTATGAAAACTGACATAGTTTTGACACATTTTTGTTTTATTTATACGGGAATACTCAAGTTTAATCTTTGGATAATTATGGATATTATAATATTATTAGTTTTTTTAATACCTACATTTACAAAAAAAAACTTTTTGTTTAGTGATTTATTCGTCCAGAATATCAGATGATTTTACACCATCCACCCGACCCAGTCCCACCGTAAAACTCAAAACGCGTCGCTGCGTGAGTTCACGTACAATTTGCCCACGCTCGGTTGTCGTTCGGGTCGTGACAAACAGTATATTATTTTACTATGCATTTTTAGCGTTATCCTCTTAGCGTATATAGAGTTGCTATTCTAAAGGCTTAAGACATTTCCCATACGCATGTGGCCTATTGATACAAATGTCCCATACCTCCTTGTCTGAACTATGCAAAAATGTCACAAGGATTTAAAAGCTCAATTTTTTTTTCTTACTTATTGGCATCGCACGTTGTGCATTCTGCCAGTGTCAAGGATTTTGCAAGTTTTTTTTATTAAAATCTAGTAAAATATGTCATGAGTCACAGTCAGTCACACGAAATTAGTCATAGTCGAGTCCAAGTCATGCCCTAGTAAAGTTGTGGCGACTTTACTATGAGCTTCTACGGAGTTTTGAAAACAACACGAAAACATATGTTTCACCACATTACATCACTTTCCCACACTCGTGCATGTAATTCAACACTCAATAAAACACCACCATTTTTAATTATTAATTCGCGAAAAAACACTAGTTTAAGAAAATAATAGAATGCAACGACATGATTTTTCCGTGTTCCCGCCAAATATCAAAAAAAAAAGAAAAAAAAAGTTCAATTAACGGCCTTAGCTATAATATTGTCTCGACTTGGTCCCATCCTCTCTATGGTATATCTATAGTACATTATTTTACGTACAAGTAAAGATACTATCTCCTCCCTTATTTAAGATCACCAATACCTTCTAAAAATAGCATATCCACAAAAAACCTAATCTCGACACACGTAACAAAATCTCAGATTGTGGCCGAATCCTCGGCAGCAATTTCGCTCACAATCTTGTTCAATCTAGTTAATTCCGGTTAATTCTGGTTTATATCGGTTCATTCCGGTACGATGGCTCTGATATCTTCTAATTCGTGGCTTACAAAATACAAATAAACATCTTGCTAAGATTTGAGAAGGTACTCAATTTATGAATGTAAATATTCTGAAATTAATGCGCGAATGCAAATACATAATTATTTCAATTATTTATGTTATAATTATGTTAGATGGACAGGATAATTATTATTTGTTTAAATAACTGGTCGTACAGAGTTGAAATATGGAGGGTGCATTTGTCTTGATGCGTAGGGGTGTACTCAGAATTTTTCGAAATTCGACCCCTAAGGGGGAAAAAGAGGGGAAACTTTTGTATAAAACTACTTATTAGAAAAATTTGCTCGGGTGGTGAATATGGAGAGGAAAATAATTAGTAATTAACCCAGCGGTATGGAAGCTACGAGTATTTGGGAGCGAGCCGAATTTCTTCCGTACGCGGACGAAGTCGCGGGGGACCTTTAGTTTTAAATACTATAGCTCGGCATAAAGCCGCTGGCCCACTGCGGCACGCACTGTGCACGGCCACGCGGCGCATTTTGCCTGCGTGGGTTCGTTTGTTTGTCAACGTGGGTCTTCGTTTACACTGCAGCACACACTATATATGAATATTAACCCACGACTATGTACAAATGTAGCGCCGCGGTGAAGCTACGCACGCTTCCGTGTCCCGCATGCATAGCGTTAACAGCGTTGAGCTGTGTGGGCGCCATAATAAATAAATAATAATAATAAATATTGGGGGACATTTTGTACACAACGCCATCTAGCCCCATACTAAGCAAAGCTTGTATTATGGAAACCAGATACCTGATTAAACAACTATATACATTTTTTTTCTCGTAAATATATACTTATAATACATACTACACCCACACACAGAACAAATATATCTATATTCGTCACATAAATCTTTATTCCATACTAGCTTTTGCCCGCGGCTTTGCCCGCGTAGTAATGTTGAATACTGGAATTCGGTTAAATCGGGGCCCAACTCAATTGAATCACTAAAATACGTATATTATTGCATTTTTTCCAAGCCGCTTGCAAGTCTTTAAGTTTGCTTGAGGATGACCAAATTTAATATTAAAAATTAATTTAGCAGCTTAGGCTGTACAGTATCTATAATAATTATGTCCGTCAAACAGTCGTCTGCGTGGACCTACAAAAAATAGCCTATGTCCGTTTCTGAACCTTATGCTATAACTACCTATCCAAAAATGCAGCTCCATCTGTTCAGCCGACCAATAAATACGCCCATCCCCGTCCCCATTCCCAGCCTCTTCCCTATAAGCGGCCCCTTCCCCATCCCTATCATTTTAATATGAACACGCCCATCCCCGTCCCCATCCCCGTTCCCTCCCTCATCCCCATCCCGAACCCAATCCTCACCCCATCCCATCCCCACCCCATCCCGATTTCAACTTTCATCTTAATATGGACACGCCCATCCCCGTTCCCAGCCTCATCCACATCCACATCCCATCCCCACCTGTCCCCACCAAATCCCCACCCCATCCCCATCCCCATCCCGCTACCAATTGTAATCTTAATATTACCATGCCTATCTCAGTCCCGTCTCCGTTCCCAGTATCATCGCCACCCCCACCCCCACCCCCATCCCCACATCTATCCCCATCCCTATACCAAATTTCATTTTAATATGTACAGCCGTTACAAAGTTAAGGAGAAACAAACGTACTATCACTAAAACTTAGTTTTTTTTTTTATACTAACGGGTGCTGATTTTGAAAAAACTGTGACACCCGTATCTTCTTATTTTTATAGTAGAATATGTATACCAAGTTTTGTATCAATCGAACCAGAGAATAAAAAGTTTCATACAAACTTTAACACCCCATTTAACCCCCTTCGGGGTTGATTTTCGAAAAATCCTTTCTTAGTGGGCGTTTACACCTCTCCAAAAACATACCCTCCAAATTTCAAGTCTCTACGTTTAGCGGTTTGGGCTGTACGTTGTCTATATGTCAGTCAGTCAGTCAGTCAGGACAAAGCCTTTTATAGTTATAGATTCGAGCCAGCCACGCGATACGTGTTCGTGGGTTGCAGTGGAAGTTATCACATACATTTTCATGCAAAGGCGCGAGCTGGTGGTGGCGAGCTGCTGGTGGTGGTGGCCAGTTGGTGTTATGGTTGTCGTTGGCGAGTTGGTACAGATAGTAAATCGATAAGAAATCGAGTAAGTAAAATTAAATGAATGAAATGTTCACAAATCGAAATGTTACGTTTCAACATTTTACTGACTTTAATAGATTACCATAACGAGGATACGCTCGTATGTACAAGATATAAATGTAAGCTAGGTATGTTTTTGAGAGTGGCGCGTAATATCTCGAGTGGATGCTAATGTGACAGGAAACGGAAGTGCCGCCATATTGGCATTGAGACATTTCGATACGAACGCGTAAATTGTGGCTGGAATATGTTATGCCTACCCACTTCAATATGTTATTTTGAAGAAAGAAATTCCTCTCTATATATACGATATCGTAAAGTACCTAAGCTTTTTGTAGGAACTAGTAGAGAAACGAAAGTTACGCTCTCTCTGGGACAGTGCCAGGGTAAGTTCACGCTCATAAAACGCGTCTAAAATTAGTGTAGACTTACCGTATTATGCATAAAACACAAAAAAGTATTTCATACCTATTTTCAATGATCTTATATGTCCAATTTTTTGTTAAAAAATGTTTTTTCTTCTTATTTCAAACTCAAATCGTAATTCGAAAGAATAAGAATAAGAATAAGAATATATTTATTGCCAAAAACACGAGGAAAACACTAAAAATAAAACATATCAGTCGTTGTTCGGCAAATTTGACAAAACAATTTTTAATAAAAACATTGGTTAGAAATACTTTTTTTTTGCATATTATGACGGACTAGAGGTCCCCCGCGACTTCGTCCGCGTGCGGAAGAAATACGGAACGCTCCCAAAATTCTCCACTTCACTCACATACTACCGACTCTGCCGACTCGAACGATTCCCCCCCCAACTTCCCTTCCTTTGAATGAACTACCCAAATATAAATTTTTCATCAAACTGTAACTTCAAAAACAAAGAACTTTCCATACAACATTCCACCCCCCCTTAAATCGTCTCTGCCAAAAAAAAAATTAAAACTGTATTTTTATTTTAATTGAACTATCCAAATCCAAATTTGCGTGACTAAAAGTCCAAAAACAGAGGACTCTCATACAAACTCCCCCCCCCCCCCTGGGGGGTCGAATTTCGAAACATCCCGTACAAAAAATCGAGTACACCCCTCCGCATCGAGACGAATACACGAAGTACCACACCTTTGCCAGTTACTTAACGGACAAGCAGTATTGTGCAAGCATTACTGTGTATCGGTTTGAAGGGCAATGTGACCAGAGAAATTACTGGGTATGAATAGATTCAACATTTAATAATTCAGGGTGCGGTGTGCGCAGTACAGTGCGGCGCAGGATTATTCGCAAGTTCACAATTCTGGCACAGAGCACTGCTAATGTAATGGGCAGGTTTGGCGCTTACCACCAGACGAATGACCCGCTCGGCTCGTCACCAGACAGAATAAATAAAAGCTATGTCTATAATAGACGCATTTTCTATGCGCGAGTGTCTTCTATAAGTAGTAGGTACTATGCTCTTTTCTGTGGTATATTCACAGATATCGCAGTAGATCTACATATAACATTTCTCAATCCAATACACCCAGTGATCCCACACAAAACAAAAAAGCCTCAAAAGCCTCCCATCTTCGTAATTAAGCTAATGACGTGGAGTTTCGCTCGATCTAACATCGCCGTTAGGTAATGGTTTTTCTGCTTCCCTTTTTGCGGACAGCTAGTTACTAATAGTACGTTATGGCAGTAAGGATGTTTTGTGTGTCTCACGAAAACTACGAATCAATTGATGTTATTATTACGAAAATCACTTCAATAAGTATTTTTATCCAGGATTAAAGCATGATAATCTCGTACAACATCGTCTGGCGTCGCCAGAGGGGTGCAGCGTGGGGCAGCTGCCCCCTAGAGCTCCAAAAGCAAAGCAAAATGGAAGTTTTAAGTCCAATCACTTGACCTGATTGACCGTTAATTCCCGCTATTCAAAATTTAAGTGAATTTACTAATTCCATTCCAAGTTTAGTATTTCGCGCTGCTATTAGTCTATTAGCTATTCCCTATCCTCTATTAAATCAACTTGCTATGAACTTGGAATGCGAACATAGACCTGTATATAACGTACCTATAGATGGCAAAATAATGTTTGTTAACTTAAGCAAGGGCCAAAAGGTTGGGTAATTTTGGACCTAGGGCCCCATGAACGCTTATTACTAGACCGAGTAGACTCTGCTGCCGACGCTGCGCGACCGTGAACCGTGTTGCGAGGCGATAAAATTCGCAACCGGGCCTCAGCATCTGAGCTATGAAGGATAAGGAGTTGCGATGAGCGACTTGCAGCCGCAGATCCTATTTTGCGGACGGAGTGTGTCAAGTTACACTTATTTGCTCAGTCTGCTAATGTCCGCCACGCGTAACGGTCATTCAAACTTACATATTAGACGTACGATCATTAATGTTTGTACCCAGTAAAAATTATATAAGTTGCTCTGTTTCTTTATGTAAAAATGACCGAGGCAAAAATTCAGATGACATGATTGACATCAAATTTCATTCGTAAGTAATTTTATTACTATATTTAGTGATCCATTCTATAAAATTTAAAAACGCGACATCTAGCGTGATATTAAGAAATTAAGTGTTTATTCAGCTAAAAATTAGTTCACTAGTTCGTTTCTCAATTATTTTTTCTGAAAACCGCTAGATGGCAGTACAGTTAGCCACTCCTCCCGCGAACCTACACCTCCCCGCACAGTCCCGCGTCTTTCTAAGGAAAAATCCTTTGATCACATCTCTGCTTCTATTACTCTGTGACCTGAGCCTATTCTGTCCCGCAATAAGCATTCATGGTATAAGGGCTTGTCCTAAAACTGCTTGGAGGACGGGCAGCAGCGTTCTCTCGGTTAACGGTGGTGAACATTCTGAGATATCCAAGACGTTTGCCAAGCTTGGGGATTGTGGCAACCCCCCTACTAAGGGGGAGGTCTTCGTCGTCTTTTGGCTGTTGTGTGTAATCCTAACTTCCCTACAGTACTATAGTCACCGCGTTACCAACTAAGTCGTGCGGCCATAAATCATGGCCGCACGACCCACAAGTGCGACCACTAGTGCGAGCGAGATAGACATAGTGAATAATTTATGGCTGCACGACTCAGTTGGAAACGCGGTGACTATAATGTTAATTATTAATTCGACAATTTGAAGAACTGCTCTTACTGATATACTGATTCTAATGTACCGTGTAAATAGAGGCGCTTTTTGAAACCTCGTAGGGGTAATTATCGTAGTAGCTTAATGCCTTGTTGCAGCTTTATTTTACACGAAATACACTCTGAAATAGATTCTGTGAATAATGATTAAGTACCTTCTTGATTAACGAAAAACCCGTTTGTGTTATTTTGTAGGTACATATTACGTTTTTTTATTCAAGCTTTATTCGCTTTTTTTGTTTTATTCATACGGGAATACTCACGTTTAATTAAATCGGATACTCCGACTATAGTTTCGATCACATCCGGTGACCTTTTTCAAAGAGTGAAAACAGAGCCCGACGCGCGTGCAGCTGCGTCCTGCTTAGCACTGCGGGCCGCTGCGCGTCGCGCGCGTGATGACAGCGGTTGCTCTGAGGGGGTGGGGGCGGGTAGAGTGTCATGCTGCGCCGGCGCTCTCTGGAGCTCTTCATCACTGGAATCTTCTCGTGCGGTGTCGGGAATATTCCAGCACGCGGAGCTCACCACGTCGCCTTCAGATACGCGTCCACCCTCGCGGGCCCCATGAAGACAGGGTCTCCAAGTCGGTGGCAGATTCCATCCCCCGTCTCTATTGAAGTTAGGGCGCTTGCTAATCTCTATGGCCTCCCTAACTTTACGAGGCACATAAAACTTTTCGCGTGCCAACACTTTTGCCTTGTCAAACCGGATATAGTGCTGCGCGTCTGACCCGAGAGAATGTTCCGCCACCGCGGACCCGTCGCTGGCCAGGTTCTTCATGGAGCGTATGTGTTCTGCGAGTCTAGTGGAGTAGAGTCTTTATTCGCTTCTCGTTGAACGAAAACATCGCAAGGAAGCCTGCATACGTCCTGAGAATTAATTCAACAGCACATGTGAATCCACCAACCCGCAACTGGACCAGCGTGGTGGATATGCGCTTGCGACTACACTGCGTTTTTTCGCCGCTAGCTGGCGCAAAGTCTATGCGGCGATATGCCATCTGATAGTCAACTGTCAATCTTATACTTTTTGTTTTGTTTTTGCTGTTAACATTTTAAAAACCCGTATTACCAGGGAGAATCTGCATAATACTGGTTTGTCAGAAGTTGTTTACCTTGCTTCTTAAAGCTCTTAAATTGTGAACAACTATTTAGCCTACAAATCTATTTTCAGGCCGGTAACATCTACATAGATTCTTAAAGGCACATACCCAGCTTTGATGAATTATATATCTAGATAGACTGATGGATCCTAAACGCGTCGAAAAAAATAGCGGTTAACAGTTAGCCTCTTATGCACGCACACTATAACAACGACAATGGTGCAACGCGGGTGTAAGACATGGCTGTCACGCACACTAGTATAATAATGTTGGCCTGTTATTTTTCGTTCATAAACAGTACGAGACTCTATCTAGATATATTATTTATCAAAGATACCCAGTATTTTTTCTTGGACTACATTATCGATAACGCCCTCATTAAGAGCTGATAGATATAAGTAAGCAAATCAACTAGAAAACTTGATTTTGCCATATCCGGACCGCCGCGCGCCGCTGGCGCCATCTGCGAAATGCTTTTGCCTGTGGTAGTTCAATTCAATCAAATAAAAGCATTTCGTATTGATACACGAATTAACTTACTCATTTCAATAGCAATGAAGAGCGGTACCGGTTATGGCGGGTACCGCCATAAAAGTGTATAATAAGTATTCTATCAGCTATCTGGTTACCAAAATACAAGCTTTGCTTATAATAATAATATAATAATAAAACTTTATTGCAGATAACAATGATCCATAGTTAAAGACATAATAATAATATGGTAAAATTAATTAAAATTAAATAGTAAACTATATATTAAAAATAATAAATAGTTAGGTGGCAATTTTCACCCAATGTCGGTATGTGTCAGTCGGTAGCAGCCTGTCCGCCAGGCTTCTGATAATCTTGTTTCTACTCGTGTCAATTCTGGACATAAACGACGCTATTCTTTTGCGCTGTATAGCGTTAAACGAGTCTACTCTTGCTTCGGTATACATTTCTGAAGCACTGCAATACCACTTCAGACCCATCAGGTGCCTGAAGATGTTATTGTAGGCCACGCGAATGGTATCGTGAGACTTGTTAGTATATGATGTCCAGAGCTGACACGTGTAGAAACTCTGGCAGAAGGACTTAAATAATGTAATTTTCACGTCAGGCTTAGTATGGCTTAGTATGGGGCTAGATGGCGCTGTGTGTAAAATGTCCTCCAATATTATACACTACACCTGGGAGGGCAGAAGGGTCACTCAAGGGTACAAGGCTGGTTATCCTTTATGCTAGGGCTTCACCTGCGTGTAACGCCATTATTTAGCGCGGTATTTGATACAGTACGCAGGATGCCCGGGCTAATAGCGCACTAATATGATAGTGGCATTATTAAAGTCGTTAGACGTTAGGCGATATTCAAAGTCAAATGATAGTGTGCCCGCCCATGTAGCGCAGTGTTTAATGAATCATTTATTGCACGTTAATTAATCCGATAACTGGACGTAAAGCTTCACGCAGGTGAAGCATTATGCTGTTACTGTATGAGAGAACAAGGGACATACATCGCCCAACAGTATATACTTCCTCCACTTAGAGTCGCATTCCCACGTCTGAGGGTCGTGACCACCACCTCGCATTATCTCTCTCTCTCTCTGATGTTGTCTACTAATGTTTCCTATCCTTAGCGATATACAGCATTCTATTTTTCTAAAGAACTAAATATAATAGATTTCTTGAAGTATCAAGTGGTTCAAGTGGTGTGATAGATGCTACTATAGTAATAAATAAACAATAGCTCCGTTATACTGTTACAGGTACACCACTACGCCGAATAATTCATTCTAATTACCCGTGTAATCAGAGAATCCTACGTTAATTAATATAGCAATTAGTGCATTATATCCACAATGTAATGCCCTCAGCGGACGTTAGATACTTCGGTGGTCATTGACTTGTATATTAGTGGGTAAGGATAGGGTAAATGTAACACGACCAGTCCTCTGTTTCCATTCGTTCAATTATTAGTACCATTTTAGCTGTCTTTTGCACCGTAGTCTATAATATAACAACTACAACATAAAAAATGTTAAATGTAAACTTAGCCTTAACATCACCTATAATAAAAAATAATGCGGAAGAAAAACAATGTTACCGACTCAGTGTGTATTCAATAGCTCGTTAATTTCTTTGCTTAGCAGCAGTATAGTCAACGTAGGCGATTTATCGCCATTTTGGCTACCCAGGACGACGATCGGCGATGACAAAATCTGAAAGGCGACTGGTCGCCTTTTAGGCTACTTTAGGGACAACCCATTCACAAATTAAAACCAAACATCAGAGTGAATGATAATTTTGGTGGACGCCTTTTTTATACAATCCTTGACCTGATGACGTCCCCGTCAGGGAGTGAACTAAAACGAAAAAAATGCAAAATTTGTACTTTTTTCAACAAAAAATCCGTATTTTTTTCCTATTTAGGTATTTTCAAAAATCGGTAGTCCATGTCGGTCGGTAAAACAAGCCCGAAATCGGTAGGTTTGAGACCACAGGTAGATGGTGAAACCTTCTAAAAAAGGTGGAGTGCAAACGTTCAGAGCAAGAGCAGCGTATCCTTACATTAAAGATCTTTGATTGTGGTTGTACAATGTACATGTTATTACCTACTAATGTGCGAGGGTAGTCGTTAATGGAAAATGTAGCGTTAACTTGAATGTGTTTTCAGATCAGCGGATTATCTCAGCTCTCTGAGGAAACTTAAGGCCGTTACGTATAGTCGTGTTCAGCTGTTTTAGCTCTCACCCTTAATTTATATGAGATATAATAATAATAATAATAATCGTTTATTTCGGAAAACATAGATCCATATTTAAATTCAAATACGATATACTCAGAGACTTTTTTTTATTACATTATAGGCTTGCGTTTGACTGCCACCTCGTCTGATGATAAGCGAAGATGCAGTCTACGATGGAGCACGCTTGGTTGAATTAACAAAAAGTAGTGGTCAGTCTCTCTAAACTATTTTATATGATGCACTCATGCACCTACATAATAATTGTGTACATTGTTTGCAAGTTGAAGTGGCAATGGGCAGGCCACATTGCTCGAAGAACTGATAACCGATGAAGAAAGATTCTTGAGTGGCGACCACGTACCGGAAGACGCAGCGTAGGAAGGCATCCCACTAGGTCGACCGACGACATTGTGAAAGTTGCATCCAGCAAATGGCAGGTTTTCGTACAGTGTGGCGGTCTAAGGGGGAGGCATTCGTTTAGCAGTGTACGTCTCCAGGCTGATGATGATGATGAGTACATATTGATTGTTAACTGAATTAGCTCCAAATAATGTAACCAATCGTAGCCAACGAATGACATATATATCCTAAAAACAATTGTATAGACTGATCTGTTACTTTAGTTATAATATTTTGTTTTCACCGTAAAACTATAAATTTTATGTACTTAGTACAATAATATGTACATACAATACAAGGTAAATAGGTACATTAGTTTTATCAAGAAAATTATTTATTTATTCTTAATGAATAAACCTAAAGTATTGAGGTGGAAAATCATTTTAATAACAGTCGTTAGCGAAACAGTGGCTATAACTAACGGCGCCGTTATACCAAGTAATACATATCTAGCCATAAATATAATGTATCTGCAGATAATGTTACCTACTAATGTAACGGGAGACGTCGTTAGCGGCAAATGTTACGTTAGGGCGGCCGCACATCGGTACCTACGGCTAGGTAAAGGTCATTTTATAGTCCTTTATTTTAATGCGTTGTTTTCAATTGTTTCGAGCTATTGGTGGAGAATGGAAAACCGTAATGGTTTTTTCATCACACTTGCTCGTAAAGTGGATCTTATTACATCGGTTTTAGGCCCATAATCCAAGCTATTACGCAAGCGTGCTTTTTACTTTACATTACGGCACTAGTGCTATAATAGGTATAACCCGGTAAAGTCAACTTTGTACGTGACTGCAATTAGACGTAGGTATGTATACGAAGCACTCTTAATATAACCGGGTAATACTTACAGTTTTTTTGTAATACCAACAGAGTTCTTATGCCGCTGAAGTAAATGTTAACCTGCGCGCGCATTGCTGGTTTGGGCGCCATTTTCTGCAAATTTTTGTTGACGTTTTCGCTGTGTGGTTGATTATTATCAAAAAAACTTTGTTTTTCCTCGCAAGTGTGATGAAAACCGTCGTATGAAACTCTTGTGCTATGTTAGTCATTACACTCTCGGCTTCCTTATCGCCTCTAGTGTCATTACACTAGAGGCGGTAATATGCCAACGTAGCACACTTGTTTGTTCTTATTTTTAGGTTATTCCTGTCTAGGCTACCACGGTTTATCTCTGCCCTTACCAATGAGCTCTTTGGAGTTTATGTAGGGATTATCATGCCAATTACTTTTCGGTGAAGAAAAACATTGCGAGGAAACCAGCATGCGTCCGGAGATGGCGTAAGTGCATTCATGAATGGGCCAGGATGGTTGATATGACGGTTGGCACAATCGCCTATGCATGTATAGTAACCTATGTCAGTGGACTATTCAAAAAGGCTATAATAGGGTAGATGACTGATGTTTAAATCGTTGAAACCAATAGCTTTGATGAAGAACTTAAGTAAATATAGTATGTTTATTGAAAAAATAATTTAAATCGGTTATTGTTCTGATATATAAGCGTTTAAAATGTTTGGTAGAGCCAACTCTACCCCTTTCCCGCAAAACAAAAAATTACGCCACGCCTTACTTGTCAGAATAGAATTTATATGGCGTACATAGAGGAGTGACGTCACGATTTGCTGTTTCGCCTCTCTGTCTAGCATGATATTAAAATGCTTATAAGTTGCTTATTTTTGATCAGATTTTCATTTTATTTTCATTAATCAGCTATATTTATGGGCCACATTTTAATAGGACAATAAAAAAAACCCGTCATCAAGCCTATTAATATGCGATTCCTATCTGTTCACTCAGATAGGACAGCAATCTTACCAAATAACTGCGTTTCAGCAAAATATCTGTTAATGATCTGATATGCAACAAGTGAAAACAAATCAAAGAAATTTGAAAGGTGAAATTGCAGCTTAACTGCATAAAAACCGCAAACAAATGCCAGCTGTCCCTCCGTCCTAACTAAACTGTCCTAGTCCTAATGCGTTTCGCTCCATTAGCTACGGCCGCTGCGGTGTGGTTCGAGTGAGAGCGGATATAAATTTCAGCTATAAGTTCAATCCTTATACGTATAAGTACAGTGAAACAAAAGAGATTCTAGATCAAGTTGGAAATACCGATTTTTATTGGAAATAGGTCTGAGCTAGAGCTGTCTTCCCCCATCTGGGACCTCACAATCCCTTTTTTTATACAGTCGAGTGATGGCACGAGCGGGACGTAAGCGCCTGTTGGTAAGCGTCACTCCTGCCCATAAAAGTAGCAGTGGCAGAATTGTGAACTTACGAATACAATCCTGCCCCGCACTGTACTGCGCTCGTCACCCTGAGATATTAGATGTCAAATCCTTCATGCCCAGTATTTTCTTGGTAACACTGCCCTTCCAAGCGAAACACAGTAATACTTGCACACTACTACTCGGCACTAAATAACATTGAAATTGTGTTACTTCCCCAGGTGGCCTCTTCTGTAGTTATAAAGTCCTAGCACTACAACTCAAACTTAATTCTATCGTCCTATAACTGCTCTAAGTCACAAGCTAGGCCGCTTTTTTCTGCGCTGACCGCTTCGCTTATTAAATCGCTGTCACTGTGGCAGAACGAATGACAGTGAACTACAGTCACATTACACGCACTCGCTCGGTCCCTTTTAAGTTAAGGGCGGTGTGGTCAGGTCTCTGAGGGTAAAAGTTGAAACGTATAAACTGTCAATTAATAAAAATTGGTGTTTGTGTGTTTGTATATTGTATTCGAAGCCGTATTCATACGACGTGTTCGTCGGTTACGGGAACTTCGACCTGGGGGCCATACCTCTGTGGGCCATACCATGAACCCTTTGCGCTTTGCGAGCGCAGTAAATATAGTGCAGCGCAGGATTGTATTAGCAAGTTGACAATTCTGGCACTGCTACTGTTATGGGCAGTTGTGACGCTTACCACCAGGCGAATGACCTGCTCGTCTCGACACTCGATTGTATAAAAAAAATAAGGTGCTGCTGCGGTATTTCAAAAATAAAATTAATGTCGCGTCGCTGGTTTGCAATCGTTTTTTTTTTTGATACAATTTTCCTCAATCTGAAGTATGACCTACCAAGCAAACAAGAAACAACAAAATCGGAGTAATCGCGTAACAAACATAAAAGAACACAGTCGAATTGAGAACCTCCATTTTTGAAGTCGTTGAAAATACCACTCACATTCTCCTTGTAAAACTTTTCTATAAGTAATCATATTCTCGAGTTCTTAAGTTTAAGCTTGCAGTGGAACTTCCGTTAAGAAAGTTAAGAAGTGGTTTGCCCCGGGCTGTTTTATTGTGTAAACAAACGTGAAGAACTTGCTTAAATAAGTTTTGTAAAGTTAGAACTTGCTATTGGTCGCGCGTGTAGTAAATTGTAAGATTTGTTTTCTAAATGGCTTGAGTTCTGTGGTATTTAAAACAAAATAGTTACTCTTTCACCTCGGAGGATAATCAAAGTATTTCACAATACAATAATGATTTATTTTTATAAATAGACAATAGACAATATTTTATTTGTAGAAAAAAAAACACAAAAGCATAAGCAAAAGCAATAAAAGCAAAATAATAAGCATAATAATATATAATTTATTAAGCATAAGTATTTATCGTAAGCATAGGTAAAAAAACCCTTTCCTTGTCTGACATTTCAACAATTAAAAACGTCAAATTGTTCGCCCGAACAATTTGAATTTTAGTGCTCGTCGTTTGTTTTACAACTCCGGGTGAGGAGCTAATTTGTTTTATGCGTAACAAACTTTAATTGCGTTACACTTGAACAACCTTTTCCATTACGAAACAGTGCTCAGGATAAAGGTAAGGTCAGTCCGTATATAATTTACTTACCAGTGTGGTAGATTTTGAAGGTTTAAGTTGCCAGAACTAAACTAACTAAAGTATTGCTGTCCTTAGCTAACATATCTGATAAAAAAGTGACAGCGATATTTTAATAAGTTTAGATCTGTCAACCCTCAACCCTTCAAAATTTAACACATTTATTTTTTCCTTAGTTATTGGCATCACACGTTGTGAATTCTGCCAGTGTCAAGTTTATTAATTTTCAAGGTTTTTTATCAAATCAAGTCAAATATGTCATGAGTCACAGTCAGTCACACGAAATTAGTCATAGTCGAGTCCAAGTCATGCCCTAGTAAAGTTGTGGCGACTTTACTATGAGTTTCTACGGAGTTTTGAAAACAACACGTAAAGACATATTTCACCACATTATATCACTTGCCCACACTTATGCATGTAATTCAACACTCAAGGAATAAACACGTTTCAGAAAATAATAGAATGCAACGACATGATTTTTCCGTGTTACCGCCAAAAACCACATTGTATATTATGTATGCTTATAATACCAACATGAGTAGTGACATTGGAGCGCTTTATAGTATGCGAGTGCGATACGATTTTTGTACATTAATCCACGAGAGAGAGGTGTTACATCCTCCAAGGAATCCACAAAATATTAATTGAACTGTATTGTATCTCTAGTGTATTGTTGTGTGTGCACAATTAAATACAGTTCGATTAAAATTATCTTCCGCAAAGTAACGCCTGAATCAATCACACATCTACAGAATATTGGTGACGTATTTAAAAGATATAATTATGACGTGACGTCATCAAGATAGAATCATCGTCAACATTTCCAGTAGAGTTGAATGAATTTCAATAAATCTCAAGTCTACGGCGTAGGGCGTAGAAGAGCAGCTACAAAGTGCAGTCTTTAACTGCTGGCCTTTTAGAGAAACTCGGAGTCACACAACGGGCAATGGAGAGAGCTATGCTCCGAGTTACTTTGCACGATTAAATCCGGAACGAGGATATTCGCCAAAGAACCAGTCACCGACATAGCTCGCAGGGTTTGCAAGTTGAAGTGGCGCAGGGCAGGACACATCGCTCGAAGAACTGATAACCGATGGGGAAGAAAGTTTCTTGAGTGGCGATCGCGAACCGGAAGACGCAACGCGGGCAACCGGTGGATGCAAATGGCAGGTTGTCGTGCAGTGTGGCGGTCTAAGGGGAGGCCTTCGTTCAGCAGTGGACGTCTCCGGGCTGATGATGATGATTAATTGCCATCAAAAACAAAAAAGAAACAATGCAAAATCTCCAAAACGCGAGTCAAATAAACATTTCCAAACAAATTTATATCATTTCAGTACAATAAATCCCAATTTGCGGGTACACGAGCGCCATTTAATGAGGCACTATTCACTGAAACGCCTGAAAATTCAGTGAAAATTACAAATTTTGTCGGCTGAGGTAACAAGTTGTATTGAAAATCTGTCTGCTTCTGCCCTATATTTGAGCTCTATTGTTATGGTAATGAAGCCCAATTTTCAACTTTCGAGAAGCTTGTAGGTGTCCCGGAATATTAACGTAAGCATGTTTATAGTAGGTAATGTTACTGTTAGTATTTTTTTTCTAAGAAGCCAAATCAGAAATTGCAACAAGCCAAATCCGCAGGTCCATAAAAAAATTACATTCACTACCGGCGAAATATAATATATAGGGTTAGTTCTAATCAGTTAGCATCCTTTTAATGGCATATTCTGTACATCAAAACAAAAAACTTTTACAATGGGGCCAACATTGAAATCGCGAAAAAATGATTAGATGTTCCGTACAAAAAGTTCATCGTCCTTGGGCAAAATGTATGGAACAGCTGGTATTTTTTTGCGGTTTCAATGTTGGCTCCATAGTAAAAGTTGTTTGTTAGAACTAACCCTGTATCTTGGACGATCTAGCTCTCTGTCTCGTATATAATCAAATATTGTATTATTTTATAAATGCTATGGTACTTTTTTTTTTTTTCTTAGTTATTGGCATCGCACGTTGTGCATTCTGCCAGTGTCAAGTTTATGAATTTTCAGGTATTATTAAAATCAAGTCAAATATGTCATTAAATCAGTCAGTCACACGAAACCAGTCATAGTCGAGTCCAAGTCATGCCCTAGTAAAGTTGTGGCGACTTTACTATGAGCTTCTACGGAGTTTTGAAAACAACACGAAAAGACATGTTTCACCACATTATATCACTTGCCCACACTCGTGCATGTAATTCAACACTCAATGAATAAAACACCACCATTTTTAATCATTAATTCGCGAATAACACAAGTTTAAGAAAATAATAGAATGCAACGACATGATTTTTCCGTGTTCCCGCCAAAACTCCCGCTATGGTACTTGCGTATAGTTCGTATCAATTGGTCAAAGAATCTTGACGAAACTTATCGGGAAATACCACTCGGGCAGCGCGTTCCACTGTTTAGGAATTGAAAGAGATAGCTCGCAAACTATTGCGATTCCGCTTTTTATCTTGTTTGCCCTTATAAAATAGTGTTTTTCTTTGTTTTAGATGCAGCTATAACATTGACCGACGTGGGAGAAAATAAAGAGTTAATTGACTTAGTTTACAGGTACGTAATATATGCCATACTATGTAGTTTACGATAGAATCCGGAACGAGGATATTCGCCAAAGAACCAAGGTTACCGACATCGCAAGGTTTGCAAGTTGAAGTGGCAATGGGCAGGCCACATCGCTCGAAAAACTGACAGCCGATGGGGAAGAAAGGTTTTTGAGTGGCGACCGCGAACCGGAAGACGCAGCGTAGGACACCCTCCCAAGTCGCGGGCAGCCGGTGGATGCAAATGGCAGGTTGTCGTACAGTGTGGCTAAGGGGGAGGCCTTCGTTCAGCAGTGGACGTCTCCGGGCTGATGATGATGTAGTTTAAATTAAATAACCCGGGTATGTCCTAAAACTGCATCCGGAACCACCGGAGGACGGGTTACAGCGTCTTCTTGGTTAGCGGTGGTGAGGATTCTACGATCCCCAAGCCGCCTGCCAAGCGTGGGGATTATGGCATTTATTTTTTCAATGAAATATTTATTTATGAGACAGAAAAATAAAAACGTTTAAAATCAGCACCTTATGCTTTGTAATAGGGTCTCGTTAAATACTGCTTGAGTACGAAACACTAAAAATACTTTTCGTGATACGATATTAATGGCCTTATTTAAAAACGGTGTTTAAAGTTAAATGCCGTTAGTGAATATTGCGCACTTCTGTTTTACCTTGCGCAGAAATTAAATGACGTTTGTTGAATTAAGCAAGGTTTTTAAGTAAGGCTTTACTAGCTACGCGACACCTTAAGATAAATTTAAATGCTTGTACTTTTTATTACAGTCCGGTAGTAAAGTTTTTATTCCGGACTAAGTAACAAAATGCTGCCTAATCTAAAACGGTAACAAAAGCCTAAGTCCATAAAAGCCTGAAATATTTAAGCCCCATTCCTGAAGTCCTGAAATTCACTTGACTGAAAAATGGAAATCGCCGCACGAGCGTGGCCAAAGTACAGTTAAATAAAAAAGCGCTTATCAGCTGTTTCGGAGATGGTCCCCGTTTTATTGGCTTTAAAGTTTTATGACACTGAATGTACCGGTAGAGTTGAACGTACAGTGAGAGCTAGATAATTTAAATTAAAAAAGAAAAAAATATTTTTTGCTCCTTTCTTAGTCACTAGATCAATTCTGCATCAATGAAACACTTCGTCTTCAATGTCTTCATTATGATCTATGGCGATTTAAGGAGTCATGAATCGTTTATCGGGTAAAAGCGCGGGTGAAACTTCGTATGGAAAGTTCTTTGTTTTAAAGTTTGTTTTGCACGGGATGAGAATATGAGGAGAATGATTAGTAATTAACCCAGCGGTATGGCAGATAGGGGAGCGGGCTGCATTTCTTTTTCTTATTTTAATAAAATACAGTCTATAATCCCAATTAGTGATGCGGCGCGCGCGCATCGGGAACCGCGTCACGTCAACGAGCCAAGCATTGCACAGTGGAAAATTTGGGGTCCCTAATAATTCCCATTCAAATTTTCATCCTAATTATGCATTCCATACAGTAATAAGTCCTAATAAACAGTCATCCTAATGGTAAATCTACATAACATTACTACACATACCATCACTGCTCCTAATATTCATTGGATTATATATAATATTTAAAAGCCATAAAATTGTATATCCTAACAATATCTAATCTAACAGTAAATGAACATAACAGCTACTCATCCTAATATAAAATCATCCAAAAATGTTAAAGGCGCATCATATCTAGGTACTCCTCACCTAACCTATCCAAGTCGGATCTGTCAGCGAGCTTTAATATACATAGTGTAGCATGAGTAGTGTGGATTTCTAAGTTGAATTAACAAATAGGTTAAGGCGGGAAAAGGGCTTTCCAATATGTGTAATTAGACAGAGAGAGAGAGAGAGAGAGAGAAAGAGAGAGAGCAAGAGACGGGAACCTCTCCCTGGCAGAGGGGGAGTGCGAAAACCTATAGTTCACATTCGCTCATACACACACACACACACAAACACACTCACTCACACACGCACATACACACACACACTGACGCACAATTACCTAAGTTGCAAGTTTGAATGCTTAATTACCTATTAAATTTTAATAACAAAAAACGGTTACACATTTAAATAACATTTAAATATTTATACACATTACATAAATTCAAATAATTTTAATCTAGTAGTACCTAATTAGAATTAAAATAACTTGTATTTAATCCTATTACTCTTATGTTGATGTTAACCTTATCACAATACAATAGAATTTGACTCCTCACTGTAGGATACTTATAATTAACCATATTGTAACAAATATGTATATATTGTAGTTTAAATAATAATAGTATTAAATAATTAAACTCGACTTCAACAGTTATATTAGTTTAGGTAGGTAGGTACCAACGATATTTATAACATGCCCACATTGGTCTAGCTCACAACGTTTGTTATTATTGTTTTGATATATATATATATTTTTTTTTAAGTGTCTAAATTATGTAATTTTGCAATCCGAATCTACTGTTTTAGCCATGTCGAGCGCTTGCTATTTTGGATCATGGGATCGTTCTGTATTTTTCAACTTGTTTACTGTATTATGCAATTTCTATGATCTGTTGTAAGTGCCTAATAAATAAATAAATAAATAAATAAAATATTGATGTGACTACCTCTTACTGTGAGTTTAGTAGTAATTGTTAATGTTTCACAATATATTGTATCTTGTAGTGCGCCTATTAATTGTCTCTCAACGGGAAGGCCTAATCCCCAAGATACGGGTGCTTAAACGTACCTAGTTTGGGGAGAAGCGCCACAAATAAACTGACTGTACCTACTTTTTGTGTTTTTTTTTGTTTTTTTAGTTTTCGGGAAAACAATAAAAATGAATTTTTAGGTTAAGTAGGTATGGAAAAATGTTTAGGAATGTACTTTATCGACTGATTTCTTGATGTAACTTTGATATTACTCAAGTCAGGATGCTCCGAGTCAGATCTGTCACTCATTTTGAATCTAACCAACTCAAATTCAACCCCAGGTGGGCTCCCGCCAGAAGCTCTTGCGGTCGGCCCTGAGTGTCCCTTCGCCACGCTCGGCCTTCGCTTCGCTACGGAGGTCGCCGGCTCGCTTCGCTCGCCACCTCCCTTAGCTCCACACAGCCTCGTATGGCTCGCTCCCCTCAGGACCTCCTTTGAGCATCTGGCTACCGCGTGGAGGTGTAATTACGCTTAGATTTAATATACATACAGAGTTGCACTAGTAATGAGGATATTTGGGTTGAAATTAAAAAAAACCTTCGCTTTGCTCCCGCCTTAGCCTAACCTATCCGAGTCAGATCTGCCACTGGGCTTTATAATAAACATGTACCTATTTTAAAGCCCAGTAGTGTTCTATTTTCCATTACACCACTAACTGAGCTAAACAAAAAAAAAGCTTATATTTATTTATTTTATTTTGTAAGCACACAATATAAATTACAATCATGAATTAATATGATAACAGCATAAAGAATTATGACCTGGATCGCAATTCAAAATATGTGTAAATAACAAAAACCGTATTGAGCTTCTTAAGTTAAAGGTTAGCTAAATTAAAGAGCTTTATACTAAGTTAAAGTAAACAGTAACTAAATTAAATTACATAGATATTAATAATTATAGCACTAATCATTCTTAGGAACAATAACTCTATGAACAATGAAATTAGTAACATTACTATTTATGACAACTAATCTAAGAAAATAACCCTAGATCGTCGTCAAAGCAGTAGAGTCAAAAAAAATAAAAATGTACTTGCTTATATCGTGGAAGGAGTAGTATCAATAAAATTTAAAATAAACCTCCTTATGTTGTGGTGTGGCAGGAAGGAAAAATAAATATAAATAATCCTACCTTAATTCGTTCAAGCAGAAGATTAAAAAAAAATAAGCCTGCTTAATTATATCGACGAAGGAAAAGTATCAAAAATAATAAAAATAAACCTCCTTATGTTGTGGTGCGGCGGGAAGGAAAAATAAATATAAATAAACATGCCTTAATTCGTTGAAGCAGTAGATTCAAAAAAATATATAAGACTGCTTATATCGTCGAAGGAGTAATAGCAAAAAATAAAATTAAACCTCCTTATGTTGTGGTGCGCCTTCGTTCTGCTTATAACCTTCAAGAACATTTCTGTATTTGACAGAAGTAGGTAAAATAAAGGAAATAGTTCTAAGACACTAACGGCCTTAAATAAAAAAACTTTTCAACCGTTAGTCACTGCTTAAGATGCTCTGCCATCTTCTCTCTGACGTGAAGTTGCACGTGCTAGAAAAGGACAGAGAAGTTTAAGCAGTGACTAAGAGAATCGAGATTATTTTAGGTAAGGCCGTAAGGCAGTAAGGTACTTAGCATGTACTTAGCTTTGAAGCACAGCTCCTGAAGTCACCCATCTGGTTTTATTCACTGATTTAAAACTTTTGCAATAATATTGCCACTGTTAAATATATCACGAGACTTAGACGAGTTCTCGTTTATCACGCAGACGCGAACGCATGATTTGCGTTTTCGAACTAAATAAATTTCGTGAGTCCCTTAGTCCCTTAGTAAAGTCGGTGTGTGGGTCAGTAAAGCTTCCCTCTCCCATCGTCTAGTACAACTATTGGTCGAATTTAAATATTTTATGACCCTTGGGGCGTTTCTTTAGGTTTTTTCTTACGTGTGCGCAGAACAAACCATCACAGTTTTCAGGAGTTTCTCAACTATCAGTTAAAATGTATTGTTCTTGAGCTTAATATGTCTCAAATAATAAACCCGTACTTTCTAACGACACACGTGTTGTAGGACACCCCGTGAAGAGAACGCATAGACTGCAATAAATAACCAAAATATTTTATCTGAGCTTGATAGCTAGCAATAAACCTTTAACTCTAAAGTGAGTTGATTGTTGTTAGGTTAGGTTATTTGATTTTATGTCCTCAGAATTATCCTCAAATAAATGTCGGTATTACATTATAAAAAAAAAATGGTTTTTTTTTCTTAGTTATTGGCATCGCACGTTGTGCATTCTGCCAGTGTCAAGTTTATGAATTTGCAAGTTTTTTAATTAAAATCAAGTCAAATATGGTATGAAATCACAGTCAGTCACACGAAATTAGACATAGTCGAGTCCGAGTCATGCCCTAGTAAAGTTGTGGCGACTTTACGATGAGCTTCTACGGCGTTTTGAAAACATCACTATAAGACATGTTTCACCACGTTATATCACTTGCCCACACTCGTGCATGTGCAACGACATTATGATTTTATCGTGTTCCCGCCAAAACTCCTATTACGCAGGTATATTACTCCTTTTACGTTATAGTATGACTAATGACAAAAGTAAAAAAATCAGTATGTCAATTCTTAGAACCCCGAAAATTTGATATACTGCTCATACAAATAAATTACAAATTAGCTTGCACTGAATATTACATTGTTGTAGTTATAGGAAGGTACACCAGCTACGTTTACACGCGTTTTCTACGGGAATGTAAACATCTTGACCGATATTGCTCATGTTCCAAATGTTTGCTCAGAATTGAGTACCCACTGTTCCTGACAAATACTATCAAAATAGTAATAACAAACCCACAATGAAAGTACAATAACCTCCTTTCAGTTTAATTACACCGTTCCGCGCAACCAAGTGTAAATTCATTAGCCTGTCTCCCAGTGTGCCCAAAACCTAATCATTTACGAGCGCGACTGACAAAGTAACAGCCCCGTAAACCGTTGAAATGTTAAATTGAGAGAATGGTATTAAACTGTACCGTACGTGGGTATAGCACCATCGATCATCATCGTCATCATCAGCAGTGAGCGCTACCCTGAGTAGAATGACATGTTATTAGACTGCAGGTGTAATTTTTGCAGACTTGTAAATTTTATCGAAATCGGTTTAGTAGTTTAGTTTTTAAATCAAGATTACTGGAATAAATCAAAATAACTGGGAAATATGATGTCATCCAAGTAGTTGGTTGTTTTTTTTTAAAGCGTACTATTTATGGCTGTATGATAGATACTTATGTATAACTTGACACTTACCGCTAGCACTTAGTTTAAATAGGCCTACGCCAACTTACACTCAAGTGACAAAGCATTCAACGCTAATTCCACTTCAAAATTAGACCCTGAAATACTTATACGTCGACTACACTAGAACGTATAAAGTAGCGGATTTAGAAACAATTATATTTAAGCACTGACCTCTATTAGGTATACAAGTACGCAGGACTAAACATTGTCTAGGAAATGACAGTTTTTTTTTGTGCCGATTTGAAGCGCCCTTTCGAGCGTCTCCGGTACTAAAATTGACATTTGTGTATTACGAAATATTAGTTCCATGGACGCTCACACTGCTATCCGTTGGCTATCCGCGCCAAAATGGCGAAAATCAAATGGCTTCTATTTGCTATCGCCAGTCTAAAGTCCAGCGTACTTGTATATAATTAGAGGTCAGTGTATTTAAGGCATCGTTCGCTCATGCGAAATTTCCTGAAAAACAAAAATGGACTGCCTTCAAGCTCAGTTGGTGGTGTGTCTGCGTTCAAAGCTGTAAGGCGTGGGTTCAATTCCCACCCAAGGCAAATATTTATGTGACAAACATAGATGTTTGTTCTGTGTGTGGGTGTTGTATGTATTATAAGTAGGTTTATAATATTACACAAATAAAAATGTATATTTAATTTTAATTTAATTTTCTATCAGCATCTGGTTCCCTTAATAGGTAGATACAAGCTTTGCTTAGTTTGGGGCTAGATGGCGCTGCAATGTCCAACAATATTAAAAAAACATAATAGTTGATAATTGGTACAAGGAAGTGTGGATAATTTGTACCACTACTACTAGGTACTAATGTATAACAAAAAGGTTCAACAATACTGAAGGGTATGTATGTACTCATCATTATGAACAGCTTTTACTATAGGGCCAACCATAAAACCGCAAAAACAAATTATCTGTTGCATACAAAAAGTTAATAGGGTAGATGACTGATGTTTAAATCGTTCAAATCAATAGCTTCGATGAAGAATTTAAGTAAATATAGTATGTTTATTGAAAACATAATTTAAATCTGTTAATTATGTTCTGATATATGAGCGTTTAATTTTTTTGTTGGAGAAAACTCTGTCCCTTTCCCACAAAACAAAAAATAACGTCACGCCTTACTTGTCAGAATAGAATTTATATGGCGTCCAGAGAAGTGACGTCACGATTTGCTGTTTCACCTCTCTGTCTAGCATGATATTAAAATGCTTATAAGTAGCTTATTTTTGATCAGACTTTCATTTTCTTTTCACTAATCAGCTATATTTATGGGCCACATTTTAATAAGACAATAAAAAAAATCCAGTCATCTGGTCTATAGACCTTGGACAAAATGATTGATAATAGTCAAAGTATCTGCGCTCCGCGGTTTCACCTGCGATGATGAAAAATGGTGATGATGATGATGATGGTAAAAGTAGCCTATTATTTTATTCCGGGAAGTAAGTTATCTCCATTCCGAGTTTCATCCAAATTTGGCGTGATGAGGTAACATACACACATACCGACAAACCTTTGCGTTTATAATGTTATATGTTACCTTACTGATGTTACTTTCTCGTCAGTAAATAAGAGTAATATAACACATATAAAAAAAATAACTTTTTCGTTTATGTACCTGGATGACATCTTCATATTTCCAGTTATTTTGATTTATTGTTTGATTTATTTGAATTTTGATTTAAAAACCAAACTACTGTACCGATTTTGATAAAATGTATATATTATATGGGACCATCTCTGAAGTATCACCTACCAAAACAAGAGTCATAAAAATCAATTTATAACCTACTGGCGCAGTAATCGCGTAACCTACCTACATATAAAAAAAGATAATTGAGAGCCTCCTTTTTAAAGTGTTACCAAGGTGTTACCTAACTGATGTTACTTTCAGTTGAAACAAAATAAAAGCGAGTTTGAGTGACAAGTCTCGTAGTTAATTCGTCCAATCCCCAACACCCGAAACATGATCTCTCTTGATTAGTCTGCTCATAATTAACTAACGCTTTTGTTTCAGGGTTGACATCCCGCGGGAGCCCCGAGGGAGCGAGTATCATGGTACGTTACCTTGAATTATTGTATACCTAGATGTACAGGTTGGTTCAGGTAGATAAGTAGAAATACGAATACAAAATGAACAGTGAAATGAATTATCTATGCAAACAAACAATGACATAAAATAATGGACAAGCTAGAGAATGGAATAATATTGGATTGTGCACTAAGATGTTTTTACCTGTAGATGAGTTGTCCCCGCCATATTTACTAGACGAAATCAAGGTAATTGCCGTGATCGCTACCAGTCTTTCACTTCCGAATGTCCGGTAATACGCTGCCGCTAATCGTATGTTTTCTAGCAAAAAGATGGTGATATAATGCCTTTCTGTGTATTTAGACACTGCACAATCTACACAGGCACTGTGAGAGACAAAAAAAAATTCATTTCACGCGTAAGTACTGTATTTTTATTGCAATGAGAAAAAATTAAATTTATTTTATCTAAGGTGACTGTTGTCACTTTGAAATGGATGGCCGAGATAGATAGATCGTCTTGTGTGAGAGAGTGAAAGAGAGCTACACCGGCGCGGCGAGGGCGCTCGCTCGCAATCAACTTGTGTAGCTTATTACGCCGTAAGAGAAATTAGATATTTGTCTCTTTCTAACAACAGGTGTGGCGTATAAAGTCGCCCATATTCTTTCCTTTTTTTCACAAACTGCATACAAACATGCGTAAGTATATTTATATAGGCAACATCTAGTCAGTTTTTAAAGCAGTTTTGTTCGACTATAACTACTCTATTTATTTCAACTCACTGATTGTGTATGGGTCTATGCTACTATGACATTATTGGATTGACATTAATAACACTGACATTTATAATTTATATTCTTGACATTACTATAACAATATTACCTACCAATGATTACCTATAATCTCTATTACCTTTGTACGATGTTTTAATTTGCAAACCCAATCTGGGCTAAGTAGGTATATTGAAATATAATATTATATAATCAATAAAATGTACACCTTTATATACCCGTGCTTCGCAACTTAATAATTTGAATTGATTTGATTTAATGTTTAATATTGACGCAGCAATTAAAGTGAAGAACTAATTTAATAATAGAAATACTACAAAGTATACATTTATCGGCACAGCATCGGCAACTTAAGAGTGCGACTAATGCCAGAAAAATATCAGATTTCACCCGCGCGTCTTGCATTAGTTTAGAGTGGAAAATCGCATGATACAATTGATGATGATGATGGCTTTGAGCAATTTAGGTGTTTTTTTTTTAAATTATTCAAAATGTAGACATGAAATATAAAAAAATAACGGCTACTGTGCTAAAACATAAGTTTGGCTATGTCATTTGTAAAAAATAATGTGGTGCTGTCGCTGATAATTTAGAGCATTTGAATTAAAACAGTTTTTTTTTGTTGGTAATGTGTTTTCTTTTTTTTAATAAAACCAGATTATTTTCCAAAATTCTATTCGGTTACTCGGCTTCTTTACGTTTTTCCCCTACCTGTAGTATTTTTTTAATCTGAATATTTACGTTGTTTATCATTAAACAATGTGTTTAAATATACACCTTTTACTTACT
This sequence comes from Erannis defoliaria, assembly GCA_905404285.2. NCBI lineage: Eukaryota > Metazoa > Arthropoda > Insecta > Lepidoptera > Geometridae > Erannis > Erannis defoliaria. The sequence continues at coordinate 3,294,713 of FR990090.1, read as the reverse complement.
TTTGGCATTAGTGGCCCCCCGTAAGAGGGAATCTGGTGAGCGATTCTCTATACAAACGTATTCAATTATTTTCTTCCTGAATAATGAACATTTTTTTTAAATATATTCTAGGTCCACTTGACATGTCTCTATCGTTTTCTTTTATTTTTCAGCAATTAATTACTAAAAGAAATATGACCCTTTAAATATTTTCATAGTAATCTTTCGAAGGTTATATTTTCTTTAGCAATTACAGCCTTACCTAAAATAATCTCGATTCTCTTAGTCACTGCTTAAACTTCTCTGTCCTTTTCTAGCACGTGCAACTTCACGTCAGAGAGAAGATGGCAGAGCATCTTAAGCAGTGACTAACGGTTGAGAAGTTTTTTAAGTAAGGCCGTTAGTTGCGGAAAAAATTTTTACAGAGACATGTATACAGAAGGCCTCGAATTTATATAAAAAAAATTGCTCTAGAGGCAAAGAAAACGTAGAAAATAAGGGAATACGTTTGTATGGACAATTGCTCACCAGACACCTACTGAAAATTTAACAGCAGAATAATGAGATATGTAAAAATAATAAGTACTTAGTTAAATAAATACGGCGCCGGGTTAGGGAGAGGGATGGTGACTCTCATTTCTGGTGAAAAGGATGGAATTGCCATACAGCGTGGAAATCCACAGAAATTACTGGGTATGAAGAGATTTAACATCTAATATCTCACGGGTAATATTCGCCAAAGAACCAAAGTTACATAGCTCGCAAGGTTTGCAAGTTGAAGTGGCGCAGGGCAGGCCACATCGCCCGAAGAACTGACAACCGATGGGGAAGAGAGGTTATTGAGTGGCGACCGCGAACCGGAAGACGCAGCGTAGGCGCGGCCTCCCACTAGGTGGACCGGCGACATTGTAAAAGTCGCGGACAACCGGTGGATGCAAATGGCAGGTTGTCGTACAGTGTGGCGGTCTAAAGGGGAGGCCTTCGTTCAGCAGTGGACGTCTCCGGGCTGATGATGATGATGATCTCAGGGTGACGAGCGCAGTGTAGTGCGGTGCAGGATTGTATTCGCAAGTTCACAATTCTGGCACTGCTACTTCTGTTAGTAGCAGGCATGACGCGTACCACCAGGCGAACGTCTTGTTCGTCACGTCACTTAAAGGTATTTAAAAAAAATAAAAAATGCTGTCAGCGTAATGGGCACCATAACCCTAGGCATAGTCAGGGGTCAATATTTGAACAGCTGGACTATAATTTGATGTATTTATATTTTATTTAAGTTGTTAATTTATGTTAAAAGACATTATAAGGTATTTGAATAAAATATTTACTTAGGTACATTATTATGTAATATTTTATTATTAAAAACTGTTTACATTTTTGAAGGCGATAGGTACTTTTAAGGCTCCTTTTACTTGTACTTTACACGTGACAGAAGCACCTCTTATATTAATTGTTACACTTTAGAAGATATCATCTCTATATCAGGCTTTATTACTAGTGTAACCAAACACTCGACATCAAATCTACCAAGATCAAAGTAAGTATGTAATAAGCATGTTTGTATAGATAATCCATAACATTTCACGGGTAGTTTTACATCAAACCCAACCAGTTTTATTCCACGAAGTTTCTCAAATAGTGTATTATGTGCCAAGGGGTAAAATAAAGAGAAAAAGAATACATCTCTCTAATTATAACTATCCAAAGATTAACATAAAACTCATAGATTTTATTAATGCGTTTTTTTTTAATATTATACAATCGTGTGACGAGACTAGCGGGAGTTTCGCCTGGTGGTAAGCGTTACACCTGCCCATAACAGTAGTAGTGCCAGAATTGTGAACTTGCGAATGCAATCTTGCGTCTTAGCACGTGCGCTCGGTACCCTGAGATATTGATGTCTCTTCATAACCAGTAATTTCTCTGGTAACATTGCCCTTCATACCGAAACTCAGTAATTCTTGCACACTACTGCTTGGCGCTTCCTACCAGAATCTAAAGATTAGATACCTGAGCCACTATAGCTTTCACTTGTAATCTTCCGTAATCATGATCACTCGACTCCGTAATCATGATCGGATCTTCCATTACCGAGGTATCCACGAGCACCTGATGGGAAAAGTCGATAAGAGATAGGGCACGCTTCTTTGTTAAAACCTTTTTAGCATGGTGAAACAATGCTCTATTATCCTACAATGGGAAGTTTTCTGACAGCTGTCAAAACGTAGTTCTACAGCCAAAGGATATTCGGCGCTGGCGAGATATGGCCCACTTTTTTTCGCATTTTTCTTGTGAAAAAGCAATTTGAGAGAGAAAAAGCAGAGTGAAAGTGCTTCACTTCACAGTTTGCGTTTGTCGGTGAAGTGCTATTCCAAGTTTTCTTGTATCATTTTGTTGGAATTCTGATAAATTGTCAATAAAAATAAAAAAAATAAAAAAAAAAATTGGGGTGACATTTATTACACACCATACTAAGCAAAACTTGTACTTATGTTTGCGCTTGTTGTGTTGTGCGTTTGTTGTTGCTTGTTGTTATTGTTACGCTACGTTATTGTTATTATTTTTTGTTCATAGTAATTGCTATATTTATGTAATTTAATTAATTAATTGGCAAGGCGCACTTACTTATTTGCGTGGAATAACGAAAGCTTAAGAAATACTATCGGCAAGTGCTTTGTTATACAAACAATAACCACAAAAACGCATGACAGACTTGATATAATAATTTGAAATAAGGTTACTCTTAATTTTTTGACCTTTTTACTTTGCTTCATTCGTTCAAAATCTTCAGAACCACAGACAAGATAGTGAAACTGTTCAGGGCCATGAACGGGTTTTTATGAATTATTTATTTTGAAATAGCTGTCAGATCCTTCCCATTCCCATTTAGATCACAACTTACAAAGTTTAAGCATGAGTTTAAGTCACTTTTTTCTATTGCACATTCTGCCCTCAGAAGTCCAAAAGCGGTATCTAAGCCTAGAATCTAAGCTTAGATACCGCTCTTGGGGTTCTGCGGGCAGCACTTTGTTTCGGCAGGGGGTGTCACTCCGCAGTTTAGGTAAGTTCGGCCGGCGCTCCGTCCGGGAGGACAATGCAAGGCAGAAGTCCGTCGCCGCCCGCACGCTAGCCTCGTCGCACGTAACTAAGCATACGTGATAGAAAGAGAGCGGTATATCTAGGTGAATATAGCGAGCGGTATCCAGCGCTGTGCGAGTTGAATTGCTACTTTATTGCCTAGTAGATAGAGTCCTTATTTATTTCAATTCCTTTGCGGAGTGAACTTTCTGTACGGAGTACTATTATTTATTCTGTGGTTTCGGCCATGTTTCTGACTAGTACTGGCCTTTTTCTAGTCAGCAATATTTAGTATTCAAATCGCAAATTATTGAAAAAATCACGATATAAGTAGCTCAAATATTGTGGGTATCACACGTGGGTTATATTTAGTATTATAGATACTTACATGACGAAGAATGCGACAATTTTTATCGATCTGTACAAGACTAAGAAATTGAAACGGGTATCGATTTTATCGATATAGTACGTGCCAGATGGATTGGCATTAGCGGGCATTGACCTTTCGGTTGTTCAATCAGGGGCAGGCCTGTGTCACTCCGCTTGTAGGTATTAAAAACATACCTACGGGCGGCGGCCATTGCGCAAGGGCCAATCTAGTAGGCTCGGCTCGGCGGCTCTTTCAATACGTATAACCATGTATAACTTATTATGAACCGTAGTATAGTGAATTAAGGCCCATATTCCTTCAAAAAGAAATTGGTAGGTATGTAAATGAACACGTGCTCGACTGGACCGCGAGCTAAATTAAATCATATTGTTTATCAGATTGAGTCATATTTCTTTGAAAACCATTGCGAAGTAAAGCTTCTGTTACTAGTTATTATTCTGTGTCATGGGTGACAAACATAGATATCTGTTCTGTGCCTGGGTGTTTGTCTATGTACTACAAGTATGTATTTGCAAACCAAACAGTTTAAAAGTATTTTATGTGCTATTTGGTTCTCATAGTACCTACGGAGTAAAATATAATGAAAATATGATTTAAAATCAAAAACTTGGTGCAAATCCATATATAAGTACCACTAATATCTTATTTATCACCAATAACAATAACAACAAAACATTAACAAACATTTATGACATATTCAATACTAAAAAGCCTCTCAAGGTAGAACCTTGAAATATTAACACCTACTATAATTTTTGTTATAATGAATGTTTTGTTTGTTTTGTTTTGTGTTACCTATACCTAGTTTCATAGACCAATGAATCATTCATTCATTCATTCATTCATTCATTAAAAAATCCAACAAAAGTGTCAAGATTTGTGCGAATTACCCGAGAACGTAAGACCGACACGCAAGCACTATTCGCAAAACAAGTTTTTTGGCACTAATCGTATAATTAATTTTATTAATCATTTAATTAAATGCATATTAGCCCGCCATCAGGTCCCCCGGGAATACGTTGAGTTACCAGTAAAAACTGAAGCTGGAGTATAAAATGGAGCTTGTAGTAAATAATTATTTGTCTGGGTCACAGCTAAATTGGCCGGTGTTTGGAGAAAATTAGAGTTATTTTCACTGTTTGAGGTGTTCACGTTAAAACGATGTCTCTACGGACAGTAAAATTAAGTAGATACTATATTTTTCGGTACAATAGACGATTCAAGTAATTAGGTGTGGCAAATTTTCCTAATTTCTACTTTATAACATACTAGCTTTTGCCCGCGGCTTTGCCCTCGTAGTAATGTTGAATACTGGAATTCGGTTAAATCGGGGCCCAACTCAATTGAATCACTAAAATACGTATATTATTGCATTTTTTCCAAGCCGCTTGCAAGTCTTTAAGTTTGCTTGAGGATGATCAAATCTTCTATAACTATAAAAGGCTTTGTCCTGACTGACTGACTGACTGACTGACTGACTGACATATAGACAACGTACAGCCCAAACGGCTAAACGTAGAGACTTGAAATTTGGAGGGTATGTTTTTGGAGAGGTGTAAACGCCCACTAAGAAAGGATTTTTCGAAAATCAACCCCGAAGGGGGTTAAATGGGGTGTTAAAGTTTGTATGAAACTTTTTATTCTCTGGTTCGATTGATACAAAACTTGGTATACGTATTCTACTATAAAAATAAGAAGATACGGGTGTCACAGTTTTTTCAAAATCAGCTCCCGTTAGTATAAAAAAAAACTAAGTTTTAGTGATAGTACGTTTGTTTCTCCTTAACTTTGTAACGGCTGTACATATTAAAATGAAATTTGGTATAGGGATGGGGATAGATGTGGGGATGGGGGTGGGGGTGGGGATGATACTGGGAACGGAGACGGGATGGAGATCGGCATGTTAATATTAAGATTACAATTGGTATCGGGATGGGGATGGGGTGGGGATGGGTGGGGAAGGGGTGGGGATTTGGTGGGGACAGGTGGGGATGGGATGTGGATGTGGATGAAGCTGGGAACGGGGATGGCCGTGTCCATATTAAGATGAAAGTTGAAATCGGGATGGGGGTGGGGATGGGATGGGGTTCGGGATGGGGATGAGAGAGGGAACGGGGATGTGGACGGGGATGGGCGTGTTCATATTAAAATGACATTTGGTATCGGGATGGGGATGGGGAAGGGGGCGCTTATAGGGATGAGGCTGGGAATGGGGACGGGGATGGGCGTATTTATTGGTCGGCTGAACAGATGGAGCTGCATTTTTGGATAGGTAGTTATAGCATAAGGTTCGGAAACGGACATAGGCTATTTTTGTAGGTCCACGCAGACGACTGTTTGACGGACATAATTATTATAGATACTGTACAGCCTAAGCTGCTAAATTATTTTTTAATCTATAACTATAAAAGGCTTTGTCCTGACTGACTGACTGACTGACTGACTGACATATAGACAACGTACAGCCCAAACCGCTAAACGTAGAGACTTGAAATTTGGAGGGTATGTTTTTGGAGAGGTGTAAACGCCCACTAAGAAAGGATTTTTCGAAAATCAACCCCGAAGGGGGTTAAATGGGGTGTTAAAGTTTGTATGAAACTTTTTATTCTCTGGTTCGATTGATACAAAACTTGGTATACATATTCTACTATAAAAATAAAAAGATACGGGTGTCACAGTTTTTTCAAAATCAGCTCCCGTTAGTATAAAAAAAAAACGAAGTTTTAGTGATAGTACGTTTGTTTCTCCTTAACTTTGAACGGCTGTACATATTCAAATGAAATTTGGTATAGGTATGGGGATAGATGTGGGGATGGGGGTGGGGGTGGGGGTGGCGATGATACTGGGAACGGAGACGGGACTGAGATAGGCATGTTCATATTAAGATTACAATTGGTATCGGGATGGGGATGGGGTGGGGATGGGGTGGGGATTTGGTGGGGACAGGTGGGGATGGGATGTGGATGTGGATGAGGCTGGGAACGGGGATGGGCGTGTCCATATTAAGATGAAAGTTGAAATCGGGATGGGGGTGGGGATGGGATGGGGTGAGGATGGGGTTCGGGATGGGGATGAGGGAGGGAACGGGGATGGGGACGGGGATGGGCGTGTTCATATTAAAATTACATTTGGTATAGGGATGGGGATGGGGAAGGGGCCGCTTATAGGGATGAGGCTGGGAATGGGGACGGGGATGGGCGTATTTATTGGTCGGCTGAACAGATGGAGCTGCATTTTTGGATAGGTAGTTATAGCATAAGGTTCGGAAACGGACATAGGCTATTTTTTTGTAGGTCCACGCAGACGACTGTTTGACGGACATAATTATTATAGATACTGTACAGCCTAAGCTGCTAAATAATTTTTTATATTAAATTTGATCATCCTCAAGCAAACTTAAAGACTTGCAAGCGGCTTGGAAAAAATGCAATAATATACGTATTTTAGTGATTCAATTGAGTTGGGCCCCGATTTAACCGAATTCCAGTATTCAACATTACTACGCGGGCAAAGCCGCGGGCAAAAGCTAGTTTAATATAAAAAATTATTTAGCAGCTTAGGCTGTACAGTATCTATAATAATTATGTCCGTTTCCGAACCTTATGCTATAACTACCTATCCAAAAATGCAGCTCCATCTGTTCAGCCGACCAATAAATACGCCCATCCCCGTCCCCATTCCCAGCCTCATCCCTATAAGCGGCCGCTTCCCCATCCCCATCCCTATACCAAATGTAATTTTAATATGAACATGCCCATCCCCGTCCCCATCCCCGTTCCCTCCCTCATCCCCATCCCGAACCCCATCCTCACCCCATCCCATCCCCACCCCCATCCCGATTTCAACTTTCATCTTAATATGGACACGCCCATCCCCGTTCCCAGCCTCATCCACATCCACATCCCATCCCCACCTGTCCCCACCAAATCCCCACCCCATCCCCACCCCATCCCCATCCCGATACCAATTGTAATCTTAATATGAACATGCCTATCTCAGTCCCGTCTCCGTTCCCAGTATCATGGCCACCCCCACCCCCACCCCCATCCCCACATCTATCCCCATACCTATACCAAATTTCATTTGAATATGTACAGCCGTTCAAAGTTAAGGAGAAACAAACGTACTATCACTAAAACTTCGTTTTTTTTTTATACTAACGGGAGCTGATTTTGAAAAAACTGTGACACCCGTATCTTTTTATTTTTATAGTAGAATATGTATACCAAGTTTTGTATCAATCGAACCAGAGAATAAAAAGTTTCATACAAACTTTAACACCCCATTTAACCCCCTTCGGGGTTGATTTTCGAAAAATCCTTTCTTAGTGGGCGTTTACACCTCTCCAAAAACATACCCTCCAAATTTCAAGTCTCTACGTTTAGCGGTTTGGGCTGTACGTTGTCTATATGTCAGTCAGTCAGTCAGTCAGTCAGTCAGGACAAAGCCTTTTATAGTTATAGATTAAAAAATAATTTAGCAGCTTAGGCTGTACAGTATCTATAATAATTATGTCCGTCAAACAGTCGTCTGCGTGGACCTACAAAAAAATAGCCTATGTCCGTTTCCGAACCTTATGCTATAACTACCTATCCAAAAATGCAGCTCCATCTGTTCAGCCGACCAATAAATACGCCCATCCCCGTCCCCATTCCCAGCCTCATCCCTATAAGCGGCCCCTTCCCCATCCCCATCCCGATACCAAATGTAATTTTAATATGAACACGCCCATCCCCGTCACCATCCCCGTCACCATCCCCGTTCCCTCCCTCATCCCCATCCCGAACCCCATCCTCACCACATCCCATCCCCACCCCCATCCCGATTTCAACTTTCATCTTAATATGGACACGCCCATCCCCGTTCCCAGCCTCATCCACATCCACATCCCATCCCCACCTGTCCCCACCAAATCCCCACCCCATCCCCACCCCATCCCCATCCCGATACCAATTGTAATCTTAATATGAACATGCCTATCTCAGTCCCGTCTCCGTTCCCAGTATCATCGCCACCCCCACCCCCACCCCCATCCCCACATCTATCCCCATACCTATACCAAATTTCATTTGAATATGTACAGCCGTTCAAAGTTAAGGAGAAACAAACGTACTATCACTAAAACTTCGTTTTTTTTTTATACTAACGGGAGCTGATTTTGAAAAAACTGTGACACCCGTATCTTTTTATTTTTATAGTAGAATATGTATACCAAGTTTTGTATCAATCGAACCAGAGAATAAAAAGTTTCATACAAACTTTAACACCCCATTTAACCCCCTTCGGGGTTGATTTTCGAAAAATCCTTTCTTAGTGGGCGTTTACACCTCTCCAAAAACATACCCTCCAAATTTCAAGTCTCTACGTTTAGCGGTTTGGGCTGTACGTTGTCTATATGTCAGTCAGTCAGTCAGTCAGTCAGTCAGGACAAAGCCTTTTATAGTTATAGATTAAAAAATAATTTAGCAGCTTAGGCTGTACAGTATCTATAATAATTATGTCCGTCAAACAGTCGTCTGCGTGGACCTACAAAAATAGCCTATGTCCGTTTCCGAACCTTATGCTATAACTACCTATCCAAAAATGCAGCTCCATCTGTTCAGCCGACCAATAAATACGCCCATCCCCGTCCCCATTCCCAGCCTCATCCCTATAAGCGCCCCCTTCCCCATCCCCATCCCGATACCAAATGTCATTTTAATATGAACACGCCCATCCCCGTCCACATCCCCGTTCCCTCTCTCATCCCCATCCCGAACCCCATCCCATCCCCACCCCCATCCCGATTTCAACTTTCATCTTAATATGGACACGGCCATCCCCGTTCCCAGCTTCATCCACATCCACATCCCATCCCCACCTGTCCCCACCAAATCCCCACCCCTTCCCCACCCATCCCCACCCCATCCCCATCCCGATACCAATTGTAATCTTAATATTAACATGCCGATCTCCATCCCGTCTCCGTTCCCAGTATCATCCCCACCCCCACCCCCATCCCCACATCTATCCCCATCCCTATACCAAATTTCATTTTAATATGTACAGCCGTTACAAAGTTAAGGAGAAACAAACGTACTATCACTAAAACTTAGTTTTTTTTTATACTAACGGGAGCTGATTTTGAAAAAACTGTGACACCCGTATCTTCTTATTTTTATAGTAGAATACGTATACCAAGTTTTGTATCAATCGAACCAGAGAATAAAAAGTTTCATACAAACTTTAACACCCCATTTAACCCCCTTCGGGGTTGATTTTCGAAAAATCCTTTCTTAGTGGGCGTTTACACCTCTCCAAAAACATACCCTCCAAATTTCAAGTCTCTACGTTTAGCCGTTTGGGCTGTACGTTGTCTATATGTCAGTCAGTCAGTCAGTCAGTCAGTCAGTCAGGACAAAGCCTTTTATAGTTATAGATCAACGCCAAAAATAATGATTTTAGCTATTATAATCGTTACTATAACTATTATATTCATCATCATTATCAGCCTGAAGAAAGCCTCCCCTTCATAGGGATGGGTTACCATAATTCTCACGCTAGGCAGGAGGTTTGGGGATCGCCGAATGCTCACCGCTACTGCCCGTCCTCCGGTGGTTCTGGATGCATAATTTAGGACTTACATTCAGGCCCACTTATAGGTACAGGTAGATATTCTTCTCATACTATTTGCGGTAAAATTACCCCCTTTAGCCCTCCAACCTAACATTCTTCGATATTTATTAACAATGTAAATTGTCTAAGCTACCATTACACTAAGAACATCATTAGGGATCGTTAGCCAAGTGGTTAGCTGTTACTAAAAACCCTTTATGCTTCGGCTATCTGTCTAGCCTGTTACAACATCAAAAATCAAAACACCAAAATTATGCGCTATATTGTTCGGTACAATAGACAGCCTTATAGCTCAGTTGGTAGCATGTCTGCCTTCAGAGTTGTAGGGCGTGGGTTCGATCCCCACCCAGGGCAAACATTTATGTGACGAACATAGATGTTTGTTCTGTGGCTGGGTGTAGTATGTATTATAAGTATCACATCAACAGCCGGAAGACGTCCACTGCTGGACGAAGACCCTCTCCCTTAAAGGGAGGTGTTGCCATAATCCCCACGCTTGGCAGGCGGCTTGGGGTATCGCAGAATGGTTACCACCGTTAACTGAGAGGACGCTGCTGCCCATCCTCCGGTGGTTCTGGAAGCAGTTTTAGGACATACCCAGGTCCGTATCCTATTATAAGTATGTATTTACGAAAAATATATATATAAGTATTCTATCAGCTATCTGGTTTCCATAATACAAGCTTTGCTTAGTATGGAGCTAGATGGCGCTGTGTGTAAAATGTCCACCGATATTTATTATTTATTTATTTATATCAATCCATCAACATTACAGTAACCACGACAAAAGCTCGATAAATAACTAAGTACGAGCCATTAAACAAATTTACCGAGATGTACTAAATTTACTGAGTTGTACTACGCTAATAAACATTTAATGGTGCAATAAATAATGTTTATAACTTAGAATGTCCGCTATTGTATCTACTGGCGGAAAGTTGTTCTATGGACACAGTAAATGACACATACAGTACGTAAACTCTCGTGTTCAGGTTAGGAGGACAGCTACTAGTGGTAGTCTGATAGAAAAACGCTCGACTTGAAATCGTGAGGACGTAAGTACAAATCCCGGGCCCGTACCAATGAGCCCTAAAGTTTAATTCTGTAAGGATTTGCATAGCACTGGCTTTTCGGTGAAGGAAAACATCGTTTGGAAACCAAGATACGTCCGGAGAAGAAATTCAATGGCGTACCTATGTGAATCCTTACAATACAAACTAGCAGGGCTAGGATGCGTACTGCGAGAAAATGTTGTCGTGTCTTTGTGTCGTGCGAAAACGAGACAGACTTAGTATACAGCTTCGTAGCCTTAATATATAATATAAATTAATTACAATAATATTAATTAATTAATAAGATTAATTATATTAATTAATATTACCTATAGTATATCCGGGTCCGTGGAGCTCAGAGGCCAAACAACTGGTCCGGAATCTTGGCCGCCGTTTAAAGGAGAGAGGAAGGGACCCCCGTTCGGGCTGGTTTTTGGCCCAACAGATTTCCATTGCGGCTAGTGTAATGGGTACGTTTGGACCGGGTGCCGCGCGCGGGAGTGACCCCTAAGCTACTAAGTATTCGACAAGGACTTATGATCCGCTTTTTTGTTTATATAGTACTTATTATTTTTAACGTGACAATAATGTATTTGAGAGTAATACAATAATTTGGTCGGTTTGCGCCATCGAGCGGATAGTATATAGTATGTTTTTAAGAATCTAGAAAATTTTCTCGCGGTGCGTATCCTAGCCCTGCTGGATTGCCGAAAAACCAGCTGGAACGAACGAGTCTGGATGGAATATTGTATAGAAATAGCTTATCTTGGAAAGCAAAGGCTACTTTTATCTCAAGAATTGCGGGACTACAATTTAAGCTCAAGGTTTAAAATGAAACGTTTTAGTTTCGATACGAAGTGGTTTTACTTTCCTTCAACTAGTTCCTCCGAAAGTTTCAGACAACTTGAAAGCGGAAAATCCACTTATATCAGAATAATTCGATAAACAACTTACAGATGGACATAACTTTATTTTATTGAGTCGTCCTACACGTACGATACGATTTTTCTTTGAAGAACGCACGCAGAATTTTCCTTAGAATGACATAAAGATTTTTATTAGGACGGAACGTAAATAGCAAGTAATTACGCACCACAGAAGGTTTTTTAATTTCACGATTTCATTATTGGCCCTATCCCAAAGCATTGGTTTATACATAATGATTATTACAATGAGTTTGTTTCAGCTATGTAAAATTTTAAATTCATAAAATTTTAAAATCCTACATTAGCGCAACCCCGGCGCAAGCGGATAAGCGGTGCTAAACGAAAAAGTTTATATTTTTCAAATCCTTTTTTAAAGGACGCTACTCGCTCTGTGCCAAACTTTTCCCAGTTCTTCAACTACGTCGAGCACTCGGAATTGCAGCTAAAGTCTTCAAGCTAACGTTGAAATTTGCTTGGTTTATTAGTAACGTTCGATATAGATTAGTTAGTGGTTGGGAAACGAGAAACTTTGCCCCAGTGTGGTGTACGATGTCTTGCAGTTAATAAACTTGACAGAAATAAAGTTTTGAATTAAATCATGGCAGCCCATAGGGGTAACGTACCTTGCATTCTTGAGATCATAAGTTCGCTTCGACCCCGTGCCGTTCTTACCAGTGAGTTCAATCGAAAATAATTATTTAATAAATGGCTTTTTAGTGCAGGAAAACATCGTGCGTAGTTGTATCCGAATGGCGAAATAGGTACCAGGGGCCTTATTTTTGAATCGTACGCAAGCGTTGCGCATGCGAAAGGAGCCGACCTTCGAACGATATTGTTTGGAATAAGGTTTAATATCGTTTAAAAGTCGGCTCCTTTCGCATGCGTAACTTTGCGTACGATTAAAAAATAAGGCCCCATGACGTATGTTAAAGCGCCAGTTCAGCGTGGTGAAATGTCACCCAATTTCCCTTTGAATACAAATTAGAAATTAGATGCAACAACTTTTTTTAAACTATCACCGTCACCTAGAAGATCAAAAAGAAATACAATAATTATTATTTATTCTCACCTTTTTCACTTGTTAATCAAATAGCGGCGGTCCATCGTAATCTGCGCCAGAGAACAAAAATACCGCAATCGAATCGAATTCATTGACCTATCCGATCAAGACAATAGCTTGGCAAAACAGAAACTTTTGACCCTCTGGCAGTACCTACTATTGATAATGATGTCTATAAAGTCGCCACAACTTTACTAGGGTATGACTTGGACTCGACTATGACTAATTTCGTGTGACTTACTGTGACATCATGACTTATTTGACTTGATGATAACAAATAAATGTGAAAATTCATAAACATGACACTGGCAGAATGCACAACGTGCGATGCCAATAACAAAGAAAAAAAAATGATGTCAATGGTAAATTTCACCCAATCATCTTCATCAAAGTACTACAGGATTGCTAGTCAGAACGATTTGCGATAGTGACCCTTATTATTTCTACTCTGTTTTGCCAAGCTATTGCTGAGGTTTACTTTGATGTGCAGAGGTTATTAGCTAGGTGGTCATCAGCCAGTAGGCGCCTTAACAGCCATACAAATACAAATACAAATAGTTTATTGATAACACCAAAGTTACAAGTCAAATTTCATTTAAAGTCACAAAAAAATAATCACTAAATGAAATAATAATTACAAAAATAATCGTTAATAATCTCTTATTTTAAAATAAGCTTCAATGTCATTAAACAAATTCTCTTGTAACCACGCTCTGAGCTTGGTTTTGAAGCACCCGGTGGAAGGAGCATCCCGAATGGAAGCTGGTATACGGTTGTAGATCGCGGGTCCCAAAATATACAATGACCTCTCCGACTTGACGAGACGGTGCGACGGGGTTATCAGTTGGTCTTTCTTTTTATTGCTTCGTAAATCTAACGTGCTGTGAACGCCCCTACGTTGAAACGTTTCTAGGTTTACATGGGTGAAAAGGGCTATCTGCTAAATAAACTCACACGGCAAGGGCAGTATCTGTAGTTCCCTAAATAGCTCTACGCATGATACGTCGTTCTGAACCCCACATATGGCACATAATCCTCACGCTTGGCAGCCGGCTTGGGGATCGCAAAACGCTCACCACCGCTAACCCAGGGGACACTGCTGCCCGTCCTCCGGTTGTTCTGGATGCAATTTTAGGACATACCCTAGCTAGATGATAAAAGTGCTGTAGGATACTTATTGGCCACGTTTACGTACTGACAGGTAAATATACTGTGCCAGTACAAAAGTTTGTAGTGCATCGTAGTATTCGAAGTACTCGACAGAACTGAAGTAGGAACTACGAGATCGGTGTTTTAAATAGTTCCGAAGCTTTACGGAACTGCGCTCGAGTGTGTTGTGTTTTTATTTAGGAATTAAGATTTAATTTAATTTTACTTAGTCGTAATTGGTTTTGACTGCGTAATTCAAATTGTAGTTAAACTACTTACGAAATTTTCTCTTCGGGTGGTTTTGATGAAGTTTACAGGCAATTTTCTGACTAGCCCAGGGGGTGATCTTGTGAAGTTTGGTACCCGTGCGCAGCGGGGCGGGTCGCTAGTTTGCTATAAAAAACATGGCATACATAAACTACAGAAACACCACACCACACAGCATTTTTGTAGTTATAGGCATACCTGTCTTTGCTTAGACGTATTATCTATACTTTGCTGATATAAAGCTTTAAAAAAGTTTTGAAGCCGTTATTTTTCTGTCCTGGCAATACTGTAGAAAATCACATGAGTAAGATATGAGGGAATGAAATCGATAGTGGCCCTGGGAATTGGACCTGGGTATGTCCTTAAACTGCAACCAGACCCACCGGAGGACGGGCAGCAGCGTCCTCTTGGTTAACGGTGGTGAGCATACTGCGATCCCCAAGCCGCCTGCCAAGCGTGGCGATTATGGCAACACCCCTCTATTAAGGGGGAGGCCTTCGTCCAGCAGTGGACGTTTTATGGCTGATGACGATAGTAGGTGATTGTATAAGACTAACTAATTATACTATAAGTACTTAGACTTAGATTAGATTGTTTATTTACAGTAGGTATACCTACCTAAATACTTCTCTTCATTCTGTTTCAGGATCAAATCACGCAGAGAAGACTAAGTACTCCACTAAGTAAGTATTCAGTATTCAGTATCTTTATTGCACCAAGCATCTTAGTCTAGTACAGAACTAACAATACATGGACCCTGTAAGGGTGTGGCAAAATAAATCTTAACTGGCTAGGTAGGTACATGTTAGATAAACAAGATTTGTGTTAAAGATCGTTTTTTCGTCTAAGTAATCTTTAATACTGTAATAACAGTTAGTTATTAAGATATTTATAACTTTTCTTTTAAAAACTGTTTCTGTAGGCTCGTTTCTAATTTCTTTTGGTAGTTTGTTATATATTTTTATTAGCATGTATTCCGGTCCCTTTCTAACAATGTCTAGTTAGTCTAAGTTCTGCTCACAGTATATTTCATCACCTAATCTAAGGTTTCGCTCTACTAATACCTACCCACCTACAAACTGGATATAGATAGGTATGTGACTATGTAATAGTCAGTGCCAAACTCTATGGATGCTCTGGTTAGACTGAATACCTAAATACTAAGAATAAGATATTAAATACTATACATTTATATAGGTACTTACAGCCTTAACAAAAAAGTATTGAAACTTTTTTTATCACACCTATTCAAAGATACCGACTTTTTTGATTTATTGATTGATTAACTCTTTATTGTTCACACCAAGAATAACACAGAAGTACTATAATCCCTCGCTACGCTTGGGATTCTACTCTAGAATCCTTCGCTATGTAACACTCTCGCCTTAAAAATAATTGTTTCCTCCCTTGGTACCTAAACAATCTAGTATTATATCCTGGCAACACTGAGAATCATCTTCCTCAGACCGACTACAGGACTTATAGAGAAGAGTAATATACTCAGGACTACAGACGTTGCTAGTATCTAAGGGCGTATTTAGGGCTTCCTGGCTCGGAGCAACAAAGTCTTGGTCATCGACGAAAACTTGCTAGCCTTTCGGTATTTTATCGGATACAATTCGGATTTGCATGACCTTATTCCTTCTTGCCCATTCTTCTTCTTCATTCTATCGGACGGCCAGGACCTCGAGTTCTCGAAGCGACACCGTTTCATGGTTGATTTACCTACCAAAAACTCATATACGAAATTCCACTTTCTTTATTCAAACTGCTGAACAGTGGAAAGCGCTGCCCAAGTGGGTTTTTCCCGATAATTAAGTATACGTCATCTTCAGCCCGGAGACGTCCACTGCTGAACGAAGGCCTCCCCCTTAGACCGCCACACTGTACGACAACCTGCCATTTGCATCCACCGGTTGGCCGCGACTTTTACAATGTCGTCGGTCCACCTAGTGGGAGGCCTTCCTACGCTGCGTCTTCCGGTTCGCGGTCGCCACTCAAGAACCTTTCTTCCCCATCGGTTGTCAGTTCTTCGAGCGATGTGGCCTGCCCTGCGCCACTTCAACTTGCAAACTATGTCGGTAGCCTTGGTTCTTTGGCGAACATCCTCGTTCCGGATTCTATCGCGCAAAGTAACTCCGAGCATAGCTCTCTCCATTGCTCGTTGCGTGACTCTGAGTTTCTCAAAAAGGCCAGCAGTTAAAGATCACGTTTCAGTATTATTGGTATTAAGTATACCTAATAAGTCGCAAGTGAATCGGTTTCTTCTAGGTAAGCGTGCTCCATTGCAGGCTGCATCTTCGTTTAACGTCAACCGAGATGGCAGTCGAACCCAAGCCTATAAATAATTTAAAAAAGGGTCTATGTACTCTTTCTCTTTACAATAACGTTTAAGTACTTTGGGTCTACTCTAACATCGAGAAAAGATATCTGCAGTTCCATGTATTTTGTCGAGTTGTAGTTAAAGTTTTTTTTTTTTTTTAATACATTTAAGTGACGAGACGACCAAGACATTCGCCTGGTGGTAAGAGTCACACCTGCCACTAACATTAGCAGTGCTAGAATTGTGAACTTGCGAACACAATCCTGCGCCGCACTGCACTGCGCTCGTCACTCTGAGATATTAGATGTTAAATCTCAACATACCCAGTAATTTCTCTGGTAACATTGCCCTTCAAACCGGAACACAGTAATGCTTGCACACTACTGCTTGGCGTTTGAATAACAGAGAAAGGTTGGTACTTCCCCAGTCGGACTGCAGTGGAGTCCTACCACTACAAAAAACCAAAAACTACAAAATACCTAACCTATAAGTACCTATGTATTGTGTGTCATCCCTGTTTTCGGCTTAGGTATTTAAATAGCGTTCTTTTTGGTAACGCTGGCAGGAAATAAAAAAAAACATTATTAATGTACCTTATCTTTTTTTGGTTACTGCCTCATTGTGTGGGGAGAGAGAGACCTAGATCCTCCAAATGTGTGAGGTAGTGATAGGTTCCTCACACATTTTTAAAGAGGATGCCTCAATGCCAAATGAGGGCCTCGTCCCTCACCCCTCAAATGAGGTTAAATACGTTGCACTTCAGATCACCGCAACGAACGGCTCGCTCCTCAAGCGACACGTCCAGGCCCAGCCAACTCTCCTTGGCGCAGAGGAACAAAAGTACATACACGATTGTAGGTATTGGGGGTCCGAAAGGAGCAGTACAGAAGATGTTTTCTTCTCGTACTAGCATTGACGTCTAGAGATGTTCCATTCAGGAGCGTTATATCGATGAAACTTTTAAAACTTCGCTATTTGAACACATAATTATGTTTATTAATCGCACATAACATCAAGGAAACGTCGAAGTAAATAAAAAAAAGTGTTTTGTCGCGATTAAGTGCCCGGTGATAAATATTATTATATCGCCACTGATCGTAGCAAGTCAAAAAAATACGGGGTGGATAGTATCGCTACACTTCCATTTTTTTGTGCATGTACGTCGCAATCGGAGGCCGTAGGTACAATAGGGCCCATGTCCACCCAACGCAACAAGTCTACGGTACTCACGAAGACTAGTTTTTTGATTAGTTCTGGCGCTCGTTTGATTTGGTACAAACCGGCCTAAGATCTCAAGCCCTTTCTCGCCGCCTCTGATGCTGAAAATTCCTGTAATAGGGATCCACACTGCGTTTTTTTCCACTAGGTGGCGCATCGTCGATGCGGCTATAGTAAACTGTCAATTTCATATATTTTGTTGTTTTTTGTTTTGTTTTTACAGAGAACATTTTTAAGATTCTGAGTACCAAGGAGAATCTGCATTTAGTAGTTTGTACAGCAATCCTTTGCCTTGCTGATTAAAGTTCTATCCAACATAAAATGTAGGTAAACAACTATCTAACCTACAAATCTATTTTCAAGCCGTCAACAGCTGCATAGATTCTTAAAACAAGGCACAGTACCAAATTGTCCTTGAACCTTTTTATCGACAACGACAGCTTATATCTGCAACGATTAACATGAAAACTTGATTTTGCCACACCCGGACCGCTGCGCCGTGCCGCTGGCGCCGCAAGTCGTGGTAGCCTAATAAGCCGTGCGTGGTAGCCTAATTGGTAGACCACTTGACTTGTAATAGTGACGTCGCGGGTTCAAACCTTGGCCCGTGCCAATGAGCCTTTTGGAGTTTATGTATGGATACGAACTCACACCAATGGCTTTTCGGTGAAGGAAAACATCGTGAGGAAACCTGTATACATCCGGAGAAGAAATTCATTGGCGTATGTGAATTCACCAACCTAGGCCAGCGTGGTGAATATGGCTCATTCGCCCTTCGAGGGTAGGCCTAAGCCAGCAGTCCAGCAGTGGCCTATTAAAAAGGCTGATTATGATTATATCGATCGCCGATAGCGCCATCTGCCAAAATTTTTGTCTGTGGAACCTCATTGCTGCGCATTGCCTGGAAGTTTATTTTAATTATTCATTTGATTTTGTTATTATTAATCATTGGTGAAAACAGTTCCCCTATTAGTTTTAATTTAATTTTGAACAGCCATCAAAATCGTTTTAATCGAATCCCTATAAGAATATAATCGAAATCGAAAGAATTGAACGAAACAAATTTACAAAACATACATCCCTAGTCACAAGAAAAATGGCTGCCGTTGCCGGTGTTCGTCAATTTCTTGTTTCAATTTCAAATTGTTTTTCACTTGTTTGTGTATTAATATTTGCTTTTGTTATAGTACGTTGAGTTGAGCTTTAAGTTCCTCCGTAAATCTGTGAGTGTACTGTGTGTAATGTAGGTGAGAAAGGACTCCATATTGTGACAATATTTGACTCGTGGTGTTTCTTTCATCACTATGAAGGAAAACCAAAGGAAATGCCTGAAGTGTGGAAAATCACCTGCTGACGATCCCAGTATCATACTCCATCGCTTCCCTCGGCCTGGGACTAAAAATAGCTTACGGTACGTATTCGAAGAGGTTATAATTTATTAGGCATTTTAGTTTCAGAAATCAAATGCTTTTAAACAATTTTCCACTTTGAATAGTAAAATCAGTCCAAGGGTTGTGGTCGCGAGGTCAAAGTTCGGAATAAATACCTAGATAATGTTAATGATTTTCAATATTTTCTTTTCAGTTGTGAGTTATGGGCAAAATGTTGCTACCTAAATGATGAATGGTCCTCGACAGAATTCCAACAGTGTTTGCATAAAGATCATAGGATGCTTTGCAACCGCCACTTCAAACCTTCATCTTTCATCGACAAAGATGGGAAAAAACTTGTGAGATCTGCTGCAAGCACCAGATGAAACGCTTGATGAGGTTAGTATTTATTTACCGACTCCATACACACAAGACTTATTTGAAAAAAAAAACAACCCAATTAAAGTTTTTTCAATAATCTTTTCCGTTCCCGAAAGACTAATTTTCTTACTTACATGTACTATATTTCGTAAATTTCATAATTCCGTAAATAAAAATAAAACAACCGTGACACAGATTAGGTACTTGGATCATGTAGGTACAATATTTTAAATATGTATAAATAATAAACTGGCTTTCAACTTGAATTTTACTCATCTGGTTACAGAGATCAAGCTTGAGCATAAGACCTGAGAATTCACATGAAGCTGGACCATCAAAAATCACATGTTTGGCAGAGAATGTCAATATGTCGAACATTGATACATCATGTGCTGAAAAAGATGAGAGGGAACAAAAATTGATACAAATGTTGTGCTGGATAAAAAATTGATGAGGTGTGTATAAGCTGTAATAATTATTTTATGTACCTATGTTGAAGTATAGTATATCAATTTCGTTGGCGCTTGCTCAGAAACTCTCATCAGATTAGAAAGAGATCACAGCACAAAGATCCATCCTAAAAGTGATGACCAAGAAACCCATTAGATATCTGACTAATACCCTATATCAGGATGTCAATGTGCTAACTGTTAGGCAGTTGATTATTTATCACGTCATAATGCGTAAACACAAACTATTACCATTCGATCCGGAAAAAGTTTCCAAAAACAACAAAGAATTTGTTCAATATTGGCTCATCGCACTAAATCTGCTAGCAGACATTACACGCACCTGTCTAACCACCTCTATAATGTCATTAATAAAGAACTTCACATCTATTCTCTCCCTCTCAAGAAAGTAAAATTAGTAGTTGGGAAGTGGCTTCAAAAACTATCATACAGCGACACAGAAAATGTATTAAATTTCCCGATTTAAAGTAAACAGTTACCCTTTCCCCCGGTTTGTCCCTTATATTTCTGTTATTACAATCTGGTATTTTATTATTATATAAATGGCAAAACAACTCTGCGAATCTCGATTTTTCCTCAGAGACGATAATGATTAAGTACGTATAAACAAACAACCTTACATCCTCCATTTTTTTTTCACACTCTCACTCATTTACAACTTACACCCTCAACACTCACACATAAACACAACCACACACACATACAACCACTCTCACACAACACGCGCTACCATTAAGTTTATTGCACTACCTGCTTGTAACAATATACAAGTAGGTACCATGTTTAATAACTTAAAATTGATATAATCATAAATTTACCATTTTACTATTAATTGTATGAGTTAAAAATATATAATAAAAAAAAAACAGTCAGACAGAAAATAACCCGCCCCTCACAGTACCTGGTGCAAATGTGCACATTATGCTGGATGGCAATGGACAACCTTTAAAGAAAAAGAAAATCTTTCAGAAAATAACTTAAATAAATAAAATTATATAATTTGTAGTTTAGTTCTGCACATCCCTGTTTAGATAAAATTTTGAAATTTAAAATTTTAATTTATGGTTAGCTTGTCCTTGTAACCTACACAAGTAATGCCTTGGTCCAAAAAAAATCAAAACGGAGGGCTCTGACGCTCGTAATACAGTTTCATTACTAGTGCGAGCGCCAGCCAGTCCCATAGACTTTATTAGATATACCTACTTAGATAAGATTCTTGAATGTACATATTTTTAAGTTAATTTGTGTCTTTTCAAACTTAGTCAATAAATTGTATTATAATTAAAAAAAAGAAATTACTTACAATCTTACTGTGAAATTAAATATAAGTCATCTGTTTTCAGATTCCAGATTATGAAGATGAAGCGGGACCATCCAAAACCAACAAAAATTGCATGTATCAGTGATACGTCATGTCATGTAGGTACCTACAACTAACTTCTTTTTACCTAGCGAGTATCCCGACATAAGCCAAGGGCTGCTTTCCTTCTGTTACCTTCAGTTTGTATGATTGTTAGCATCTTTTGTGGCTCCCATGTCATTACACAACTTTAGCCATCGCCATTTTGGCGTCGAAGTCTTGTCAGGGATCACAATGTGTTTTAACTGATTAAACATATTCCATTAATCTACATGATATGAACCATCCATCTGAAGCAACTTTCCTAACAATTTTTTAAGTCCTATGTCATATTCGCTCATAAATCCTTATTCGATTAAAACCCAAAGCCTAACACTTTCCACTACCATACCATTCATTTATCAATAATTTACTTTACTATTTTCAGATGTTGACCCTGAATGTAGACACTGGTAATGGAAACACAGCAGGACCATCAAGAATCCTAGAAGAAAAATCAGAAGCTGTGCAAACAACCCAAGAAAACATTCTTATTTTAAAGAAAAAAGAAAGGCATTTGTACACAGCGACAGTGATAATGGAATGGACGGGCCCAGCGCTTGCAAATCTTCCAAAATTAACAAGTCAACATAATCAAGCATACCTAGCTAAATGTATGCATATTACATTTGCCAGAAAATAGAGATAGCGAATCTAATTACTGCATGACTAAAAGATAACACATGTACATGTATTAGATGTTTGTATTAGCGTATCGTACGGCTCACATGTCGCAAAGACAGTATGAATGACGCGAGAGGAGAGCTGGCGCTCAACATTATATTCTACAAAATCCGTGCACTTATTTCCCGTCCATTCATTTTATCATTGTCGCTGCTTGTACATTAAGTGCCAAATACAAATAAAAATAATTAATAGACTGCAAAAGTCCACGAAAAGGCTTAAAAATAAAGCATTCCTCGAATGTCCTAGCCAAAGATGATTCAGTTAATATTGTTAAGCTATTTCTGGCCAAACTATCTTCAACTTTTGCATTGCTGCTACAAGGGCAAATAAAAAATTACATGATGAAGACGAAAGGACGTAGGTGGAACACAGCTTCGAAAATAATTGCGTTAAGGCTCTACAAGAGGTCGCCCACTTGCTATAAATTACTTAGGAGACTAATATGCCTTCCAACGCCAAGCACCCTGAAGACATTGCTCAGTAATTTCAACTGGAAAACAGGAAAAAAATAACAAATAATCAACGTCCTGAAAAAATATCAACTAACTGGCCAGCTGACAATGAATATGTACTAATGTTCGACTAAATGACAATACAATTTCTGCGGTTTCACCCGCTGTACTATAGGAATAGTATGCCTATGTATCTGTATGTATGTGCTCTTTATCCAGGGTACAAGCTACTTCCATACCAAATGTTATCCAAATCGGTTCAGCTGTTACGGAGTTGACTGGGGAAACAAACACACTTATATATTGCAAAGTTATGCTCAAACTTTCGCTTTTGTAATATTCGTGTGATGCATCCAGTAGCACTTAAAATAAATGCTGTAATGTATGGTATTAAGTTATTTTTCAGTTGTTTCATGTATTATAACTTAGTAGATACCTTTCAAACTTGACCTGTAGCGGTCTAGATTGATGTTTTTAATATAACAATGTGGTTGATTTTGAATGTTTAAATTGACAGAACTAAACTAACTAAAGTATTGCTGTAGTTAGCCTAACATGCCTAGTAAAAAAAATTACAAATATTTTAATTAGTTTATAACTGTCAACAGCCTTCAAAATTGACCATATTGATGTTTCTAATATAGCATTAATAATTATAAACAATAGCAGTTTATATTAACTTCTCTTTACTATATTATTATAGTATTATTACATTAAGATAAACGGTATAAAGTAAATGTTTTTATTTTGTGTTTAAAATGTGTAGATGTGCAAAACGTTAAATGCGCGTAACTGAAGTGATTTTATTTTAGTGATATTTATATTTATTCATAATAAAGCAATATTCTGTATCGAAACTGTTTTTTTTTCAGATGTACATGGTAACTACGCAACATGAAGCTGCCAGTTGGTATTGTAAACGTAAAAAGTCTAGTTGGCAGCTGTACATAACGGAGCTAAAGGATTAATTTAGCTCTGGTATAGTGTAGTCCAATTGGGCTCTTTTTGTTTACATAATGTAATGTGGCAGCTTCATGTAACGTAGGAAGTTAGCTATATCTATAGTATAGGTAGGTAGAACCAATTTTAAAAATCCCGCTTATTATAGCTACATACATTCGAAATTCCCTCTCAATGGATTTAAAATTTGCCGCGGTAGGGGGCACCCAAGAGATGGCGTAGTTTTTTTCTAATGTATGAAGTTGGCATTCTTCTCCTAGTAAAATTATTCTTTGGACACGTCGCTGCGGCCGACTGCGGGGTTGTCGCTCTGCTTGATTTGGTACCAAGCAAGAACAGGAGTGCCGAGGAAGAAGGAGGGGTTGGGGGGGGAGGAGTGAAGGAGTGAGTGTTAACACACGTTCGAATATTTATTAATACTGGTCGGGCTGGTGCGTTCCTTCGACACATTGAATATCGTGCCCCGCACCGAAGTCGATCGTCTGGACGAAACACTGAACCGTTTGGTGGTTCAGTCATCAGTCTGCCTCCACACGCGCAGCACATTGCAAAGTCTCATGTGACTGTACGCTTCTACGTGTTTCAAATACCATTCTCTTCTTTTTTATTTCTGATCCTTGGCGCAGGTGTTGTAGCCTACTTTTGATAAAGTTAGAGGCATAATGCAACATGTGTTTACGCACTGTTAGCACAGGAACAAATTGTCGGGGCGGACGATCTGGAGTACGGTGCGATCGTTTGTGGTGAAATAACGCACCGCAGGGTGCGTTGGTCCGGCCGCACCATAATATTCGAACGTGTTTTAATGCTTTTATATTACACTTGCTAGATGGCGCTACGCACAGGCTTTTCTTTTCCCCCTTATCAACAAAACAGTGTCGTTGGAGTATATGTCCTATTACTATAGCGATAGAGATCAAATAGAAGTTAGGGAGGCGAAATGAAACAATATTTTATGTTACGCGAGTGAACGAGGCAGCGACACGACAAGTGAGGGAAAGAGAGCAAGATTCCTCCAAGGAGGTTAAGGAGTGAGGTACTTCAATGATTTTGTACGTGCACCTGAAATGAAAATCGAAATGAGGATTTCCATATTTGAGGGCCTCGAACGAGGTAACTCACGAGTGAGGAACCCATCACTAGTGTGGGGCAAACATTAATAATTCAACAGTTTTGGCGCAAACGCGGAAGATCACGTCGATTCATTGAATTATTTTCAAAAACTTGTGTTTCCTCGCGTTATGTTAAAATGGTGGTGCGCCTGGGTGCTGTGTGTGCGCTCTTAATGTTCCTATTGACATAAAAAACAGTAAAACCTGCACTTTCATCATCCCTGTACCCACAGTTTGCTTGCAAGTCATAAATTCAAATCGGCATTATGCGGTGTCATGGCTCGCGCGCGTAATTTCATTAATCTCTCTAATTTATGCAACTAACTGACGGTTAGCTGAGATTGCTGTTGTGGAGTACTACCTACCTAAGCTTGTCGCAGAATAGAACCGGCTTGAGTTGATATTTTTCCACATTTTTGACATCGGAATTGATTACCTATTTCTCCCAGAGTCAATGTAAATAAGCATCAAGGTTTTGATAGTACTTTTTGGTGAAACATGTCTTTTCGTCTTGTCTTCAGAACTCCGAAAAAGTTCGTAGTAAAAATTTACCACTAACTTAGGGGTTAAGCTTGGATATTCGCTTGGAGGATTTAGATCTGGTATACACGATGCACGAGCGAGAGAGAGAGAGAGAGAGCGAGAGAGAGAGAGAGAGAGAGAGAGAGAAAGAGCGCTAGATCCTCCAAGCGAAGCACGGAGCTAAATTCTCCAAGGATGCACGTAACCATGACGTTAAAAATGACCAAGCAGTATGGTCCTAGTGCTTTAGCTGCATACTATTGGCAAAAAAATACCAAAAAAAAACACGGAACAGAGTACCTTTTGTTCTTTGCTTTTGGTAGACACATAGAGTAAGTAAAAATTGTTGGTAGATGGCTCGATGGCGTGGCCGCGCATGAGACAGCTACATTACTCGAAATCAGAGAAAATCTCAAAATAAGCCTTTTACGCAACACGTCACCATCGTCAACTATAATAAACGTAATGCTAAAACTGCACTGCACTGCCCAGCACTTTTAAAATTATTTTCAAACTTTATAAATTTCTTATATAAATGATTATTTTCTTGAAAATGGTTCGTTCGAATTGTGACAATGCCATCAAAAAGATCTATAATGAAGTGTGACAAATGACAAGGCGACGGAGACAAAAAATAAATATTTCTCCAGAAAAATTTACTAGTATTTCTCTCACTTTGATAAGTCAATGATATTATAATTATGTTTCACCTCAATGATTAAAGTTCGTGATCTTGTGATCTATCGCTTTCACAAACACGAAGGGCCCCTTGGACCTGACAGTAACGTCCAAGGATGGCCCTGTCTAGACATCATTGGCTTATGGCAGGGAGTTTTGGCGGGAACACGGAAAAATCATGTCGTTTCATTCTATTATTTTCTTGCTTGTGTTTTATCTCGAATGATTAAAAATTGTGGTGCTTTATTCATTGAGTGTTGAATTACATGCACGAGTGTGGGCAAGTGATTTAAAGTGGTGAAACATGTCTTTTCGTGTTGTTTTCAAAACTCCGTAGAAGCTCATAGTAAAGTTGCCACAACTTTACTAGGGCATGACTTGGACTCGATTATGACTAATTTCGTGTGACTACCTGTGATTTCAAGACATATTTAATTCGATGTTAATTAAAAAAACTTGAAAATTCATAAACATGACACTGGCAGAATGTACAACGTGCGATGCCAACAACTAAGAAAAAAAATGTCTTCGGAAGATGACACATGACACTGACAATTAGGCAATTTTGAGTCTGACACTCTGAAAGTCTGTCAGCTGTCAGCCGTCCAGTGTGTGTCGTCCGTCTGTCATGTCAAGTTTATTTGTATTGTAAACAAAACAAACGTAAACTTTATTTTTATCAAAATAACTAAAGATTTTGCAAGAAATTTAACACTACACTTCTGCTCGATGGATTAATATTGTATATTCTTTCTATGTGACAGTGGTAGGAGATGTGAAACTTCGCCAAAAAAGCGAACAAACAAGAACACCGGGGTCAGAATGCAAAGCTTCCCCAAAAGCATAATTATCTATATTACGAATGGGTGGAGCTTTGATTATATACCAGGGGTGGACTGGAATATTTGGGACATTCCTGCTAAATTTGACGTTGTTGCCTTCAAAATTCAGTATAATGGCTTAGATTTATCTACGTAGGTAGGTACCTCAAAACTCACAATTTTAGGGCACGTTAAATACCTACCGTATATTCGCCAAAGTATCCTTATTAGGTATTGCTATTTAACTTTAAATTTAAATATGAAACATTCACATATTCACCATACCTAAATTTTCAAAACCGTACCCAATCTCTTCGCTTGACGGTCTATCTTTCTACGTGACATTGGCAGAATTGTGAAACACCCTCACAAAGGCCATTAAACAAGAGTTGAAGTTGAAGTTGAAACATGAAATATTGTTATTAATGCATTTAAGTGACGAGACGAGCAAGACGTTCGCCTGGTGGTAAGCGTCACGCCTGCCACTAACAGTAGCAGTGCGAGAATTGTGAACATGTACGCACTGTACTGCGCTCGTCACCCTGAGATATTAGATGTTAAATCTCATCATACCCAATAATTTCTCTAGTAACATTGCCCTTCAAACCGGAACACAGTAATGCTTGCACACTACTGCTTTGCGGTTAAATAATTATTTTTTTTAAATGCATATTCATTACTGTCAAGATTTGTGTAAACATGATTATAATTAATGATACAGTAGAACTCTAATTATCCGAACTTCGACTATCCGAATCGCCGATTATCCGAATCACAAACAAGTCTTGACTTGACTTGTCTTAACTTGCCGTTGTGCCTACACTGACTTCCCCCCGCGTGTGTAGGCACAACGGCAGGCTGCCCGAAAACGGTTGAAGACCGCAAAACAGCTTACATTGACGGAGATGTTTAAAAAACAATGATTTTTATTTCTAAACTTGTACATAAGTACATTTTATTTATATTTAAAACATGTGAAAATTTCATGTTTCTTTCATTTAATTCAATAAAAAAATAGTGCAATATCAAAACGTAGCTTTTATTCTCTCCAATGGCAATGGAATGGAATGGGTCCCGGTCCCCATTAATTCGGATAATTGGAGTTCTACTGTACTTGACATCCTATTTAGGTAACAATACAGATCAATGGACGAGAAGGAAATTATTATTGTTTTTCGAATTCAGTTTTTTTTTCAGATTAGCTGCTCACAGGAAGACAAAAAGAAGGCAAAACGATGTATTTGCTGAAGAAACAGGTATGTTCATCATTATATCTGAAGATTATTCAAAAGATTGTGAAATCAGAATCGTTAAAGCACACTGACAAATAAAAAATAAATAAAAAAAAAAAAATATTTTCAGACTTAGTCAAAAAAATTCACATAAAATTAACATTTTTTTTTTAATAAGTAGCTGGCCTATCGTTATTTTATCAGATACATTTCGGAGAGTGTGCTTCGGATTTGCATGATCTTATTCCCCCAGCTCATTGTTCTATCGGACGGCCAGGACCTCGAAAAAGCGACACTATTTTATGGTTGATGTACCAAAAACTCGTATGAAAGGGTTTGATTCCACTTACTTTAATCGAACTGCTAAACAGTGGAATGCTCTGCCCGAGTGGGTGTTTCCCGATAATGATAATCTGGGTGTTTTCAAGTCGCGAGTAAATCGGTTTCTTCTAGGTAAGCGTGCTCCATCGTAGACTGCATCTTCGTTTATTATCAGACGAGATGGCAGTCAAACGCAAGCCTATAAACATATTAAAAAAAAAATTACAATATAAAAATACATCACTAAATTCAAGAAAAATAAATGTACAATAATAATCAAATGAAATAATAGTAATATCGGTATTTGTGGTGTTTAGATCCAAGGGCGACAGTGATTGCTTACCATCGAGCAACCCAGAACCAGTCTGGTTGTTCGTCACTTATGTCATAAATAAAATCATAGAATTATGAAAGTAATACAGGTTTTAAGTATCAGTTGCTTGGTGAAGAGTTACATTCTGATACAAACTTAATGGCGGCTGTGAAGTGCGCTGTAAGCGACAACTTTGCGATTGTACGCACACCGCACACCTCATTTTTGCTACTGTGCAACGTCTCGCGCCTATGTTCAAAGCCGCCATTAAGTTTGAATCAGCCTATACCATTCTTGAATTAACCAAAAAACAACTTTTATGAAAACATTGTCAAGAATATCTATTTTGATATGATTGTTGACAGGCTAGGTGCTTGATTACAGCTCACCTGATATTACGTTATGGCGCAATCTAAGTTGGTGAATGCAGCTGGCTGGAAAGAATACTAACAAATCAATTAATAGTGGATTACTCACCTAGGGAGCAAAAGTAAAAAAGAGCGAGGCGAAACCGAGGGTAACAAACATGAGATCTGAGGCTTCTTTACTTGCTCCCGTGGTGTGTATACGATTTTAAGTGCGGCTGCGGAAAGGAACCCGTTCCTTTCGCTCCGCATACCGGGGCTAAAGTGGCTACTTTAGCCCCGGTATGCTGATAACAGGCAGATAACACCAAAGTTAATGATGCTGCCGGAACAAACTGCTAGGTGTATATTACTTATTGATTTATCTACTAATTAAACCCTGTTTATATTTTTCAGAAGCTGACCTCATTAGGATTAGGAGGGACTTGGGTGCAAGTAACATTATCATCACACATCATTTTAATGATAAGATTGTCACCCCAGGTGAAGACGTAAGTACTTATCCTACTTATCGTCAGTATGTAGTTAATTTGAAGTAATGTGCAAGCATTACTGTGTTTCGGTTTGAACAGCAATGTTACCAGAGAAATTACTCGGCATGAGGAGATTTGACATCTAATATCTCAGGGTGACGAGCGCAGTGCAGTGCGGCGCAGGATTTGTTCACTATTCGGGCACTATTAGTGCTATGGGCCGGTGATGCTCACCAGGCGAAAGTCACGCTCGTCTCGTCATCCCTTATGATTTGCCAATAAAAATCATAAAAAAAAAACAAAACACATTCCAATGTGAAATTCTGCCATCTTCCAGTAATTAACTATAGATGGCTCTACATTGCACTCATGCTCCATAGTAGAGGGCGTGTCAATGGCAATTTATTTTCAACCGACTTCAAAAAAGGAGGTTCTCAATTCGATTGTATTTTTTTTGTTTTAATTATGTTACGCGATTACTCCGCCAATTATGAACTGATTTTGATGATTCTTTTTTTGTTTGATAGGTAATACTTCAGATATCCTACCCATATAAATTTTATCAAAATCGGTTCAGTAGTTTGGTTTTTAAACTAAAATTACTAGAAAATATGAAGATGTCATCCAGGTTTTAGAAGTTGAAGTCGGTTGTATTTTTTATTTTAAAAGCGTATTATTATTAATGTTAATAGATGTTTTTTCTGCGCTGGGCTGTTGTATTGTTGTTGTTGTATGTTTAAGTATTATGTATTTACAAAAAAATAGTGTATAAGTATTCTATCAGCTATATAGTTTCCATATTACAAGCTTTGCTTAGTTTGGGTCTAGATGGCGCTGTGTGAAAATGTTCATCGATATTGATTTATTTTATTTTTGAACCAACCTGGGACAACTGTCTCACGGTAATGCTGTGCAGTGTGTCAGTGGATAAATAAATTCATCTTATCATCTTCCTCAAAGTGCAGGTTTGCTAGTATTTAGAATAATAAAGGCTCCCTTATTAATTTCTACTTTATTTGCTGTATAATGTAATTCTTG
This sequence comes from Erannis defoliaria, assembly GCA_905404285.2. Classification (NCBI taxonomy): domain Eukaryota; kingdom Metazoa; phylum Arthropoda; class Insecta; order Lepidoptera; family Geometridae; genus Erannis; species Erannis defoliaria. Next base: position 3,264,061 of record FR990090.1, on the reverse strand, counting down.
ATTTTCCAGGTAAGCCTGCAATGTACAGGCACGGCCGACAGGCCGCCGAGATTCGTATGGGAGAGGGATGGAGTAGTCATTTCATCCAACACAGATCCTAGGTAATTCAATTAAAATTTTAAATAATTCGTGTCTGGCATTAGACAGCAATACTATTCGGTAACCTGCCACTTGCGTCCACCGGTTGCCCGCGAGTTTCACTATGTCGTCGGCCCACCTAGCGGGAGGCCTACCTACGCTGCGCCTTCCGGTTCATGTTCGCCACTCAAGAACCTTTCTTCTCCATCGGTTCTGAGTTCTTCGAGCGATGTGCCCTGCCCATTGCTACTTCAACTCGCAAACCTTGAGAGCTATGTCGGTGACTTTGGTTCTTTGGCTTCCTCCTCGTTCCGGATTTTATGGCGCAAAAAAACTCCGAACATAGCTCTCTCCATTGCCCGTTGCGTGACTCTGAGTTTCTCCAAAAGGCCAGTAGTTAAAGACCACGTTTCAGTTCCATATGTCATCACTGGCAACACACACTGGTCGTATACCCTTGTCTTCAGACACTGCGGGATTTTGGACGAGAAGATATTACACAATTTTTCGACCGCTGCCACTCCGAAGTGGAACTTCGGGTGATCTATTTGTCGAAGTTACGAACCTACGTAACTGAACAATTTGTCCAAGGTAGTTGGACAGAAGGTTAAGTTTGTTCAGGTTCTGTATGTTCAGGACCAATTTCCGTATACTTGTTTTCAGATATACACTAGGACAGATGATGTCTCCGTCAGCGCTGGGAGTGGTGACTCAACTGAACATATCACGGTCGAGAAATCAAGATGGAGGGCTGTACTCTTGTATAGCTTTCGAGGGCGACTCCAGCGCTGTTCACATGGCGAGGGTTGATGTTTATGGTGAGTCTTCTCATTTATACTGGATTAACCACATATTGGACCTGGGTATAAAAAATAATATTATATAATTTTCAACAGTCCCAGAACAAAATTTGTTTGTCTTGATGTACCTACCAAATGCGTCTTTAAGAGGTTATGCGCAAGTTACCAATAACCCTGTAGAACCACCGGAGGACGGCCTGCAGCGTCCTTTCGGTTAACGGTGGTGAGCATTCTGCGATCCCCAGCCGTCTGCCAAACGTGGGGACTATGACAACCCCCCCTGGGGGGGAGTCCTTCGTTCAGCTGCGGACGTCTTCTGATGTTCCGTTCTTCTTGTTCCGTTCTTCGTGTTTGAATCACATTTTACGAAGTTATATGCTCCGATATACCAGGTGATTTTTATTTTACTGTGAGAAAAAACGTATGGTGTTACAAGTACATAAATAATATATAATAGAAAGTGATGGCATAGTTTGATTGTCTTTTTTTTACGTGTTAAGATTAATTTATAACCACAGTCACTATTAATTTATTAGTGCATATTCTAAAAAGAAACCGTTTATAAATTAACTTCAGGAAGTTAAGAACAAAATGTAAAATGAAAAAAATAATGTTACTGCAGTGGCGAGAGACGTGCGTAGGTACTTTATGTCATACGCTTGAGAGCTTGTACGAGCGTTTTTAGTGTATTATATTGTATAATAATTTTTTTTGTAAATTTCTCCTTTTTTGACTTAACAGCATGACACAATAGGCTAGATGACTTTTTTTTTATTGTTTTTCAAATGTGGCCCATAAATATAGCTGATAAATGAAAATCTGATCAAAAATAAGCAACTTATTAGCATTTTAATATCATGCTAGACAGAGAGAAGAAACAGCAAATCGTGACGTCACTTCTCTGTACGCCATATAAATTCTTTTCTGACAAGTAAGGCGTGACGTCATTTTTTGTTTTGTGGGAGAGGGACAGAGTTGTCTCTAACGAAAACTTTAAACGCTCATATATCAGAACACTATTAACCGATTTTAATATTTTTTTCAATAAACATACTATATTTAATTAAATTCTTCATCACAGCTATTGGTTTCAACGATAAAAACATCAGTCATCTACCCTATTACTTTCATGTTTAACTTCAGATCACACAATTAAAAAATAAAATAAAATAATCGGTCATATTATAAGGTGACCTTCTTTAGGGAGTGAAAATAGTGACATACGTGTTTTTTCCAGGTCCTCCATACATCAGAACGTTGCCGCCAATCAAGGTACAAAGCGGAGAATCGTTGAAGTTAAGATGTCCATACTATGGTTATCCAATCAGGTATATATGATTGAAAATAGTCATTGCTGTTCTATAATCCTTACCTATATTATCGCATCAACGCTGGCAACTTTGAACTCCCTTATAGCTCAGTTGGTAGTATCTCTGCCTTCACAGCTGTAGCACAGAATAAATAATAGTACTACGTACAGAAAGTTAACTCCGCAAAGGAATTGAAATAAATAAGGTCTCTATCTACTAGGCAATAAAGTAACAATTCAACTCGCGCAGCGCTGGATATATTCACCTAGATACCGATCACCGCTCTCTTTCTATCACGTATGCTTAGTTACGTGCGACGAGGCTAGCGTGCGGGCGGCGACTGACTTTTGCCTTGCATTCTCCACCCGGGACGGAGCGCCGGCCGAACATACCTAAACTGCGGAGTGCCACCCCCCTGGTTGTAGGGCGTGGGTTCGATTTCCACACAAGACAAACATTTATGTCACGAACATAGATGTTTGTTCTGTGTTTGGCTGTTCTATGTATTGTAAGGATAAATATACAATTCAATTAATTAAAAAAGTTAATAAGTATTGTATCAGTTAAGTATCTGTTTTTTTAGTACAAGCTTTGCTTAGTTTGGGGCTAGATGGCGCTGTGTCAAATGTCCACCAATATTCCAAATAAAGTCATTGGTTGGTCCTTGAATGACTCTGATCCATTTGTTTCCACCTTTAGGACTAAACCGTAGAATCCGAGAATATAATATCGATATTATATATTTGTTTATTATTGTTACACTCACACACAGACACAAGTCCGTGCTTTATATTAGAGTGGTCGCACATTGAATCGGCACGGCACCCGACAGGCGCCGGACCGACCGAAACACACTGCGCAGAATTAACTGGTGCGAGCGAGACGGGCGTCTCGAGAAATTTCTTACGGTGTGCGGGACCTAGTACAAAATGTATGCACGGAGCGCCATCGGGCGAAACCGGTTTTTCTCGTTGTATGCGCCCGGCCTTAAGATTCACAGTCATTATAATATTCAATCACGTTATTCAATATTTTTTCTGTGTAGCATGTATTATAAGTATGTACATATTTATTAAAAAATATATATATAAGTATTCTATCAGCTATCTGGTTTCCATATTACAAGATTTGCTTATTTTGAGGCTAGATGGCGCTGTGTGAAATAGCCACCAATATATAAAAAGATAATATTGGTCACTCCTTGAATGTCTCTCCGCTCCACTTTCCACCACCGTGGAAACGAAACCTTAGAATCCTTGGACTTTCCATCGATATAAATGGCTCCTTATCAGAAGGACTGTCAGGGTAAACTACGATGTATGCAGAACGTAGGCATGTTAAAACGTCTAACATGGTATTGAACATGGACAACGTCTTGAGTGGATAACTGTCCTCTATTCTCTATTTATACATTTTCCTAATATATATTTAGCAAACTTAACTTCCTATTCTCTGTTTTATTTATACGGGAATACTTACGTTTAATTAAATCGGATACTCCGACTATATGTGATTTTGAGTATTGTGAGTGCTAAGCAGGACGCAATTGCACGCGCGTCTAGCTTTGTTTTCACTCTTTGAAAAAAGTCACCGGATGTGATCGAAACTATAGTCGGAGTATCTGATTTAATTAAACGTGAGTATTCCCGTATAAATAAAACAAAAATGTGTCAAATCACGTCAGTTTTCATAATAAAATTCCTATTCTCTATTTAGTGTTTTTATTGTATAATAGGCGAGTGGCCTAATGTTTAATTTATGACAAATAACAGGCTTAGTGATGAATATAACTAAATACATTACACATACTGAAAAAATAAATTGTATTATATGTATAATAAATTGTATTGTACGGCAACAGTATTCTGAGAGCTATAACGGATAAGTTTGACTGCCCCATTCTGCTCCATCACATTAGGGTCTTAATAAAATAAAGCAGATATTTGAAATTATAATTAGATCACAAAATATAATAATTGAAAATATAATAATTGAATCGAATAATGATAATAATTTAATTTAATTTTAAGAATATCATTAATTAATTTCTAATATAATAATAATTTGTAATTTGTACTAATATGGATATCTGTGTCTGAAAATAAACGTGTTTTGATTTGATTTGATTTTGATTTTGATTGGCTGATAAATCTCTGAGATATGAGCGCTTAAAGTTTTAGGTGGGGATAGAGAGGGGATGCTCTATCCCTTTCTCGCAAAGCACGTGTCAGTATAGCATTTGTATGCCGCGCCTGAGGCTTGACGTCATAGCTCAGTATAGCGCGCTCTCTGTCTAGCTTGAAATTAAAATACTTAGAACTTATTTATTTTTGAATTATTTTAAAAGTTTGTTTTCGTTGTTAGGCTCTATTGATGATCAGCTTTTTTATGAGGTAATAAAAAATTTGTAGTCATCATGCTTATTATGTGCGAGTCCGTTTTTTACACATTTTTTGTATTCCTCTTCTTATCTCTGATAACTTTTAATTGTCCTTCAATTCTTAATAATTCTATCTAACTGTGTAGCTGTAAGTTTTCCTATGAAAATAAAATAAATTAAATAATTATTTACAAGGATGGCGTATAATGGACGTTTTCACATATTAGACGTTTTACGTCCAATATGTGAAAACGTCCATTATACAAAAGGTCGTCAGGGGCAGTCAGTAACAAAACAAAATTGACTATTTTAATCTTACAGCAAACTAGAATGGGAGTACAAAGGCAAGAAGGTCGTCAGCACAACACTGCCCCAGCACATCCGGTTCAAGAGACACAACAGAAGACTGAAGAGGCAGCTGTTTGAACCCGGGGGAGACGGAGTGCTAAACATAGCTAGGATAGACAAGGACAGTGGAGACGCGGTCACCTGCATAGTGTATAGTACTAATGGAGAGATGGCCAGAAGGTTAGTGTGTACAGATAGGTTTTTCATATACAGGGTTAGTTCTAGTCAGTTAGCATCCTTTTAAGAGCATATTCTGTACATCAAAACAAACAACTTTTACTATGGGGCCAACATTGAAATCGCAGACAGAAAACGTCCACTGCTAGACAAAGGCCTACCCCAGAAGGCTCAGAATGCTATGCACGCTATCTTCAACGGTAAAATGTGCGAGCGAGATAGCGGCGCATGGTGATCTGAGGCTTAGTTAACATTATTCCGGACAATGGTAAACTAAAGTACTTATCTTGGAATACGGTCCGTGTCAGTAAGCTGCGATATTTATTTTTTGTAAATATAGCTAAATGATCTATCAGCATTGAGCTAATATCTAAAGAGTCGCAATCCCTTAGTGAAAACAGTCAAAAAACGTCCGAGCGCCGCTGTACATACCTATACGTGCATACACGTACGTGCGAAATGTATATTCGAATTTAGACGTTATATCGCTTGTATAGTGTTCAATGTATGATTTGGCGTTTGTGTGTTATCGTAGTGTCGTTCAAAAAGTTGGTGCAATGCATAGCGTCCGCCGAGTTTTGGCGCGGACATTTTTTGCACGTTTGTGACTCTATATAGACTAGCTCAATGTCTTTCAGTCGTTTATTTTATCAACGTCGACGACGGAGCGGCGACGTTGCAAAGCGAAGCAAGCGCGACGTTGCCGCTCCGCCGCGCACATTTAATAATTATACCTCATAATCAGCTCGGAGAGGTCAACTGCTGAACGAGGAGGCCTTCGTCCGTCGAGGCCCTTAGACCATCACACTGTACGACAACCTGCCATTTGCATGCACCGGTTGCCCGCGACTTGTACAATGTCCCCGCCTACCTATATATATATATACATATATATAGTGGGAGGCCGCGCCTACGCTGCGTAGGACGGTTCGCGGTCGCCACGAGAGAACCTTTCTTTCCCATCGGTTATCAGTTCGTCGAGCGATGTGACCTGCCCACAGCCAACATGCAATTCCTTTGAGCTATGTTGTAATAATTAAGCTTAAGCTAATTGTATTACTATCCAGGTCTTTCGAGATCCAAGTAGTTGAAGCGCCTGAGTTAGACGAACTGCGCGTGGGCACTGGACTGAAAGAAGGACAGATCGTACAGATCACGTGCAATATCATCAGCGGAGACCCACCGATATACTTCTCTTGGTTGAAAGACGGGAAGAAAATGCCGTCGAGCTTAAAAGTAAGTTTCTATTACCAGTCTTTTTTAGATCGAAATCTTACGGAACGCATTTTTTTTAACTAAGGTGCGGTTTCTTACTTTCTTCTACTATTAGTAGTTTGCGGCGAACTGAGACCTAGCGATCCCATATCATCCTAGACCAATTTAGCTCATATTCGAACTCCTTAATCGCATTTACACCAACTACGGTACTTGCTTACAAAATTTCATATAGAACGGATTAACACACCTTTGTCAGTTATTCAAACGCCAAGCAGTAGTGTGCCAGCATTACTGTGTACCGGTTTGAAGGGCAATGTTACCAGATAAATTACTGGGTATGATGAGATTTAACATCTAATATCTCAGGGTGACGAGCGCAGTGCAGTGCGGCGCAGGATTGTGTTCGCAAGTTCACAATTCTGGCATTGCTACTGTTAGTGGCAGGCGTGACGCTTACCACCAGGCGAACGTCTTGTTCGTATCGTCAGTTGAATGTATAAAATTAACGGTTTGCAAGTCAATCAAACAAATATATGTATATTTGTTTTACAGAGTTGTCCCCTGAGACTCGGTGACCTTCGTTTCGCTTGGTCACAAATACTACAGAGTTCGATGCTTGTTTTTAGCTCTTCGACATTAAATCGAAAATTGAGATCATTTTGGTGCGATGGCACGTTCCAAGAATGCAGAAGCGTGCAGCCACTAATTATATACAAGACTGTACAGGAAAACACCAAAAGCATTGACGTACCGTCGCCCACACAGGTCATATAGCCTGTTGGTGGCTCGTGAACATAATGTCTCCTACAAACACGAGTCACCGCAGCGCAGGGGGCGAGGTAACGTTCTAGGCTTGCGATTGGACAATCACTGGGATGACGCAATCTGACTTATGTAATTCTGACGTCTCGCAGTGGCTAGAAGTGGTTTTTTAACTACTAAATTTTCGTATGAGTCAGACGATCTGTCAACAGGGTTTATAGTCTTTGGTTGCCCAATTTGCATTTGGCCCAATGCCCATTTGGTTATCCAGTGTGATAAAAAAAAATATATATTTTTAACAGATAACAGAGCGCAGTTCGGAGTTATTCAGCGTCCTGATCATAAAGCGAGTGTCGCTGGAACACTGCGGAAGGTACACGTGCATCGCTGCCAACCACGTGGGGAAGGTCAACCAGACCGCAGACCTATATATCAATGGTAAGCGTAGGACCCTGGGTACCCGGGCCTGGGTATGCACTAATACTGCACTTAAAACTGCACCTAAAACTGCACCCAAAACCACGGGTGGACGGGCAGCAGCGTCCTCTTAGTTAACGGAGGTGAGCATTCTGCTATCCCCAAGCCGCCTGCCAAGCGTGGGGATTATGGCAACACCCCTATTAAAAGTGATGTCTTCGTCCAGCAGTGGATATCTTCTGGCTAATGATGATGAAAGCCTCCGAAATACTCAAAATACATTGCCACACTTTGGATTTTTCTGTCTTTAAAGCTGTGTTTTTACTGTTTAAGTAAGAAGACGTCTACATCTACTCAAAATAAAATAAAATTTGTGTGACTTTTTAGCATTGTAATTTAATTTAAAAATAAAAAAATAAAATATTTATTTGTTTTGCAGTGGCACCAAAATGGATAGAAGAGCCGCAGAATACGTCGTTGTTACTAGGGCAGCGAGGCGTCGTGTTTTGCAACGCTAACGGCTACCCCACCCCTCAGATACACTGGATGAAAAGAGACGGTAAAAGTTATTGGCATTTGTCAATTAAAAAAAAAAACTCAATAAATGATATGGAACGTGTTATAGGGTTCCGTGAACAAGTTGTCCAACAGGATTTTATAAGCGTTTATCTTCCGTCTGACCATATTGATGAGTTCTAGATTTTCAACCGACTTCAAAATAGACGGTTCTATATTAGTTTGATTTGCGATTACTCCGCCAATTATGTATTGATTTCGATGATTATTTTTTTGTTTGGTTGGTCATACTTCACAGGTGGTCCCATATACATTTTATCCAAATCGGTTCAGTAGTTTAGTTTAAATTAAAATAACTGAAGAAAAGATGTCCAGGTAAAAATTAAAGTTGAAATTATGCAGTTGGTTAAAGTTTTAACAGAATTAATCTCGTTTTTTAAATTCATAAGTACAATCAAACAGTATAACACCTCTTTCTTTCCCTCTACAGCGGTGTTAGGTATCTGGCGGCCAGTACTAGACCTGGCCGGCGGGGGAGTCATGAGTCTGGCGAACGGTACTCTCATCATAGAAGTGGTGTCGCTGTCCGACGAGGGGATGTACGCCTGCAACGTGGAGAACGGAGTAGGGGACGCGCTGAACAGGAACGTGTGGATCAGTGTTAATAGTAAGTGTCGAGTCTCTGGTAGGTATCTGGCGGCCAGTACTAGACCTGGCAGGGGAGTCATTATAGCGGAGTGTTAATAGTAAGTGCCGAGTCTCTGGTAGGTATCTGGCGGCCAGTACTAGACCTGGCAGGGGAGTCATTATAGCGGAGTGTTAATAGTAAGTGCCGAGTCTCTGGTAGGTATCTGGCGGCCAGTACTAGACCTGGCAGGGGAGTCATTATAGCGGAGTGTTAATAGTAAGTGTCGAGTCTCTGGTAGGTATCTGGCGGCCAATACTAGACCTGGCAGGGGAGTCATTATAGTGGAGTGTTAATAGTAAGTGTCGAGTCTCTGGTAGGTATCTGGCGGCCAGTACTAGACCTGGCAGGGGAGTCATTATAGCGGAGTGTTAATAGTAAGTGCCGAGTCTCTGGTAGGTATCTGGCGGCCAGTACTAGACCTGGCAGGGGAGTCATTATAGCGGAGTGTTAATAGTAAGTGCCGAGTCTCTGGTAGGTATCTGGCGGCCAGTACTAGACCTGGCAGGGGAGTCATTATAGCGGAGTGTTAATAGTAAGTGTCGAGTCTCTGGTAGGTATCTGGCGGCCAATACTAGACCTGGCAGGGGAGTCATTATAGTGGAGTGTTAATAGTAAGTGTCGAGTCTCTGGTAGGTATCTGGCGGCCAGTACTAGACCTGGCAGGGGAGTCATTATAGCGGAGTGTTAATAGTAAGTGCCGAGTCTCTGGTAGGTATCTGGCGGCCGGTACTAGACCTGGCAGGGGAGTCATTATAGCGGAGTGTTAATAGTAAGTGCCGAGTCTCTGGTAGGTATCTGGCGGCCAGTACTAGACCTGGCAGGGGAGTCATTATAGCGGAGTGTTAATAGTAAGTGTCGAGTCTCTGGTAGGTATCTAGCGGCCATTTCTGCCTGGCAGGGGAGTCTTTATAGCGGAGTGTTAATAGTAAGTGTCGAGTCTCTGGTAGGTATCTAGCGGCCAGTACTAGACCTGGCAGGGGAGTCATTATAGCGGAGTGTTAATAGTAAGTGTCGAGTCTCTGGTAGTTATCTGGCGGCCAGTACTAGACCTGGCAGGGGAGTCATTATAGCGGAGTGTTAATAGTAAGTGTCGAGTCTCTGGTAGTTATCTGGCGGCCAGTACTAGACCTGGCAGGGGAGTCATTATAGTGGAGTATTAATAGTAAGTGTCGAGTCTCTGGTAGGTATCTGGCGGCCAATACTAGACCTGGCTGGAGTCTTTATAGCGAAGTGTTAATGGTAAGTATCAATTCTTTATTAGGTATTTGGCAGCCAGTACCTGGCAACGGAGTCATTATAGGTCTTGAACAATGATTTGTAGAGTTTGTCTAATATAAAAAAATATATGGTAAAGTTTGCCTAGTTGTTAACAATTATTTCAGCTTGACTAACCTGAATCGATTATTTCTAGAGCCGGTGCACTTTGAAGCTGTCAGTTCGAACCTGACAACTAAAGTAGGGCTGCCCGTCTTACTGCCCTGCCGGCCGCTCGGTGACAGCCCTATAAGAGTCAAGTGGACACACGATGGCAAACTCATTGACTTCACGTCAGCTAGGTATGTTCGTTTTTTAAAACTCATTGACTTCACTGCAGCTAGGAATGTTGTTTTATTTTTAATCATTGACTTCACTTCCGCTAGGTATGATAGTTTTAAAAGTAATATAATTCATTTGAGCTAGGTATTTTGGTTTTTTAAAACTCATTGACTTAACTTCACCTAGCTACATTGGTTTATAAAAACTCATTTACTTCACTTCAGCTAGGTATATTGGTTTTTAAAAACACATTGACTTCACTTCAGCTAGGTATATTGAACTCATTTATTTCACTTCAGCTGGCTACATTGGTTTATAAAAACTCATTTACTTCACTTCAGCTAGGTATGCCGGTTTTATTAAACTTATCGACCTATGTCAATGCAAAAACCAACATACCTAGCTGAAGCGATCTTCAGCTAGGTATTTTGTTTTTTTTAAACTCACGAACAAATTTCATTCTTCATTATTTAGCAATTTTTATGATTATTTACAGAATAACCATATCGGAAACCCTAACCCACAACGGAGTCAGTAGCGTCATAAATATAAACTACGTCGAGACCCGAGACGGCGGTACGTACGAATGTCGAGCCAGCAACCCTTACGGGATGGCTGCCTTCAATGTACATCTGAATATACTTGGTAAGTTCTTGGCAACGTTTTATTACGAAAACTAACGTGGTTTTGACACAATTTTGTTTTATTTATACGGGAAAACTCGCGTTCAATTCAATCGGATACTCCGACTATAGTTTCGATCACATCCGGTGACCTTTTTCAAAGAGTGAAAACAGACCCCGACGCGCGTGCAGCTGCGTCCTGTTTAGCACTCAATTATAGTCGGAGTATCTGATTGAATTAAACGTGAGTATGCCCGTATATATTTTTTTCAGCCTGTATTGTCCCATAGCTGGGCAAAGGCCTCCCTTCCCTCCTTCTAGACTGCTCGGTCTTCGGCTTCGGTGGCCCAGTGCTTGTCGTGCGAGTTCAGCTCGTCACGCCACCTTCGTCTGGGTCGAGCCTGAGGTGGTTTGGATTCAGGAACCCAATCTGTTGTGACCTCTGGCCAGCGGTCGCTCGGCATGCGACAGACGTGTCCTGCCCAGTCCCATTTCAGCTGTCCGGCTTTGTGGTCTACATCAGCAATCTTGGTTTTGGAGCGTAGTATCTTCCTTATTCGGTCTGTTAATTTGACTCCCAAGATACGCTCCATCGCTCGCTGGCAAACCCCGAGCGCGGTCTTCTGGTCTTTCGTCAAATACCAAGTCTGTGCACCGTATGTGAGGACGGGGAGAATGCACATGTCCAAGAGTTTACGTTTAAGGCATAGTGGGAGTTCGCCTTTCATGAAGTCTTTCATGGCCCAATAGCTCTTCCAGGCGTTATCGGTGCGTCTAGCAACTTCTTTATCTTGTCGTATAAATAAAACAAAAATCTTGGCAACGTCTTCATAGCAAATCTAAAACTAGTAAACTTGTTGAATCTATAAAAATGCTAAAGACGAGTGTGTTAGTATATGTATGTTTATCACTTCGCTTGGAAAAAAGAATGAAAGAACCTAAATGAGAGTAAAGCCATGTGGACATAGCATCTGAGTTTGTCGTTTGTCAGACTGAAGAACAATCATTGTAGTGGTACGACTCTACTGCAGAGTCCGCCTGGGGAATTACCAAACCTTTGCCAGTTATTTAAACGCCAAGCAGTAGTGTGCAAGCATTACTGTGTTCCGGTTTGAAGGGCAATGTTACCAGAGAAATTACTGGGTATGATGAGATTTAACATCTAATATCTCAGGGTGAAGAGCGCAGTGCAGTGCGGCGCAGGATTGTGTTCGCAGGTTTACAGTTCTGGCTCTGCTACTGTTAGTGGCATTCGTGACGCTTACCACCAGGCTAAAGTATTGCTCGTGTCGTCACAAATCAGAATATAAAAATTAAAAAAAAACAACCGGGACTGACAATAGTAATATTTAGGGATGATACATATTTCCAGAACCCCCGACCCCGCCTCACGACTTACAACTAGACTCTGTATCCAGCACTACAGCTCGCCTCTCCTGGCGAGACGGCGGCGCGCACGCACACTACTACACTCTACAGTACACCGACAACGAGTATCAGATGTGGGACGCCGCTAAAACTGTCAATGTCACAAGGTAAGGGCGATTCTGCAGGCTAATCATGTAACTGTTCGGGATCGCGATTCGGATACGAGTTGTCAAAAATTGACACTTGTCACTGTCCTGCCAAAACTCATTTGACCCTGCAGGGCAGGACGAAACGCCAAAAGACCGACGGATTCGCTTCACTTAATTAAGGAAATCAATGCATTCGTTCGATAACGATAGCGAGAGAAATCCCTCCGTGATACCGTGAAGCTGTGACAGTGACAAGTGACTATTTTTGACAACTCGTATCCGAATCGCGATCCCGAACAGTTACATGATTAGCCTGCTGGTCCTTCGCGCTGTTATTTAACTAACAATCAGCTTTTCTGAGCGTTCGTGGCGTAAGTGCTAAAAACTCGACGGTAGGTGTCACTTACAACAGGGACTTACTTATGCATGGTTTTTTTATTGACTCACAAATAAGCTGACTCGTTACAAACAACACATCGATAATAAAATTTTAATATGTGCACAAATAACGAAGCTCACAACATATCGGCCGATTTAAATTATTCAATGCTTTATTTCTTGCTTACTAAACTCTCCACTTATACTATAATTTTAATAATCAAAACACATGCATATTGCTATTAAGCGCTACAGTTAGACGATACGATCCACGACAAATTGTCGATCCCGCTTATATACAGTTAGACGACACGATCCACGACAAATTGTAGATCCCGCTTATATACAGTTGGACGATACGATCCACGACAAATTGTCGATCCCGTTTATATACAGTTGGACGATACGATCCACGGCAAATTGTCGATCCCGCTTATATACAGTTGGCCGATACGATCCACGGCAAATTGTCGATCCCGCTTATATACAGTTGGACGATACGATCCACGACAAATTGTCGATCCCGCTTATATACAGTTGGACGACATGATCCACGACAAATTGTCGATCCCGCTTATATACAGTTAGACGACACGATCCACGACAAATTGTCGATCCCGCTTATATACAGTTAGACGACACGATCAACGACAAATTGTCAATCCCGCTTATATACAGTTGGACGATATGATCCACGACAAATTGTCGATCCCGCTTAAATACAGCTGGACGATACGATCCACGACAAATTGTCGATCCCGCTTATATACAGTTAGACGACACGATCCACGACAAATTGTAGATCCCGCTTATATACAGTTGGACGATACGATCCACGACAAATTGTCGATCCCGCTTATATACAGTTAGACGACACGATCCACGACAAATTGTAGATCCCGCTTATATACAGTTGGACGATACGATCCACGACAAATTGTCGATCCCGTTTATATACAGTTGGACGATACGATCCACGGCAAATTGTCGATCCCGCTTATATACAGTTGGCCGATACGATCCACGGCAAATTGTCGATCCCGCTTATATACAGTTGGACGATACGATCCACGACAAATTGTCGATCCCGCTTATATACAGTTGGACGACACGATCCACGACAAATTGTCGATCCCGCTTATATACAGTTAGACGACACGATCCACGACAAATTGTCGATCCCGCTTATATACAGTTAGACGACACGATCAACGACAAATTGTCAATCCCGCTTATATACAGTTGGACGATACGATCCACGACAACTTGTCGATCCCGCTTATATACAGCTGGACGATACGATCCACGACAAATTGTCGATCCCGCTTATATACAGTTAGACGACACGATCCACGACAAATTGTCGATCCCGCTTATATACAGTTGGACGATACGATCCACGACAAATTGTCGATCCCGCTTATATACAGTTGGACGATACGATCCACGACAAATTGTCGATCCCGCTTATGTACAGTTAGACGACACGATCCACGACAAATTGTCGATCCCGCTTATATACAGTTGGACGATACGATCCACGACAAATTGTCGATCCCGCTTATATACAGTTGGACGATACGATCCACGACAAATTGTCGATCCCGCTTATATACAGTTAGACGACACGATCCACGACAAATTGTCGATCTCGCTTATATACAGTTGGACGATACGATCCACGACAAATTGTCGATCCCGCTTATTTACAGTTGGACGATACGATCCACGACAAATTGTCGATCCCACTTATATACAGTTGGACGATACGATCCACGACAAATTGTCGATCCCGCTTATTTACAGTTGGACGATACGATCTACGACAAATTGTCGATCTCGCTTATATACTATTAGACGATAGGATCCACGACAAATTGTCGATCCCTGTATATGTATATTATATAACTGTATAGTTGATCAAGCGAAGCGAAAGTCTCCGATTCTACGAACGTTTGTATGTAAGTTAAAGTATCTTTGTATACATTTGCAGGATGATAACTTGCGAACCGTTGATCCGCTCTTTATGAAATATTGTAAGCAAGTAGTTCGTTACAAACACAACTATCAAGTTCGAAACAGCTAAAATAATCAAGGGGCTTGGAAGATATGAGGGTCCCGAGGTGTTCCGAACTACTAGTTAAACTAGATTTCTATAAATTTTCAGGCGAGTGAACGAAATCCGGCAAAGCGCGGAGATTCGCGAGCTGCAGTCCGCGACAGAGTACCGCGTGCGCGTGTCGGCCGGGAACCAAGTCGCGCTCAGTGCGTACACGCAACTTGCGCACTTCACCACACAGGAAGAAGGTGAGAACTATTGTACCATACACGCATTTTTTTAATTATTGGCATCGCACTTTGTGTATTCTGCCAGTGTTAAGTATATGATATATGAAGACTAAGAAAGAGGGTAGTTCGTTATGAATGCCCTTGATATTTTGAACTGTTTAACAACCATCCGCAATGTTCAGTCTGCCCGTGAACATGGTGCATGCGACTGCGCCGAAATATCGGGAGCTCATTTCACAACATAATCACGGTAAATATCCCGTAAATAATAATCACAAGTGTCATGAAACCGCAGTTAGCCACAGTCGGGTTTAAGTCGTGCCCTAGTCAAGCTGTGCCGACTTTACTATTAGCTTTTACGGAGTTTTGAAAACAACACGAAAAGTCATGTTTCACCACATTAAACTCTAGCTCTATATAACTCTAGACTCCCTCGTTACGCTCAGGGTTCAATATGCCGGCCGCGACGTAAGACACTGCTTTATTCCCTTAGCATTATCTACTATTTGCGCCCTAGCTGAGTAATCTACTATTAATTTCCCCAGCGCCGTCATCACCACCGGTGGGCGTGCAAGCCCAACAGGCGACGGAAGCGGGCTCGCTGTCGGTGTCGTGGGTCGCCCCGCGTGCGGGCCGCGGGTCGCTGCACGGGTACCGCGTGCGGGCCGTGCCCGCTGTGGACTCGCTGCCTGGTAATATACGACCTGTAACAAAATGGTGAAGGGTGTGTATGTACTCATCATTATGAACAACTTTTACTATGGGGACAACCCTGAAGTCGCGAAAAAAAAAACAGCTGGTCCATACACTTTGTCCAAGGTCAATGAACTTTTTGTATGGAACAGCTGTTTTTTTTAGCGATTTCAGCGTTGGCCCCGTAGTAAAAGTTGTTCATAATGATGAGTACATACATACCAGTCAGTCATGTAGCTATATAATCAGTGCCATCTAGCGGTGTAGACGTAAGTATATTTTGGGGCCCGCGATCTACAACTGCATACCAGCTTCCATTCGGGATGGTCCTTCCACCGCGTGCTTCAAAACCAAGCTCAGAGCGTGGTTACAAGAGAAATTGTTTTATGACACTGAAGCTTATTTTAAAATAAGAGATTATCAACGTATTTTTATAATTAATATTTCATTTTATTAATTGATTATTATACTTAATGAAATTTGACGAGTAACTTTGGTGTTATCAATAAACTATTTGTATTTGTAATCTAGATCTTTTCAAGGTGTGAAGGTTAGAGTGTGGCAGCGAAGATCTTGTAAAATGTGAATGTGAGCGAAGATGTGGCTTTTAGAAAAATGTTTCTATTGCTTGGACGAGTTTCTAAACAAGCACAATGTAATGTATCTATGCTAATATTTAGATTTATCTGTGACATTTCCACATGCCAATGAACGGCAGAATAGATTGGACTACACCTATCAATACGATCATAATTATTTAACTCTATTTTTGGTGGAATAAAATTCATTTCATTTCATTTCATTTGTATGCCAGTGTCTCGGACATACTGGCTCAGCGTAAAGATGACAGCCTCTTTTGATTTGGGACATTATGTATTGTAAAACGGGGCTGGCATAAAACATAGCGACTAAAGCTTAAAAAAAATGGTCAGAGTTAGGTACCTTATCTTCTATGTGCTTCAGGAAATGTTTTTTTATGCAATGGTGTGTTGAGACGAGCGATCAGCAGCGATCGCCTGGTGGTAAGCAACACGTCTGCCCAGTGCCAGAATAGCTTGCAAACAAAATCCTGCGCCTCACTGCGCTGCGCTCGTCACCCTGAGATATTTGATGGTAAATCTCTTCATACACAGTCATTGCTCTGGTAGCATTGCTCTTCAAACCAAAACACATAATGCTTGCACACTACTGCTTGGTACAAATACAAATAGTTTATTGATAACACCAAAGTTTCACGTCAAATTTCATCAAATATGTCACAAAAAAAAACACTTAATAATATGAAATAAATAATTATAATTTTAATTTTAAAATAGGCTTCAATGTCATAAAACAAATTCTCTTGCAACCACGCTCTGAGCTTGGTTTTGAAGCACCCGGTGGAAGGAGCATCCCGAATGGAAGCTGGTATACGGTTGTAGGTCGCGGGCCCCAAAATATACACTAACCTCTCCGACTTGACGAGACGGTGCGACGGGGTTATCAGTTGGTCTTTCTTTTTATTGCTTCGTAAAGCTAACGTGCTGTGAACGACCCTACGTTGGAACGTTTCTAGGTTTGCGTAAAGTAGTTAAATAACTGGCAGAGGTTTGGTATTTCTCCAGGCGGACTCTGCAATAGAGTCCTACCACTTAAAAAAACGATTTACATATTTTTGTTTTATTTATACGGGACTCACGTTTAATTAAATCGGGTACTCCGACTATAGTTTCGATCACATCCGGTGACCTTTTTCAAAGAGTGAAAACAGAGCCCGACGCGCGTGCAGCTGCGTCCTGGGGGGCTAAAATGGTCGCGTTTAGCTATTCTGCATATGATCCTATGATGTTTCATTTCGCAAATCGTAAAACGGCCATACTATGATTTTGCAAATGATTCTATTACGGGATTCATTAGTCTGACAGTTTTCTATGGAAAGTCATAAAATGGTCGATGAAAGATGAATTGTATAAAGTAAACTTGCAGATTCGTTAGAAGTTACTCGAGAGCAACTTTTTACAATTCATTCTGCTAAGAATTCATATGATGTACTGATTTTAGGGGATTTGCTTAATGCAGCTATTTTGGATCCCCAGATTTGCTTAGTTTGATTTAAATATTCCTAGAAATGTTACCTAATCGTTTTCAGGTCCCAACGACACACAGACGAAAACTGTGAAAGTGTCCTCCAGACAAGCGAAGCAAGAGACCATTCTCACAGGACTTTTAAAGAACACGAGGTATACTATTTTATTTCGTCCCCTACTTTCTTTAGGCCTGAATTCCTTCTGCGCTGACGTCAGATGATCGCGCGTACGAAAATACGTTAGGTTAAATGAAAAACCACACTGCAACGAAGTGTTATTTATTTTTGTCTAGATGAGCTATTATCCCTATTAGGATATATAGGGACTATTATTTGGAAATTGTTTTAAATAATTTCTTACTATATTTAATGCACACCACATCAATATATCCTTGAGATCTGTCGTATTTTCGGTAAAAATCGATGCGAAAGCTTGAATGAGAAAAAAAAACGCCATAACGCGATTTGGATCACGTGACATCTATGAGGTCACACCAAAGTAAACAACAAGCGAAAGAAAGCGATCAAGGCATAGATCTGGTAAACGAAGGGGTTTATGTAAGAAATATCTGTGGTAACTCACTTGAAAATTGCTTTATTTCACTGTAATGCACGTTAGATCTCGTTGTTTACTTCGGTGTGACGTCACAAAAGTTGCCACCAATCACAGTGTTTTGCATCACGTGACCAAACTTCAAAATAAATAAATTTTATTATCTTTTTTTTTGTAGAAAATAAACTTGATTTAGTCTAAAAATAAATAGTTATGCTTTTTTTGCTGCAATTTATTAGGATTACATCAATTTGTAGCATATTTTCAATAGATTCAAATAGCCTATTAAAATGTGGCCCATAAATACAGCTGATTAATGAAAAGAAAATGAAAATCTGATCAAAAATAAGCAACTTTAAGCATTTTAATATCATGCTAGACAGAGAGGCGAAACAGCAAATCGTGACGTCACTTCTCTGTACGCCATATACATTATATTCTGACAAGTAAGGCGTAACGTCATTTTTTGTTTTGTGGGAAAGGGACAGAGTTGGCTCTACCAAAAACTTTAAACGCTTATATATCAGAACATTAATAACCGATTTAAATTATTTTTTCAATAAACTTACTATATTTACTTAAATTCTTCATCAAAGCTATTGGTTCCAACGATTTAAACATCAGCCATCTACCCTATATACGATTGATATTTAAGGATACAATAACCAAGAAAACTCGTTTCACGCATATTTTTCAATTATTTTTTTTGGTAACTCTGACGTACTATATTCAAAAATCACTGCACTGGTTGTATGGACCTGGGCATGTCCTAAAACTGCACCCAGCCCACCGGAGGACGGCCAGCAGCGTCCTCTCAGTTAACTGTGGTGAGCTCTGCGATCCCCAAGCCGCTTGCCAAGCGTGGGGATTATGGCAACCCTTAATCACGGGGGAGGCCGTTGTCCAGCGGACGTCTTGTGGCTGTTGATGATGTTGACTCCATTAGCTAGGTAATTATAATGTCTAATATCGCTCAATACATAATAGGCTAGATGACTGATGTTTATATCGTTGAAACCATAATTTTTCTCCATCCTAAGGTTGCTTGGAAGAGGTCGCTTTTAGCGATAAGGCCGCCATTTGTGCACTAGTATTTAATACTTTGTGTGTCTATCTTGTGGGATCTGGGATCCTAAAACTGCATCCAGAACCACCGGAGGACGGGCAGCAGCGTCCTCTTAGTTAACGGTGGTAACACTCTGCGATCCCCAAGCCGCCTGCCAAGCGTGGGGATTGTGGCAACCTCTCCCTATTAAGGGGGAGGCCTTCGTCCAGCAGTGGACGTCTTCTGGCTGATGAGTGAGTGAGTGAGTGAGTGAGTGTCTATCTATCTATCTATTGTAATGATAATTTCAGATATGCAGTATCGGTGCTTGCGTTTAACTCTGCGGGCGATGGCCCTTACTCACTGCCCGTGTATCAAACTACTAGAGAGGGAGGTATGTCTATTTTTAAGTATTCAGTTCCAAAAGTCAAAAGCATAGTAATAAAAAAAAAACTTCAAAGCAAAATAGACAATTTCAATTACTTTTATCTAGTTATTTTGATTTGAAAACCAAACAAGTTAACCAATTTTGGTGAAATTTCTATAGGACCAATCTGAAGGTAGCTCATATTAAAAAAAATAACCAAATAGGTTCAAAAATTACGGAGTTCTGAGGTAAAAATCATAATAGGAAATAATAAACTGATTGAGAACCTCCTCTTTTTTTGAAGTCGGTTAATTAATCTGTCCCTTCATCCTATACTATGAATCGTAATGATTTTGGAGCGGAAATACACTAGAGATAATTATTATGGTATTACCATAGAGTCACAATCGTGCAAAAAAATATGACCGAGCCAAAACTCGGCGCACGCTATACAGTGCGCCGAGTTTTTGACCGACTTGAACTACGATAAGAGACAAGCGCTCAAGCATACATTGAACGCTATACAAGCGACATAACGTCTAAATTCGAACAATTGTGAACTATATAATGCACGTATGTATAGGTATGTACAATGGCAGTCGGACGTTTATTGACTATTTTCACTTAGAGATTGTGACTCTTTAGATATTAGCTCAATTGGCATTATAGCCAGAATCACACCGGCCGAATCATGTTTGTATAATTTAACACAAACTTTTTACAATATTTTTGTGTAACATATTTTAGCGCCGGAGCAGCCGCCTTCGGCAGTAGAATGCAGAGGCGTATCTTCTACGTCTTTGAGGGTATCATGGCAACCTATCAACGCACAGGGGACCACTCTTGTCGGATACTCCGTGTATTACGGCACGGAAGGTAATGATAATAAAATTAATAATAAAAAATAAAAAATCACATATTTATTTTCTTTCTTAAATCTAAGTTTTTTTACAATATAACTTTAAAAATATAATATTATAAAAAACCTTAACCTAGAGTGCCGCCAGCAGCGGGGCAGGGCTAAAGCTGCCGGTGGTTAGGGCTGCAGAGCGAGGAACCTCCTGACAATGCGCCGTGTCAAGTACCACTGCCTTTATATTTATTTTAATATTAAATTATTATTCATTTTATTATGAAAACTGACGTGGTTTTGACACATTTATGTTTTATTTATACGGGAATACTAACGTTTAATTAAATTGGATACTCGGACTATAGTTTCGATCACATCCGGTGACCTTTTTCAAAGAGTGAAAACAGAGCCCGACGTGCTTAGCACTGCGGGCCGCTGCGCGTCGCGCGCGCGATGACAGCGGTTGCTCTGCGGGCGCGGGGGGGTGTTTATTTATTTTATAATTTTTTTGATTTTTCTATTTATGACATATTTGTTTTTTTTAATTTAATTTTTTAATTTGATTGTGATTTTCATTTTTCTGTTTTAAAGGTATGGGTGTAATTTGCCTTAACAATTAAATTATTATCAATACTATTTATTATTATTAATAATAATACTGGGTTACGTGCAACGGCTAATACCGTTGTTACGCCGAAAAGAGCTCATTGTACTCCTCTTAGTGAAGAGCTTTTACAACCTAAAACAGTGTAACATCTGTCCCTCACTTCACGTCTTTTTTTTCTTCTTTTTTTAATGGATCCAATGGATGTTCGCCTGATGGTCGACTTCCCTTCATTAGTACGCGATAACTCGCACCATAAGCAACATTGTTTGTTTCCAGATGGCCCGTATCAGAACATAACCTCTCCCCACACGGAGATCTACCTACAAGCGCTTCTCAAGTACACCAACTACACCATCAAAGTGGCTGGCTTCTCCAACTACGGAGTGGGACCATTTTCTTACCCCATCGTGTGCCCTACTTTACAAGATGGTAAGACATCATGCTAGGATGTTTAATTAAATGAACTAATATTACATCACAAGTGCTCCCAACTTTTGTTAACATTTTAATAGTGCTGTGATAAAGTTAAAGTTACGTACTCATTCCAGGACAGTGAACTAGTTCATTCAATTTATATTATAGTTTTTTTTGTAAAAAGTTATTCCTGACTTTCGATTGGCTGATTCGCATCCCTTGCTATGGCGATTTTAATCTTTTAAGGTCATAAATCATGATGGAGGATCATGAAAATCATTGTTATATTCTCGGTAGCAGGGCTTGATAACGTTACCAATTCACATTAAATTTACCGTTAAGTATCTTTATTGTCATATAGATACCTGCCTTAACGCTATTATTTGGTAGCGATACTTATTAACATAACATAAATATAACGATAAAAATGTCGTTAACAAATAACGCTATTTTAAATAAAGTTATATTTACTAACGATACATTTTAATTAACGTTATTTGCGTCAAGCTGCTGGTAACGATTTAATTTTTTACTGGTATTTCAAGCTCTGCTCTGTAGCATTTTACGATGATCCAGTTGATACCAGTTCAATCCGGTTACAGTTCCGGGCTCGCCAGCTGCCATCAAAGTGCTTGTGTCGTCTGCCACCTCCCTGCTCGTCAGCTGGCGGAAGCCGGACCGGCCGAACGGGGAAATCACGCATTACACACTCTACGTGAAGCCTGTTTCTGGGTGAGGGATGTTGAAATAGTAGATTATGCACCAAGGGGGTACGCTTATGGTCCAATATGCCGCCCGTGACGTAAGACACTGCTTTATCCCCGTCTTGGTGCATAATCTACTATTACTCCTGGGCCACTATCAATTTTTTTTTCTGTTGGACAAATCAGTTGGATTGGCCCCATAGTAAAAGTATCCTTTGCACAACCTTTAAATACGGAACATAAATTCTTCAGGTCTAGCTCCGCACAAAGCTACCGCGTGGAAGCTAGTGACAGTCGGCAGCTGACGTTCCCCCTGGCGGGGCTCACTGGCAGACAGTATGAGGTGTCGGTCACGGCGCACACTACTGCCGGCGAGGGCGCCGCGTCCAGCGTGGCCACAGCCACACTGACTGACAGAGGTGAGAGACAAAATTATCCATATGTAGGGGATGGGAATTAATTATGATACAGCTTAGCAAAAAAGCATTGACAGTTTTTTCCATTCTTACAATACTGTTGATAACACATCATCGACATAATCAGCCTGTCATAGTCCATCACCAACCCGGAGACGTCCTTAGTCGTCAACTTGCCATTTGCAACCACCGGTTGCCCGCGATTTTCACAATGTCGTCGGTCCACCTAGTGGGAGGCCTTCCTACGTTGCGTCTTCCGGTACGTGGTCGCCACTCATAAAACTTTCTTCCCCATCGGTTATCAGTTCTTAGAGTGGCCGATGTGGCCTGCCCATTGCCACTTCAACTTGCAAACCCTGAGGGTTTTGTCGGTGACTTTGGTTCTTTGGCGAATGTCCTCATTCCGGATTTTATCCCGCAAAGTAACTCCGAGCATACCTTTCTCCATTGCCCGCACTGGTTGCCCAAACTGGTTGAAGACCCTTGTCTTCTGGCACTGCGGGATTTTGGGCGAAAAGATATCCCATCCAGCTGATCATAGTCCACTGCAGGCCTCACCCATGGCACGCTGTCTTTTTTGCCTGAATGAAATGAAAAAAATACTTATTTGACTAGATATCATTAAAACACACAATAAAATGCTTGGCAAAACATACATCAAACAGTTCAAATACATAGCACTAGTTGGTCTGTGTTCTGCCAATGCACAGAGTGCGATGCCAAATTGAAAAAACTCCGACAATGTCAAACACAAATACAAATCGATGTCGATGTCGATGTGCGGTAGTCTGCTTGGAGTATGTTATGTTAGATGGAGGAACTTCAATATGGACATTGCAGGGCATGTCCATGCCCTGTCATCCTCCACAATTATGTCCATTGTCGTTGTCCCCAGTGGTGGCGGGGGTGGCATCTCTCGGCGGCCCCGTGTCAGTAGGGGTGGGCAGCTCCCTGCTGCTGGTGTGCCAGTGCGTGGGCGCGCCGCCGCCGCGCACGGTCTGGTACCACAAGCACAACATCATCACGCACCATCCCAGGTTCACCAGGAACCACGACGACAGCCTGCTTATAAACAGTGAGTGCTGCAGGGCGTAGTAAATAAAGATAAGATAAGAATTACTTTATTGTCAAAAAAGATATATATACAAATGCTAGACTAAGAATACAATAAAAGAGGACAATTAAGAGTTCCATTTTGCCTACTTTAATAAGGGTAGCATCTTTCGGCGGCCGGGTGTCGGTGAGCGTCGGTAAATATTAATAATGGCCTTGCTATCTATCTATAAACCTGGTTATGCCCTAAAACTGCATCAAGAACCACCTGAGGGCGGGCAGCAGCGTCCTTTCGGCTAACGGTGGTGAGTATTCTGTGATCCCCAAGCCGGCTGCCAAGCGTGGGGATTATGGCAAACTCTTTCTATGAAGTGGGAGGCTTATTTGTCCAGCAGTGGACGTCTTGTGGCTGATGATGATCTCGATGAAAAATAATCACTGCCTGCTGAACCACTGAGAAGAAGAGACTAAAGTAAAGTTGAAGTAATTGACAAAATAAGCCTTTGCCAGCCAAAGATACGGATTTCATCTTGCTAAAAATGTTAAATAGCTTACGAATTTGGAGCAAAGATACAGATGATTTTGTTCTATCCGCCCGAGTTAGGTTAGAAGTTGCACTTCCCACGATGTCCACCGTCCCAAATTGAGCAACTGGTGCACTTTGCAAAATTAGCACTTCTCTTAAAGAACACTTTCAATGACGGGCACTTCGGAAACTTCATCATCAACCAAAAGACGTCCACTGCTAGACGAAGTCATAGAAGTAATAGGAGGGGTTGCTATAATCCCTTATGCCTGGCAGTATGCTTTGGGGATCGCAGAATGCTCACCACCGATAACCGAGAGGACGCAGCTGTCCGTCCTCCGGTGGTTCTAGATACAGTTTTAGGACATACCAGACCAGGACCCAAGTCCCAAAATGTTGCAAAATGTTAAGTATAATTTTTTATTAAGGTTAACTTATACTTTATTTCTCATTCCAGACATAGACCAGTCACTGAGCGGGAACTACACGTGCTTGGCCAAGAATTTGTACGGCTCTGACTCGGTGTCATATTCGGTGTCAGTGCTCGCGACGCCAACGCCACCGTCTCTAACTGCCGCGCCACATAAGCACTCTATACATCTACAATGGGACGCACCTGTGGGACGAAACGGAAATAAGATCAGTAAGTACTCGAAACTTAGTCAATTCATTTGTGCAGCAAACCTAAGTGGGCCTTGCTGCCTGGCATGATATTTTTTTAAGGTTTAAAAAACGGTTACGGTGTGATGAAATGTGTTTGTAACAGTAAATGTTTAATTTTGCTCTGTCGCCAAAGCTTAAATAACAAAATTAGTGTGCTTCTGGTAGTAAGGCTGGCAACGAAGGTTATAATATATACATTTAAAAAAAAATACATACATCGTCAAAATTTGTGATCAAACAAGTTTTATCTTTCTTCTATATATATAGAAATTCAAAGTCCTGACTGACTCTCTGACTGATATATCAACGCACAGCCTAAACCGCTGGTACCAGAGACATGAAATTTGAAGGGTGTATTCTTTGGAAAGTGTAGGTATTCACTAAGAAAAGATTTTAGGAAATTCCACCCCTAAGGGGGTAAAATAGGGGATCAAAGTTAGTATGAATGTTCTTTGTTTTTGTACTTTTAGTCACGAAAATTTGGATTGGCATATGTCATTTAAAAAAAAAATGCTGTTTTCAGTATTTTTTGACGATTTACGGGGGGCTGGAATGTGGTATGGAAAGTTCTTAGTTTTTGAAGTTGATCTTTGTCTTGTCATAATATATTGATAGTTGTCTTAGTTGATGAAAACGACGAGGGGGTTGCTCGGGATGATTTAAAGTGGTGAATTTTGGGAGCGGGTCGAATTTCTTCCGTACGCGGACGAAGTCGCGGGCGACCTCTAGTTACATATAAATTTTGTGGCTGGTTCGGGTACTATTAACCGCGGTTGGACCTGGGGATGTCCTAAAACTGCATCCGCAGAACCGCCGCAAGACGGTCAGCAGCGTCCTCTCGGTTAACGGTGCTGAGCTCTGCGATCCCCAAGCCGCCTGCCAAGCGTGGGGATTATAGCAAGCCCCCTAGGAGATGGCTTTCGTCTAGCAGGCGATGTCTTCTAGCTAATAATGACGTGACTATTTTCTAACGATTAAGTATCGTTCGTATAGAAGGGGGAGGCCTTCGTTCAGCAGTGGACGTCTCCGGGCTGATGATGAAGTATCGTTCGAGGTTGTTTTTTTTTGGGCCCGGTTATTTTAGTAAACGGTATTGCTGTAAGAGCCTATTAAAACTTGGGTTCGGTAGATGGTTGAGGATCTGATCTCATTCATTCAAGCAAACTCAGAGAAAACAACTGGCTGGTGGGCTGGCCCGCGCTGTTTTTATGAAGGGGATATGCTTTTTTATTTAATTTTTTTATTATTATTTATAGGCTTGCGTTTCACTGCCATCTCGTCTGATGTTAAACGAAGATGCAGCCTACGATGGAGCACGCTTGCCTAGAAGAAACTGACCCACCAGCTCCAGCTACCAGCAATTGCTATTTAATTACAAATATTTTCTTAAATATTTGTATCATATAGGTTTTATAAGAAAAACAAGATGGCAGACAATAGGTATGCCAAGCTTCATATTAAAATCTGCGAGGCCTTTTGGTATACTTGTTTAAATTCAGTGACAATGCAACGGTCTGGTACCACCGAGCTGATCAGGAGCTGTAGGTGGATGGTGGAACTCCTCAACTGCAAACAGCACATGCACGATATTTCGTAAATGCATTGAATTGTGATAGTCCGTTCGAAACACCATCACTATTTGTATTGTATTTTTAACTTTAAATTTCTTTTTTAATAATATCAAAGCTCTTTTTAAATAAATAATTATATATTTGTGTTGTCTCAGGCAACTTGCTAGGAGTTGCTTGCGTTGCGTTCCTTTGGATGCCCCTGGCTTCCTCAGTCGGGCGTACAGACAGCTATCGAAGAGGTTTAAGTAGAAATCTTTGGTATTTTCTTTTTGTATTATCAAAAGATTGTCCTTCTGGTTTACAGGACAACGGCATGTTAAAACTTCTACGTGGTGATATATTACTTGTAACTCGTTTTCCAGTCAAGACGTTGTCACCGTGTAGACGTTTTAGCATGCCGACGTTCTGCAAACATCGTCGTTTACCCTGATAGTCCTTTTGAAACGGAGCGCATTTTTTTGTGTTATCAAAAGTGGAACCTTCATCGTCAAAAGAACGGTATTTAGAAAGGTATTTGAAGTTCTATAATTTGCCCGTATATTCAATCTCCAGTATTAAAGTTGATAAGAAATGAATGCGATAATTGGATGATTATGCAACGCATTATCAGATTAGCAAATTTCATTTTTTCATTATAACTATCAAAGTTTCGAATCGACACAACGAACATTCAAAATAAAGATGAGTTTCTCCAATAAAGTGGTGCTAGTAACTGGAGGCAGTTCTGGCATAGGAGCTGCTACTGCTAGATCCTTCGCCAAAGAAGGTGCTGATGTCGTCATAGTCGGCAGAAACGAGACACGGCTCAACGACGTGGCTGTGGAAATGACCAAACTGGGTAAAAAACCTCTCATAATCAAAGCCGACGTTAGCAAAGATGAAGATCTCAGAGAAATAATTAAGAAAACCATCGAGAAATATGGAAAATTGGACGTCCTAGTTAATAATGCAGGTATATTAAAAACAGCTCAAGTCATAGACGAAAATCTGCCGGAGATTTACGACAACGTAATGGATACTAATCTGCGGTCTGCGGTTATGCTGACTAATTTTGCGGCACCTCACCTTGTTAAGACTAAAGGAAATATAGTGAATATATCAAGTGTTGCCGGAATGTGCACAGCGAGTTGTATGGGAGTCGGATATGCAGCATACTGCACGTCAAAAGCTGGAATGGAACACTTCTCTCGCGTAAGTGCTTTGGAACTGGCTGACAAAGGAGTGAGAGTGAACGTGATTAGCCCTGGACCAGTTGAAACTCCAATTATATCATTTACTGGTACCTCTGACTGGAGTCCTCTGGTGGCCCTCACTGCACTAAAAATACTGACTCAACCAGAGGAAATTGCAGACATGGTTCTGTATTTGGCGAGTGATAAAGCAAGGAGCATCACAGGCAGCAACTTTGTTATAGACAGCGGAATATTATTGAAAAATTAGGATATCTGCACATCCTATCCGTTCTAAATAATCATGGCGATATATTTTTAATACGTTGTCTTTTTTTGTTAAGTTACTCTGTCAATGACTTTGTCCGTTTTCAAAACAATTTTATTAAAAACCATAATATATTAATCCGACGTTATATGGGAGTTTTTGTCATCCAATATTGAGATGTAATCGCTAGCTTAGGCCGTATTTTTGTCGTTGAAGTTACATGTAATGATGAAAATCTGTAACATCCTTGTTTACCAAGCTTGAAGCAACGTCTGGAGATGACCCTGGAGGTTCGGTTTGTGATACTTTTTGAAACACCATGGTACTGGCTATTGAAACCTTTGAGCCATGGTATGTCCCGCGCCGTTGCAGGGGGAAGGACGGGAAATGCTCAACACTTTCTGGGAGTGTTGCTACAGACAACGTGATACCAGTATCACTTGTACTGGTACATTCCTACCTAACATACCCAATGGGCGTTTTCACACTGACCAGAAACGATATCGTGGCGATATCATCGGAGTGCTAGTTTCATACAATTAGTGTGTAGTACTAATTGTATCGTATATATAGTACATCGCGATATCGTTTTTCAGTGTGAAAGCGTGTAGTGGATATCGTTTCTGGTCATGTGAAAACGCCCAATACAAGTGAGTGTCTTGAGAATATATATTTTTAGTCGTCAAAAAAGAAGTTGTGGTGACAAATTAACAGCTTCACATTGCATATTTTTTATACAAACTTCGATCAAAGAAACCAAGGAATATGCATCATACGCTTGATCGCGTCCTATCTGAAACTGCTAAAACCCGGTGCAGCAGTCAATGTGCAATACGGCCACGTTCGGCTGTCGTGTTTGTGAAGTGGCTGTTTATCACGATCCAAAGATCTAGCTGTGACGAACAGTCACTTTGCATTTTTAACCTTATCTTATTTTCTTTAGAATTGTTATTTGTTTAAATACGCCACTATTATTGCATTGGTGATAAAGATATGGTAATATCGTCCTGTTTCTATGATTGATGCTTGACGATATAACTTCACAACATACTCAAAGCCGACCGACGTTAGCAAGGACAAGGACTAATATTAACCTTAATAGTACATTATGATACGAGTGTGCTATGTTGGTCATTACACTAGAGGCGGTATTATGCGCGCGAGCCGCAGGCGAGCGCGATAAGAAAGCCGAGAGCGTAATGACTAATAGCACAAGAGTTCCATACGACTGTTTTCGTCACACTTGCGAGGAAAAAAACAATTTTTTTTGATAATAATCAACCACACAGCGAAAACGTCAACAAACATTTGCGGAAAATGGCGCCCAAATCAGTAATGCGCGCGCAGGTTGACATTTACTTCAGCGGCATAAGAACTCTTTGTTGGTATTACAAAAAAACTGTAAGTATTACCCGGCTATATTAAGAGTGCTTCGTACACGTACGTCTAATTGCAGTCACGTACAAACTTGACTTTACCGGGTTATACCTATTATAGTACAAGTGCCGTAATGTAAAGTAAAAAGCACGCGTGTATAATAGCTTGGATTATGAGCCTAAAAGCGATGTAATAAGATCTACTTTACGAGCAAGTGTGATGAAAATTAATTTACAGTTATTCGACAATATAAATATGATGCAATAAAAAAAATAGTATAAATATTTAGTTAGTTAGATACTTATAAACAAAATAATCAACACATTTAATTTAATTAGGAAGGAAGGTGTAAAGATTGATGTAATTTCAGTATTTGGCTCACAATGAAAAAAATTTAAAATGTTTACTTTATTTTAAACAACTCGAAAACGCTTAAAAGATTCTCCAAGACCTGCTTAAGCAGGCCCTCAAAGGATAAGGTCCAGAACATCATCACCCTGTATATGACCCAGCGTGCCCATTACAATTGGGTGAAATTAGAAGATTTCTTGTCGTCAATAAGGAGATTTATACCTGTGATGTCGTAGCTTTCTGCAATCTACTTTATATACATAGGATTGTATCCAGCGAAGCAGACTGCCATGGGTTCCGAAACCCTTGGAAAGTTTATTACAGAGTATTTTGTGGTTGAATTTGTCAAAAGCCTTGTAAAAATCGGTATAAATCGAGTCTACTTTCACTCGTTTGTCAAAAGCTCTGCATAAATAGTTTTTATATTCAAGCAGATTTGAGGTAGTAGATATATTATAAGCTACAAATCCATGTATAAAAGATAAGTCTTTAAATGTCTTTAAGAACAGAGTGACAGTGCATTACCTGTCACAGTGCTAGGGTTTGTCGCCTGTGCTAGAACAGTTACCAGTGATCACACCTGATTGTCCTATATTACCGTTTGTTGGATGCTGCTAGGTTGAAATCAGTTTTCATGGATTACGTGTATTAAATATATATTATGTTTACATTTAATCAAACAAGAACCGATAAGCGATAAGGCCGCCACTTGTGGCACTAGTTCTTAAGGTTCTTTCTTTTATTGTAATGTTATTTTTAGTGTGCTCAACAAAGTGTTTCTATCTATCTATCTATCTATCTATAAGTTAGATAAGTTGTTTTTTCTTTATCTACTATAAACAATTTTAGTCTCCTAAGTGATACAACACGCAGACGTCAAAAATATGAATTTCTCCAATAAAATGGTGCTAGTAGCTCCAGTAGTAGCTCCGCTAGTTCTGGCATAGGAGCTGCTACTGCCAGATCCGTCGCCAAAGAAGGTGCCGACGTCGTCATAGTCGGCAGAAACGAGACACGGCTCAACGATGTAGCTAAAGAAATGTCCAAACTAGGTAAAAACCTCTCGTAATCAAAGCCGACGTTAGCAAAGATGCGGATCTAAAAGAAATCGTCAAGAAAACCTTAGAACAATATGGAAAATTGGACGTCTTGGTTATAATAATGCTGGCTTGGTTATGACAGCCAACATTTTGGACAAAAATCTACCAAAGACTTATGACAGAGTAATGAATACTAATTTACGGTCTGTGGTTCTTCTGACACATTTTGCGGCACCCCACCTTGTTGAAACTAAAGGGAACATACTCGTAGTGAATATATCAAGCGTTCTCGGAAAGCGTACAAGCGGCTTAGCAGCATACTGCACGTCCAAAGCTGGAATGAAACACTTCTCTCGCGTATCTGCTTTGGAAGTCGCTGTTAAAGGAGTGAGAGTGAATGTGATTAGTCCTGGACCAGTTAAAACTCCGATTATAGGATATACTGCAAGCTCCGACTGAAGTCCTTTGGTGGCACAGACGGCTCTGAAGATTGATTCAACCTGAAGAAACTGCAGACAGTGATTTTGTATGCAAGTGATAAAGCAAGAAGCATTACAGGCAGCGACTTTGTAGTGGACAGCGGAATGTTATTGAAAATGTAGTAGACATGCAGTGCAGACCGTTTCCATTCTGTATGATACATATAAAGGGTCTCGAATGTGCTCCTATTTTTCCGTTTTAATATACATCATTAAATGAAATTGTATTTATTTAATCAGATTTTGAAACTAAAATTATACCTTATTCTGATATCAATGTAGGCCACTCTTTAGACATTGGTTATTTTCAAACAATCTTAGTAGGTAGGTACATTATAAAAACTCTCATAATCAATTACCCAAATATAAATCATAATTGTTGTCTGCCATTATTCCGGTCATCCGGTTCCTGGAAAAAACCCGCCACTAAAGATCCTTTCTTCCCCATATGTTAAAGTCGCGGGCAACCGATTGATGCAAATGGCAGGTAGCAAGTTGGTTGATGGTTGGTGATTGGTTGGTTGGGTGCTAGTTTACGTGGCAGATTAACAGGGAGGCCGTTGTTCACAGTAGCCGCTTTCTCCGGGGTGGTGATGATGATTAATCGTGGTCTTTTATTATATATTAATAACCTAGCTATCCCAAAAAAACTCTATTTACCTATCATTTTTCTATTCCTTTTCCAGCTTACAACTTAACCTGGAAAGAAACTACTGGCTCGTGGCAAGACACATGGAGTAACAAAGAAACTACCCTTCAGGGGGTGCAAGAATACACCCTCCAGGGGTTGAAGTGTGGAACAAAGTATTCAGTGAGAATAACAGCGGTGAATGCAGTGGGATCCTCGCCGCCTGCTTATATAGACGTTGCCACGTTAGGAGGAGGTTAGTGTCAAAAGCCTGCTTTTTATCTAGATGATTGAGACATTTGCCGGGTGGTAAGCATCACGCCTGCGTATAACAAAGGCGGCGGTAGAATTATGAACTTACGAACAAAATCCTGCGCCGCACTGGACTGCGCTCGACACCCTGAGATATTACTACGCGAATGACAATGTGTACCTTTTGGACCTGGGTATGTCAGAACCGCCGGAGGACGGGCAGCAGCGTCCTCAGCGTCCCAGCAGTGGTGTGCATTCTGCGATCCCCAAGCCGCCTGCCAAGCGGGGGGTTATGGCAACCCCTCCATTAAGGGCCTTCCCCTTCGTTCAGAGGACGTCTTTTGGCTGACGATGTGATGATGTGTGCATAAACAGCCTTTTTAATTGTTGTGTGTATTGGTCTTAGGCCTAAACTCAAAGGGCGAATGGGCCATATACGCCACGCTGGTCCAGCTGTGGGTTGCTGAATTCACATCATCATCAGCCCGGAGACGTCCACTGCTGAACGAAGGCCTCCCCCTTAGACCGCCACACTGTACGGCAACCTGCCATTTGCATCCACCGGTTGCCCGCGACTTTTACAATGTCGGTCCACCTAGTGGGAGGCCGCGCCTACGCTGCGTCTTCCGGTTCGCGGTCGCCACTCAAGAACCTTTCTTCCCCATCGGTTGTCATTCCTCGAGCGATGTGGCCTGCCCTGCGCCACTTCAACTTGCAAACCTTGCGAGCTGTGTCGGTAACTTTGGTTCTTTGGCGAATATCCTCGTTCCGGATTATATCGCGCAAAGTAACTCCGAGCATAGATCTCTCTATTGCCCGTTGCGTGACTCTTAAGTTTCTCCAAAAGGCCAGCAGTTAAAGACCACGTTTCAATTCCATATGTCATCACTGAATGATTGAACTTCTTCTCCGGACGTTAGCAGGTTTCCTCACGATTTTTTCCTTCACTGAAAATCCGTACATAAACTCCAAAGAGCTCATTGGTACGGGCCGGGGCTTGAACCCGCGATCACGATTACAAGTTAAGCGGTCTCCCTATCACTTCGGCTTCTACGTGAATGGCAATGTATGAGCCTGTTTTATTTCTCATTTCAGTGCCCATAGCCCCGACAACGACGGAATGGTTGTGGAGCAACGCGACCCATATCTACATACAACTTAGTGGGTGGGACGATAATGGATGTGAGACTACGAGCGTCGAAGTCGACTACAGGGAGTATGGCAGCAAGACATGGAGAAAGGCGGAAAATAAACTTGTAAGTTTAAACTGGACCTGGACTGGTGGTGGAGTGGTTGGACCTGGGTATGTCCTTAAACTGCAACCAGACCCACCGGAGGACGGGCAGCAGCGTCCTCTCGGTTAACGGTGGTGACCATTCTGCGATCCCCAAGCCGCCTGCCAAGCGTGGGGATTATGGAAACACCCCTCTATAAAGGGGGAGGCCTTCGTCCAGCAGTGGACGTTTTATGGCTGACGACGACGAGGCATGTTGGCTCGAAGGTTGCCTGGAAGAACTCGCTTAAGGTGATAAGACCCTTGTACTAATGTACCCTGATTAGTTGCAAGTTGTGCTATACTGGTGTAGACTAAAGATGTATTGTATTGTATTGTTGTTTGTCTAGTTAGGTAGGAGAAGTCTGTCATACACGTACTAGACCTATTTAATATCATAAACAAAACATAATTTAAATAAACAACACTGCTAAGAAACTTTTCAGGGGGTCCAACAAGACACCCTTCGGGGGTTGAAATGTGGAACAAAGTATTCAGTGAGAATAATTGCCCAGCTAAAAAAGGTTTTAATAATATACACTGGCTAAGTGTTACTCGGGATGATTTTATGGAATCTAAAAGTACCCTAAACATCCAAATCTGTTCTGGCATACCGAAGTTATGTTGAAATAAAGAAACTCACACATACATACACTGAAAACATTACACAACTTTTTTGGGCAGTCATGTAATAATCGCTTTAAAAAAAATACATCCGACTTCAACTTCGAATGCCTGGATGACATCTTCATATTTTCTATTAATTTTGATTTAAAAACTAAACTATTGAACCGATTTCGATAAAATTTATACGGGACCACCTCTGAAGTATTACCTACCAAACAAAAAAAATATCATCAAAATCAGTTCATAATTGGCGGAGTAATCAGGTAACATACATATTAAAAAAAAACTAATCGAAAACCTCCTTTTTTGAAGTCGGTTGAAAAGACATGTAAAAATGAGTAAAACATAGCTTTCACTGAATATGACGTGATTATAGTTATTTATTTTTTAATGTTTAGGGTCAAAGATCTTTATTTAAATATCACAAGAAACATTACGTCTCACTTAAACTTTAACTTTCTTACTTCATATCTCCGTCACTCACGTTACTTACTCTATTTGAAAAACATTTTTTTAATAGTGTAAATATATGTACTTTCAAATTGGTCCCATATAAATTTAATCAAAATCGGTTTCGTAGTTTGGTTTTTAAATCAACAAACTGGGTAAATTATGTCATCCAAATAAACGAATTTGAAGTCTGTTTTTTTTTATAAGTAAGTGTGCATCATATTACTTTTTATTTCCAGCCACAAATAGAGAACCCGTGGCCCCCGTATACAGCGGGGCCCCCAACTTCGTTCGCGGTGGGGCCCCTGCTACCCGCACAGTGGTACCAGCTCCGAGTTGCTGTGGCCAACTCGGCAGGGCGAGACATACATACATACAACTACGCTACCACTACAATACAAGGGGGTAAGATATTTTTTCTTTTACTCGTTACTAGCTATGCCCTGCGTTTTCATGGCATGCAACACACACAAACGGGATACTTTTGTTTCGTAAATGTTTTAATTTCTAATTTAACTTGGCATAATGCGTGTCGTATAATAGGCGTGTGGCTTAATGTTTAATTTATGACAAATAACAGGCTTAGTGATGAATATAACTAAATACATTACACATACTGAAAAAATAAATTGTATTGGCTGATAAATCTCTGAGATATGAGCGCTTAAAGTTTTAGGTGGGGATAGAGAGGGGATGCTCTATCCCTTTCTCGCAAAGCACGTGTTAGTATAGCATTTGTATGCCGCGCCTGAGGCTTGACGTCATAGCTCAGTATAGCGCGCTCTCTGTCTAGCTTGAAATTAAAATACTCAAAACTTATTTATTTTTGAATTATTTTAAATTTTGTTTTCGTTGATACGCTCTATTGATGATTTATTTATTGATTTCTTTTTTATGAGGTAATAAAATAATAGTAGTCATCATGCCTATTGCTAATGTCACAGGTAATAATACTTTTTCATGTTAATAGGCGTGTGGCCTAATGTTTTTTAATTTATGACAAATAACAGGCTTAGAGATGAATATAACTAAATACATTACACATACTGAAAAAATAAATTGTATTGGCTGATAAATCTCTGAGATATGAGCGTTTAAAGTTTTAGGTGGGGATAGAGAGGGGATGCTCTATCCTTTTCTCGCAAAGCACGTGTTAGTATAGCATTTGTATGCCACGCCTGAGGCTTGACGTCATAGCTCAGTATAGCGCGCTCTCTGTCTAGCTTGAAATTAAAATAATTAAAACTTATTTATTTTTGAATTATTTTAAATTTTATTTTCGTTGATAGGCTCTATTGATCATCAGCTTTTTTATGAGGTAATAAAAAAATGTAGTCATCATGCCTATTGTAGGCCTGGTCAATGTTATGGCGACTCTGGTTCTTTATTGGGGATAAAGTATGGCTAACCATTTAATACAATCATTAACAAAAAGGACTGCAACGCTGCTTACCATCAGGCACGGTGTAGTCAAACGTAAACTTAAAAAATTAAAAAAAAGGTTCAACAATACCGAAGGGTATGTATGTACTCATCATTATGAACAACTTTTTCAATGGGGCCAACATTGAAATCCCGAAAAAAAAGCAGCTGTTCCATACAAAAAGTTCATTGCCTTTGCCTTGGACAAAATGTATGGAACAGCTGATTTTTTTTCTCGATTCTAAGGTTGGCCCCATAGTAAAAGTTGTGTATAATGACGAGTATCATACCCTTCAGTATTGTTGAACCTTTTTGTTACAAGTTGTATTATTATGTTTTGTGGGACTCAATATAAAATTAATATTTCCAGAGACCATCGGTCCTCCGACGGAGTATTTCGATATCAACATGGTGGTGATCATCTGTAGCTCGATCCTCCTCATGCTGTGCTCGCTCACTTGCGTTTATATCCTGGTCAAGAGACACAAGTGAGTATCATCAACTTAAATTCTACTGCTACCAGAAACAAACAAACAGTTTTGACGAACCTGGGTATGTCCTACAACTGCATCCAGAACCACTGGAGGTCGGGCAGCAGCGTCCTCTTGGTTAACGGTGGTGAGCATTATACGACCCCCAAGCCGCCTGAGCCCTGATTTATAAAGCTACAAGCTGTTTTATTTAATACTTCTGCATTTAAGTTGAAGCAGCTCATAAACAAAAAATATTTTACATAAGTATGTTCCAATTTACTCTCTTTTTTATTAATTTGTTCTTTAGCAAACTTAATATTTTTAACTTAGCAAACTCCTTATTATTGTTTATTTTTTGTCTGTTGTATATTTACTGTTTAGACTGTTTATTTATGTGCGAGTCGAGAGTATTTATGTGTCTTTTTACAGTGTTACTTCTCTATTCTTCCTGTTATCTGTGAATTTTTTTAACTGGCCTTCTATTCTTATTTATCATTTACTAATTATGTACCTAGCTGTAAATTTTCCTTAGAAAATAAAATAAAATAAATAAGTCTCTTACTTGTAGTGAAAACATGCAACACCGGAAAAAAATAATTGAGTACGGCCTTTTCTAAAGCTACAAGACAACCAGCACAAACTACAAGTACAAGTACTTGTATATAAGCTAAAGACAAAACATCTACCTGTAACTGGTAACTTGTAGTTACTGGTACAAGAAGATAGTACAATTGTAAGCTCGTACTTGTAGTTTTATAAAACAGGGCCCTGGTTGTTATTTTTTTTAAGTCATTCGGTTTCGTGGTCTTATTAAGTAGTAGCAGCGCCCCGCGATTTTACCCGCGATTCCTGGGGTTGAAATTGGTATTTGTGTTATCCCAAAGCATAAGCAATCTCTTTTCCAAATTTCATAAATTAAAAAAAAAAAAAAAAAAAAATATATACGTATTTTTTCTCTCCTGTAAAACAGGGGTTTGTCCCTTACGTTAATTGATACTTCCGGTATCGATATAGTCAGGTTTTTTCTATGATAAAAATAAGTCATATTACAAATATGTCACATTGCAAATTGTGCCTTATAAGTGACTCGTTAAAGTGTATATTCACAGCGAACGGGTTACATGACCAAAATCCTTTGTAACATTGCAGCCACCAACACTTGACAGAGTACCGTAACTCCCTGACAACAGAGTGCAAATCAGAACGCAGTAACGTGACTGTGAACACGCCGCAGGGGGCGCCGCAGGACATCAATAGAGTTTACAGCACGCCGGTACATCTGACTGCTGACGCTAAACACGGTGAGTGGGAGAGAGACGACTGCATCAGCCTGTAACATACTGCTAGACAGCTCCTGGTATTAAGAGTGAACAAGTCGGTCCTCCATAAAAACGGTGAAGTAATATTACTCCACTATGTAATGTTGTAGGTCCAAGACTAAGTATTATATCGATTTGTCTCTTCATTATCTAGGATTGTAGTATGATAAGAAAGTTAAAAGTTAAAAATCTTGAAAGTTTCAACGCCACTTTGGACGTCAATAAATAAAATAAGAAGTACGAAAACCCTAAAATTGTGTATCAAGCGGCATAGTTTAGTCCATAAAAAAATCAATTAACTTTATTTGGAATAAATTAGTTCAGTAGTTTATTCATCACAAACCTGCAGCCAAAGGTTGACATGAAAAAATTTGCGCGCTCATTTCTCTTTCTTTCTCCCTTTCTCACACTTTGTTTGACGAAGAGAGCATGCTTTTTAGCCACGCCCACCGATGAGTTCGAGCCGGGCGGTGCATCCTTAAACGGTTTTTAGCTTGTCCTGTTTGTTGCTGTTTTTGAGTCAAATTTAGTAATCAACAGATTATACAGTAACTGACAAATTGATCTGGTACCTTTCGTTACAAATATCAGTTTTGTCATTAGCACCTTTAGTTTTGATGACAACACCGATAAAACTTTAAGTGTTACCATTTTATTTGACATATTATTATTATCGTAAGAAACTCAACAGCTGTATAACACAAAATCATGAGGAACTACTGCGATCAATGACTATAAACGATATGATGCGTGTAATATTTTATACTAGAAACTATCTTAGGTTATTCTTGTTTTACTTGATATTTTGTTTGAATACGAAAGAAAGAAAGAAAAAGAAAGAAAATAATTTATTCTGCGACATCAGCACACAATAATAGGTAATACAACCATTGATACATTTATACATTCTTGAGTGATGTCACAAAAAGGGCCTCAACTCAGCATAATGCTGTTTAACAAACAGCGCTGGTCTTCCGTTGAAGCCGAATTAGCGAGGTCACGAAAGGTTTATAAACAGTGAAACATGAAACAATATTTCACGTAAATACTGTCATATAAATATGCCTACAAAACAAGTACAAAAATATATTGATTTAAAAATATTCTGTAGAATATTTACAAGAGAATATTTATCATTTTACAATCATAACTGTATAAAAATATAACTTTAATGTTATTACATAGCAATTGAAATAAACTTTAATCATTTTAAAAGACTGAAATCAAAAATCTTAATTAAAAAATAACTTTTCAACCGTTAATCACCGCTCAAGGTGCTCTGTCAACTTCTCTCTGACATGAAGTGTCACGTGCAAGAACAAGACAGAGAAGTTTCTAAGTAAGGTCGTAAGAGTTTTACGCAAACATAAATACTAATAACAATATGACAATGCGCAAACTCAACCTCGGCATGATCCAATAAAACGTATATTATTATACCATGGGTAGCACAACACTACTTAAACATTGTCAAAAGTTGGCAACACTTAACGCGCGTAATGTCATTTTATTTATTTAAGATATTGTTATTATTTTTACCAAAGACCAAAGAATTGTAATTGTTTTTACATGCAGGTACAATAATTTTCATAAAATTAAAACATTTAATTGAGCGACATACCACCTACATGTACAATCATTTCTCAAATAAGAAGTTTACTTGCCTACTAAAGCATAAATTATACATTTATTTTTATATACATTTATTAACAGTCATGCAAATATTTCCAAAATTGTATTTAGTGCCCACTGGACACAAAATTCTACTGATAATGTATAATTTTAAGATATCGTGAGACGTAATGTTTCTTGTGATATTTAAATAAAGATCTTTGAACCTAAACCCTGTTGACTGATCGTCCGACTTCTCCCCATGCGAAAATTAGTAGTTTAAAAACAACAGCGAGCCATATTGCGTGCGTACGTCAGGATTTCATTGAATTTCATAAGTCAGATTGCGTCATCCCAGTGATTGTCCAATCGCAAGCCTAGAACGTTACCTCGCCCCCTGCGCTGCGGTGACTCGTGTTTGTAGGAGACATTATGTTCACGAGCAACAACACTCAACAGGCTATAATGATCTGTGGCTGCGCTGCACCCACAGAAAAGCGAAAGCCTTACTTCTTAGGTAGAACGGCTGTCAAAACAATGTTGCAAAGCAATTGTATGGAAAACCGCTGTCGCCAGTTTCACACAAAATTGCATAGAAACTACGACGAAAGTGCCAATCATTGGTCGCGCATTTAAAGTAAAACGCTCGAAATGCCATTGCAACAGATTAAAATTAATCTAATTACAATGCAATGTGGTTTGGTTTCCTACGCGTCTATTTAAATTGTCTTTTTTGAGTATTCTCAGTTTTTAAAAACATGTATATTTAAAAAAAAAAACATTAAGTCTAAATAGACTTAATGCCGGCTAGCGCGGCCCGTAACATTTCCGTTCTATTCACTTCTCTCTTCAGTGGATGCACCTATCTACTGCTCGCCTTTTGGAAAACTCGCACAACGGTCAATGAAGAGAGCTATTCTCGGAGTTACTTTGCGCGATAAAATCCGAAACGAGGATATTTCGCCAAAAAACCAAAGTTACCGACATAGCTCGCAAGGTTTGCAAGTTGAAGTGGCGCAGGGCAGGCCACATCGCTCGAAGAACTGGTAACCGACAGGGAAAAAAGGTGGCGACCACCAACTGGAGGCGCCAACCACATAGACAAAAGTCGTTGGCGTTTCGTTTGACCGCATCCAGCCTGATGTTATGCAACTATGTGGTCTAAGACGGAGTACGGCCAACGTAAAGCTTAAAAAATATTGCGTAAAATATCAGTCGATTTTCAACTCTATTTCCAGAGTTATACGAGATAAGTCCGTACGCGCAGTTCGCGCTCGGGTTTCGTACGTTTGGTCACCAGGACAACCAAGAGGCGCCTACGAGACTGCATCTTCCGGGGAACAGCAAACCTAGATACGATAGCGGTAAG
Source organism: Erannis defoliaria (assembly GCA_905404285.2). Taxonomy (NCBI): domain Eukaryota; kingdom Metazoa; phylum Arthropoda; class Insecta; order Lepidoptera; family Geometridae; genus Erannis; species Erannis defoliaria. Next base: position 3,223,386 of record FR990090.1, on the reverse strand, counting down.
TGGCCCTGTTACTGTTAGTGGCAGGCGTTACGCTTACCACCAGGCGAACGTCTTGCTCGTCTCGTCGCATGATTGTATATAAAAAAGCGGAAACCTAGAATATAATACTCTGTCCATTATGTTTTTTTGGCACCGCACGTTGTGTATTCTGCCAGTGTCAAGTTTTTTCTTTTTGATGTTCATACAGAATCATCAAGTCAAATATGTCATGAAATCACAGTAAGTCACACGAAATTAGTCATAGTCGAGTCAAAGTCATGCCCTAGTAAAGTTGTGGCCACTTTACTATGACCTTGTACGGAGTTTTGAAAACAACACGAAAAGACATGTTTCACCACATTATATCACTTGCCCACACTCGTGCATGTAATTCAACACTCACTGAATAAAACACCACCCTTTATAATCATTAATTCGAGAAAAAAAACGTTTAAGAAAATAATAGAATGCAACGACATGATTTTTCCGTGTTCCCGCCAAAACTCCTGCTATAGTGTTGCTAACTAAACAATAAATATAATTTAGGACGGCAGCGCCCTGTTATCTCACGAAATTGTTTTGTTTTATATTTCAGAAACAAGTTTTCAAATGAGGTCAGAGTCCGAAGAAAGTGATTGCATGTCCCGGACAACGACATTAAAAAGCGCACCGAGAAGTAAGTTTCTTACAGTTTATACTATACTCGGGTTCATAATGGGAAGTTTTCTGAAAGCTGTCAAAATGTAGTTCTACAGGCAAAAGATAGACGGCGCTGGCGAGATATGGCCCACGTTTTTTTCGCATTTTTTTTGTAATAACAGTTCACTCACCTTCACTGCTTCATTTCACAGTTCGCGTTCCTTGGGAAGTGCTTTTCCAAATTTTCTTGTATCATTTTGTAGAAAATCTGATAAATTATTATTGTTACGTTACGTTATTGTTATTGTTTTTTGTTGATAGTAATTGTTACTTTTATTGATAGTAATTAATTAATCAATGGGCAAGGCGCACTTACTTATTTGCGTGGAATAACGAAAGCTTAAGAAATACTATCGGCAAGTACTTTGCTACACAAAAAATAACCACAAAAAACGCATGACAGATCTGATATAAGTGAAGGTTACTTTTTATTTGTTTTTTTTTTTACTTTGGTTCATTTGTTCAAAATCTTCAGAACCACAGACAAGATAGTGAAACTGTTCTGGGCCATGTCTCTTCACTGCAATCGAACGGATTTTTAAGACATAATTTTTTTTATTGGCTGTCAGAAAATCCCCCATTAAACGGACTAAACTGACAGATTGAAATGTCACTTTACAAAATAATGCTATCAGCTAAAAACCGTATTGATTGATATAATGTAGTTCAGTTCTTATCGTTCAAAAGAGTTATCGAATAATTATTAAGTGCCGTTTTTTTAAACATTTAAAGTGCCAATGGAAGTGCAGGCAGAAAAGTGTTATCAAAGTTCGTGATCTTGTGACCTCGCTCGCTTTCACGAACACGAAGTGATGGCGCTGTCATGGCGTCATTGGGGCCGTCACTTCGTGTTCGTGAATGCCATCTACAGGAAATCAGAGAAATATACTAGGAAATCAATGGATGGCCCTGTCTAGAAGTCATTGGATAGCGTTTTGTCTATTACAGCCAGCGACAATGATAAAATGAATGGACGGGTATTTCCCGCGCACGGATTTTGGAGACTATGTATTGAGCGCCAGCTCTCCACCCGCGTGTCATACTCCAGACATACTCTGTCTTTGCGACATGTGAGCCGTACGATACGACTATACAAACTTCTAATACATGTACATGTGTTCTCATTTTGTCATGCAGTAATTAGATTCGCTATCTCTATTTTCTGGCAAATGTAATATGCATACTTTTAGCTAGGTATGCTTGATTGTGTTGACTTGTTAATTTTGAACGATTTGCAAGCGCTGGACCCGTCCATACCATTATCACCGTCGCTGGTTACAGCCGAATTTGACGTACCTACCTCAGAAGAAAAGAACGGGTTGCTATTCAAAAACCGTTTTTCTTTCATTCTGCACAGACTATAGTCGTTTTCATAATCAGACGGACTAAGCTGACGCTTCGAGTGTTGCTACTTTTTGGCAAAATTTTAATAATGCTATCGCTGCAGAAAGATTATGTTTGTTAACTTATGTTAAGAAACTTAATCTTTTTATTAATTTGATGTACTTGCGTTAGCAAACTTAATAATTAAACACCAGTGAATTACTTCGATATTTTCACATTAGTCTTTGTAAAATGTGGCAGTTCCTGACTGATGTACGATTTCAATCTTTTCAAGGTTATATAATTTGAAAAAATAATATGCCACTTTCCATATAAAAAATTACAAAGCCCTTTATTAGATATTATATTAAAAACGCATGACAGATCACGACAAAACCGTTATAAATAATTTAATTATAATACAATACTATTATACCTACACTAAAATTAAATTATAACTAACTAAAAACTAAACAAACCCTAACTAGTAAAAACAAACCCTACACAATAAAAAATACAAAACTTAAAGTTTACACTAAAAGCCCCGTAGATGATGGAAAGGTGGCCAGAATGCTGGCGGCATTGCCACGTTGGATGGCAATGCTAAGTTTATGACCAAAATATACGCCAGCATTCCGGTCACCTGACACCTCGATATAATATTATTATCTGATTATATTATATTATATTGTGTGCGAAATGTCCACCAATAATTATTTATATATTTTTTTACTTTTTTTTACAGAAGGATGCAGAATACCACATCATAGGTAGCTGGAGAAATAAACCTTAGTAATACGAATCAACTAGTCAAATCTATCAATGGGTTGTGTTTAGTTATGCCAAACTTATTGTTATTTTAAGCAAACTTATCTTTTTTACTTTACTAATGTAAAATGACGTGGTTTTGACACATATTTTTTTTCTGAGTTATTGGCATCGTACATTATGCATTCTGCCAGTGTCAAGTTTATGAATTTTCAAGTTCTTATATTAAAATCAAGTCAAATATGTCTTAAAATCACAGTTAGTCATAGTCGAATCCAAGTCATGCCGTAGTAAAGTTGTGGCGACTTTACTTCTACGGAGTTTTGAAAACAACATGAAAAGACATGTTTCTCAACATTATATCACTTGCCCACACTCGTGCATGCAATTCAACACTCAATGAATAAAACACTACCATTTGTTATCATTAGATCGCAAAAAAAAAACACTTAAAAAAAATTGAACGCAACGACATGATTTTTCCGTGTTCCCGCCAAAACACCACATTTTTGTTTATTTATACGGGATGGCTCAAGTTTAATCAAGGAGATAGTCTGTTTATAAACAGACGATTCGGGGATCAAAACTATATTATTACAGCGAATAACTTAAAAGTAAATATAGTATGTTTATTGAAAAAATAATTTAAATCGGTTAATAATGTTCTGATATATGAGCGTTTAAAGTTATAGTTAGACACAACTCTGTCCCTTTCCCACAAACAAAAAATGACGTCACGCCTTACTTGTCAGAATAGCATTTATATGGCGTACTGAGAAGTGACGTCACGATTTGCTGTTTCGCCTCTCTGTCTAGCATGATATTAAAATGCTTATAAGTTGCTTATTTTTGATCAGATTTTCATTTTGTTTTCATTAATCAGCTATATTTATGGGCCACATTTTAATATGACAATTTAAAAAAATAGTCATCTAGCCTATTATAAAGAAGACTCGTCACGAAGCAAGATCAAGCTGTGCGTGTGATGCTCGGTGTTCACTCCTTGAGGAAGGTCCCCGTATGTGATCAAAACTACAGTTGGAGTATCAGGTTTAATTTAAATTCAGTAATCACGTATAATAAAACAAAAATGCCGGGTAATACTTACAGTTTTTTTGTAATACCAACAAAGAGTTCTTATGCCGCTGAAGTAATGTGAAGAGACTATATGATACCTATATCACCTCTTCCTATCTAATGATATCTATGGCTGTGGTAACCCTTAGCAACCGTAGATTGTTACTTGTCATGATATATTTTACGATCTTGTATTCTTTGTATTTACCACTAAATATAATATTGCTGTATATTGTTATATTGTTGACCTAAGCATCGTCACATTATAAAAACTTAATATGGTAGCAGAGCGTTAATAGGTATAGGTATTTCGCAAAATGCCGAAAACATACCACATAGATCCACTTGATGCGAACAACTATGACACTTGGGCAATTCAGGCCGAAGCCGTGTTGATAAAAAGCAAGCTATGGAAATACGTGGTAAGTCCCCTAGCTCAAGGTGCAAATGCAGACGATGTTGAAGGAGACAGACAGGCGAAATCAGAATTAATCCTTATAATCGCTCCTTCACAATTAAAAGAAATAAAGAAATGCACATCTGCAAAAGCTCTGTGGGATAAACTAAAGGAAATACATGCGAGTACAGGTCCCGCGCGCAAAGCATCCCTTCTTAAGAACCTGATACTGACGAAATTGGAAGGAAACAATGTACGCGCACACCTAAGCAAGTTCATGGACACAGTTGACAAACTGGCAGATATGGACGTGAAAATCAATGAGGATCTACTGACAGTAATGATGCTGTACAGCTTATCCTCTGAATATGACAATTTTCGTGTTGCGATAGAGTCACGCGACGTCCTACCAAAACCAGAAGAACTTAAAATAAAAATACTCGAAGAATGTGACGCTCGTCATCACAATAATGACAACGTTGAACCGGGTCCACAGAAACATGAAGATGAAAACGCACTCTACGCATCTTGCAAAGTGTGTAATAAGACAGGAAGCAAAATCTTTCAGAAAAAGACTCATAAGATATGTTCTAATTGCTGGAAGAAAAATAAAGAGAAGAAGTCATACAACAAAAACGACAACTCTCATTACGCTGAAGAATGCCTCCTTACTTCTAACAGGAATAACCAGGACGATTGGGTACTTGACAGTGGCTGTACCTCACATATGACATTTCAACATGAGTACTTCAAAGACATGAATACTGTGTCGAGAACGCTCAACTTTGCATCAGAAGATCACTCTACTGAAATTAAAGGTGAAGGCAGAGTTACGTTGATTAATAAAAATGTGAAAATACACCTAGAAAACACGCTATTTGTACCCACACTTTCAACAAATTTACTATCAGTGCCTAGTATGACCGATAAAGGTGCTACTGTAAAATTTGACAATCACAAAGCAGTCATACGTAATAAAATTGGGAAGTTATTAATGACCGCAGAAAAGTCAAATGGCCTCTACTATGTCAGATCGCCAAAAATTGAAAGAAGCTTTGCAGCAACGCCTGCAACGTGTTTAACGAACATAAAGCACGGTTCCATACAAGACTGGCACAGGAAGCTTGGACATATGAACGACAAAGATCTCCACTTAGCTCTTAACAATGAGACATTGGTTGGATTGAATTTCAATAAAAATGAGACTTTGTTAGACTGCGAAACCTGCATACAATCAAAAATAACTCGAGTACCAAGCCCTCCCCAACGAATTACTCCTCGAACTACTGAACATCTAGAGATTGTCCACAGCGACGTGTGTGGCCCAATCAGCACACCTTCTGACGCTCAAAGCAGATACTTCGTCACCTTCATAGACGATTACAGTAGGTATGGACGGGTTTACTTCTTAAAAAACAAATCCGATGTACTAGACAAGTTCAAAGAGTATAAACAAGAAATGGAAAACTTCACAGGGAACAAAATTATACATTTGCAAACAGACAACGGAACGGAATACGTCAATGCCAAATTCCAAGCATATCTAAAGGAACACGGGATTGCGCGACGCTTATCGGCACCCTATACCCCTCAACAAAACGGTATCGCTGAAAGAAAGAACCGGACACTAATAGAGAAAGCCAGAGCTATGCTTATTGATGCAAAAGCACCAATGCACCTGTGGGCAGAATCAGTTAATACCGCTAACTATCTATGCAACAGAAGTGTAAACAGTGCTATCGATAACATGACACCATTTGAGAAATGGGTTCTAAGAAAGCCCTGCGTTACTCATCTCTATCCTTTTGGATCCAAAGCCTTCGTACTGAAGAAAGGGCCAAGAGGTCATAAGTTTGCTCCGAAGGCAATACCAGGAATGTTCGTTGGATACTCGGACACCAGCAAAGCGTACAGGGTTTATGTTCCGTCTAAGCGCAAGAGTCTGATTTCGAAAGATGTAAGAGTCACAAAAGCAAATTATTACTCAAACTCTAAAGATAACATCAACTGTGATTTGGCTCCAGAAATTAAAAAAATGCAAATAGTTTATGATGAAACTGACGACACTCAACAAAGTGACATTAATGAAAACGCAGTAAATATAGATTCTACTCATCACAGTGAACATGTTGATCAGGAACGTGAAACCACTTATGATCAAGAAGCTGATACTGATAACGAACAGTATGATGATGCAGCTGAAACTGCACTAGAACCTGAACAGGTTCACTACAATCTTAGAGACAGATCAGCAATACAAACGCCACAACGTTATGATGACTTTGTAATGGCAGCTGTTGCTGATATTGAAAATTCACCAAAGGAACCAGAGACCTATAAACAAGCACTGGACTCACCTTTTAAAGATAAATGGCTCGAGGCTATGCTGAGTGAGATAAACTCTCTAACAGAAAACAGGACATGGGATATTGTTGATTTACCTAAACAACGTAAAGCACTTCCATGCAAATGGATATATAAAGTGAAAACGAACCCGGACGGCTCAATAGATAAATTTAAAGCTAGGGTCGTAGTTAAAGGTTATTCACAACGACAAGGTGTCGACTACGATAAGACGTTTAGTCCTGTGGTTCGTCTCAGCACCATAAGAACGATCATAGTGATCGCTGCCAAAGAAAATCTCAACCTACGACAATTCGACGTGGCAACAGCTTTTCTTAACGGCTCAGTCGAAGAAGACATTTATATCAAACAGCCCGAAGGATTCCACGACGGAACAAAACGAGTATGTAAGCTGAATCGCAGCCTCTACGGTCTCAAACAAGCGCCACGATGCTGGAACACATGCATTGCTGACTTTCTAATAAATACAGGCTTTCAACAAAGTGAAGCAGACCCCTGTTTGTATACTAGAATCAGAGGCCATTCCAAGGTCTTAATAGGACTTTACGTTGATGATGGACTCGTAGCGAGTAACACAACTGCTGCAGGAGATGAATTTATCAAGGAATTGATGGCTCGATTCAAGATAACGTCCAAACCGGTTTCCTACTTCCTGGGCATGGAAATTAAAGCAGAAAAGGGAAGAATATCAGTTTGTCAACAAGCCTATACAAAAAAGGTTCTTGATAAGTTTGGTATGATGAACAGCAAATCAACACCAACTCCTATAATAAAAGAAAGTATCAATGATACGGATACAGAACCCGACAGTGAAAACAGGCAAGTTTTTCCATATAGACAGGCTGTTGGAGCTCTTACTTACCTAGCAGTGGGCACAAGGCCTGATATAGCGTATGCTGTAAGCAAAGCATCCAGAACCCTAGAGACGCCCACTACAAGTGATATAATGCTAGTGAAACGGATTTTTCGCTACTTAAAAGGAACTGCTGACAAAGGATTGGTTTATAGGCATACAATGGAGACACCGAAAAATTTGGTATGCTTCTCTGACTCCGACCTAGCAGGAGATCAAACAACAGGGAGATCGACAACTGGTATGGTATGCCTACTCTCAGGTGCAGCTATCAGCTGGAGAAGTCAACGACAATCTGTCGTATCTCTTTCGTCGACTGCAGCGGAGATAATAGCCGCCAGCGAAACAGGACAAGAAATCATCTGGCTGAACAGTCTTATGAAAGACTTGACTGAATTAGATAAACCTGTGCTCTACTTGGACAACGAATCAGCTATAAAGCTTTCGCACAACCCTAAATATGAGCACCACAAACGGACCAAACATATAAAGGTGAAGCATCTGTTTGTGCGTGAATGTGTTGCCAATGGAGAACTTGAAGTAAAACAAGTACCATCAGCAAAGCAGCTAGCTGATATGTTTACCAAACCGCTTTTTGGCCCAAAATTGGAAGAAATGAGCGGGAAGATTGGTCTAAAGAGAATTTTAAAATTCTAAAAAGTTCTGAGGATGTGAAGAGACTATATGATACCTATATCACCTCTTCCTATCTAATGATATCTATGGCTGTGGTAACCCTTAGCAACCGTAGATTGTTACTTGTCATGATATATTTTACGATCTTGTATTCTTTGTATTTACCACTAAATATAATATTGCTGTGCTTTAATCAAGTGTTATATTGTTGACCTAAGCATCGTCACATTATAAAAACTTAATAAGTAAATGTCAACCTGCGCGCGCATTACTGATTTGGCCGCCATTTTCCGCAAATGTTTGTTGACGTTTTCGCTGTGTGGTTGATTATTATCAAAAAAAAAATTGTTTTTTCCTCGCAAGTGTGACGAAAACAGTCGTATGGAACTCTTGTGCTATTAGTCATTACGCTCTCGGCTTCCTTATCGCGCTCGCCTGCGGCTCGCGCGCATAATACCGCCTCTAGTGTAATGACCAACATAGCACACTCGTATCATAATGTACTATTTCATCACACTTGCTCGTAAAGTAGATCTTATTACATCGCTTTTAGGCTCATAATCCAAGCTATTATACACGCGTGCTTTTTACTTTACATTACGGCACTTGTACTATAATAGGTATAACCCGGTAAAGTCAAGTTTGTACGTGACTGCAATTAGACGTACGTGTACGAAGCACTCTTAATATAGCCGGGTAATACTTACAGTTTTTTTGTAATACCAACAAAGAGTTCTTATGCCGCTGAAGTAAATGTCAACCTGCGCGCGCATTACTGATTTGGGCGCCATTTTCCGCAAATGTTTGTTGACGTTTTCGCTGTGTGGTTGATTATTATCAAAAAAAATGTTTTTTTCCTCGCAAGTGTGACGAAAACAGTCGTATGGAACTCTTGTGCTATTAGTCATTACGCTCTCGGCTTTCTTATCGCGCTCGCCTGCGGCTCGCGCGCATAATACCGCCTCTAGTGTAATGACCAACATAGCACACTCGTATCATAATGTACTATTATGACATTATTATAAATTTTAACTTCATTTTTTTTAAATCTTATTGTTACTCTCAATTTATAATTTATAATTCTTAATTTAATTCAATTGTGTTTAATTTTAGTAGGTTAAATTTATTATTTCAATTGTTACATTTATTCATTTTTGTTCCTGCATAACATTATGTGAACATTGTAAGTGACTTGCCCAGTGTAACAATTATGTTATAAGGCCAATAAAGCATTCTATTCTATTCTATAAAAAAGGTCTCAGGCGAATCCAAGTCTGTTATATTCAGATAATTTATACTTAGTTTAAATACGATACCTACAAAAAAAAAGTGACAATTATTTCGTAAATAATTTTGATACGATTTATAATTATGTACGTACAAATAATAGTTATTAATTTTCATATCATATTGTAAAGTTAAGCCTAGACTTTTTAATGTAAAATGTTTTAGAATCAAAACGACGGGATAATATCGACGTAGCCAAAATTGAAAGTATCTTCTAAAAGACTGATTATTTAATGATTATTTTAAATTTAACTTGTAAATCCTCGATTTACCTAGAGAAATGTGTATAAATTTGAAATATATTGATTAAAATTAATGTTAGAAATTTATGAGTGTTGTTTTATTTATAAATTAAGTGGTTCTAACATAAAATGAAATAAAAAAATCTTTAATTTATTAATTACAAGTTGCAGTCTCGTTGTTCCATTGTTGTTTTCCTGTTAATAAAATGGTAGAGTTGGGATGATAGCATGAAAACACAATAATAAATAAGTCACGTTTAATATGATAATAACATCAAGTAAAGAAGACAAAACTTATCAGCAGACTAAAAAAATGTTGTTCCCCACTCATCCTATGACGTCTCATCCTTCGTATTATTTTTTCTTAACCGATTTCTTCTCTCGGTACCTACTGCAGGGCGATAGAGGGTAGGAGGCTAGAAGGTTGGGGTAGTTGGCAAGTCCAGGCAATTCGAATCCACTGCTCAAACGGATAAGTCTTTCTACTATAAGTGTGACCATGATGTTCTCATGTAAAGTGAATAGAAAATAAATGATAATCTATTAAATGTACTAGCTTATATCTGAATATATAATATTAAGAAAGACAATTCATCCCACAACCATTTTATTCCCTTAAATGCTTTTTGTATTTTTAACTCGTCCGTCTTCATATAATTTTTTCTTAACTTAAACGAATGTTACTCTCAACTCGACCCACAGCTATTTTATAATTTTTGATTACTCTTAACTCATCCTTTTTGTATTCTGAACTCATCCGACATTAACATTTTTATAAATACCACAGTTGTACTTACCTAGTAAGTACCTACTGCTTGCAAAATAACCATTACAAACTTCTTTTATTATGAAAACTGACGTGGTTTTGACACATTTTTGTTTTATTTATACGGGAATACTCACGTTTAATTAAATCGGATACTCCGACTATAGTTTCGATCACATCCGGTGACCTTTTTCAAAGAGTGAAAACAGAGCCCGACGCGCGTGCAGCTGCGTCCTGCTTTGCCTACTAAGCTTTGCTGTACTATAGTCGGAGTATCCGATTTAATTAAACGTGAGTATTCCCGTATAAATAAAACAAAAATATTACAAACTTCCTTTATCATAGAAAGTTTAATTTGGAAAAAGATACCTTAGCTTGCCGCGAGGCAGTATCATTGTTTAACCAGCACACACGAGTAAGTTTTCAACTGAACACTGAAATTGGAATCCTTATCAATCCACACCCGCGCTCTAGAATGGAACCTTCCAGAACAATAAATCTCCAAACCTTCTCAAATTAGGTCATCGATTCCGACAGATCCAATTTCACGCTCGACCGGACTCGCGCGAATAAAAAATTGTTTTGTTTGAGTTAGTTATTGGGAATCATCTGGCGCAATGAATAGTTATATCGCACCTCCAATGGAATAGGATAGGGTTACAATTCAAATAGTCGAAATTTTTAAGAGAATAGGCGTGTGGTCTAATGTTTAATTTATGACAAATAATAGCCTTAGTGATGAATACAACTAAATACATTACACATACTGAAAAAATAACTTGTATTGGCTGATAAATCTCTGAGATATGAGCGTTTAAAGTTTTAGGTGGGGATAGAGAGGGGATGCTCTATCCCTTTCTCGCAAAGCACGTGTTAGTATAGCATTTGTATGCCGCGCCTGAGGCTTGACGTCATAGCTCAGTATAGCGCGCTCTCTGTCTAGCTTGAAATTAAAATATTGTAGAACTTATGCATTTTAGAATTATTTTAAATTTTGTTTTCGTTGATAGGTTCTGTTGATGATCAGCTTTATTAAGAGCTAATAAAAAAATTGTAGTCATCATGCCTAGTTGCATGATTATACGACAGGTATACAATGTGTGTGTGTGTGTACTATGGACCCAACCCTGAAATAGCGAAAAAAAAACAGCTGATCCATACAAAATGTTCATTGACCTTGGACATTTTATACATACCAGAAGTTATATTCGCGCCATCAAAATCATGACGTTTCTTTGTTTAGTTAAAATATATCCTCTAGAATAAAACCAGATTATACAAACACACTTAAAATTAATGCCGATCTGCCTCAGTAAACTCTGAGACCACTCATATCAGTCAATAACGTAATTAGTTTAAAATCATACTCGAATATCCTCAATGACATTAAAACAGTCGGGTCATTACCCTCGATGACATTTTGTAGGTATGACATTGTTGTTGATCCTACCAAGTGTCTAAGTAATAAAGTACTTAAGTAATAAACGTGATGCACTATATTAGTTTATACTTAGGTACTTTTCCTGTTAGAAAAATAGGGGAAATTGGGTAAATATTGGCGATCACAAGGCAGATATATTATTATGTTTTTTTTGTAAAATGAACATCAAATATTTTCATTAGATACTATCGTCTAAGTAGTCTTTGTAGTTTGTGGTAGATAAAGGCTTATGCCTAAAAAAATTCTTTTTTTTTGTTCTCTGATAAGTATCATATTATCTTTCCTGATACTATTATTTGACTTGTTGCAAAGTACTCCATTCCTTTGTTATAAAAAGATAAGAATCCCATACATTTATGCTCAAACTACTTCATAGAATTTTAATATACCTATTTACTACTTACGATTAATATCTTTACCTACTTCAAATAAAATATGTTTAATAATTGCTTAAAAGAGAAAGCAGGCAGGACATAACCATGTATGAAGCACGCATTTTGATTATAAACATCACATACATCACCATAGCATAAATCCTTCTAATATAATGAATATAACCTTTGTTATAAAATATCTTCCATGACTTCCATCGTCACTTCAACTTCTATATTTTTATATAACCGATTTTTTATTTAACTATATAATGTGGTCGATTCTGACGGTTTTAGTTGACAGTTCTCAACTAATTAAAATATTGCTGTCACTTTTTTACTAGGCATGTTAGCTAAGGACAGCTATACTAACTAAAGGACAGCTATGATTTAATTAGTTTAGTTCTGTCAACTTAAACCTTCAGAATTGACCACAATATATATATATATATAGTGTGGTCAATTCTGAAGGTTCCGGTATATATATATATATATATATATACATATATATATATATATATACTCTGTACCTATATATTTTTTTTATGTTTAACCACCGTATGTGGACCGATTTAAAATAAAGCTTTCAAGTACGAGTACTTGCGACTCGGATAACGAGGGTTCCGTATACCACCAAAGGTACAATGGAAATCCGCGATAGTATCTAACGAATATTCTATGAAAACAACCGGCTATCTATTATGATTTACGAGATATACGTCGTTATAGATCAAAAACAGACGAACTAACATAATTATAAACAAACAGAGACGGATTGCTTAGTCATAGGGTACAGTTGTTAAAAAATAACTATATAAAAACTAAATACCTAGTAAGTATAATATTTTCTCCCATTATTTGGCCACTGGCATCGCGCAAAGAGTGGCCTTATTCGGGTCTTCTAAGGTGCGAGAACTCGGGCAACGAGGACACGACAGTACGTGCGACATGGTCTGCACAGGGGCTCCGCAGTCACTCTGTGCTTTCCCGGCATCTACTCTTGTGGAGCGATGGACTCCCCCAAGTCCAGCAAGGATGCCGCCGCCCCTGTTATGGGGTTGGAGGAAAGTGTGGAAGATCCTCCAGTTCTCCGACACCGCATTGGAAGATCAGAGATGACCTCCCGTTTCGCTCGGCCGTTTCCTTCTGGAACATGATCCTGGGGAACTCACTCGTTGGATGACGGGTTCCTCCGAACCCACCGCCCGGATCGCCATTCGACCTAACCTTACATAACTCCAGCATTGGATTTTAAACGATTTTAACATAATGATATGACTCACTCATCAGCCAGAAGACGTCGACTGCTGGACGAAGGCTACCCCCTTAATAGGGAGGAGTTGCCATAATCCCCACGCTTGGCAGGCAAGAACTAACTAAGAGGACGCTGCTGCCCGTTCTCTAGTGGTTCTGGATGCAGTTTTAGGACATACCCAGGTCCAACAGAATGATTTCCTTAGTACTAAATAAAAAATGAATAAAGGGTTAGGACATTTCCTATTCCTACGACCTACGTAGATGAAGTTGTAGTACAAATTAACAAATTTCACATTCGTCCATAAATCAAATGTCTTATGCCTTTGTTTAATACATTTATTATGGACTTAATGCCCGTAAACTTGACTGGTGTTGCCCAAGTCTTAGATTTTTTATATCATGTTTATTCGGACCATTACTGGTTGAGCTTAACTGTTTAGGTTTTTTTTTGGTTGCTTGTTTAGGATATCACTTAATACGAGGGGCGTTAAATAAAAAGTGAGAATGAGTATGTTGCCGGTAACTGTTATTAAATATTATTTTATTTTTCGATATAGTCACCTTTTAGCGTAATACACTTGGAATATTTTTTTCTATGCTTAAAATTCCTATCTCAAAAAACTCTTCATCCTGAGCACCTAAAAACTCCTGTACTGCAGCGACTACTGCTTCATCATTTTCGAACCTCTGTCCTCTCAGAGACTCTTTCAACCTCGGAAATAGACAGAAATCACTAGGGGCAAGGTCTGGTGAATATGGAGGATGCTCATGTATTTCGAAGCCAGCATCACGAATTGATTTCCATAGCAACTGCGGACTTGTGATCCGGGGCATTATCATGATGGAACAAAACAATTTTTGCTAGGTTGCCTCGCCGTTTCTCGCGTATTTCGTTACGCAATTTTTTATTTGTTATTCATACAAAGAGCTCGTTACAGTAGTTCCATGATCAAGATATTTTATCATGACCACCCCTTTACTATCCCAGAAAAGAGAGCCCATGATATATCCGGTGGAATGACTCGCCTTAAATTTCTTAGGAGTTGGAGATGATGGTATTTTCCAAGTCTTCGATTGTAATTTTGTTTCAAGATCGTAATGGTGAAGCCATGTTTAATCAATTGTTATGAATCGAGACAAAAAATGATCAGAATCTTGTGGTAACATTTCCAATGAAGCTCGAGAAATGTTCAGCCTGGTTTGTTTTTGTGCACCGGTAAGCATTCTGGGGACCCAGCGCGCGGATACATTTTTCATCCCCAAGCGTTCGTGTAAAATGCTATGCACAATACCAGTCGAAATCTTTGTTTCATCGTCGGCTATAAAACGTACCGTGAAACGACGATCTGCTAAAACAATGTTCTCGACTTTTTTACCATTTCTTCGGTCACTACCGTTATGGTGCGGCCCGGGCGAGGGTCATCTTTGGTGGATGTTCTTCCACGTTTAAATTCGGCACACCAACGAGCAACTGTAGAATATGGTGGTGCATTTGCTCCTAAAGTATCCTGCAAGTCTTGATTAGTTTGTCCCGTAGTGAATTTTTTCATGCACAGATACTTAATAACCGCACGTAATTTTTTTTTCCATTTTCGACAACACTCTACGACAGACTGCAAACAAAAGACTTCAATTTTTTAAAAACAAAAGATATTATAATTATTTCCTTTTTTTAAATCTTATATATATTCCAGCTTTCTTTACCAGTCTTTACCATCTTTACCAGCCAGTATTTACTTTTTTCGGTTCCAAAGAGTTTCTACCTCATTCTCACTTTATAATGAACGCTCTACGTATGTTCATTAGCAAATATATAGTCAAAAAAAAAGTTTGCTGCAATAACTATGAAGAGCATTGAAAGAAAAAAATGGGCTTTAATATTTGGATCTCTCTCAAAATTTATCGGTTTGGACTCCTTAAATAAGTATTTTATCGAAGTTCGTAAAGGCACTTCAAATAAATCATTATCGCTGGACCGCTTCTGTCCGATTATCCTTAAAGTACCTACGTTTTTTGTTTATCTTTGAAAAATGTGCATCAAAAATGTATTTAAACGCATTTACGCGCAACACAAATCGCAGTCGTAAAGATGAGTTTTTCCAATAAAGTAGTGCTAGTGACCGGTGGAGGTTCCGGTATAGGAGCTGCTATTGCCAAATCTTTTGCCAAGGAAGGTGCCGACGTCGCTATCGTTGACATAAATGAGACAGGGCTCAACAATGTCTCCGAAGAAATAAGCAAAATCGGTAAAAACCCACTCAAAGTGAAAGCCGACGTTAGCAAAGTGGAAACTGTCAAAGAAAGCATCAAGAAAACTATCTACAAATATGGGAAATTGGATATCGTAGTAAATTGTGCAGGAATAGCATTGAGAGCTGAAATCTTAGATGAAAACCTACCGGAGATTTATGACAAAGTAATGAATAGTAATCTACGATCGATGGTTCTGATGACTCATTTTGCGGCACCTCACCTTATTGAAACTAAAGGAAACATAGTGAACATATCGAGCGCTGCCGGAACGTCTACAATAAGTGGAATGCAATTAGGTTGGGCACCATATTGCACATCAAAAGCCGGAGTGGAACATTTTTCTCGCGTATCTGCTTTGGAATTGGCTGATAAAGGAGTGAGAGTGAACGTGATTAGCCCTGGACCTGTTAATACTACAATTAATCAAAGTGCTGGCATTACTGACTGGGGTCCTGCGGTTGCCCTTACTGCTCTGAACGTACTGATTGAACCTGAGGAAATCGCAGAAATGGTACTGTATTTGGCGAGTAATAAAGCAAGAACCATCACAGGCAGCAACTTTGTGGTAGACGGCGGATTATTATTGAAAATGTAGGAGATAATTATAAAGAAAAAATCTCGGAACAAGTGAAGATTACATTTTGTTTTATTTATACGGGAATACGTTTAATTAAATCGGATACTCGGACTATAGTGCAAGATAGTGCTGTAGTGTGGTGCTAAGTAAAAAATTATCTGGTGTCGGAATAACGTGTTTTATTTTTCTTATTTCATTTATGATCATCGGCTCCTAACGTCTTCTTACCAAGATCACAAAGCGCTAAAGCACTAAGATTGGATTGCAATGTGGTCGATTCTGGCGGTTTTAGTTAACAGTTCTAAACTAACTAAAGTATTGCTCTCCTTAGCTAACATGCCTAGTAAAAAAATTACAGCAATACTTTAGTTGGTTTAGAAATATCAACTAAAACCGCCAGAATCTACCACAATGAATACCTACCTACCATGCGCATGAATTTCAAATAAGTAATTAGGTTTTGATATGGAAAAAGCTATACATTAAATGAATTATCGTTAATTGAGCGTTTATTAACAAGATACAAAAAAATACATGCAACAAATGCGAGCTTTTACTAAAAGAGAATATATATAATTGACGTTCTGGGCCTTGTTTATAAAGCTACAAGTCTTGTACGTACTTATAGCGAAAAACTGGCAACACCGCAAAAAATATTGAGTACGGCGTTTTCTAAAGCTACAAGACAACCACAGAACAAACTACAAGTACAAACACTTGTATCTAAGATAAAGACAAACCATCTACCTGTAGCTGGTAACTTGTAGTTACTGGTGCAAGAAGCTAGTACAATTGTAAACTTGTACTTGTAGCTTTATAAAACAGGGCCCGGGGACAGTATTTTTTAAAAATATTATTATATTTATTAAATAATTTTAAATACCAAGTTTGTCGATCATGAAACTGAAGCAGCGAAAGATATTGGGTATCAGGAACGGATAAGCTAGAAATATAACAGTCACTGTCTACCCCGAGAGGACGCAATAAAAACTATTGAAATTCAAACCTACCTTCACGCCTATCTACCTTATACATTACCTACGACTCGGTACGGTTTTATACCTAGGTGTCATCATCATCATCTGCCAAATGAAGTCCCCTGCTGGACGAAGGCCTCCCCCTTAAAAGGCAGGGTTATGTACCTAGGTTTGATGCTCCTAAATCTAAATGTTACCGTATTTACGTTATAGATAAAAAATAGGAATACGTATAATATGGGTAGAATGCACTGGTTGAAGACGTTCGTCTTGAGACTTGCAGGATGGACGACGAGCAGACTTGACGTAGTTTCCTGAAAGATGCCCAGCCCAGCTATATTTTTTACTTGGCCTGGCTTTCAAAACTATTAACAAAAGTAGATTAATAGATCAGTGATAAAACTACATGAATCCGGGTTCCGAGCGCGAAGCAGGAGGGGTATCGCATTCCGCCAAGGTGCACAGATGTTTTGACCGGGATGTATTTAGAAACGCGAAAGAAAGTCACCGACATAGCTCGCAGGGTTTACAAGTTGAAGTGGCAAGCAAGCAATGGGCGCCACATCGCTCGAAGAACTGATAACCGATGGGGAAGAAAGGTTCTTGAGTGGTGACCACGTACCGGAAGACGCAGGTGGTTGGACCGACGGTATTGTGAAAGTCGCGGGCAACCGGTGGATGCATATGACAGGTTGTCGTACACTGTGACGGTCTAAGGGGGAGGCCTTCGTTCAACAGTGGACGTCTCCGGGCTGATGATAATACTTACAAACGCCGATCTGCCCCAGTAGACTAGAAGAACTTTGCTTCACTCAATCGACAATGTAAATAGTACTTTGCAGCGAACCGAGACCTCGCGACCCTCATATCTTCCAAGCCACTTTTGACCAATTTGTCAATTTGGCTGATATTGAATTTGCATGAACTGCTTGCGCACAACATTTCTTAAAGATTGAATCAACGGTTCGCAAGTTATAGTCAATCAAATATAAATACCAAAATTGTTTTTCTGTTCATTTCTAGTGGTTTTACAATGGACTTCCGCAAAGTAACGCCTGAATTAATCACAAATATAAGTAGTACATACAAAGCCAATTTCTCCCCTTAGACTTGAAGACCTATGCTTCGCTTAGTCAAGTAGTATTATTAGGTACTTATTTGTATATCCTCAATGACATGTCATTATCCTCGATGACACAGTGTTGTTGAACCAAGTGTTGAGCAGATAAAGAATGCGATGCACAATATAATTTTTATTTATCTGCTAGAGAATAGGGGAAATGGGGCATTGGCAATCACTTAAAAGAAGAAACAACACAATTTTTAGAAAAAAAAAATTAAATTTTAAATTAATAATGTCCTTGTACCTACGGTCAAAACATCCCATGCGTTTAGGAAAATCAATTTATTTTGGGCTTAATTCGTATTGTGTAGTACGCCTTTGAGTTCTTTTAAATCATGTTTGTTGGGAATCATAACTGATTGAGATAAACAGGTTAGGTTTTTTTTAGTTGGTTGTTTGATTAGGGTTTACTTAAGGCCCGGTTGTAGCAAGGTACCTTACCATGCTACAACCAAGTAAAGACAAGTAAGTAAACGATAGGCGCGAGCGAGAGAGATGAGAAGACACGAGCGCTTGAATTGCTAAATTTGGTAGGTTTTTCTTAGTTTTGAAAAATATAACAAATAAAATATTATAATCTTAACAATAAAAAAACTAAATAAACAGTATTATTATTTATTATTATAGTATTAGTATTATTATATCTATTAGTATACATTTTACGTGATTTCATAATTTATTTTCTTAGTTCTAGCTAATCGAAATGACGATTTAGTGCCTACTTTGTTTTTTTTTCTATCGAGCCAAACATTTAAAATCGCGTATTCTAAAAGAAAAAAGGCTAAAATATAGGACCAGTTTCAATAAAAATAAAAATAAATTTGATATCGGATAATTTGGATTTTTCCCACTTAAAAAAAAAACTAAATTGCTACAAGCCCGCCTTAAATCTAAGACTTAAATGTTAGGTATCAAATAAATAGGTAAAAAAAATTACTGCGATAGCGTTGACTAGAAATGCAAGAAAACTAGTGGGCTTAAGCATTTGGATTGTCTCTAGAGTTTCATTGGTCTGTTTTATTTGTTTTTTTAGGTTAGCGGATAAAGAGTAAAGTAAGAGTAATTTATTTTGTTGTGGTTTATAAAAGTAGATCCTCATAATAAAAAAAGGTTAACATCATAATCGCTTTACCGCCACTGCCTAACTTTCCCATAACTAAAATTTTTGTTTATCATTGAAAAAGGTGCTAAAAAGGTATTTAAACGTGTTACAAAAATTACAGTCATAAAGATGAGTTTCTGCAATAAAGTAGTGCTAGTGACAGGTGGCGGTTCCGGTATAGGAGCTGCTGTTGCCAAATCCTTCGCCAAAGAAGGGGCCAACGTCGCCATTATTGACATAAATGAGACAGGACTGAATAATGTATCTGAACAAATACGCAAAATCGGCAAAAAAACACTCACAGATAGTTCTTTGCTCACAGTAAAAGCTGACGTTGGTAAAGTGGAAGCTGTCAAAGAAAGCATCAAGAAAACCATTGACAAATATCGGAAATTGGATATCGTAGTAAATTGTGCCGGAATAGGATTAACAGCTAACATCTTAGATGAAAACCTACCGGAGATATACGACAAAGTGATGAATGCTAATCTGAAGTCTATTGTTCTGATGACACACTTTGCGGCACCTCACCTTATTGAAACTAAAGGGAACATAGTGAATATATCGAGCATTGCCGGAAAGTCTACAATAAGTGGAATGGGGTCTGGTTTGGCAGCATATTGCACGTCTAAAGCTGGAGTGGACCATTTCTCTCGAGTATCTGCTTTGGAACTGGCTGATAAAGGAGTGAGAGTGAATGTTATTAGCCCTGGACCCGTCAATACTTCAATTATAGAATGTACTGGTACCACCGACTGGAGTCCTATCGTGGCTCGAACTGCTTTGAAGGTACTGATTCAACCAGAGGAAATCGCAAATATGGTTCTATACTTGGCGAGTGATAAAGCAGGAATCATCACCGGCAGCAACTTTGTGGTAGACAGTGGAATGTCATTGAATATGTAGGAGATTATAATTATGGAGAACAAACCCCTGCACAATGCACACACTGTAGTTTTAGCAAGATGTTCAAGTAATCATTTTTTTAATGTTTCCACTTCCGTAGCATGTTTTTTTATGAACGTCAATAAAATCACCAATCTGGTGCTGGTATTTTTTTTAAATTGTCTGATTGGTTTGCGAATAACCGCCATCACGCCTGATGCAGCCTACGATGGAGCACGTTTGCCCATAAGAAACCAATTCACTCGGGACTTGAAGACACCCAGATTGTATCTAACAGAAAACAACCATTCCGGAAGCGCATTGGAAGTAAGGATAGGAAGTGCTTAGCGGTTTGCACAATGAAAGTGGAATCAAACTGTTTCGTTCGTGTTTTAGGAACATCAACCATGAAACGATGCCTCTTTTTCGAGCTTCTGGCCGACCTTCCGATGGTAGAATGGACAGGGGTGAAGAAGATCAAACAGATCAGAATTTTAGGCGGCACCTAATGTCTTGATACAATAATTCATTAATGATTATTTTAAGTCATACAATGCTATCGATTATAGGTATAAACATCTATAATAAATAAGGGAAAGAGAAGATTAGAAATTACTGGGCATAACAGATTTCACATATAATATCACCGGGTGACGAGCGCAGTGCAGTGCAGGATTGTATTCGCAAGCTTACAATTCTGGCACTGCATCTGTTAGTGACAGGCGTGACGGCGTGGCTCTTACCACCAGGCAAACGTCTTGCTCGTCTCGTCACTTAAAATAATATAAAAAAAATGACACATCACATTTTTGTCAAAAAAAATGCTATGGGCAGGCGTGACGCTTACCACCAGGCGACCGTCTCGCTCGTCTCGTCGCTCAATTCAATAAAAATAAAAATATATTTTTTATCTTATCCAGGAAACCGCTGTCGATGGGAATAGTTTCCAAAACACTGACCCCATTGCCAGGTTGTACTTACTCAACTTTTGTGCAAGGTAGAGGCTACCATTTTAGTCACGTGTAGCGTTCATTAGATTAGTTGTACCAATTTTTTTTCCATTCTCATGAATTGTATTGTCTGAAATATTTTTGGATTCTAAAGGTTGATTCTCTGGTCCCGTTTTTTTGACATTTTACTAGATGTCGTTTCGTGAAACGATGTATCACTAGATGTCGTTTCGTGAAACGATGTATCACTAGATGTCGTTTCGTGAAATGATGTATCACTAGATGTCGTTTCGTGAAACGATGTATCACTAGATGTCGTTTCGTGAAACGATGTATCACTAGATGTCGTTTCGTGAAACGATGTATCACTAGATGTCGTTTCGTGAAACGATGTGTAGCGACACATTACTGCACATGCATTGCATTTCGCTGACATTAGGGAATGCAATGTATGGAGCGAGCTCGGTACCTCAGTCACCTCCCGCCGGGCATGGTATTCGCTAGTATTCACTAGTATTCGCTTGTGTATTAGCTTGTTTAGTTGCAATAAAATAAAACCACTGATTTGGACTGAAGTATTTTATTTAGCCACTCGTATATTAGTGGTTAGATAGTGACAATTATTTAAAGTGGTAAAGTGGTGACCCCGCAATTTTCGGGGGGGTGGCTCACTTTTTAAACAATACCGTGCCCGTGCATTTATTGTTAGTGGACAAAATTGACTTGGTAGTGAATTTGACGGTGAAATAAAATGCTGCCACAACCGGTACCGCAGGGCCCTGCGCCCGGACCAACGTCATTTGGCCCGGCGCCGCCTGGACCACTTGTACCGGGCGTGGCACTGCTGCCGCCACCGCCGCCAGCTGAGATCAAAGAAGAAAGTTTCTCGCAGATGGCAGCCATTTCCGTTACATCCCGAGTACCAGAGTTTTGGGTGGACCACCCAAGGCTCTGGTTCCTCCAGATAGAGGCTGTGCTGGCCCCCCAGAAGCTTGGAGACGAGGCCAGGTACAATCTGGTAATTACAAAACTTTCCAAAGAGGTAATACAGCAAGTTACCGACATGTTAATGAGTCCACCCGACAACAATAAATACGAATCTTTGAAGTCCCGACTCCTCACCATATACGAAGAGTCGGAGACCCGTCAATTACAGAAATTGATCTCTGAAATGGAGCTTGGGGATCAGAAGCCTTCCCAACTACTTCGACGAATGAAGGACCTGGCGCGAGGACGAGTCCCTGATGATACACTTAAGATTTTATGGCAAGGTCATTTGCCACCGGCCGTTCGAGGGATTATTGCAGTCACGGAGACCAGCGAATTGGACGTCCTGGCCCGTATTGCAGACAAGGTAGTGGAAACGAGCGCCGTGTCCTGTGTGTCGGCGATCAGAGCCGCCGGGACGAGCGCTGAATCCAACGTTTCTTCATCTACCCAAGCCATTACTCGTATATCGGAAATCCGGAAGATGAATCAGCGTATTGACGACTTGGCGAGGCAGCATAGGACGAGTTCTCCAGCTAGTTCGAGGCGCCCCCAGTCTCGAGGACGCAGCCAGACGCGGAGTGCTACGCCGGGGCCGTCGGGTAACACCCGGGACCAGGCGAGGATTAGACGCCCAGATTGGCAATGCTTTTATCATTTTAGGTACAAGGACAAGGCACACAAGTGCATACCCCCCTGCAGCTATAGCTCGGGAAACTAGCGGAGGTGCAGGTGGGGAAGACGACCTCGATTCCATGTACCAATAGACTTTGTGTTACCGATCGGTCGTCGGGTTTGCGGTTTCTTATCGATACTGGTGCAAATGTTTCTGTGGTACCCGCGCAAAGGTCCTTTAAAAGTTTTAGTGCTTGTGTCGGTTACAAACTATACGCCGCTAACGGTACCGAAATAAAGACATACGGAGTGAAGACGTTAACCCTCGATCTAGGAATGCGTCGACCATTCCGCTGGACTTTTATATTGGCGGCGGTAAATCAACCAATTATAGGCGCGGATTTTTTAGCGCATCATAAACTTTTAGTAGACCTAAGTAACCGTAAATTAATTGATCAGGTAACCCATCTAAATAGTGTAGGTTCTATAATAACGTGTAATCAACCTACTCTGAGCACTGTGGATGTAGCTCATCCATATTTTGATCTTTTGTCTAGGTATCCTGACTTAACAAAACTTGTTTCTTTTAAGAACACACCTAAGCATGCTGTTATGCACTATATAGAGACGACCGGGCCGCCTGTGCATGCACGTGCTCGCCCGCTGCCTCCCGATAGGTACATGAAGGTCAGTGAAGAATTCCGTATAATGCAGGAATTGGGAATTTGTCGACCATCGAAAAGTCCGTGGTCGAGCCCACTTCATGTTGTTCCGAAAAAGAATGGAGAAATCCGTCCTTGTGGAGATTACCGACGTCTGAATACCGTGACCAAACCGGACAGATACCCAATTCCCCGTTTACATGATTTTACTTATATCTTGACGAATAAGACCATGTTTAGTAAAATCGACGTAAATCGTGCCTATCACTGTATTCCAGTAGCTCCGGAAGATATTGAAAAAACTGCGATTATTACGCCTTTCGGACTATTCGAATTTCCGAGAATGTCTTTCGGATTGCGTAATGCTGCGCAGTCTTTTCAGCGCTTCATGAACAAATCTGTGCTACAGGGCTTAGGCGTTCAGAGGGATGATGGTACTTTCGAACCCAGCTCGAATTTCATCTTTTGCTATTTGGATGACGTCATTGTTGCCAGTGAATGTACCGAACGGCATGAAAGTCATCTAGAAGCCTTGTTTAAGCGATTAGATGAGTTCGGCATTTCGATTAATCTGGCTAAATGTTATTTTGGTCAATCGCAATTGGAATTCCTAGGGCATGATGTGACTATAGATGGAATTAAGCCTTCGAATGATAAAATTAAGGCCATCAACGATTTTCCGCAACCGACAACAGTAGCTCAACTCAGACGTTTTGTCGGTATGGTTAATTTTTATCGCCCACATATGCCTAACGCTATGACCTACCAGGCCGAGCTCATAAAGCATATTGCTGGGGCGAAGAAAAACGACAAGTCAGTAATTAACTGGACGGATTCGGTTATAGAAGCATTCCAGAAATGTAAGGAGAGCCTTCAGAATGCTCTAATCTTGTCATATCCAGTAGCAGAGTCGCCTTTAGCATTAATGACGGACTCTTCTAATACTTGTGTAGGAGCGGTTTTGCAACAGTTAGTCGACGGTCATTGGAAGCCACTAGGTTATTTTTCGCGGAAGCTTACGGAAACACAGATGAAGTATAGCACTTACGATCGTGAATTATTGGCAATTTACTTAGCCCTTATTCATTTTAGAAAGCAGTTCGAAGGATCTCCCCTTACTGTATATACTGATCATCGCCCGATTACTTTTGCTTTCACAAAAGCCACAAGCGAGAAAGAGACACCACGTAGGGCTAGGCAACTAATGTATATTAGCGAATTCACGACTGATATTCGATACATTGCAGGTGGTGAGAACTTAGTCGCTGATTCGCTTAGCAGAATAGAGACAATAACATGTCCAAGTAGCTTAAATTTCGACGAAATTGCTGTCGCACAGAGTGACGATGCGACATTAAGATTATTATTGTCTAACCATTCAACAATTGATTTGATCGTATTATTAATTTCATTGTCAAAGTTATCATCTTTTTTATCACATGTTATCAAAATCGATATATCGTCAGCAAATAGTGTACATTTATGTTCTGTGATATCAGGCAAGTCATTAATTAGTGAAACAAATAATTTGGGTCCCACGATACTACCCTGCGGAACCCCACATTTATTCTCTAGAAACGTTGATCGATCGTGGTGTATTTCGTAATTTTCCGTCAATTTAGAAACTTCTACACATTGCTCTCGATCTGATAAATATGATTTTATCCACTCTAAAGCAGGTCCTCGTATACCATAATTTTCTAATTTATCAAGGAGCAACGAATGTGGTACGAAATCGAAGGCTTTAGACATATCAACGAAAATTGCTACAGAGTCCTTCTTTTTATCTAAATTTAAGAGAATGTTCTTTACTAAGTGGAAAGCAGCAAGAGTGGTAGATTTCCCTTTTTGGAATCCATTCTGTTCTTCTTTTATTACGTCAAATTTGTTCCAGAATGTAGTTATTTTTTTAAGCATGGCCTTTTCAAAAATTTTGGACATTATTGGGATCAGTGTAATAGGTCTATAATTACTCATGTTAGTTTTATCTCCTTTTTTATAAAGTGGTTTAACGATAGATTTTTTTAGTATGCTTGGGAAAGTCCCGCTTTCAAATGAAAGATTAATAAAGTGTGTTAGTACAGGTACAATGGCATATATACTCTTCTTTAAAATATCAGTTCTTATATCGTCATATCCGACAGAATTTGTATTATTTAGAGACATAATTATGTTATGGACTTCTATACAGCTGACAGGGTTAAGAAAAATGCTGCTGTTTAATCGAAATTTATTAGTATTTTTCAGTGTTTTATTCGTTTTATTAGTTAGTTCAATTAGGTATCTATTAAATTCATTAGCTATTTCCTGCGAGTCACTTATTAATTTATTTCCTACATTTATGCTCTCGATGAAATTTTTATGTATATCCTTTTCCGTGTCATCATTTATCACTTTCCAAGCTGCTTTACATTTGTTTTGAGAGTTAGAGATAAGCTCATGATTAGAAATCTGTTGTGACCTATTTATACATCGACGCAACATTTTTGAGTAACTTTCATAATGACTCTTACTTTGTTTGGTTTTTTGTTTGTAAAAATTAAATCGCAACGCCCTTTTAGTTTGACAACTTCGGCGAAGGCCTTTAGTTACCCATTTGAGATCTCGCCTTCTCTGTGTGATTCTATACCTGAAGACTGGGAAGCATAAGTTATAGAATAAACGAAAGTCTTCGTGAAAACTGTCAAAAGCTGTATTCAAATCCGTCTGCAAATAGACATCATTGAAAGTCAAACAGTTTAGGCAGTCAAGAAATTTACTTATATTTTCTGAGCTATAATCTCGCTTGGTTATATAATACACTGTAGTTGGGAGTAAATTTTTTTTGCATGGTAAGCTAATCATCTGAGCAGTGTCATGATCAGAGAGGCCAAGTTTCAATACTTCACTAACACCTTCCTTAGAATTACTTATTACATGGTCGAGACATGCATTTAGCCTTGTGGGTTCTTTTATATGTAGAGTCAATCTATAGTTATTTAATAAGTCAATCAGATTTTTGACCACTATGTTTTCTTTCAGTGTATTTATGTTTATATCACCAACTATAACCAATGTCTTTTTACTTTTATGTAGTATCCTAAACAATACAGTCTCTAAATATTCAAAAAATTTGTCTACATTTGATTTTCCTCTTCTATATACACAAACTAGTAATAAATTTTGTTTAACTATATCTACACCGCAGCACTCAAATATACCATGACAAGCATAGTTTTTTAAATAACCTAATTCTTTATATTTTATACCATTTCTAATAAATATGCATGAACCTCCTCTAGATTTGTCTCTACAATAACTGGAACCTAATTCGTATCCTCTTATCTTAACTATATCTTGATTTCCCTCTTTAATATTAGATTCCGTAAAACATAAACAGTCAGGAAGTTTTTTTTGTAGCGATAAGTCTGATAGAGCAATTTCAAGATTTTCTGTTTTACTGTTCAGACCAGCTATGTTTTGATGCAGTATTCTATAATGTTGTATGCGGTTATGAACGAAAAAACGTATCAGGTGTTTTTCCGTTTGTGACTTTTTTAAATAATGTATTATAATAAAAAGGAATAGTACCTTTTTTCGGATTACCGTTTGTGACTGTGTTCGTGGAAGAGGTTGATGTGTTCCTACATTCTTTCTCTGGGGAGAAGTAGAAGGGGATGGTGCCACGTCGCGGCGCAACATTCACTACACCTGTAGAGTTTCTGCCCTCAAATCCATTTATATTAGTTTCCGCCTGAACATGTACATTTTTTAAACATCTGTACCCAACATTATTACTTAACCTTTTATTTACAACCTTAGGGAACACTGGTATGTCTATGGGAATCACCGGCAATAACATTTTAGAGTAACTATATGATGTATTTCTACACATAGTCACGTACATATCACCTTCATTATAACTATTTGTCATATTATATAATTTCAATATTTTTTTATGAATATTATTATTAGTATTAATGTCATTACAATTTCCATAAGTCAAATCAATAAAATTACAAGTCACATATTGAGCGCATATCATTTTCAATGAATGATTGAGCATTTTCTCATTTAAATATCGGTTATTTTTAACACTAAGCACAAAAATAATTCGGCTCTGCAGCAGTTTCAGAGTTGCCGATAGCTCTGTCAAAACTTTTGTAGGGTTCTTATCATGTTCTCCAACTGAAAGAACTACTACGTCGTCATATTGTATTTTGAAAATGTTACATGTTTTTAATATTTCTTCAGTAGTTGCTTGCGGTTTAATGAATGCAGTAACTTCATAATCATTTTGTGTAGCCAATTTGTGAGAGAGCCCCAAGCATTGTCGACCACCGATTATGTAAAGACGGTTTATATTTAGCTTTGATGCCGTGACGTCTATTTGCAAAGTCCCTTCGGTGACCGTTGTCTCTCGACTTTCTGTCAGGCGCTTCGGGGTGGGCGTTGTTATTTGGTGTTCTTCCTTGTGATCGATCTTGCATTCTCCCTTATTCAAAGTGTCCAATGGTGTTGAATTTTTGCTGATCTGATCTGATGGTGTAGAGAACCGTGTATTGTCTGCGATAATTCCCCTTGACTTTTTCCGACTATTTTGAACACTGTCACGTAAACCATGTCTTGGACTTTTACAGATTTCTTTAAGTGAGACAATTTGCTGATTTTTTTGTGTTATTACATTTTGTAGTTGGTTGTTTTCTAGTGTAAGATTGTCTATCTCATCATTAGCACTCTGTAATTTTTGTAGTAAATTTACATTTTCTTGTTTAAGAGTTTCTATTACATCAATATTAGATTCTAAATATTCAAGTCTAAATATCCTAAGCTTCTCATATGCAGTTCTGAATCAGCAGATTGCAATGATACATTTTGAACAGAGTCGTTGGAATTGGTTTTCATAAATAATCTTTTTGGTCTCATGGTGATATTGTTTACGAAGCTTTGGTCCATTTCCAATTAATGACTTAAATATCTTGGGATGTTTTTTTTTAAAAAAAAGACAACTTTATACACAGTGGGGTTTGAACCTGGTGTCGATAGATCTTCAGTCGAGTATACTACGGCTGAGCTATCATATCATATGATTGATACGTCAAAATACTTCATATTATAAGCGTTGTGAATTCCTATTCTTCCGTTGGTGATAAAATCGCTGACTGAAGATAATTATGTGGGTAATTTTGAATATTTATTCTGTGTCTATGTCAGATGACAATGGTTTGATTCAGTGAATTATGGCCCAAATACATGCTAAAATTGTTTAGAACTCACGGTTGTGTGTGCAATTGGTGTTTTGGTGCTTTTCTGAGGTATGTCAAGTTCGAGATAAGTTTTGGTTTATTAATATTCTCTGCTCGAGAAATTTTGTTAAATTGTCTTGTGTACAAAATTCTCCCATCATTAAAATCATGCTTTAAGTATATGTGTGTCTATTCGAGTAAGTATCCGTTTATCTAAACTCGCATTAAATCATAGCCTTCAAAGTACAACATAGTTCTCGCCGATTTGAGATATGAGTACACTCTGGTGCGACCGCAACTTGCAAACTACTACAATATAAAGTTTGTTTCAATTGTTCGTGTGATGTTACCATTTGTCTTCGATAGTAATCTGAAACGATATAATTATGTGCATATTTTTTATTAACTTACAATAAAAGCTGACTTGCGACAAAACAAAATAAATAAACCAAAATAACATTTTTGTTGTGGCTGATGACGTTCAACACGATTCAAAACAAATTATATTAAGAAAGGGACAGACGACTCCATCCCAAAATACTTTGAATGTTTATATTTCAGAACTTTACCAGCCGATTACAATTATTTTTTCGATGTAAACATCAGATTCAGCTAATCCTATTATTTTGAATAACTGACACACATATCTATTATATATCAAATAGTTGAACCTACTAATCATATAAAAAAAAATTATGTTTCAGCGGACTTCTCAATCAAAGAGATTCTGTCCCTAGAGAAACACAATAGGTACGTGCTTTGAGGTTCCGAAACAGAAGGTGAAGGAAAAATTAAATCCTTTTATTGCTTATAGATAACAAATGCAAATTTTTGAAAATAGTTGCTTCTTGTAGAATTCGGTTTTTTATCACATAATATAAGTTCACGCAAGGGCGGATGCAGCTTTTAAGTCAAAGGGGGGTCATATACCTCGTTGAGTCGAGGTCTAGTTAGGACAAGCTCCAATTCGATTACAACTAGAAAAACTATCAGTAGTCGACCTACACCTAGCCCAAGGGGGGGTCATGACCCTCATGACCAGATCGGACGGACCAGATCAGACGGATCCAGAGAGGATCAGCCCTTGTTCACTTGTCTGTAATAATGTGTACGTAGGAGTACAGTGGTTAAACAATATCATTACCTATAAGTACTTTAGTAAAGTCCATTACCTATACCTTAATACCTAAATTCATTAAAGCTTTTTAAACAAGTTTAATTCTTATATAACCCTATAATTACCTCAAAAAATGTATTAGAATAGATAGAGAAAAATTACAAAGAAAACTTCTACCACTATAATCAATCATTTGTAATTTTTAGTCGAACATCGATCAGCATTATTAGACACAGGCACGTTACTTTTCGAGACTTCGAGTGTCGTTAGTAGCACTCTCAACTCAACACCGTTCAGTTTGTCGGCAAACAAATAATTAATCCGCGGCGGCTATAGTTTAATTGCTTATTTGAGTTTGTCGTGTAGTTTGTCTGTATTTCTCTACAACATGACTTTGATTTAGGTGCTCAGTTTATTGGCATTTCTAGAAATTTCGCTATTAGTTTGTCGGGTTGTATATGTTACCGGCCAAACTCGATTTCAGGATAAACTAGTTTTGCCTAGGCTAAACTAATTCTTCCTACATGCAATAGGATAAACTGATATAGCCTTTTTTTTTTTTTTTTTTTTTTTTTTACGTTGGGAAATGCTCTTACGCATACCCTCCCGCCAGGGCGCAGGAGGGTTATGTCGGACTCGATGCCAGAGTGAGACTCGATGGCACCCATACCGACTAAAAACCCAACGGTGTTCCCACACTGCGCCTATTGTCGAGGTCACGGGTACGCTCTCGCATTCATCCGCGACCTCGACGGCGCTGCCCTTTCGGGCCCACCACGGGGAGCCGAAGCTCCTCCCGCACCGATGACGATGTGTCGGAACACCAGACACATCGTGCATCCACCTCGGAGGCCATGCCAGCGAGATGGGCGCCGGACGGCCCCACGTCCAACGCCCTGGCCTCCATGCGGCGGGTCAGGTGAGTGGCCCCGCCGCCTGCCACTTCGGCCGCTGGGAATGGGGAGCTCTGGCCCCTCTGGCCTGTCCCCATCCCGCAGCCCCACCACGACACACCCGGTGGGTGCCCCCTCAAGGAAAGCCCTTGATGAAGCCACCACCCGGCCGTCCCTCCTCGCTCTCCACTGTGCCCTCTGCTGATCAGAGGGACACGCGGAGAACCCTCATGTCCGGACCAGGTCCGAACCCTCAGTAAGGGCCCAGCCACCACCGTAGCCCTTGGGAATGGAGAGCTCTGGCCCCTCTGGCCTGTCTCCATCCCTCAGGCTCGTGCAGTGGCCTAGCCCCCACCACTGTGGCCGCTTTCGCGGCCCACCTCGGGTACCTCTTCGCTTCACCGTGGTCCCCCGCCCACGGCTACTAAGCCCCCCCGCCCCGACAAGGCGGGTACCCCCGGGGGGGAAACTGATATAGCCTAGGCTAAACTAGTTCGTCCTAAGCCCGATAGGATAAACCAGTTTAGCCTAGGCCAAACTAGTTTATCCTGATAGAAATACAAAGGTACTCTTAGGATAAACTGTTATGGTCTATAGTATAATATAAACATTATAAAATACCTAGAACGACATAATAAATAGGTAAATTGAATAAAATACAATTTAATTAAGGCTAAACTATGGTTTATCCTATCGGGCTTAGGACGAACTAGTTTAGTCTAGGCTATACCAGTTCATCCTATTGCATGCAGGAAGAATTAGTTTAGCCTAGGCAAAACCAGTTTATCCTGAAATCGGGTTTGGCCAGTAACATATATACATACCTATTTGTTATAATTTTATTAGTTTGTAGCGATAATTGCTCAGAAGCTGTTTTTTTGGATCACATGCCGTGGGTTACGAGTTCAAATTGCAACAATGAGATTGAGTTACGAATCTTGGGAACATAGCGGACTTTCTCAGAAGCGGATTTGCCCTTACGTCGACTTGGGAACAAAGTGGCCAGAAGTTAGGGGCAGTTAAAAACGGAACGCCAAGCAACGTTGACAAGAAGAGCTGGTACTTCCTACACGGGCTGAAGCGACGAAGGCTCCTAGTCCGCTTCTACCGTATTCTAAAGCCAATCGTATAGGTTTGCACTCAGAAGGAAACACTATCTATCTCCGTAATTCTTAATGCAGGAGACAAATATGGTTAGAGTAGTTTTTTAATCGAATCTGATTAGGTATATTTAGAATACGGAGTTGGATTTTTAATATTCGGCTAACTAGCTAAGCTAGTTAAGTATTACTATATTTTTGACCAGGCGTGTTTATCAGTGATATTATTATGTTAGATTACGATTCTTAAAATGTTATTCAGAAGTATCAGTCTTCACACTCTGTTTATATCGCCTTTAATATACGTAAAGGCTATTTATGTAGATTAAGTACGCGGAAATACTTACGCTACGCGTAACCTTATTAAATCTGATACAATTAAGTCTTCTCAAAAACTACGTTGATTAATTGATCAAAAATTCAAACTCAGATTCACGTTGGTCATGGAAGGATTTCGACGTTTTTGTATTGAACGTTCGGAGATAAATGGGTAAGAGTTTTTTTGTAAAAACAAAGTCTGAAAGTTCTGACGCGAAGAATGGGTGCTCAGTCTCGCATTTATATGTTCCTGAATAGGCTCATCATGTTCTTGCGGAGCTCCTTGCTACAGCGTCTCCTGGACCGACCTGAAGGGTCGTCTGCAGCAGTCGGCCAAGCAGCGGAAGAACAACAGATGCCGTTGCTCGAACAGACGGCCCAAGTGGCTGAAGATTAGGAGACGGACGGATGGACGCAAAAGGGGGAAGAAAGTTAAGGTATGTTTTTAAAACTGAACCAGTAAGAAAATATATGACCTCTTGCAGGACTTGAACCTGCGTACGAGCAATGTCTGGGTTTCCGTCCCAACTGCTTTGCCAATTAAGCTACCCAAAGTGTGGAAACACTTCATATGAAATATTCAAAGTTAAGTCACCTTTGGTAGTGAGATTATTATTATCTTTGGTACTTAGTCACTAATTTTATCTGTATTTATAGAGTTATTTCTATACCTACATGTCTATTTAAAGTCTATTTCGTAGTGGTTAGACCCTATTGCTTAGTCCGCATAGGGAAGAACCACACCTTTACCAGTTCTTCGACCGCCAAGCACTGAGCAAGTATAAAAGCTGTCACACACGATGAAGGTGCTATAATATTTCATGTTAGCTTAGAACACATTTCAATTTCGCTACTCATACAAAACAAAATTTTTTGATTCAAAAATGTATGGAGAGCGATATTTAATCTTAACATTAAATATTATAGCATCTTCGTCGTCTGTGACGGCCTTTACTGCATATTAATACATATTATATTATATATATTATATGATTCAACTAAAAGTTAAAAATATCGTAGTGTTATGATTTCAACTGACTTCCAAAAAATGAGTTATTTTATTTTATATTTTTTATGCGATTACTACTTTATATGATTAGCGGAATCATAAATTAATTTTGATGATTATTTTTTATGTTTGGTAGGTGATACTTTAGAGGTGGTCCCAAATCAATGTTATCAAAATCGGTTCATTAGTTTTTAAATCAAAATTACTGGAATAAATCAAACTAATTGGAAATATGAAGATGTCACACAGGTAGTCGAATTTGAAGTCGGTTGTTTAAAGTATTATTTCTTTCAGTTCGACGGTTGTTCCTGTACTCCACATATCTGCTGCAAGTCGATGCAACCAGAGTCATACAACTTGTCACCTATGCCTAAAAAAGTGTGTCGATTCACTGTGGATGCTTACTTTACTTAAAATTGAAATAACTCTGGTGAATTAAATATAATTCGCGTGTATTGATGTTTGGGACCTGGGTATGCCCTAAAACGGTATACAGAACCACCAGAGGACGGGCAGCAGCGTCTCTCGGTTAACGGTGGTGAGCATTCTCCGATCCACAAGCCGCCTGCCAAGCGTGGGGATTATGGCAACAGCTCCCTTTAGGGAGGCCTTCGTCCAGCAGTGGACGTCTTCCGCCTGTTGATGTGACTGCTGGCTATACAGTATAGACCTCTATAATTAGTATATTTATGCCATTTATCTCTGTCACATGCCATTTGTAACGAGTCCATTCAGTATTATATTTTTAAGTACCTATATTGTTAAATAATTTTTGCTTTCACATTTCTAATTATTTCTAATTTAAAATTTCAAGATCCAAAATTTCATTAGACCTAACATAATGCCAATAAAAGTGCGTCATACCTACGCAACGACGCGTACGATGGCGTAATTAAATGTAATAACGGTACGAAACGGAAGGGTGATTCGGCCTGTGACGTCATTAGGTAACTTTACATTACATCATATCCCGAACGAGTTCAAATGGGACTCTTTATATATTAAGACAATTTGGTAAAGTTAAGTCGATTTAGCTTGAAATTACTTACTTAATTTTAATAATTCAAGGCTACACCTATAATAGCATAAGCACGTAAGATTTCCACCATAGTCGCCCTGATGACGGTCTAATAGAATACGTAATATACCGGGTTGGGCGTAACGGTATACTAAACTGAAAGGATGTAATTGTACTCATCGTTGTGAACAACTTTAACTAGGATCCAAACCTGAATTCGCGCAAAAACAACAGATTTTTCTTTCTTGAATTCAGGGTTGGTCCCTCATGGGAAAAGTTGTTTACAATTATGACAATAAGTACACTGTTCTTCTTAAGGCTTATTAAAAAGAGAAACCTTTACCAGGTATTAAAATTGGAGGGGGCACAGCCTGTTTGATTTTAGGGGGCAATTGCCCCCCCCCCCTGCCCCCCACGTCCGCAGCCGCTGCTAAACTAACTAAGTAAAGTTGTTGTACAGTATACAAAAACCGAACAAACTATTATCAATAACAAATGCGAAAAACAAACTTATAAAACGGCTGAAAATATTCGCAATGAAGCCGAAAAACAATGGTTTGTTTTCACAATAAAAATAGTGAAAAGTTTGCATCTGATGGCCATTGTCCCCGATACAAAAGCTATGCGTACGATATGCTCATGAAATGTTGAGATAGTTTAAGTTGTGCGCTCACCATTGTCCCGTATTCACAGGGAAAGTTTATATTAAAGCTATTTTGTTTCAGTGTTTCTATTTATGTATTTAGCATAATCAATCTGTTAATAGTTACCCAGTTAGTCCACAAAGGGACGTTGGCCAAACTTCTAAAGGCGATTGGGGCGGATTATATCCACACGCCACGCCACACTGTACGACGACCTGCCATTTGCATCCACCGGTTGCCCGCGACTTTTACAATGTCGTCGGTCCACCTAGTGGGAGGTCGCGCCTACGCTGCGTCTTCCGGTTCGCGGTCGCCACTCAAGAACCATTCTTCCCCATCGGTTATCAGTTCGTTGAGCGATGTGGTCTGCCCATTGCCACTTCAATTTGCAAACCCTGCGAGCTATGTCAGTGAACTTGGTTCTTTGGCGAATTTCCTCTTCCGGATTTAATAGCGAAAAGTAACTCCGAGCTAGCACTCTCCATTGCCCGTTGCGTGACTTTAAGGTTCTCCTACACTCTGCGTTGACGATTTTACTTCTAATTTACCCCATATACCTAATATCCTACAAAACGTTAACCCTCTGTTCTAAATTATCTTTTTATGCAACAGTCGTGGCAACCTAATTGCTAGTTTCAGAATTAGGACATGCGGAATGCAGAGTTCGCGTTAGCAGCTGGCATTGCGAGTGCTCAGATTGCAGTTCTAAAATAAAAAGCGAATAGAGATGCATTTTGCACAGCTTTGATGAGTTTTTTATCTTGCTCGCTACATTTTGTGATGATAAAACTTTAGTACCTAGTACCTACCGTTATATATTTTAGTAAAATAACATCTTCTTCTGGTTATAAGTTTGCTAATGTTGTTATAATAATGTGCATGTTTTTAAAATAAGAGAAAGCACAAAATTGTTTGACTGCTTCAAAGGTTTTTAGAACGCTTTACTTAGAGGTTATAAACGCAAGTTACCCCGTAAATATATTAACCCGTCAATTGGTATTATCGTTGGGCTATTTTGTACAAGTTGGGAAAAACAAAAATACCAATTTCAGAAATCCATCTATTTCACGTAAGATGTGGCTTTATTATCGTGTAGTTTTGACCAGCGCATGGGCAAAAAAATAAATAAATTAGGTTATGATAATAAAAACGAAATAAGTTTCAATAGATGCGTGCACTGCGTCGGAATCGGAGCGTACGGAGCGACGGGCTTGTTGCTTTGTATTGATTTCTATGGTACTGTGTGCACTGTATCGGCAAATCCGTGCCACATATACCGGTATTTTTGGCGATGTCGTCATCCGCATTAGGTAATTAGTTATCAAGTTTTTTTAATTAGCAATCATACTCTAAGAAGATGCGTGTGTCGAGGTGGAGTCGAGTCGGCTGTACGGCCGACTCGACTCCACCTCGACATAAATAAATAATAATAATCATTAATAAAAAACGAAAAAAAAAAATTAAAAAAAAAAAATAACTAAAAAATAAAATCCAAAAAAAAAGACGAAATAAACAGACGGAAAAGACGAAATAAGAAAAAAGACAAACGAAAGACGGTTGAACATGACGGTTGACGATTTGAAGACGATCGCACGGTCGGTTTGAAAAAGTTATATACTTGTAAATGCCTACGCTCCACACGCTGCGTACGCTCCGATTCCGACCTAGTGGACGCGCAGCTCTAGGGAGCAAAAGTAAATAAATGTCTCAGATGTCTGTCTGTGTATTATTGTCCCCGAGGCGAAGCCAAGGATGACAAACATGAGATCTAAGGCTTTTTTATTCGCTCCTGTGGTATACGATTTTACGTGCCGCTGCGGGGAGGAAGTGGTATACCTTCGCTCCGCGTAGCGAGGCGAATGAAAGTAACCACTTTCTTCCCGCAGGCATGTAATTAAATAAAACTCCTTTTTTATTCCCATCTTTATTATACATTAATTTTCATCATTCATTATTAGGTACCTATGCTTAATTTTTATAGAAATCATAAAAATACTACGTGCACTTCTACTTAAGGGTATTAAAGAAAATGTTGCACGGTGTCTCGTTTTTTTTAGCGCGAGGTCAGTGAGTACTTACTTTATTAATTAAGTAAGTAAGCTCGTATAGGCTGAGTGTCAGAGTTAATGTCTCGAAGGCCTCTGACATGGCTGACGGTTTTTGTTATAGACACTAGAACAAAAAACCGGGACCAACAATTTAACGTGTCATCCGACCCACGGTAGCGTTCAGAAATAAATGCCACTCAAGGTCACCCATCAGAAGACTGACCGGACCGTCCGTTGCTTAACATCGGTGATCGTTTAGAATCACCTAGACAAGCTACGCCACGAGCGCTACAGTGAGTTAATAAAAAACCTGAAACCTTCTTTCAGGTTTTTTATAAACATGGCCTTTTAAAAGAACCTTGTTTGTTTTAAGAAACTCGTGAGTTAATAAAAAACCTGAAAGAAGGTTTCAGGCTTTTTTATTAACTCACGAGTTTCTTAAAACAAACAAGGTTCTTTTAAAAGGCCATGTTTATATTTGTAGCAGTCAGAGACATCTAGTCCAATATAGTATTAACTGGCAGTAGGTGCGAGTTGTGGTAATTGCGAGCGAAGCAAACAGACCAACTAATCTAAGTTGGATCGCTTCTCTACCAATGTGGAGATAAAGCTGCGTTCACACTTAGTCTTACAATTAATGAAAATAACAGAAGTTTACTTTGACCATTTTAAATACTATGAATTCTGCTCCTAGACCCAATAAAATAAGACTAGATTTACTGTAACTACTGTGAGCTGTAACGTTAACTCTTGACGTTAACTCTTGGTTAACGGTGGTGACCATTCTGCGATCCCCAAGCCGCCTGCCAAGCGTGGGGATTATGGCAACACCCCTCTATAAAGGAGCCTTCGTCCAGCAGTGGACGTTTTATGGCTGACGATGATTAATTTCGGAGAGTAGGTTATTTTATTTCCGTGGCTAGTTATTTCATTTCGGTGATCGACTGCTTCATTTCGATGCCATCAAATTTCTTAACACGTATATCTCAGAAGTTTATAACGATATTCTGATAGCATAAACTATGAACAAGAACAATATCAAGAAGTACAACAATACAGAGTGTGGTTTACTCTAAATTTAAAAGGCCTCCCCTTCGTCCAGCATTGGACATTTTATGGCTGACGATGACTGTGAGCTGTAATAATAAATTATAATGTATAAAATCATTGTAAGTATTTAAATATTCCTTAATCAAATTCAATGCGTAAAACAAACCTTTTTCATGTAAGTCAACTGTGATCGGTCCACATGTTCAAACAAAGTAAGTAACGTGCACTACTCAATCTGACCGGGAGGTAGTCATGGTCTGGTCGATTGTTAGATCAATCTGACCACTAACACCAAAATCTGACCGGGAGGTAGTCATGGTCTGGTCGATTGTTAGATCAATCTGACCACTAACACCAAAATCTGACCGGGAGGTAGTCAAGGTCAGATCGATTGTTAAATCAATCTGACCACAAACTCTAACCAATCTGACCGAGAGGTAGTCATAGTCAGATGGATTGTTTGATCAAACTGACCACAACAGTACCCAATCTGACCGGGAGGTAGTCATGGTCTGGTCGATTGTTAAATCAATCTGACCACGAACACTACCTAATCTGACCGGGAGTCATAGTCAGATGAATTGTTAGATCAAACTGACCACAACAGTACCCTGTCTGACCGCGAGATATTCGTGATCAGAGCAGTTATTGTTACAACAATCTGACCACGCTCAGTATCCAATCCAATCATGAACACATTTCTGCGTCCGTGGTCAGACTTGTGGCCACACTTAGATCGGGTTATAAGATTAATCTGACCAAGGACACTTTTCTGTCTTCATTAAAAAATACGAACTCAACTATCGGCACTCATCTTAACTCGCTTTCTCGATCAGTCGGTGAGTTTTGATAACTCTTCAGAGGGATAATCATCGTCGCAAACGAGAAAACTATCGGCGCGGAAACAAACATAAACCTGCTTCATTAGGGACCGTGATGTTTGCAAACTTACAGAGAAATACAGATAAAGTAGGATGCCACACTTTGCTATTAGTTGGAAACGTCAGAACTGCGAATATGACAGGTAGAGTAATTTTATGACAGAGTGGTGGTCCACAAGGCTGTAGGCAGGGGCGGGTTTTGGGGGTACAACACCCCCCCCCCCGAATGCCTTTTCCAACCCACCGTTTTATACATACCTACTTACGTATAGATCGTCGTCTACCCCCCCCCCCCCCCCATTAATTCCTGGCTACGGCCTTGGTGGCTCAGGCAAGGTAAGCGGAGCTTTGGTCATCAGGTGCATGATGAGTAGAAGATATCGTCACCATCCAGCATCCAGTGTAGAACCTGGACAAGATTAGTAAATTAGTAAGGACCGGGCAGATGGCCTAGAGGCTCATACTTAGTCTTGTAATGTGGTGTACAAAAAGCTGTCGATGATAATGAACTCTTACCGAGAAAGTTACCGACATCATTCAGAGTATCCAATTCAGATTTCTGTAAATATTGCATAGCCACTTAGGAACAATAATTTCGAGCAAAATTCACTCCTTGAACGCTTTGCAAATTGCATCTTGTTTGCATCACAACTACTTTTAGTTCAAGGAACCAACATTAAATTACTTTCTGTTGAACCCTACGCTTTTATTTATAAAGCTTACTTTCATTAAAATAGTTACCTGATTCTGATTTCTGTAGCTGTATTTGCATTTTCTCGTCTAAAAGTTATAGCAAGATCTAAGACATCTGTTTGATTTCAAATGTTTTGAAGAAAATTTAAACTGTTTTTGTATGCAAGAAGTTTTTGACTCGGAAATTTGTCAGACTAGGACGGACTTAGCAGACAAGTTAGAGCTTATTTAGTAAAGTGACAACATCTTTACTAGGGCATGACTTAGACTCGACTGTGGCAAATTTATTGTGACTAACTGTGATTTTATGACATAATTTAATTGACTTGATACTTTATAAATTTGAAAATTCATAAACTTGACACTGGCAGAATGCACAAAGTGCGCTGCCAGAAATGAAGGGGAAAAAAAACAACAACAACAAGAAATAGACAAAGCAATAGCTAAGCTCCAGACAATATGCTGCTGAATTCACTTATGTGCTTTATTCAACTTTGTTTGAGTTTTTGGATTTTAAAATTCCGCACCTACGCTTCTTCCGAGTCCCCGCGTTCTATCGAATTAATCATTTTAATCAAGTACTTTTGAACATCAATATCTTGAGGTTGATACAAGATTTCACTATATTTTTGGCCTAGGAAGTTGGGTTTTTGATTTTCTGTATTTGAGCCCATGTAAGTACAAAATCGAAACAAAGATTTATAAGATTTATCAGGTTTTCATCTTTAATTTCGAGGTATAATCCTGACTATTTGATTAGGGTGTGACTAACATGAAAGTTATTTTATACCTAGTTGAATGAAAAAAATACTAAAAAAGACAAACACAAAACTGAACCTAAAAGCCATGGTGGAGGGGAAAGTGGTCATAATGCTGGCTGCACTGCCACGTTGGATGGCGATACTACGTTTTTGTCCAAAATAGACGCCAGCATCCCCAAGCTGCCTGCCAAGCGTGGGGATTATGGCAACACTTCCCTATTAAGGGGGAGGCCTTCGTCCAGCAGTGGACGTTTACTGGCTGATAGGTGGGTAGACGCCAGCATTCCGTTACC
Source organism: Erannis defoliaria (assembly GCA_905404285.2). Taxonomy (NCBI): domain Eukaryota; kingdom Metazoa; phylum Arthropoda; class Insecta; order Lepidoptera; family Geometridae; genus Erannis; species Erannis defoliaria. Next base: position 3,182,745 of record FR990090.1, on the reverse strand, counting down.
TGACGATTCTGCCAAACGTTATAAATTATTAACATCATCATCATTATCAGCCTGGATACGGCCACTGCCGAACGAAGGCCTCCTCCTTATACCACCTCACTGTACGACAACCTGCCATTTGCACCCATCGGTTGCACGCGACTTTCACAATGTCGTCGGTCCACCTAGAGGGAGGCCTCCTACGCTGCGGCTTCCGGTACTTACGTGGTCGCCACTCAAGAACTTATTTTCCCCATCGGTTATTAGTTATACCTGCATAACATGTATTATAATAATTATACTTATTTACGTATGTAGCGTTAATAATAAGATGATCATTTCGTTAGCCCATAAAACGCCTACTTTTAATATCACGTAACGAAAACAATATGATAGAACAATATCGCAGACAGCTATTACGGGGGCTATTACATACACCTGCTAAACGTTTGCCTTATGTAGGTCATAAAGATTTAAAAAGACTGGAAACGACACGTGAAAATAGCGAAACCAATCTAGTGCGGCCCCTGCTAGCGCGTACTCATCTACGTTGCATTTTAAATAGGGATCAAATATAATGACCACCAGAATTAAATTAGTGTTGTCCATTCCTACTTTAAATTAATTTAGTAGGCTACATTTTGTAAGTGACGCTAGCGCGTAGTTGTCTACATTGCAATTTAAATAGGGATAAAATATAATAACCACCAGAATTAAATATGTGTTGTCTGTTCCAACTTTAAATTAATTTAGTAGGCTACATTTAGTAAGTGACCACCAAATCAACAAATCTGTCTACTAAAAGAAAAATGTCAGATGACTATCATAGTTATGATTTCACGTTTGTTAGACTCGGAAATCATTCGTCTTACTGAGCCAAAAATAAATTCAGGTTCGATTTACTACTCAGAGAAAATGGTGTGTAAATTTGCGTTGAACATTATTTTTAGCTAAGTATAAGTGTATCTTTACTGGTGGTTATAAAAACATAAAAATAGTTTTGAACAACTTTTACTAGTAGGGTTGACCTCTGGGTCAACCAGAAAAGATTGAGAAAAAAATACTGTTTTTTACATTTTATCGAAAGTGAATTGATTGATTGATCACATAAAAAATTTCACTGCAGGAAAAACAAACAGCAATTCGTGTATAAAATAAGTGGTGGTCTTATTGCTAAAAGTTAATCACTTCCAGGCAACCCTAGGAAGAAGAGTGTTTAAAAAATTAGTAGAATTCAAACACATTTCAACATTTCTAATGTTGCAGGTGTCCATAGGCGGCGGTGAGCTTACCATCAGGCAAGCCGCATGCTTGTTTGCCTCTCTATTATATTAAAAAAAAAAATACGGAATTTTATATACCTATCAGATAATTATCTGCACGTCATATATTGCATATTGCCATTTTTCGTCATTCTACGTCATAAGTGGTTTGGTCATTCTGCGTTTAACGTAATCACAAAAGAAATGGTTTAATCAAATAGGAAAGGAAATGATAGATGATAATTCGCTTCCAGGGGTTTTATATCACCGTCTGATAATGTCTGTTTCAAGGCGAGATTATTTTACAACGTCTTCATTTCATAAGTGAGCTTACAAAGCCATGTGGTTCGTGAAAACACAAGAAAAACTTAATTACTATTAAAATAACAAATAAAAATGTTAATTAGGTAAGTTTTAGACAATATAGACAATAGAAAACATTTTATTTGTAGAAAAAACACATTTTGTACACAAGACAAGACAATATAAACTCATAACAAATTTAAACAGTACAAAATAGTTTTTCGCCACAAACCGTTTACCTACCTTTTTTGTTTTATTTATACGGGAATACTCACGTTTAATTAAATCGGATACTCCGACTATAGTTTCGATCACATCCGGTGACCTTTTTCAAAGAGTGAAAACAGAGCCCGACGCGCGTGCAGCTGCGTCCTGCTTAGCACTCAAAACAAGCTAAGCAGGACGCAGCTGCACGCGCGTCGGGCTCTGTTTTCACTCTTTGAAAAAGGTCACCGGATGTGATCGAAAATATAGTCGGAGTATCCGATTTAATTAAACGTGAGTATTCCCGTATGAATAAAACAAAAATGTGTCAAAACCACGTTTACCTACCTTTTAGCGTAGTAGCGCGTGCACCATATTTGCTGAGGCGCATCATCTCAGGATGTAGTAAGTAAGATAATATTATATCAATATCTGTTCAGGCATTTAAAAGTTATAGTGGAACAAAGAGACTCACATACATACGTATATACCTACTATAATAATAATAATAAGTACATAAACCCTGGAAACAGTGCACTCCTTTTTCTGGGCAGTCTCTTAAAATGACCTACCACGCAGTAGGTCCCTACTAACAGCTTCTGTTTGCTAGATCGCAGCAGCTATAATCAGAATTAGTAATTTAGTTAGCGCAGCAGTATGTTGTACGTAAGTAGTCTGCTTCATTCAGCATTCCCTTTGGAGCGCTTGGACGGCGTTAGGACAGGCTGAATATTACATCTATTTTCCTTATGTGCCTATTTCCGTACACACAATTTGTAACATTACTGTCCTACTATCAAAACTGACACATTATTATATTTTTTTACAACTAATACCATTACAACTGCTAAGCGATGTTACAATACTTCAGATATTAAAACTTTTGAGTGAGAGGTACATTGAACAATATTATAGCCAACATTATAAAATATATACAGATGGTTCTAAGGTCGGAGCGTTGATGGGAGCTGCATTCTTAGACTCAGAATTAGACATAGCTATGAGGTTTAAAATTAAAGACGACATTTGTATTATGAACGTAGAACTTATAGCAATTTGTGAAGCTTTAGCATACATAAAATCAATCAATTACGACAAATTTGTTATATTAACCGACTCACGGAGCTCTCTTCAACATTTGGCTCGCTGTACCTCGGCAATCCGAGGCACAACGACAGCCTACTCTGTACTTAAACTTATCTTGGAGTTAAAATCTGACTCTAAGTCTGTGGTACTTCAGTGGATACCTTCCCATTGCAACGTTGGAGATAACGACAAAGTAGATATCTTGGCTAAACAAGCATGTGTTGAAGGCGTATTGTTCGATATCCCTCCATTCTATTTAGACTGTTTATATTTAGTTAAAGAGCGATGTTATGATGAGTGGAACGAGTACTTCGATCACCGATCCAAGATGAAGGGAATTTGGTATAAAACGATTGTTCCGCACCCTCCAAGGAAGCCCTGGATAGATAATGAAGAGTTGAGTAGATGCGATGTCCCCTATCGGACAAGGCAAGGCTACTTTATAAAATGTTATTAAAATAGATAATTAGGTATTAGTGTAATGTAGATTAAACTTAGTTATAATGGGACTGACATGCTAGTGTTGGCCAAAGTACCAATAAAATATAAAATAAAAAGATTTAAAAAAAAAAAAGCGTACATTGAACACTATACAAGCGACATAACGTCTAAATTCGAACAATTGTGAACTATATAATGCACGTATAGGTATGTACATTGGCACTCGGACGTTTTTTGTCTGTTTTCACTTAGATATTGTGACATTTGTGACTCTTTAGATATTAGCTCAATGGCCAGTGGTCATAATTCTTCTTACGTCTATAGATGCATTAAAATATAGAAACAGCCAAAGTGTGGAAACACTTCATATAAAATATTCAATAACTTATTGGGATTGTCTATACTGTGTGTGTATTGTTGTTGGGGTTGTATTTCATCAGATTATGGCGCATAATACAACATTTTTGATTTAATAAGTAGAATGTTGTACTTAGTTTAGTAATTTGTAGTGGGCGCTTTTAGCGATAAGGCCGCCATTTGTGCACAAGTATTTAAGGTAATACTAATTATATCTATTCAAAACAACATACAAAATACAAAACTTAAACTAAAAGTCCCGTAAGTAGTTGATGGAAAGGCAGCCAGAATGCGGGCGGCATTGCCACGTTCGATGGTAATGCTATGTATTTAAGTTTTTTTTAGGCATAAGCCTTTATTAACTACAACAAACTACAAAGACTACTAATCCTTCTACACAATAATAAATAAAAGGACAATGAAAGTTAGTATTAATCCTCTGTGTGTAAGTTTCTTTGGTGTGATAAATAATAGGTTCGCGGGAGGAGTGGCAAATTGTACTGCCATCTAGCGGTTTTCAGAAAAAGTTTTTGAGAATCGAACTAAGTGAACTAACACTTAGCTGAATTAACACTGAATTTCTTAATATGACGCTAGATGTCGCGTTTTTAAATTTTATAGAACGGATCACTAAATATAGAAATAAAATTACTTACGAATGAAATTAGATGCCAATCATGTCATCAGAATTTTTCCTTCGTTCATTTTTACATAAAGAAACAGAGCAACTTATTTCATTTATACTGTAACTGGGTAAAAACATAAAAAATCGCACGTTTAATATGTAAGTTTGAATGACCGTTACGCGTGGCGGACGTTAGCAGACTGAGCAAATAAGTATGACGTCACACACTCCGTCCGCAAAATAGGATCTTCGGCTGCAAGTCGCTCATCGCAACTCCTTATCCTCCATGACCTAGCCTGTGAAATACCTTTAATTAAGGAGCCACCCCTTATAAAGCGTAAAAAATTAAGCTGTTCCATAGATTCTGTCGAGGGTGAATAACATTTTCCTATGAAACTATGGTTTTTCTTTGCTATTTCAGCTTTGGCCCTATAGTAAAAGTACAATGAAGAGCGAATATACGGCGGTGTGCGTAGCCCTTTATATTTGTGCTTATAAACACAATGGAGATCCAGACTGCGGTACTTTTCCGCTAGGTAGCGCATCGTCGATGCGGCCGTAGGCAATTTTCAATCTCATACATATTTTTTTTCTACAATTGAATGATTTTACTCTTAGAATCTTTGGTCAACTGGACCCGCTCGCCAGTGGACCCGCGGGTCCATTTAACAGACTCGGATTTAACAGACTTGGAATCCACATAATTATATACTGGTTTGTCTGCATATACTGGTTTGTACAGCAATCCTTTGAAAGCTCTGTCCAACATTAAATGTAAACAACTACTAAAGAGGGACCTAAGAGTAGGGCCTTCGCTTTTCTATGTAAACAACTATCTAACCTACTTTAGGTTTAATTAATAAAACGTACCACTATGATATCATTAATTTCCCTTGTACCCAAGTAAACGAAATCAAACGACAACTCAAACATTTATAAATTGTTAACGAAATTACATCAAATCAAACAAACCTGGCAATGTAAACACACGGTCCATTAAAGGCTTAGAATATGAAATATCAACATTAAAAGCAAACTTGACGAATTTGGGACTTAGGAAAATTACCAACTTCAGCCCAAATCTAAAATTTGAATTTTGGACTCTACCTCGATGTTATAAAACCTATGTAGGAAGCACAAGATGAAAATGCTCTAGAGCTGAAACCAAAATAAACTGAACTCTCTTGAAAATGGCGCTGTGCAAAAATAGCTCTTATTTCATATTGTTACGGAACAAAGTGTTGGTTTTTGAGCAGTTCAAGTGAATAAGTAAGTGGTTTAGTATATCAGATGTTCTGCTTTGTAATGTCTGCAGTCACACCAAATGCCTATTACTTGTCTTCTGTCTTGAAAATACTACATATGGAAGTAGGGTAGGTATGCAAGTAACATGTAGGTGTCAAGACTAAATGCCAGTATAATTTTTAACCAAAATCTTTGATCATACATCAGCCAGAAGACGTCCACTACTGTATGAAATCCTCCTTCTTAATAGGAGGGGTGAGTAATATATCCCCAATTCCCCACGCTTGATAGGCGGCTTGGGGATCGCAGAATGCTCAACACCCTTAACCGAGAAGACGCTGCTGCCCGTCCTCCGGTGGTACTGGATGCATTTTTAGGACCATAGACAAACATTGTATTATGGTGGATTTCCCAATAGCAAAATTTACGCGGCACGGATGAAATCGGTAGTGCAGAACGTTAATAGACAGTTCTAAATTTTGTTTCTAGGTAGAAGAGGTAGTTGCCTGTATGGAGCAATAAATATTTCTTAGGATTTCAGTTAATTAGGAATAAATAGTGTTTAAGCCCCAAATTGTTCATGTAGGTATGTGTATAATATAGAGTTAATATTTTAAAATGCGACTTCAAGTACATGTAATCTCATTTAGTCATTAGTTAATTAAAATAAATGTACATTTTCAACTTTTTCTTTTAATATAAGTCTGCATACGTTTTCGCCGGTTTTTAATTTCGGAGAGTAGGTTATTTTATTTCCGTGGCTAGTTATTTCATTTCGGTGAACGACTGCTTCATTTCGGTGCCATCAATTTTCTTAACTCGTATATCTCAGAAGTTTATTACGATTATCTGATAGCATTAAGTATGAACAAGAACAATATCAAGAAGGACAATAAACCACACTCTAAATGTGAAAAAACTAAATATTAACAAAGTTCAGCGAATGAGACAAAAAAAGGCTTTGTTGAAATTCACCCATTCACCCAGGTCCAATTATTTTAAATGAACTATCCAAATATTTATTTTCACAACGAGGAGTTCAAAAACAAAGAACTTTCAAAAGATTTCACCCTTTATTACCTTTTTATGAGTTGAATTTCGAAAAATCCTTTCTTAGCATACCTCTATGCACGAAGCACACCCTCCAAATTTCAAGTGTCTATGACCAGCGATTTAGGCTGTGCCATTAAATTCTCTTTGGGCTGTGCGTTGTCTGTCAGTCAGTGAGTGTTTTTTTTTTCTTAGTTATTGGCATCGCAGAATGCACAACATTCTGCCAGTGTCAAGTTTATGAATTTTCACTTTTATTTGTTATCATGAAGCCAAATAAGTCATGAAATCACAGTAAGTCACACGAAATTAGTCATAGTCGAGTCAAAGTCAAACCCTAGTAAAGTTGTGGCGACTTTACTATGAGCCAATATGGAGTTTTGAAAACAACACGAAAATACGTGTTCCACCACATTATATCACTTGCCCACACTCGAGCATGTAATTCAACACTCAATGAATAAAACACCACCATTTTTAATCATTAATTCGCGAAAAAACACAAGTTTAAGAAAATAATAGAATGCAACGACATGATTTTTCCGTGTTCCCGCCAAAACTCTCCAGTGAGTGGTTCTATAGTATGCAAAGATAATATAATACTATACTAGTAATAAAACAGCTTTTAATTTAAAATCACGAAATAATAGTAGATTACTCACCTAGGGAGCAAAAGTAAAGAATGTCTCAGATCTCATGTACCTAAATATTATAATTGTCTCCCGAGGCGAAGCCGAGAAAGTAGCCACGTTAGTCCCGCAGGCATGTAAAATATTATATTATTTTACGTGACTACGAGACTAAAGTGGCTGCTTTAGCCCCACTACGCGAAGTGAAAGGAAGCACTTCCTCCCCGCAGCGGCGAGTAAAATCATATACACACCACGGGAGCAAGTAAAGAAGCCTCAGAACTCATATTTGTCCCCCGAAGCAAAGCCGAGGCGAAGCTGAGTCATCCTTTATTTTTGCTCCCTAGGTGAGTAATCTACTATTATTAGCATTTTCTATTGCGATACGCTCAGTTGTGTCCTAACCTAAGATTATCACACTTCTGTTTCATCTTAGTCAAGTATTATTCAGAAAACTTCAGTTGCTTCCGTCTCCTTGGTTCAGCTGCTCATTACTTACATTATGGATGAGTTGGGACACGTAACGACATGCAGATTAAGGCCGCAATACTCTGTGGGGGGTGGGGGAGGGGAACGCAGATGTACGAGCAGTGGAGATGGTAATTTGGATTGGATTGCAGATAACTCTTTATTGTTTAATGAATAATAGGCAAAGTGTTTGGCCTCATTTGTTTTTTTATAATAGTCAAACAAAAACAATCAATAGCGAGCGTTAGTAATTTGCGCAGCACGTTATTACCTCTGGTGTGAGAGGGACAGACAGATTCCTTATGTTATAAAAATAATATCTAAAATCGAACGTAATTATGTGATCTGCTGCCTTATCATGTAACTGTTCGGGATCGCGATTCGGATTGCGATTTGTCATTAATGTCACTTGTCACTGTCACAGCTAATCGGTATCACGGAGTGATATCTCTCGCTATCGTTAACGAACGAATGCATTGATTTCCTGAACGAATGAAATTATGTGAAGCAAATCCGTCGGTCTTTCGGCGTTTCGTCCAGCCTTCAGGGTCAAATGAGTATTGGCGGGAACGCGAAAAAAACATGTCGCAGCATTGCATTATTTTGCACATTTTTCTGAGTTTTTACGGCCTTACTTAAAAAAACTTTTCAACCGTTAGTCACTGCTTAAGATGCTCTGCCATCTTCTCTCTGACGTGAAGTTGCACGTGCTAGAAAAGGACAGAGAAGTTTAAGCAGTGACTAAGAGAATCGAAATTATTTTAGGTAAGACCAATTATGTATTAAAAATAGTGGCGTTTTATTCATTAAATACCGATTTAAGTGCATGAGTGTGGCCATGTGATATAATATAGTGAAACATGGTAATTTCGTGTTGCTTTTAAAACTCCGAAGAAGCTTGTAGTAAAGTTGCCACAGCTAGGGCATGATAGGACCTGACCGTGACTTACTCTTTGTGCCTAGGACACGTTTGACTGAAAAGAAAGAAGGATCGATGTAGAAATATGTATGCGGCTGAAAGACTTGTATCCATGGTCAGGAATGATTAAAAACAACAAACAATGCAGGGTCAATCAAACGGTCAAGTCAAGTCAATGTCAATGTCGTGACGTGCGTCTGATATGAAAGTTTTTTTTTCTTCTTAGTTATTGGCATCGCACGTTGTGCATTCTGCCAGTGTCACGTTAATGAATTTGCAAGTTTTTTACTAAAACCAAGTCAAATATGTCATGAAATCACAGTCAGTCACACGAAGTTAGTCATAGTCGAGTCCAAGTCATGCCCTAGTAAAGTTGTGGCGACTTTACTATGAGCTTCTACGGAGATTTGGAAACAACACGAAAAGACATGCTCCACCACATTATATCACTTGCCCACATTCGTGCACGTAATTCAACACTCAATGAATAAAACACCACCATTTTTAATCATTAATTCGCGAAAAAACACAAGTTTAAGAAAATAATAGAATGCAACGACATGATTTTTCCGTGTTCCCGCCTAAACTCGATATGAAAGTTTTCGTGTGAATGTTTGTGAAATGAAATGAAATTGTGAAATCTTCTAACTTCTCATACGAATTTTGTGCAGTTCGGAAGTTTTAATGTTGCTGCACTTTCATAATCAGTGAAAGATTATGTTTTAACGGCTACAAAAGACAGTATTCTCCAACTTTTAGAATTTAAGGTTATCAAGGTTTTACATACATTCAAAACAAAAATTTAAAATGTCTGATGGAGCACCAAATATATAACGCATTGAAATGGGACTGCGCAGAAATCAATTCCTTATTCTTAACGGCAGTATCATCAGTAACGATTCATACCTATTGCACCTCAGACATAATAGCCCGAATATCAATGTCCAAAGAAAATCTTCAAGTATATTAAAAAACCTGAGAAAACTACTGATTAAACTTAAAGGTACACTGCATTGTACGGAAGCGAGACATGGACAATGACCATAAGAGACCGAGAAAGGCTAGAAGCATTTGAAATGTGGTGCTTGAGGCGCATGGAGCGAATAAGCTGGACAGAAAAGAAAACAAATCAGGAGGTGTTAGACATTGTAGGAGAGGAAAGAAGGATCATAGAAAGCATAGAGCTCAGAAGAGGAAAAATGTTTGGCAACCTTGTGCGACATGACGTATTTATGAAAAACATCATAGAGGGGAAAATAGAAGCAAATCGAGGACCCGGAAGACTGAGGAGATGCTTTGTTGATTAAGTCAAGGAGAGGGCCAAAGTCATGTCTTACAAAGAGATCAAAGAACTGGCCGGAGATAGAGAAAGATGGAAGGCACTCCACCGACAAGAGCCATGCTCTTAAAATAAACTAATGAATGCCATATGAGGAGTCTGTAAGGTCTATCAAATTACCTATGAACGATAGTATTGTACACTTAAGCACGTCTCAACAATGAACAGCAGTAAAAAACAGACCTCTTGGACACTAATGTGTACTGTACTATCACTCTAGACATGTACATGATAAAATGTGGGACTTGTATCCGGAAGCCTCTTGGTACCTAGCGTAATAACTGTCCATGTTAAGTAAATATCGAATATGTAACTAAATAAACATGTTTGTTAACTCCACAGGTTAGCTCTACAAAAGCACTGCCATGTATTTGTCAAATAAAAATAGCAGGATTTAACTATTTTAATATACATTTTTTTATTACCTATCTCTGTTTGCTGCAAGTTTTTTTTGTGCAACTGACAGTCTTTATAATATGCACAAAAAACTTATTTTTTCCCCTAGTTTTTTCAGGCCTGCATTGTTATGCCCAGGGTAGCTACCTAAACCTATTAAAAACCTAAGCCAAGCTATGAGAATTTATGAGATTACTAATCACAATAACTAGATATTTTATAAAAAATACTTTTTACTTTAGTAACTTGGGTATCTTACTAAAACTACAATTATTTTTTAAGACATCACTATACAGAAATAACTACATACAATATATCAACATTTTAAGAATTTAGAAACTACTATACAATCAAGTTATGCGATTAACAAGTCACTATAATATTAGGACCTATAGAATATAGCACAATAAGAGAAGTGTGTGCACTTCAAAGGTTACATTACTCTTGAAAATCTAGGAAAATTATATGGTCAGTTCCTGTGGGATAGCAGGTAACCTACACAGTACAACCATAAATTTAATTACTAATACAAAAAAATAAAAATAACATTTATTCACTGACATTATTACTAACTACTACAGTATTCGGTACTAGTTACTATTATACATTATTTAATACTCCTTTTCATCATCAGTAACATGTACACTTCCATCTAACCCACTGGAGTTACTATGCCAGCGGCCCAGAGCCTCGCTCCGTTATTTCAAGGAGCTGGGTTGGCTCGGGTAGACGCTGGCAGGGGAAATGCACAATACACCCCTAGCGGGACGTCAGTGCAGGACTTATCGCCCCCACGTTGAATAAGAATAAGAATAAGAATACTCCTTTTATTTATTTGTAACACCAGCACTAGTTTCGCCATCAGGTTGTCCTCCCTGGACATAGGCCTCCTCTAAAAGTCTCCACTCCTCTCTATCTCTGGCTATTCTGCGCCACCCTTTTGGTAGGTCGTCCTCCCACCTTCTCTGTGGTCATCCCCTTGATCTCTTCCCATCTCTGGGGTGCCAATGACCTCTTTGGTCCACTTTTGTTTCGGAGATCTAATCACATGTCCAGTCCATGTGTTAGTAATTTGATCTTGTGTGAGACATATGTCATGCCTTGTGGCCTTCCTAATTTTGTTCAGTCTCCACTTGTCCTGCAGCTTAATGTGTAACATGCTTCTCTCCATCCCTTGTTGGCATGCCTTAAGTTTTAGTCTGTTTTTAATTACTTATACTATACTATTCAAATAACAAAAAAAATATGCTCTTACAATTATCAGCAACAAAGTCATACTTTAAAATATTGGCTAAGCATGATATAATAATATAAAAATTACATTGTAATTGTGTAACAATTAACTCATACGTTAAATACCTACATAAGGTATTATATTACATTTGTTCTTTAGATACACAACATTACTCACATTATTAAATCAACTCATAAAGTACATAAGGTATTATAATTACTTTTGTTCTTTGAATACTTAACTGTAAGTTGCTCGCATTATTAAATCATTAAGCTGTGATACCCTTTATTTCTCTATACTATAATCATGCTGACCCATGATGCTTTTATCTAAATGATAAGCTCACAGTGGAACAAAATGAAAATTGAAAACCACCTGAAGACAGTTGGTTCCACCGTCTACGAACCCACCGCTTCATTCGAGCTTCTTGGTGAGCAACACTGCAGTACTACAGTAGGTACTGTACATTATAATATCGGAACCCACTCGTTTCTCCGGCCTTACAACGCTTGTGCGCTGTCTTGCCAGCAAAAGTGGTATTAACTCATCACAGCCGGTAGTGGCCGGTAAACTCCATAGTCGATATCGTGATATGCTTACTTATCTCCCTTAAGATTCGTCGCTCCATTGCGGTAGTCTCGGGTATGTAGTATTCTTTGTTCTCCGTCCACAGCAGCTAACAACATAGCTCGCATAGAAAATTTACTATAGATGGCATGGCTTCTAGAAAATGCTTAGGATATTTCCCATAGGCAGGTGGCCTAGTGACACAAACTTCCCATATTTCCTTGTAGGAACTAGGGCAAAATTACACATGCCTTTTGTTTTTGTTTCTTGAAAGTTATTGTTATGTTTTGATATTGCTACGTGCTACCTCTATCGTTTGACACTGTGCTGCGTTCCGTAATGCGCTAAAAGTGATAATATTGCGAATCCGACCAAAGTCAGAAGTATTACTCAATCAAATCAAAGACCTTGTATTTTGTGACTATTACATTTGGTCCGATTCGCGATATTATCGCTTTTAGCGCATTACGGAACGCAGCAATAGCGAGCTCGCAGCTGTCATTGAGCATTTAACTAGGCAGCTGTCATCGGAGTTCTGTGATACCGATTACTGAGGTTTTAGGCCAAAGTACAAGAAAATGTTCATTCAATTTGGATCGCGATCGCTAACCCTCGAATGACGTTTCGTATTGGTTTCAAATGTCAAAATACAACCCATATTGAGCCCCTCGCAATCCCGATCAAGTTACATGATAAGGCAGCTGTATGTATTTAAACCATGACTGGCTTAAATCAAATTTACTATTATACGAGGGCGGCACTGAAAATTTCGGGAATCAAGGAAGTGACACAACATTACTATTTAAAAATATATTTATTGCTTTTCGAAGTATTCTCCGCGAAATTTGACACATTTTTCCATACGATGGAACCAATCATTGAAGCAACCATTCCATTCGGAAGTTGGGGTCTCCAAAATGGCCGTTTTGTAGGCGTCCACAGCTTCTTCAGGTGATGAAAATCTCTGTCCACGCAATTTATTCTTTATTTTAGGGAAAGTATAGAAATCATTAGGGCTTAGGTCGGGGCTGTACGGCGGATGGTCCAATAATTCTATGTTTTCTTGCTCTAAAAACTCTTTTGTTCTGTGCGCGGTGTGAGAACTCGCATTGTCGTGATGGAGGATGATGCGGCGGTTGCAGTTCTCTTTACGGAGTTCAGAAACGACCTGTGGCAAACAAATGCTAGCATACCATTCTGCATTAACCTTTCTTTGTCCCTCAAGAGGAATAGTCGTAACATGGCCGGTTTTGGAGACAAACGTGGCCACCATTTTTTTTGCAACACTCCGTGAACGAACAATTTTTGTTGGCTTTAACTCATTTTCGAACACCCAAACTCGTGACTGGTTTTTTGTTTCGGGTTCGTACGCGTATATCCAGGATTCGTCACCTGATACGATGTTGTATACAGCATTTGAGGATCCTGCGTGGAATCTTTCGAGAGTTCTGACGCACCAAGTAACGCGAGCCGCTTTTTGCTCTTCACAGAGCGAATGCGGTATCCATCGGGAAAACAACTTTTTTACACCTAATTTTTCATGCAAGATTATTTGTATTTGACTCATGCCAATGTCTAAAGTTGCCTGAATTTCGCGGTATGTCACATGTCGATCTTCCTCAATCAGCTTACGCACAGCATCAACGTTTTCTTGGGTGACTGCAGTTTTTGGACGACCTTGACGGGGATCATCACTGAGCTTGACACGTCCACGTTGAAATTCAGCAAACCAGCGATAAATTGTGGTTTTGGATGGGGCTTTATCACCAAATGCAGAAATCATCCGGTCAACACACTGTTTTTGTGTTAAACCACTTCGAAAGTCATAATAAATCATCGCTCTTGAATTTTCTCGAGTCAATTCCATTTTCTCAACGACTAAACAAGTTTGACAAAACCTTGTGACAAGACCGAGAATATTTTTTTAAATAAATAAATGGTATTCAATTTTTAAAACCAAGGAGTTTTCAATTAAAAAGATTTTAATATGACAGAAACAGTGGAAATATTCCATTCCCGATACTTTTAGTGTAGCCCTCGTATACACAGTCTCTATGAAAATCAAACCTCAAAAGTGTTCCCGTACTAATGCTTACTTACCTAATACAGATATTTCCAGCCTCTTCAGCTAATATAAAACAAGTCCACAAGCGGATGTTGTTTCATTTGAATAGTGAACCTTAACAGTTAACCAGTTAACCCAGTAATAGCGTTGTAATACATTTGTGTGCGTGTAAAACATTCGGCATCGTAGCACAACACACGATTGGCGTGCAAAACGCACGCGACTGAGGGCAAAACAAGGCATAATTGTTTCGTTATTTAGGTACGCCTTGTTTTGACGGTGCCGTTTTCGAGCGGCGATCGGGGATCTATCCTTTTAATACTAACAATGTCATGTATTTTATTTGGTTATCTAGATGTGTACCTTTATGTAAATATTTACCTACGCAATACAGCAATGAATATATTGAACATAGCCAAGTCTATTAGATAAATAAATAAAAATCCCTTAGCGTCTGTAATGTCACATCCAAGTAGCTCTTTCTTCTTACTCCGTGTTGTTTCTACAGTGTCTCCGCATTAATTTATTCTACCTGCGATCCGGACGCCTGAGTTTCGACTTTACCTACTGATTCCGTATAATTACGCGCTTCACTATGTACCGCGACGTAAGTTTGTTAGCAGGGGCTTGTTTTGAATCGTAGGTAGCTTAAGTTTTCGTACACGAATACGATTGACTTTGAAGCAACGTCGTGCGAAAGTCAAGTTCTTATACCTACCTAAGTGTTGACACTTTATTGGTGACCACATAACTTGTAATCAATGATCAGTCAATGAGCTCTTTGGAGTTTATGCCATCATCATCATCAGGCCGAAGACGTCCACTGCTGAACGAAGGCTGTCCCCTTAGACCGCCACACTGTACGACAACCTGCCATTTGCATTCACCGGTTGCCCGCGACTTTTACAATGTCGTCGGTCCACTTACTTAGTGGGAGGCCTTCCTACGCTGCGACTTTCGGTTCGCGGTCGCCACTCAAGAACCTTTCTTCCCCATCGGTTATCAGTTATTCGAGCGATGTGGCTTACCCTGCGCCACTTCAACTTGCAAACCTTGCGAGCTATGTCGGTAACTTTGGTTCTTGCAAGAGTTGGAGTTTATGTTATACTTACGGATACTTAATTACTTATACCACTGGCTTTTTGGTGAAGGAAGACATCATGAGGAAACCTGCTTACGTTCGGAGAAGAAATTCAATGGCGTGTGTGTGGAATAATTCACCAATCCGCAATAGGGTAGATGACTGATGTTTATATCGTTGAAACTATTGGTTGAAACCAATAGCTTTGATGAAGAATTTAAGTAAATATAGTATGTTTATTGAAAAAATAATTTAAATCGGTTATTAATGTTCTGATATATGAGCGCTTAAAGGTTTTGGTAGAGCCAACTCTGACCCTTTCCCACAAAACAAAAAATGACGTCACGCCTTACTTGTCAGAATAGAATTTATATGGCGTACAGAGAGGTGACGTCACAATTAGCTGTTTCGCCTCTCTGTCTAGCATGATATTAAAATGCTTAAAGTTGCTTATTTTTGATCAGATTTTCATTTTATTTTCTATAATCAGCTATATTTATGGGCCACATTTTAATAGGCCACAAGCCTTGTGCTAAGCAGGACGCAGCTGCACGCGCGTCGGGCTCTGTTTTCACTCTTTGAAAAAGGTCACCGGATGTGATCGAAACTATAGTCGGAGTATCCTATTTAATTATACGTGAGTATTCCTGTATAAACAAAACAAAAATGTGTCAAAACCACGTCAGTTTTCATACTTAAAATAACAAGATTAATAAATACACTACATACGAAATAGTTTACACAAATAAATATATATTCATATATAAATTTTCTTTATCCTAAGGATGCCTGGAAGATATTGCTTTTAGCGATAAGGCCGCCATTTCATTATAGTCTTTAATTTATTTAATCCTTTGTATGTATGTTTCTTTGGTTTGCGCAATAAAGGGTTAATCTATCTATCTATATAATTTGCTTATACTATATAAATACATAAATACTAGCGCTCGTGGCGTAGCTTGTCTCGGTGATTCTAAACGACCACCGATGTTAAGCAACGGACGGTCCGGTCAGTCTTCGGATGTGTGACCGTGAGTGGCATTTATTTCTGAACGCTACCGTGGGTCGGATGACACGTTAACTTAGTTGGTCCCGGTTGTTTGTTCTTGTTTCAGCCATGTCAGAGGCCTTCGGGCGGCACATTAACTCCGACACTAGGGCTGGCCACTCAGCCTATACAAACTTACTTACTTAATTAATACAGTAACATTCCAAAAAAAAAAATAGAAAGCTTTGAGAGTGAGTGATCTAATTCTACAAGTCAGGGTGGAGTTCGTATGTTATGCTTTTTGCCACAAATAAAGTAATGTCTATTAACTATTGTCTAATTTAGCCCTTTAAAGTAATCTAAATTTAATAAAGCCGGTAGGAAAATCATTATCAATTAAAAATTAGCAATTTCTATTTTCTGAGTTTGGTAGCATTTGTAAGCTTAGATATTTAAATAAAGGCCTCGGCGTAGGTTCAAACAATTATATCCCAGTTAAGGACACCGTGGAGCTGTATAAAGTAATGGTTTCAGTTGGAATATTGAGATGGACTTATTTTAATTGAAGCTTTGCTGGTACACTACACACAGATTGGAGCGCTCGTTGCGTCTAAAGATAAATATTTAATTCAAAGAAAGAAAATTACAAAGAATCGGCACAAATTCTTAGGATCTTTAGCTAAGAATTCGATTTTGCGTCGACGCGTATTTTAAACAACTAAAAAAACACAGAGCACACACACACACGCACATACATACACACAAACACACACACACACACACACATACACAAAACACACATTTTTTGTCACAGATAAAAGAATACTAAAAATATGAAGAAAATGAAGAGAATTAAATGCTTACCTATATATATATAAGTATGTGACGGCTAAATATGGGTGTGAAAGTAAATTTAAGTTTAGCCAGCTAATCTTAAGCTTATGTTAATTTACTTTATCTTAGCCGGTAAAGATTAAATGTAGCCCTTGTCTAAAAATTAGAATTGGAAAAAGATTGAAAAAACATCGATTTTTGTAATCCAATTTTTCCTAAGTAACAAGTAGTATTTTGGGATGATAGTTCACTCTCTTGGCAATAATCAGCCTTATTACAAAACACAAGTAAGTAGGTACTTACTTTAAAATGTTAAATACCGTCACCTAAAAAAGTGTGGTCAAACTACTAACCTGTAAGAGCGTTTGTTTAGGGGATATGATTTTGTTCTAAGGGGAGAGCATAAAAACTCTTTCCCGCTGCCGCCCTACTTCGTGTACTATCAAATAGGTCGTTACGCTTAGGCGCAGTTTAGCCGGCTAAAGGTGAAATCATTTATCGCCTATAACATTATGTCGAACATTAGCCTCTCCTCGAAAATAAACTTGCAGCCTTACCTAAAATAATCTCGATTCTCTTAGTCACTGCTTAAACTTCTCTGTCCTTTTCTAGCACGTGCAACTTCACGTCAGAGAGAAGATGGCAGAGAATCTTAAGCAGTGACTAACGGTTGAATAGTTTTTTTAAGTAAGGCCGTTAAGATCTAGCCGGCTGAACTTAAGTTTATTTTCACACCCATCTTTAGCCGTAACATAATACAAATTCATTGTATAAATCTTTAAAATAAAATATCTATGGGAAAAATACAGAAAGAAAAAACAAATGCATGTAGCAAGGTACGTATATCCTTCTATAAGATCCATTGGAAAATTGGCGGTTGAATATCTGGAAACGGTGTGGTACTTCCCCAGGCGGACACTCGCAATAGAGTCCTGCCATCACTACACAAATAATATTTATTTATTAAATCCAAATTACAACTATTATTACAGGTATTCCATAATTCAATAGTGTACATCAACTGCATTATTTAAAATATACATCATAGTAAGTCTTTATCACCTACATAAAAAGTAAAAGCAATTTTTTTTTTATTATGAAAACTGACGTGGTTTTGACACATTTTTGTATTATTTATACGAGTATTCCCGTACGTCCTGCTTAGCACTAACACACACACGCAGTGCGCGCACAGCTGCACGCGCGTCGGGCTCTGTTTTCACTCTTTGAAAAAGGTCACCGGATGTGATCGAAACTATAGTCGGAGTATCCGATTTAATTAAACGTGAGTATTCCCGTATAAATAAAACAAAATTGTATCAAAGCAAAATATAGCTAATTATAGCTATTTTCAGACTATTTTGCTATTTACCCAGTTACTTTCAGTCCGTGTGTCACAAAGCAATTCAGGGTGGCAGTACAGTTTTTGTCTGAGCCCGGCTTCGTGCTTAGCTCAGCGTTTTTTCAAGGCGGACTCAAACGAGTTTCTGCTTTATCCCGTACATTCCTATTTACGTTCAGCTGAATTGGATGGCTGCAACGTTTAATGTTTCATAGTCGAGGTGATAAAGGCTAAATTTGTAACGCGAGAGCTACATTGTTAACATGCATAAAAAACTAGTACTTACGTCCGCTCGTTACGCTCACGTTTATAATTCAACTTAAGTATAAGAAAAAATCTGTCATTTATTACTACTACTATTTGCGCCCCAAGAATTTACCTGCTATTACTGAAATAAAACGTATTTTTTTAATTTCATGTTTAATTCCAAGGTATAAGCTAACTCTATACCGAATTTCATCCAAATCCGTTCAGCCGTTTCAGTGTGGAGAAGTAACAAGCATACACACAGACAAACTTCCGCATTTATAAGCGGTATCTGGAACTTTAAGTAACATAACCAGTCCAGCGTACTACTGCATTCACGCACATTACTTGAGATTTGAAAGAGGGTCGCATTTTTTATTTACTAGCCCTATAATTTCTCCCGACGTACCGTTTGCACCATTGACTTGCACCATCAATGGTGCAGATGCAACTGCTTTGTATCGTTTGCACCATTAATGGTGCAAACAAAACTACACCTACTATACTAACGCTTGTTGCGTTTGCACCATTGATAGGAAAAACAAAAAACAGGCCGTATGAAAAATTATGAAGTTTGTATCTAGTGTAAGAACTCCTTTAGATAGCAACTACTGGACACTTGAGAATGAAGGTTTTTCTTCAAAGTATTTTCTCTTTTCCCTGGCTGCAGTATCCTTCAAGCCGGAGGAGCACAGAAATGTTTACAGACTCCGTGACAGAATAACAGATACTGCTGCAGTATCCGTTACTGCAGGACTATCACTGTATAACGTAGTGTTGAATTCTCTTTGTATCACTGCAGCAGTGATAGTGATAGGTATCTAGCGACCTTCTGCAAAAGAGATATTCAATATTTAAAAAAAACTTCAGGTTTGTTAAAAGAAATGATATTATACATTGAAATGAGAACCATTCGGTTGTATATTTTAACAAATAATCGTTACTTTTCCCCCAAAGGAATTATTTAAAACCTCCTTATGTACTATAAAAAACATCACTCATCAGCCCGACGACGTCCACTGCTGGACGAAAGCCTCCCCCTCAATAGGGAGGGATTGCCATAATCCCCACGCTTGGCAGGCGGCTTGGAGATCGCAGAGTGTTACCACCGTTAACCAAGAGGACGCTGCTGCCCGTCCTCCGGTGGTTCTGGTTGCAGTTTAAGGACATACCCAGGTCTATAAAAAACATAATGGCAAACAATTTATTTTCTTTCGTCGTAATGTTGTTGATATTGCTTCTCTAAACATTCGAGGTGAAATTCAGAGTTGCAGACTACTCTAACTAACCAAGCCTAGCTTAATACTTCAGGGCTATCGACCGTTTATTTGATTTATGCCATTTTCGAGAAAGTTCGTCCCACATTAATAAATCTGCTTTCGTCCCGCTTTGTATGCCGTGTTAGGTTCAAATTATATTTTTATGTAAATAATCTTTTTTGGACCTGGGTATATCCTTACTGCAACCAGACCCACCGGAGGACGGGCAGCAGCGTCCTCTTGGTTAACGGTGGTGATCATTCTGCGATCCTCAAGCCGCCTGCCAAGCGTGGGGATTATGGCAACACCCCTCTATAAAAGGGGAGGCCTTCGTCCAGCAGTGGACGTTTTATGATTGACGACGAATCTCATTTCGTCCCACTTTCGGTGTCCACATTCGGGCCAATTTTCTATAGGTAAATTATGATTATTTCAGTACAGATGACGCAACAAGTTTCTTCACTTGACTTTCTATCCTTGCGTAATCACTGGTCCCACTAAACAGACACTCACAGCACACTTGTTTTCTTTATTTTGCTGTATCAATTATGACATATATCACACTCATTTTACACACTGTTAACACTCTACACCATTACACATTACGTTGCATACTAACGGTTTTATCACTTACACTTACGTACCGATTGCGCCCCAGAAACTCTCAATCGCGCCTCAAAACCTACAAATTGCGCCACAGAGTATACCAATAGGGTAGATGACTGATGTTTAAATCGTTGAAACCAATAGCTTTAATGAAGAATTTAAGTAAATATAGCATGTTTATTGAAAACATAATTTAAATCGGTTATTTATGTTCTGATATATAAGCGTATAAAGTTTTCGGTAGAGACAACTCTGTCCCTTTCCCACAAAAAAAAGACGTCACGCCTTATACTTGTCAGAATAGAAATTATATGGCGTACAGAGAAGTGACGTCACGATTGGCTGTTTCGCTTCTCTGTCTAGCATGATATTAAAATGCTTATAAGTTGCTTATTTTTGATCAGATTTTCATTTACTTTTCATTAATCAGCTATATTTATGGGCTACATTTTAATAGGACAATAAAAAAAAACAGTCATTTAGCCTATTGCGCCTCTGAGCTTACTAATTGCGCCTCTAACAAATTTCACAGACAACAATGGCCAAAAATATCATTAGCAACTAATAATTTACAGTGGAAATTATAAAAAAAAGGTTATTAAATGAAGTTGATTTTTAACTGTACTTAACCTACCTATACCTATACTCTGTTTGCTGAGAATGTCTAATAGGAAAATCTACAAAATGCACGTTATTGGTCGCAGATAACGAATATAGTTATTACCGACATAGCTTTTTTTTTAATTTTTTTTTAAATTTATTTATCAAATCTTAAAATCTATCATACAATATTTTTTCTATTGTCTAAAAACCTACTTTAGGTTACCTACCTACTTTAGCTGGTACCGTGGACGGTACTAGCTAATTGTGCAAGAGAGAGCGCCTTATATTAGACATTCTCAGGGAACAGACTATAGACTTTGTTTTGTCAATGCTAATGTAACCGTAATAGTCAGATAAAATTCATTAAAAAAAACATAAATATGGTAGAGTTGTTTTTTTACGATATCAGGGTCAGTCTCATAGTTATAACTGCTGACGGTAATAAGTACAATGAGTTTCTGTCTACTGAATACTACTGTTCTGCATAACTTCCTTAAAGCCGCCACAGACGACGAAGATGCTATAATAATATCTCTCGCCATACAATTTTGAAATGAATATATAATAGGCTAGATGACTGATGTTTAAATCGTTGAAACCAATAGCTTTGATGAAGAATTTAAGTAAATATAGTATGTTTATTGAAAACATTATTTAAATCGGTTAATAATGTTCTGATATATGAGCGTTTAAAGTTTTTGTTAGAGACAACTCTGTCCCTTTCCCACAAAACAAAAAATGACGTCACACCTTACTTGTCAGAATAGAATTTATATGGCGTACTGAGAATTGACGTCACGATTTGTTGTTTCGCCTCTCTGTCTAGCATAATATAGATTTTAATTTTCTTTTCATTAAACAGCTATATTTATGGGCCACATTTGAATAGGATAATTAAAAAAAACCAGTCATCTAGCCTATTATCTTCGTCACTTGTTCGTCATTTGTTTTGTATGAGTAGCGATATTGAAATATGTTCTAAGATAACATGAAATATTATAGCATCTTCATCGTGTGTGATGGCTTATAGAAGAGGTAACGTTTCTTCGGTAGCCTTCAGCTACAAGGCTACAAGCTTCGAAAAGCGTCTCACGCATTCAGTATGCATAGCATCCAAAACATCTTAAAGAACACAGCAAAGCGCTTAATGCGCGGTTTAAATTCCATCGCCATGTCGATAACGGTACCAATAAAATTGGCACTGAAACGTCAAGCGATATGGTAATGTAAGTCTCTTTGCATTCGGCGCGCGCTGCCGATATTTCACGGGTAGATCTGCTCGGATTCAGATAAAGTGGCTGGGGTTGTACGGAGAGCGCTCTACGGTGTCTACTGGTTTCAATATTGCACATTTTATCCAGAGATACATTAATCGCAGGCTTTTTAATAGTACTCAGCTAGACTTAGCCCTACTCCCGAAGAGCGAAGGGTCATAATATATTTTTCATCACAGTTGCTCGTAAAGGGGATCTTATTACATCGGTTTTAGGCTCATAATCCAAGCTATTACGCACGCGTGCTATAATAGGTATAACCCGGTAAACTCAAGTTTGTACGTGACTGCAATTAAACGTATGTATACATACGAAGCACTCTGAATATAGCCGGGTAATACTTACAGTTTTTTTGTAAAACCAACAAAGAGTTCTTATGCCGCTGAAGTAAATGTCAACCTGCGCGCGCATTGCTGGTTTGGGCGCCATTTTCCGAAAATGTTTGTTGACGTTTTCGCTGTGTGCACTGGGAAAAAAAGGGTCGATTTATCGGCTTGGCAGAGCCGTATAAACCCGGTACTGTAGTTGCAGTCGTGTCAACACGGTAAAGTTTGTCGTGTGTCGCTAACACGGCTACGGTGACACGCGTTTCTGACACGGCTATCGCAACCAGATTTAGTTTGGCACACGGCCAGTCGTGCCGTGTTTAGGACGGCTCCGCAAACCGTTTTCGTTTAACACACGGCCCGACGAGCTTTGCCTACACCAATACGCTAACCGTGTTAGAATGTAGCCGTGTATTTTTGCACGGCTACGGTTGTGACACGGCTGTAAAATTATTTAATACAGTAAGCGTAGCCGTCTTTACCGGCTAACGCAGCAGTATAATTGGCTTACACAGCCGTGTAAAATCTCTAACCGCGTACACGGCTCTTCACACGGCTGCCAAACCTGGCTGGCACAGTCGTTTACATGGCTACAGAAACTGGAGCCGTGTTCGAAAGCTGTGTATTTTTCCCAGTGTGGTTAATTATTATCAAAAACACGTTGTTTTTCCTCGCAAATGTGATGAAAAAAGTAGTATGAAACTCTTGTGCTATGTTAGTCATTACACGTGTTGGTGGATCCACATACACCATTGAATTTCTTCTCGGGTGGCAGGTTTCTCACGATGTTTTCTTTCAACGAAGAGCCAGTGGCATGAAAATCTATACATAAATAAAATAAACTCCAAGAGGCTCATTGGTACGAGCCTAGGTTTGAACCCGTTCACGTTTTCAAGTCAGGTGCTCTCCCGGTCAGGATACCACGGCTACACAGAGATATTTGCGAAAATGTAACTTAATAAAATATACTATTTTACGTATTCCGGCGTTTCTAGCTTCCAAACTAATGCTTAGTGAGCTAACACACATTACATTACACACACAAATATAATTTGTTTGCTTTGTTGTGTACATATCTGTGTTTTAAGTTCTGTGTTGCATTGTTGTATATTTTGTGTTTCTTGTGTGTGTATGTGTTATGTTGTTGTGTATATCCTTTTATGTTTGTTTTTTGTGTATTTTTCCTGTGTCGAGTTTTTTTCTTCCATTGTTATATACTTGATAAATTTATTAATTGAAGAAAATTATTTTATTTCATGGCAATATACATAGTCATCATAATATTATCATATAAAAATAAATTACAGTACAGAAGCACACGTCAAATACTTAAAAACTAAACGAAAAACCCACCACGAACGACCCCGCTGCCAAAAAGGCCCATCAATCCGGCGGCATTTCCTCGCTGGATCGCAAGCGAGATACGTTGGGCTAAATACTGCCCCAACCGGAGGTCCCTACCCTTCTCTCTCAGCCGACGCCCTAACTCAGCCACAAATTTTATGACATCGGATCCCACGAGCCCGCAGTTTCGACGGCAAATGGTACGAACTCGTACATTGTTATATAGGATTATAGAGTTATATAGTTGAACTTATAATATATAGGCAGCGAAACAACAGGGTAAATGAGACACACCATCTAATGTCTCAAAGTACAAGTGACTGGGGGGTGGAGGTGAGTGACCTGCCCCCCTAGCACGCGCCGAGGACTAAAGGGTCTTCTCCCGCGCGGGAACGTGATAAAGCTAGAATATGGATACGTATGTCTCGTTTTCGCGGGGAAAATAGAGTGGATAGACTTTTATCACGGCTCGCGTGCTAGGCGGGCTGGGGGACCTGCAAATAGATTTTATTAGTTGTTTTTTTTTTAATGAGCTTTTTCAAAAGCCTATTCCACAATAGCCCAACATTCATACCACCTGAGTGTCGGCAGATTGTGGCTTACACTTACACCAAGCGTTCCGGTTATACTACGCCTCACTGCCTTCTGTCCTAAGCTTCTCCCATTCCAATCTACACCATAATAATTCCGACATAAAGCTGCTTTTCCCATCCACTAAAACCTTTCGTCCTGACTTAAAAGCTACATTTGTCAAATGAAAATACGTCTTATGATAAGGCAGGAAGAGTAGTGTAGAGGAAGAAATACGATTTAACCTCAGACGAATTGCCATTGAAATGTAGATTTTATTGAAAATATGATTTGATGATATAGAATGGGGAAATCTTAAATTGAATTCTGAAAGTAAGCTTGAGATCTTTGATCTTGAGTGTTGTGTTGTATGGTCTACAGCTTTGAACGGAAGTACCTTTCTATCATTGGTTCGGTAATATTATTTTCATCACACTTGCTCGTAAAGTGGATCTTATTGTATCGGTTTTAAACTCATAATCCAAGCTATTACGCACGCGTGTTTTTTACTTTACATTACGGCACTTGTGCTATAATAGGTATAACCCGGTAAAGTCAAGTTTGTACGTGACTGCAATTAGACGTATGTATACTTAGCACTCTTAATATAGCCGGGTAATACTTACAGTTTTTTTAAAAATACCAACAAAAAGTTCTTATGCTGCTGAAGTAAATGTCAACCTGCGCGCACATTGCTGGTTTGGGCGCCATTTTCCGCAAATGTTTGTTGGCGTTTTCTCTGTGTGGTTGATTATTATCAATAAAAGTTTGTTTTTCCTCGCAAGTGTGATGAAAACAGTCGTATGAAACTCTTGTGCTGTGTTTCAATACACTCTCGGCTTCCTTATCGCGCTCGCCTGCGGCTCACGCGCATAATACCGCCTCTAGTGTAATGAACTGTAATTAAACTGGTGGCATTATAGATTATTTGGCCTGGTACACCTATCCCTACCAAGATATTCCTACTGGTAGGGATAGGTGGAAAAAAAGTGTACTTAGTTCTAGCGTTAGCGATAAGTGGAAAAAGTTTAGTCTACTTATTCCTACTATAAAAATAAACTAAACAAAATGCATATACTCGTATTATGCAATTTATTACAATTATTATCTATGCTTTTTACTTGTGCCAATCTAAATTTAAGAGATAACCACATACTTACTCACTCATACTCAGTTGTATGTGTCTGGAAATGAGATATATCTAGTTTGTATGTATTTTGTTTTAGTCATTAGAGGCTTTTTTGTCTGTTTTTTTTAAATACAAGTAATAAAAAGATTTTTAAGTAAAGATGACTAAGTACGTACATGCGAATTGTTAATATAATATTGATTTTTCATTTTGTCTAATCACATAAAAAGAGATAAGCAAAAACTTCTAATAACTAATAATAATAGTCAATTTAATTAACTAATGTTATTGGCTATAGCCGTTATAGTTGAAAAACAAATAAATTAATAATAATATAAATTCAAATTCATTCATTTATTTCAGGTACAAGACCCATATTGTATAGCAAATACAAAAATACAAAATATTTTCCAAAAACTGTCCTAAAATGTCACAAAATTTAATATGTTATTGTGGTCAATTCTGAAGGTTTAAGTTGACAGAACTAAACCAACTAAAGTATTGCTGTCCTTAGCTAACAGCCTAGTAAAAAAGTGACAGCTATATTTTAATTAGTTTAGAACTGTCAACTAAAACCGTTAGAATTGGCCACATTATTATTATTAAAATTAAATTAAGTATTATATAAAATTAATTTAAAATAAAATAAAAACACAATTTAACACACCAGAAGCAAACCACAAACAAAACATTTAATAAAGGTTAATATCCCCGTGCAAACGGCACTACTGGAACATGCCTGTTACAGCAATGCTGCATGTAGGGGCAGTCAAACCTATCTATCATTGCCAGGATTGCGTTGGAGCTGGCCCGTGCTCTGCGCACCAGGGAGGCGCTACGCCTGCGCATAGTAGTGTAAAAGCAGGCGACGTGCGTCTCCGTGAACATGCCCGAGGCGCTAATAATAACACCAAAATATAGCAAAGAATACTCAAACTCCACTCATGGATATGACCGGCCTCGAAGGGCAATAGGGTCATATCTGCCACGTTGGCTGGTTGCGGGTTGGCGCATTAACTTTCCCGGAATTTCTTCTCTGGACTTATGCTAGTTGTAACACGATTATATACTTTAATGAATATTTTTGTATGAAGTGATTCCACACTTATGGTATTTCTATGTTTTTTAAGCTTTTTTTGGGGAAATTTGGCATCTAAGGCAGAGACTTCTGTAGCTTAATTGGGAAAACTGTTGGGACGGAAACCCATAGAGGCTGCTCGTATGCAGGTTCGAGTCCTGCCGGAGGTCATAATTATTCTTCCTGTTTAAGCTTTAAAAACATTGATTATATACTTTACCAAAAAAGCCAGTGGAATGAAAATCCATTCATAAAACCCAAAGAGCTCATTGGTACGGATCCGAACCCGCAACCTCACGATTTCAAAGCACGTGATCTCATCAAACAATATAAAATCCAAGATATAATCAAGACTTTGTAGTGGAAGAAGATTTTGTAGTGCTAGGACTCTACTGGAGAGTCCGCCTGGGGACGTACCACACCTTTGCCAGTTATTGAAACGCCAAGCAGTAGTGTGCAAGCATTACTGTGTTCCGGTTTGAAGGGCAATGTTACCAGATACATTACTGGTTATGAAGAGATTTAACATCTAATATCTCAGGGTGACGAGCGCAGTGCAGTGCAGCGCAGGATTGTGTTCGCAAGTTCACAATTCTGGCACTGCTACTGTTAGTGGCAGGTGTGACGCTTACCACCAGGCGAACGTCTTGCTCTTCTCGTCACTTGATTATAAAAACTTATAAAAAAATAAAAGAAAGACAAACAACGCCTGTGGCAAAATCCATGTGGATTGGCTCAAACAGTAATACGATATAAACATCTCGCTACGTTTCATGTGGATACTAGTAACTTTACCGAGACACGCTGTATTCGAGAAAAACTAGGTGAGAAAGTTTTATGCACTATCTATCATTTTCTTTTACGTGGTAAGAAACTGGTTTATTGAAATAAAATATAGTTATAAATAGAGAAAGATAATTTCTTTAGCAATTCAACGCGGGAATCTAGCCAGCGTTCTTGGAACCCTACCACATGGACACCGTTTTTTTGTTCAATAGCTTTTTTAAGTTTGTTGTCATCATATTAAACTCTTTTTCATACTGGATTTTTTGTTATGCATGATGATGATGATGATGATGATAACAAAAAATCCAGTATGAAAAAGAGTTTAATATTCGAATAATCATAATAAAAAGAGTCAACACACAGGATTTATTTTGAACTTCCAGATATTTAGGCTAAACCTAATACACGTAAACGACTGTACTCCCTAAATGTGAGGTATACAATAACCCACTAGTCTACATGGTGGTCCCATGAGCAAACATGGCCGACTTCTATGAATTCTAAATGTAAAACAACCAATTAACGTACTGTACGTGTACACTAATGTCTGTCGCAAGTGAGTATCAACTTGTGGCAAACAGGACCGGACTTCAACGAAAATCATTTAGATATTCAAAGAGAATGCTCAAAATACTAATTAATTGATGCTCATAGCACAAAAAGTAGCACCCGTAGCGTAAGCTATTCGTAGTATTCGTAGCGTAGAACAACGTAGTGTTTGTGGCGTAGCTTAACATTACCATTCGCGGCGTAGCACAACGTAGCGTAGCACAACGTAGCGTAGCACAACGTAGCGTAGCACAACGTAGCGTAGCACAACGTAGCGTAGCACAACGTAGCTTAGCACAACGTAGCGTAGCACAACTTAGCGTAGCACAACGTAGCGTAGCACAACGTAGCGTAGCACAATGTAGCGTAGCACAACATAGTGTATGTGGCGTAGCGTAACATTAGCAATTGCGGCGTAGCACAACGTAGCGTAGCACAACGTAGTGTATGTGGCGTAGCGTAATATTAGCGATCGCGGCATAGCACAACGTAGCGTTAGGAAAGTATAGCTCATCATAATACCGCTCTTACCGTATAAACGTAGCATTCAGGAAGCAACTGCAATTTTACTGTTATATCCCACCCCAATAGAATAACACTCTTGTTTTGGTAGTAATAGGTACTTTATGATAATACTGATAAGGTATGACACCCATACGGAGCGAGCTGATTAATTCTGTAATTTTTGTCGTAAAATATTTCTCAACTATCTTAATAAACGTAAATCTGATAATCTGACTATAATTGTAAACTAATTTGTTTTCAAATTTTTATCTCGGTTAATAAAGACTAAACGACTTTAACTACTTCAAAGCTAGTTCCGATCCCCAAGCCGCGTGCCAAGTGTGGGGATTATGGTAGCCCATCCCTGTTAAGACTGTCGTCCAGTAGTGGACGTCTTTTGGCTGCTGATGATGACGAAAACTAGTTCCGTTTTACTTTCGTTATTAAATAAGGTCTCAAAAAAACATATCCGTTTTCTCAAACTATTTACTTCCATCCAAGGTGAAGGTTATTATTAAACTCATTAACTATTTAGCTCATTAAGCCTATCTCTAGAGCAAAGATGGCTGCCTTCAATGAATTCTAAATGCGTTACAACAAATTAACTTCGTCGGTAAAGTCGCTTTTGTCTATTCTGCGTAGCAGAGGTTTATTTAGCAAACCTAATTTCTTCTAGACTTTGGGATTGGCCTAGAAACTATAATCTAGAATAATCTAGTCTTTTTCTAGTTTCGTTTTTTTTTTAAAAGCTAAGGTTATTTATTGTAGCAGCTATGCCCCTGAATACTTCTCATGACTTGTAGCACTTTGAACTTTTTATTTTGGTTTCAACCTGTCCTAGTTAAAAGTTTCAGCCTTATATCAGTTAAATAAATTAAAGTCAGTTAAGTTAAATGTTTTGTAGTGGTAGGACTGCCGAGTCCGCCTGGGGAAGTACCACACCTTTGCCAGTTATTCTATCGCCAAGCAGTAGTGTGCAAGCATCACTGTGTTCCGGTTTGAAGGGCAATGTTACCAGAGAAATTACTGGGTATGAAGAGATTTGACATCTAATATCTCAGGGTGACGAGCGCAGTGCAGTGCGGCGTAGGATTGTGTTCGCAAGTTTACAATTCTGCCACTGCTACTGTTAGTGGCAGGGGTGACGCTTACCACCAGGCGAACGTCTTGCTCGTCGCGTCACTTGATAGTATTAAAAAAAAAAAAGTTAGTATACTGCGTACTTAATTTTTCTATTGCGCATAAGGTAAATGTATTTGTTAATTTAAGGCCCAGATCACTACGCGCCGCTATCTTGCTTGAGCATTTCACCATTTTGAATGTTTTGTATGGAACAGCTGTTTTTTTGTGATTACAGGTTTGGCCCCATAGTAAAAGATGCTCATAATGATTAGTACATACGTACCCTTCAGTATTGTTGAACTTTTATGTTACACGTTGTATAGGTATTAATTATAAATGTTGACATGCAAAAGAGGTGTACCTTATTTAAGCGTGGTCCCCAACGGAAAACAAAAAAATTGCAATACTACGATTCTGTGAAAGGAAATTTATTTACAAGGTGACAATATTTACTCCAAAAGCGGGGAGAGCTGAACCTGTGTAGTTTTCAACATACGGATACGGAATGAAATATTAATGTTGCCATCAATTCTGTCCGCTTTACCTCACGAACGAGTTAAAAATTTAAAAACCAATGCCATTTGGCTCTCGTCCAAACATTGCTATGAAAATGTGGGTAAAGGTCCGAGAGCTTTCGGTCATTTTGAGTAAGATTTCTACTTTTTTTATATTCATAGAATCAATTCTGAAAAATTGAACATTACCCGAAGTTAGAGATCGTTTGAAC
Source organism: Erannis defoliaria (assembly GCA_905404285.2). NCBI lineage: Eukaryota > Metazoa > Arthropoda > Insecta > Lepidoptera > Geometridae > Erannis > Erannis defoliaria. The sequence goes on along the minus strand of FR990090.1, from coordinate 3,152,208 downwards.
TGTTTATATTTGATTGTTGCCCAGGATACTTTAAACGATACATCGATTAAATTAGTAATAACTACTCTACTCTACGCATAAAGTATTTTCCATAAACATTGATGAACTCCAATCTTAAGGGAAATTATAAAAATCATTGTATTATTCCTAGCCTTATCAATTACCCTATTAGTAACCTTTCCATACAAAAGGTTCATTGATTTTCGATAAAATGTGTGTAAACGATGTTTATTTATCTAACTTTTTAAATATAGCGAGGATGCAAAACAACAGCTTGTATAATATAATATTGTATAATATACTGTATTATATAATATTTTTTCGAAGAAGATAAGTCGTTTTTTTAGACAAGACCAGGTTTTTACTTTTAATAAGAGTACACATATCTGTCATTAAAAGGTCACTACAGGTAAAGATAAGTACCTGGGTGTAAAGACGAAGTAAGAGTACACATATCGGTCATTAAAAAGTCACTACAGGTAAAGTACCTGGGTGTAAAGACGAAGTATACAAAAAAATGTACCTTCTCTTTCAAAGTGGATCATATGTCTCCGCCTATCTTCACTAGAAAATGTAGCTAGATGCAAGAATTTAAATGTGAAACGTTGCGGTCTGGTAAAACACTATTTGGTTATTCGTATCTCTGTAATTAAGACGATGCGATCTGACACAGAAAGAGATTTTGTAATTACATCCTACCGGCTTTTGCCCGCGGCTTTGTTATATGATTTATGGTTATAGGTCTAACGCAGATGGTATTTAGTATTTACGCGTTTTGTGTGGGATAGAGCCCTTTTAAATTCTTAGTACTGCCATTCATATCTGGATTAGGTATCCGTCTTCCCAGTCCATAATCAGAAATGGTTGCAGACCAATAGTTTAAGGGGACCCAATAGGGGGTTTCCCTATAGGGGCTTACCCCTAAAGAACTATTAAAAACGCCACTTTTAGTTAAATAGAAATAGAAAAGACTTTATTTGTGACAAAAACATAACACACGCAAAAACAAAAGAAATACAGACAACAAACTGATTAGATAGATAGATAGATTAATTCTTTATTGCTCACACCAAAGAAACATACATACAAAGGATTAAATAAATTAAATACTAGTGCACAAATGGCGGCCTTATCGCTAAAAGCGATCTCTTCCAGGCAACCTTAGGATGGAGAAAAATTATGAACACGAAAAGACGGGGTGTGCTGTAAAGAAGAAATTCCTACAAATCATAAACATACTTACAATCGAATTCTAATACATAATATTATAATATTTTATAATAAACTACTATATATTATAACATAATAAATATAATATTATATTTAATATAATAATAATATGATAATATTAAATAACGTTAGTTAATATTGCACACTTTATTGAATGAAAACGTCGTATTGCGCAGTTGGTAGATGACGTTAGTTAACTTTTGAGTAAGGTCCTGAATCAACGTTTGTCTTTCAAACCATACCACAACCTGTTAAATAGCCCGATGAAACCGGATAAGTATTTTTCAGTTTTTGTGCTTACAAGCCAGGTGCTTGACCACAGTTAACCTGATGTTACGTAAAGGTGACGTCAAACGAAGATCTAGAAAAAAACCTAGCCTGAAATTAACAGACAAGCTAATGGTCAACGTAGACCTATTTTATAAATAAATTGAACAGTTTCAATTCTGTTTACCTTCCAAGTAAGGGTGCTAAATAGGCGTTAAATAAAGAAAAGTAGTAATTCAAAATAAAAAGTAAGTTGTCTACGATCGTTTAACCCTTTTACCATACTTACATTAATTATAATCAACTTTTACTAATATTTTATGTGTTTATAAGTACTTATACTTATGTATAATATATTTATAAGTTTATTTCGTGTACCTATCCCGGAAACGGCTCTAACGAGTTGGATGAAATTATGTATTTAGACAACGTTTTGCTTTTTAAGTTTACCTACATAGATTGGGGAGAGGTAGTTTTTTTTTATACAATCAAGTGACGAGACGAGCAAGGCGTTCACCTGGTGGTAAGCATCACGCCTGCCACTAACAGTAGCAGTGCCAGAATTGTGAACTTGCGACCACAATCCTGCGCCGCACTGCACTGCGCTCGTCACCCTGAGATATTAGATGGTACGAAGCAATAAAAAGAAAGACCAACTGATAACCCCGACGCACCGTCTCGTCAAGTCGGAGAGGTCAGTGTATATTTTGGGGCCCGCGATCTACAACCGTATACCAGCTTCCATTCGGGATGCTCCTTCCACTGGGTGCTTCAAAACCAAGCTCAGAGCATGGTCGCAAGAGAATTTGTTTTATGACATTGAAGCTTATTTTAAAATAAGAGATTAAAAACGTTTTTTTTTTAAACTTAATATTTCATTTTATTAAGTGATTATTTATTGTGTCATACTTAAAGAAATTTGACTTGTAACTTTGGTGTTATCAAGAAACTATGTATTTGTATTTGTTAAATCTCTTCATACCCAGTAATTTATCTGGTAACATTGCCCTTCGAACCAGAGCACAGTAATGCTTGCACGCTACTGCTTGGCGATTGAATAACTGGCAAACGTGTGGTACTTCCCCAGGCGGACTCTGCAGTAGAGTCCTACCACTACAAAAATGGTATATAAAATACAAAAAAGTATGGATATAGCTTATACTATGGAATAAAAAAAGCATCATGTTAAAATCTTATAAAACACTAGAGGTCCCCCGCGACTTCGTCCGCGTACGTAACAATACCGCTGGGTTAATTACTAAAAAAAATCCTCTCCATATTCACCACTTTAGATGATCGCGAGCAATTTTTTTACCGTTGTCTGTCAGTCATTATGTCAGGGCAGATATTCTTAAAGTATTAAGATAATAACAAGCTTCGGAATGCTTAAAACTGACCTTAGTGGCCAATTAACCTACATACAAACTTGCATAACATACTATCTAGAATTGTCTCATAATTCCCAATACGGGACAAGCTCGGCGCCCAACGTGACAATCATTTCCGGGACAAAGCTCCGCGATAATTGGAAACTGCGTCCAGCGGACAACACGCGTGACATGCACTTCGGACGTGACATACACTTGAGGACAAGTGACTTGGCATCCCACTTCAACTTCAACACACTTAACTGTGATACCTAAACAAAAGAAGTATTGGCGGGAACGCGAAAGAAACATGTCGCTGCATTGTATTATTTTTCAAAACTTGTGTTTTTTCGAGTGTTAATGCATAAAAATGGTGGCTGTGTGCTTTTCGCAACATTAAAAAAAACACTCCGGCATGGTTACTGGCATGGTAAGTGGCAGCGGTTTGTGTGTACGAATGCCCTTCATTTATGAATGGCACTTTTGATACGATTAAAACATTAATAGTACATTGTTATCCTAGGGGTTAAATACTTATTTAGTCCTATAGGAGGTAAACACGGTGCTTTTCATTACGAGTACAAGGAAACTAAAAATAAAAATATGAACTGACACTGGGAAATGCACGAGAAGTGCGTGACCATAATCCTCTGAGGAGAAAAAAAAAAGTTGGAACATTGATCAATACAAATTTATGTGAAAATAGAACTAGTTTTTTTTTAATAATAAATAAATAAAAAATATTAAATATTGGGCGGACATTTATTACACACAGCGCCATCTAGCCCCATACTAAGCAAAGCTTGTATTATGGAAACCAGATAGCTGATAGAATACTTATATACATTTAATAATTTGAACGTCTGTCATTTGTCAACTGTCACTGTTAGTTGAAAGTGATTCTCCCTAGGGCTGAAATGTATTACTTTCAACCCGCTCCTCAGGCAACTTCAGACCTACTTTCCGAGTATGAGTAATGGAAAATCTATTTGCGATTGAACTGAGATTTGAAACGAGTATCATCTAGGTGATCTTATAATCTGGAACGAGATTCCGGATATGCCTTCTTTAAATTAGTGGTAAATCGCGGATTATTAAATGCGATTGTAATTTTTTAGTGCTGATTTACGCGCAAGAGTGTTGGCAAGTGATATAATGTAGGGCAACGTGTCTTTTTGGTTTCCAAAACTCCGAAGAAGCTTGTAGTAAAATTGCCACGACTTTACTAGAGCATGATTGGACTTGACTGTGACTTACTAAATGTGACTTGGACTGTTACTAACTTGCTTGTAGCTCAGTAAAATGTCCCCAATATTTATTTATTATTATTCATCAAAAACTTTATATAAAGATGTTAATACTTGACACAGGCAAATGCACAAAGTGCGATGCCATAATCCTCCTAGGAGGAAAGAAGAGAAAAAAACTAAGACAGCAAACAATCGCACTTTTCAAAACATCACTTGTTGCGAAAGTCGAAAGATTTGCGATCTACCACGCTGCTGGCCCAGTTGCAGGTTACTGGATTCACATAATTACGCTATTGGATTTCTTCTCCGGCCATATACAGGTTTCCTCACGATGTTTCCTTCTCTGACAATAATAATAATATTAACAAATGGTCTTAAGAGTGAACAAGCCGGTCACTTCTCCATAGAAACGGGGAAGTAATATTACTCCACTATGTAATGTTGTAGGTCCAAGACTAAGTATTATATATTATAGATTTGTCTCTTCATTATCTAGGATTGGAAATAGATAAAAAAGTAAAAAGTTAATAAACATGAAAGTTATGAACCAGGAAAGATCTTGTATTTTAGCTCAATTTTAAAGCCGCTTTGGATGTAAATAAATAACATAAGGAGTACGAAAACTCCTAAATAAAAATTGTATCAAGCGGCATAGTTTAGTCCATCAAAATTTCAAAAACTTTCAGTTGGTATAAATTAGTTCAGTAGTTCATTAATCACAATCCTGCAGCCAAACGTCGACATGCGCGCTCATTTCTATTTCTTTATCTCTTTCCGACACTTTTGTTTAATGAAGAGACCGTGCTTTTTAGCCACGCCTACCGATGAGTTCAAGCCGTTGGGCGGTGCGTCCTTAATAAGCTGCTGGCGTCACTCTAGGTTTAGGTTTTTTACAATATTTTTGTATTTATATTGTAAAAAACTTAAATTTAAGAAAGAAATAAATATGTGTATGATAATAATATTTTGATTTCTCTAATAATATTAATTAAGCATGTACATTGTACATGTTACTTCTCAACAAAATATTTAGTAAATTCAAAATTTTATGGGTTTTCTCCACAGAAAAGCGAAAGCCCTATTTTTCTGCAGTGGTTTTCTCAGTAATTTCTTAATATGACATGGACGGTATACAGAAAAGCCAGTGGTATGAATAACCGTACATAAACTCTAAAGAGCTCATTGTTTGACAACACGACCTCACGGTACCGAGCAGAGCGGTCTTTCACAACGGCTTCAATTATTGCTAATAACTAAACAACGTGTAACAAAAAGGTTCAACAATACTGAAGATTATAAAAAGTTGTTCATAATGATGAGTACCATCATTATGAACAACTTTTTCAATGGAGCCAACATTGAAATCCCGAAAAAAAACAGCTGTTCCATACAAAAAGTTCATTGACCTCGGACAAAATGTACGGAACAACAGGTTTTTATCCGCGATTTCAGTGTTGGTCCCATAGTAAAAGTTGTTCATAGTGATGAGTACATACAAACCCTTCAGCATTGTTGAACCTTTTTGTTACACATTGTGTAAAATAAAAATAAATCCTACTATAGTAACCGCGTTACCATAAATCATGGCCGCACGACCCACAAGTGCAAGTAAGACCCACAAGTGCGACCACAAGCAAGACCCACAAGTTCGAGCGATATAGACATAGTGAAAGAAAACCACGGGGCTCATCTCGTATGTTTAAAAAAACCTGTACAGCGTTTACTATATTACTTATTAGCGAAAAAGTAAGAAAGCCTTACTAAAGGCTTTCTCCCAAAATGGCGCCATATTCCAATTAAAACATTACATGAATTTAATACCAGGTGTAGTTTTTATGCACCGCTGTGTACCTCTGACACAGAATGACCTAGTTTTTTGGTACAAAAGCCTCTTTATCCGCTACTGAATACTAGATTTTACGTCCCTAGCGAATGCTGAGCTTTGCTGTTTTTTAGGATGGTGGTACTAAATTCCGGGGTTTCATGAATTTGTAGCTGGAAATCTGATAGTGATGTCCAATTATCTTTTCAGGTTTTTGTTTAAAACTATGAGCTTTTTATTTATGGTTGCACGAAATTTAATTAAAGATATATATTTTTGTGTCTGTTCACGTGTATTTAATTTTTGTTTTTTATATTTTTTATTATTTTAGTGGATCTTACAAAAACGAGATGGTACGTAAAAAACGTGTTTCTACAAAATGTGCAGCCGTGATTGTGATTTTGGGTGTAACATAATATTTTCTTACTTATAAAAACCAGGGGGTCTAGACAAGAACCACATTCTGTTAGCGTTAACGCTTGCGGAAAGATAAAATTGTATGAAAATTACATTAGCTTTCACGTGACATTTCTCAAGCTAATGTCATTTTCATACGATTTTATCTTTCCGCAGGTGTAGCGTTAGCTAACAGAAAGTGGTTCTTGTCTAGACCCCCAGCAGCGCGAGTACCGTTCCTAACGATCGATAAATTTGACATTTAAAACGGTAAAAAATCGATAAAATCGGTCTTGTCATATTCGTCAAAGACGTAGGCTATACCGACACGTCAAATTAGCGACATACAGAACGGTACTCGCGCTGCTGTTTTGATTAATAATATTCACTTTGATGGGTAGATTATCATCCTTGAAGATCGTCACACTTGCCAGAAGCACCCTGAAAAAAATAATTATATAGATAGTATAAATCATCAGCATCATCAGCGGCCAGAAGACGTCCACTGCTAGGCAAAGGCCCCTTAATAGGGAGGGACTGTCATAAAAGTAAGTTCGTATAGGCTGAGTGGCCAGCCCTAGTGTCACAGTTAATCTCTGAATGTTAATGGGACTGTCATAATCCCCACGCTTGGCGGGCGGCTTGTGGACCGCAAAATGCTCACCACCATTAACCGAGAGAACGCTGCTGCCCGTCCTCCGGTAGTTCTGCATGCTGTTTTAGGACATACCCAGGTCGAGCAGATAGATAGTACAACTAGTGTTATTTCAGCATGCTGGTATGAAGCAAAATTTTAGCTGTTTCAAAAACAGGTCCCTAAATCCATCAGATAGTGGAATTTCGAGCGGCAGCTGGGCTCGCTGGAAATTCATTCCGATGCGGACGCCTGACCGCGCCGTCAGATAACATGTTGTTACAGCCAGTGCCGCGTTTACACGGGGCAGTTGTAGAAGAGATATAAACCAGTTGTACACATACAGATTTGTGGGCCAACCCATCAAGGACACATAGGTCGGATATATCAACCTTATAGCTTGCATGTGTACCTGTGACCGTATAATATGCGATGCGATGGCAACCAATCTGACTCCACACAGTCATATTGGTGGGCAGTCCCAACACGGACACTAAACTTGATCGGTCTGAACCCATTAGTTTCACTGATAGAGTCAAGCAAAGACTGGATCTACTGGTGATTGCTTTAATTGATAAGAGGAAAAAAAAATACTAGAGTAAAACAGTATAGTATAATTAATAAAGTAAGTAATCGTACTGTTGTAGGCATTGCGTGTATACCCGGAGCACTCACGCTCACTAAAAAGCTTCTTCTTGCGGCGGCGTCGTGTGTCGGGTCGCCCTCTTCCCTCCAATATGGTTGAGGAGAGCGATGGCTGGCACATGCGTCAACTCGTGAACGGGTGCTGCTTGCGGGAGCTGGACTGCTCGGAGTATACACGCAATTCTAGCAATAATTAGTAATACTTAGTTAGGTTCCTTTGGTATATTCTTTTTGTAAAGCCTTCAGCTTTTAAGTTATTAAGTGTAAAATTTAGTTTATAAAAAAATGTTAAAGTTGACAAAAGGCAAGGACCTACAGTCCGTGGAGCTAATAAATAATTAAAAAAAAAAAAAAAAAAAAAAACCCATTAGTTTGTTTCACACAAACACCAATGATCCAAGTTCACTTGGTCAGTCCGTCACCTTTTAGCCTGTTCACACTGTTAGATTGATGGACTGACCCTCTAAGGTCGCACACGCGTACGCGTGCATGTCAAGGTTATGTCAAATTTACCAGCTCAACCTCAGCTATTTTCCCACATTGTAAAACGCTGGCGGACCGACCTAGTAACCCTGGTGGGTCAGTCGACAAACTTTACTATGTATGTATCTTAGATGTGTCTAAGTAAATTTTGTTTTTTTTTGTCATTGTGTAATTTATTTGCTTTTATGTGTATTTCTGTTTTTGTTATGAATAAACTTTTTTGTATTGTATTGTAAACAGAATTTAAAACATTCAGATTTTTTTTTAATTCATAATTCGGGAATTTTATTTCTAACGATCGTACTTTGTACGCCGAAGCAACCTTGTCTAAGCTAGTCAAGTCACTGGACTGAAAAAGTCGCTTCGTGCAAATGGTCCTCGGGTCGCTTGTAGCGATATCATTGGGAATATCGGCTACCCGCATCGCGATACGGCGTCGATTCGGTTAGCGGAATTACACGGAACGGCGCTGTGTAGCGTTTTAAGGTCTCTGCTTACTAGTAATATGAGCCTATCCGTAACTTGGAACCTGGGTATGGCCTAAAACGGCACCCAGTACAACCGAAGGTCCGGCAGCAGCGTCTTCTCGGTTAACTGTGGTGAACATTCTATGATCCGCAAGCCGCCTGCCAAGCGTGGGGAGTATGGCAACCCCTCCCTATTAAGAGGGGGGCCCACCGTGAACCGCTTATTGCGATACCCAATAGGCTCAGCTGCCGACGCTGCGCGACTATGAAAATACGATTCGCAGTCGTGTTTGACGATGTCATCAGCACGCTAATCATGTAACTGTTCGGGATCGCGATTCGGATCGCGATTTGTCATAAATGTAACTTGTCACTGTCACAGCACCAGGCAGTTGGTCATCATAAGTTATCCACATTATATTTCGTGGTATGGACCGGTGTAGTGAGCTGAGACCCTTATAAATGGTCGCAATGCTGGCATCATGCTGAGGTGGGCCCGGTTTGTGGCAAAAAACTAGTCATAGGTGTATATGTTTAGGTTTAATTTCTTTAATATGTTGTGTTTCAGTGAATTTCTTTTGTTTTTGCGTGTGTAATGTTTTTGTCACAAATAAAGTATTTTCTATTCTATTCAATGTTAGTTTTGAAAGAAATGATATACTTTTGTTTCATTTGACGAATATGAAATCAGATTCAACGTAGAAATCCTGAGTTTGTTATGTATGCTATCGACTGATATCGAGTGGGCTTCTGTATTGGCCTATCTAAAGAATCTTACTGATTTAAAAAATCCAAGGTTTTCAAGGACGCCAATTATAAGTGGGAATTTTATTAGTATTTTTAAAAATATTTTGTGTCTATATCACTGTTGGTTCCATAGGAAAAGTTGTTCATAATGATGAGTACAATGACCCCTAAAGGGGTTTTCTTATAGTTTTAGATATTCTTTAAAAAAATGTTTATTTATTAATTTCCTACTTTAAACATCTCAGTAGGTACTATTTACAGCAAAAGTATAATAAGAAAACTGAATTGAGCATAGGTAGGTACTATCACAAAAGTAGGTTGTTCCAACTTTTTGCCTCCAATACAGCGAACGAGTGCTGCGTTATTCCAAGTTGTTTGGATGCAAATTGCGTACAGCTGCGCCCGACCACATCTCTAGACCTCTAGGTTGTAGCTGTCGCAAACTAGAACACACGCCTAATAGAGCAAATTATTGGCAGTCCATGCCTGCGACATGATAAATAATAATACGATTTTTAAAACAAAATACAACCGACTTCAACTTCGAATATCTGGATGACATCTTCATATTTTCTAGTAATTTTGATTTAAAAACCAAACTACTGAACCTATTTCAATAAAATTTATATGAGACTACCTCTGAAGTTTTACCTACCAAACAAAAAAATAATCATCATAATTGGCGGAGTAATCGCATAGCATATATACAAAAAAAACATACAGTCGAATTGAGAACCTCCTTTTTTTAAGTCGGTTGAAAATAAAATGCGAGCCGTACGATACGACAATACAAACTTCTAATACATGTACATGTGTTCTCTTATTGTCATGCAGTAATTAGATTCGCTATCTCTATTTTCTGGCAAATGTAATATGCATACTTTTAGCTACTCGGATTCTTAATTAAACGGACTAAACTGACATTACGAGTGTTGCTACTTTTTGGCAAAATTTAAATAGTGCTGGGATAAAAATATTAAGTTTAGTAAGTAACATATTTTAAGAAACTTAATATTTTTATTTACTTATGAAGTTATGCTAACAAACTTAATAATTTCATACTTATGAACTACTTCGATATATTTATAAGAGTCTTTGTAAAAGGTGAAGATCCTTACTTTTGTGCGATTTCAATCTTTCAAAGGTTATAAATCATGAAAATAATGTTACATTTCCGTGTAGCAATTTACAGAACAACTTTTTATCGCAATATGTTTTCCCATTTCTACCTGCACTTCCACTGACAGCACTTTAAATGTTGAACGGCACTTAATAATTATTAAATAGTTCTTTTGTACGATATGAACTTAACAATATCCATCACTACGGTTATTTAGCAGGCAGCATTATTTTGAAAAGTGACATTTCAAGCTGTCAGTTTAGTCCGTTTGATTATGAATACGAGAAGGTATGCTTGATTGTGTTGGCTTGTTAATTTTGAACGATTTGCAAGCGCTGGGCCCGTCCTTTCCATTATCACTGTCGCTGGTACCAGGTACATTATGGCGTCTTCAAATCCAGAGTAAACTTAAACAAGTTCCTTGTAAGAAAGCATCCTTCATTTAGACCGTATCATTGCCAATATCAGGCAGGTAGGGGTCAAACGCAAACATAACTTTAAAAAAAATTATATATTTTTCTTTTCTTTCTTTCTTTAACTACATAAAAAAATTGGTATAAATTTCAAGATAATTGGATTTTTTATTACACATTCGAATAAGGGTTTTCAAGTTATTGTGACCTGCTGCAGTTTTTTTTAAAGTTCAGTAAACAACTCCCCATGGGATCTCGCTTCGTCGTAGCGTTCCATACATTTTGTCCAATGTCAATGAAATTTTAGTATGGAACAGCTGGTTTTTTCCGCATTTTGGGTTTTGGTTTATTACTACTATACTATAGTAAAAGTTGTTCATAAGTAACGATGAGTATATCTCCTCTTATATATATTATCTATTATCTTATATCTTACCTCTGTAAATCAAAATCAAATCAAATAACATTTATTTCAGATTACATAAATCCATAAAACAAAAAAAAACTAATTGAAGAATGTCGTAATTGTAAATGGCGGATGCAAAACAACAGCCTGTATACAATTATAATAATTATTCTACATACATAATAGTTTATTAATTTGTTAATAATTATCGTAAGCGCAATATAAACGCATACAAAGTCCTAGTTCTAAATGCGGTATTTCAATTCACGTTACAGTTCGGAATCACCCTATATACATGCAAATTGCGTGGCAGCTGTTAACCGCTTGCCGTCTGCAGATGGGATATTTGAATATAAATAGAACTATCTATAGTTTTGTATACATAGCTGTGGTATAGCGTATTAGAGTATCAGTAGTACCTATCTAAGATATTTATTCACGTCAAACTTTTACTACTTTAACACTTCCTTCACACTTCACAATACACACTTACTTTATTTTTATTTTTATAACTAACTTTGATTTTTTATTTCATGAGTCAAAGAAACTTGATTGAATTGAATCGTAAAATCACACTCGTAGATACAAGCACGTGTGCTATGTTATGTCTTTATATATTGACCGAAAACGTCAAAAAAAATTCAATAAGGAGAAGTTCTAACATTTTAAAAGAAAAGTCAAGTCAAATCTCGTAAGTAAGCAGTTGAAATAACAGGACTCTTTTCAGTTCTATAATAAAAATGATACCTTAAAAACTAAAAAAAATATGCATGAAACAAAACAAAAAAAATAACCTCCAGCTCACTAAAAATGTAGCTAAAATACGCTCGTTCAATTAAAAAACCAAAAAAAACTACAGCAATAAGTATCGGTTTCCATTTGGGCTGCTACGATGCCACAGACAAAATACCTACACACATTAAACATAAGGTTCTATAAGCGTCGTAATATTATTTTTTACTTAAATTTAGGTAAGTACTCCACAATAAAAAATGTTAGCTTCACTTTGGTACAAAGAAACCAAGTATAAGCTAAGCCCTGCCCTAGCTTTGAAATTAGTTCCGCAGTCCCAAGCGTCTTTATTAAATCCTTTTACCAAATCCTCTGCTCATTATTTCCGTATTTCCCCACAAAAATTCCCGAGTCACCCAATTAATTCGTCCTACAGACCTCTAAAGCCACAAAACAGCGGGATGCCGTTGAAAAAACTGAACCAACTGTCCAAAAAACGTTGGAAAACCGTCGGCGGCGCTGGAAAAGCGTCGAAAAAAGCATAACGCATTAATTCCGTTGCGATCTCTGGTTCCTGACAGAACAATATGAGAGATGCAACCCACATATGAATTTCGGCTTAGGAGTCGTGGAATGTTTGGTTTGGACAAGTGATTGGACTAGTTACTCGTCACAGACCACTTAGGAGTTACTAAGTACGTAGGTACAGAAGCGTGCTCTATCCTGAAACGCGCTATTACTAAACACAAGGCAGGGTGAGTTCAAACGCAAACCTATTAAAAAACTTGACATTAAAGACTGTTTTTCATAAAATCTTAGTGTAGGTTAAATGTAAAATGTTAGTGTTATCACAGAATAAATAATAGTACTACGTACAGAAAGTTCACTCCGCAAAGGAATTGAAATAAATAAGGACTCTAGCTACTAGGCAATAAAGTAGCAATTCAACTAGCACAGTTCTGGATACCGCTCGCTATATTCACCTAGATATACCGCTATCTTATTATCACGTATGTTTAGTCACGTGCGACGAGGCTAGCGTGCGGGCGGCCACTGACTTCAGCCTTGCAATGTCCTCCCGGACGGAGCGCCGGCCGAAGATACCTAAACTGCGGAGTGACACCCCCCTGGTGTTATATTGAAAATAATTCTGTCTTTCCTTCGGTTTAGGTACCTCTTCACGATTCGATATAATTAAGCTAAATGACATAACGGAGGACGAGCAGCAGCGTCCTCTCAGTTAACGGTGGTAAACTTTCTGCAATCCCCAAGCCGCCTGCCAAGCGTGGGGATTATGGCATCACCTCCCTTTAAGGGAGATGCTGTTGATGTATGTATGTATGTATGACATAATTATACATATATCCACATCAATAATTGGATTGATTGGTTTGATGAATTCTGCCATAGTGATAGCTAAAACTCTGAATAATAACATCGTCGTCGATTAACCGTAACCATAATCGCCATTTTATATCACGGATGAAACCGAGGGGCAAAGATAGTTACTGTTATAGTTATTTTTAACGGGATATTATTACACAATACAAAATATTATTAATCTAATGTCTTAACTAAGCAAACACCATCATCATCATCATCCTGAAGACGTCCACTGCTGAACAAAGGCCTCCCCCTTAGACCGCCACACTGTACGACAACCTGCCATTTGCATCCACCGGTTGCCCGCGACTTTTACAATGTCGTCGGTCCACCTAGTGGGAGGCCGCGCCTACGCTGCGTCTTCCGGTTTGCGGTCGCCACTCAAGAACCTTTCTTCCCCATCGGTTATCAGTTCTTCGCGCGATGTGGCCTGCCCATTGCCACTTCAACTTGCAAACCCTGCGAGCTATGTTGGTGACTTTGGTTCTTTGGCAATATCCTCGTTCCGGATTCTATCGCGCAAAGTAACTCCGAGCATAGCTCTCTCCGTTGCCCGTTGTGCAACTCCAAAAATCATCATGAGAGTGATGTTGAGCAAAATCATCATGAGAGTTTAATCACGCAACTATAGGATAGTTTAACTAGAAAGACCAAACGAGGCATGACCGACATCCGCCTCTACGAATTAGTGCGGCACAGCTGCCTGCGCAGATAGCCGACTGATTGTCGCATCAATTCTGGCTTAGCATTTAAATTGACGACTCTTGTACCAGTTTAAATTTATTTGATACCAATAGCTTCTTAGAACTTAATTTTAAATCTTAACGGTCACTACAAAAGTCGTCGTCAGCCATAAGACGTCCACTGCTGGACGAAGGCCTCCCAATAGAGGGGTGTTGCCATAATCCCCACGCTTGGCAGGCGGCTTGGGGATCGCAGAATGCTCACCACCGCTAACCAAAAGGACGCTGCTGCCCGTCCTCCGGTTGGTCTGGTTGCAGTTTAAGGACATACCCAGGTCCATACCACTACAAAAGTAATGTGCATTATTGTATGTTATGTTTGTGTAGCACAAAGAAGGCTTCACTCACTATATACTGTACGATTCCTGATGTACCTCTCGCGGGTGGACCCGAGTACGTCAGGAGCAGACGTGCACACGTACATGCAAAGGCTGGGGGAAACGTCCTCGGTAGTGCAACTGCAGGGGCTGGAGTCGACTGCTCAGACAACGAACTTCAAGTCCTTCTTTCTCCGGGTTCCGGCAAAACACAAGGGCGCGTTCCTCTCGCCAGATTTCTGACCTACAGGGCTGGTTTTCTGACGCTACTGGGAAGCGAAACTGCCAGAAATATCTCAGCCAAAGTAGTGTTAGTTTTTTGTATATATGTACCTATGTTAGTCTGTAAGGTATTTAAAATATAGGTCCGTGTTTTTGAAGTAATTACTGTTGCCTAAATTAAACGGTGTAATGTTATTTTTATTGTCACCGCACATCAATATTATATCTATACCACATTCAATCATATCCACACAAACGTCACTTCCACATAAATGAAAAAATCTTTAGCAAAAAAGAACAAGAAGCCATGAAAACTCAAATAAAAACATTAATTTCCTCGAAATCTTATTTTTGTGTCAGTTTCCCTTGTTTTCAGCGTCATTATACCCTGTACTAATTAAGGGGTAGGCGTCAAGTATCCAGCATTATGTCGTAACACGATAGCAGCGAGGTAACTGAGCTGTAACACAGAAAAGGAAAGGAGCCTTAATCTTTTGATCTTGTTGAAATATTTTCTTTTAGGTTACGGTATATTTTATTGTTGTTTCGAAAATATCATTAAAATCAGTTTTATACACTTACGTAAGTACTCACTAACTGCGCCCCGCTGTTACACCCGCGTGATGATGAAAAGCGGTGATGATGATGATAATGATAAAGAAGTTCCAGGCAGCAGCGTCCTCTCCGTTAACGGTGGTGAGCATTCTGCGATCCCCAAGCCGCCTGCCAAGCGCGGGGATTATGAGGCCTGCATCCAGCTGTGGATGTCGTCTGGATGCTGATGAATCCAAAAATAAGCATCTAAAAAATGTATAATGTAAGAGTTTAAAGATAAGAAAAATCCTTAGTAAATAGAAGTTGTTGTTTTGCATACGTATACCTTTACAGAGGTAGATTTATACTTACTCATCGTTATAATCAATTTTCACAAAGGGGCCAACCCTGAAAACTTGAAAAAGAGCTGTTCTATACATTTTGTCCAAGGTTAATGAACTTTTTGTATAGAACAGCTGATTTTTTTTCGCTATTTCAGGGTTGGCCCAATATAAAAGTTTTTCATAACGACCAGTATTGTCTACTTCTGTAAATTTGGCGGGGATGCAAAACAACAGTTTGTATAATAGGTATTAAGGATGATTAAATTAACTAGGAAAACAAAGAGAAAAGAAAGCGAAAATCGGCTTCTAGCATTTTATAACTGAATGCGTGCCTCTGCCGTGCAAGCCTGTTTTTATAATTGTTTGCCTTCGTATATAAAAGAAGCTAATTACTGTGCAAACTTTCTGTATTTTCATAAATAGCGGAAAGAAAATCATTTAATTACTTTTAAATTAGGAAGTATGTTTACATTAAAAAAAAGTCAATCTGCGTAGCTGAAGAGTGTTTAGTTGCCTACTAATTCCGTAACAAACGACTTTATAACCAATGATGATGTTTAATAAACATACAGAGTGGTTAATATTATGTTATCAACAATATTTTGACAGCTGAGTATTTACGCTTTAATAAAGTAAACAAACTAATCGACACTGTTTATAAATATACACTCTATAAGTCAGGTGACTAATTTATAGAAAGACTAAGTCGATATTTCAAAATTTTAAATTCGATTGAGTCATTATGCCAGCTTGCTTCATTTAAATGAATAGAAAAATCAACAATATCTAAAAAAAAAGGCAATTATATTGCTAGTACTTTATCTATAACATTAAATAGAATAAAAGCGTTTATTGATAACACCAAATTATTGATAACTACAAAGTTAAGGATGCACTGCCCGACGGCTTTAGTTCTTCTCTTAAACGTCACATTTCATAATAGGTCACAAAAATAATATCATTTAATAAAATGTGGTGAAACGTGTGTTTGTGTTCTTTTAAAAACTCCGTAAAAGCTTATAGTAAAGTCGCCACAACTTTACTAGGGCATGACTTGGAGTTGACTGTGACTAATTTTGTGTAAATAACTGGGATTTTATAATTTATGTGACTTGCTGTAAAAACTTGATTATATGAATATTGCACAAAGTGCGATGCCATAAATAAAGAAAAGAAAAAAATACAGAATAAGAATAATAATACATTTATTGCCAAAAACACGAGTAACAACACTAAAATAAAACACAACAGTAGTTGTTGTTTGTAGTCGATTGCTTTAGAGTTTAAAGTCATCCGCCTGTCTAAACTTAAACACAATTTAAGTTACGCCCGGCTAAACGTCCTAATGATGTTCTATTCATTATCAGATACAGCCGGCACTTAAATGTCTGCTTTAAAATGTAAAATAACTTTTGAAAAGCCTTCAGATTGTGAATGTATTCAATGGAAGTATTTTATAAAAAAAAACGTAATGGAAGAGAGACAACATTCAGCTGACTCTAACTAATTAAAATTCAGGAACATGAATTAAGTATTGTTCATAATGCAGCACCTGAGTATGTCCTAAAACTGCATCCAGAGCCACCGGAGGACGGGCAACAGTGCTCTTGGTTAACGGTGGTGAGCATTCCGCGGTTCTGCGATTATGGTGCTATACTGCAGAGTCCATCTGGCGAAGTACCACACGTTACCAGTTATTCAATCGCCAAGCAGTAGTGTGCAAGCATTTTTGTGTTCCGGTTTAAAGGGCAATGCTAGAGAAATTACTGAAGAGACATCTAATATCTATGAGTGACGAGCACAGGTTTGTATTCACGATAATATCACCATTCTGGCATAATATCACCAGGCGAACGTATTGCTCGTTTCGTCACATGATTGTATAAAAAAAATGGCAAAACCCTCCCTATTAAGGGGGAGGCCTTCGTCCAGTAGTGGACGTGTTCTGGCTGACGATGACATGATAACTATTACGTTTTCTGTGGCATGGCTGCAGTTATCAATGACAGACGTTATCTGTTACCAGCGTCTCATTATGTTTTTAAAGCTTAAACAGGAAGAAAAATTATGACCTCTGGCAGGACTCGAACCTGCATACGAGCAGTCTCTGTTGGGTTTCCGTCCCAACTGCTTTGCCAAAAGTCTCTGCCTTAGATTCTCTCGTCAGGCCTTGGGACCTGTAATGGTTTCGGCTTGGGTAAATATTTGTGATACAAAAATTTACAGATGGCGCCACCAACATTTTAGTTGGTAACTTATAACAGGTTGGGAAATTTGGCATCTAAGGCAGAGACTTCTGTAGCTTAATTGGCAAAGCAGTTGGGACGGAAACCCATAGAGACTGCTCGTATGCAGACGATTAAAAACATAGAAATACCATAAGTGTGGATTACTTCATACAAAAATATTCAAAAAAACGTCTCATTACTTCATTACTTTAAAAATGCTTGTACTCAAATATTAATTGACCAATTAAACTGAAATTTCAGCCGCAGCGGGTTACACGAAACAATTATACGGACTCTGTTAAGTGTAACGGCATGTCTTGGCGGGGTTCCAGGCCTGTGGTAGCTGCGGGATGCGCTAATGATGGGTTCCTCACACATTTTGAAACAGGACGAGGGAGGATGCCTCAATGCCAAATGAGGGCATCGTCGTCCCTCAAATGAGGTGAGGTACGTTGCACTTCAGATCACCGCAACGAACGGCTCGCTCCTCAAGCGACACTCCCTCGCTGCGGCGTTGTCACTCGGCTTAATTTGGTACCAAGGAAGAAAAAGACTGCCTTATACTTGCTAGGTGGCGCCACGCATAGGGTTTTTCTTTTCCTGCTTATTTTATTGTCAACAAAACAGTGTCGTTGCAGTATGTCTCCCATTACTATAGCGATAGAGATCAAATCCTTTTAAATCATTAAATAGAAGTGAGGGGCGAAATGAAACAATATTTTATGTTATGCGAGGTTATTAGGGAAACGGAGTGAAAGCGAAAGTGAAAGAGTTGAAGCACTTTCAACAATTTTGTATGAGTACCTCTCTCATTTCGATATTTGAGGGCCTCGAACGAGGTAACTCGTGAGTGAGGACTGATGACCCATCACTAGGAGCCGCTTGCTGTTGCCCGCAATTATGTGTCGTGTCAGTCGTGTCAATTTAATAAGAAGATGGCCATTGTTTACTTTAGGGAGGAGTGTGTTTTAGGTTTGGAATATAAATCAAATATACTATAGATACAGTCTCTATGAAAACCATTGAGTAAGCATTGGCTTAGTTATACTTGCCTCTCCAGATAATATAAAAATAGGCCACAATTTGATATTGTTAATATTAATATAATATGCTTTTTTTTAAACTGCTTCAATTTCGGCTACCTGGATGACATCTTCATCATCATCATCATCATCATCATCATTATCAGCCAGAAAACGTCCACTACTGGACGAAAGCCTCTCCCTTAATAGGGAGGGCTTGCCATAATCCCCACGCTTGGCAGGCGGCTTGGAGATCGTAGATTGTTACCACCGTTAACTAAGAGGATGCTGCTGCCCGTCCTCCGGTGGTTCTGGATGCAGTTTTAGGACATACCCAGGTCCACACACACATCTTCATATTTTCCAGTAATTTTGATTTAAAAACCAAACTACTGAACCGATTTTGATAAAACTAATATGGGACCACCTCTGAAGTATCAACCAACCAAAAAAATAATCATCAAGATAATCGCGTAACATACATACAAAAAAAACATACAGTTGAATAATATTGTGAACCTCCTTTTTTGAAATCGGTTGAAAAATTATATGGTTCTTGCCATTATATTATTTCGATATTTATCTGCTGCAGCTAAAAAATTTATAATAATGCTAAATAAAAGCTAGTAATGCTCACTATTTTCTCAGAATAAACCGCAAGTTTAATAAATAACAAACCATACACGTATCTGTGCCATAACTCACCATAAAGCCTGTGCCACGTACGATCTTTACGATGTAGAGAAATGACGAAAAATAAAATCTTAAGTGGTTTCCGCACTAATCCGGTATAGGGGACGATCGGTAATAAGCTTCTTGCATTTGGGGGCCGGTGGCACTGCGATAGCGCTAACCAATGGTTAAGGTGACACAGTTAATAGCAGCAGCAGCAGATAGCCTGATAGCTCAGTTGGTAGCATGTCTGCCTTCAGAGCTGCAGGGCGTGGGTTCGATCCCCACCCAGGACAAAAATGTTTGTGACGTACATCGATGTTTGTTCTGTGTCTGGGTGTAGTATGTTTTTTAAGTATGTAATTACGAAAAAAAAATTGTATATAAGTATTCTATCAGCTATCTGGTTTCCATAATACAAGTTTTGCTTAGTATGGGGCTAGATGGCGTTGTGTCTAATAAATGTTCACCCTCCCCAATTGAGTTAATGGCTAAAGAATATGGCGAAAAAAAAAACAATGTGTAACAAAAAGGTTCAACAATATTGAAGGGCTTGTATAAATGTATAATATACTAATGTATGTATTTAGGAACAACTTTTACTATGGGGCCAACCTTGAAATCGCGAAATAAAAATCAGCTGTTCCATACAAAAAGTTAATTTACCTTGGTCCAGATCAGCTGTTTTTTTTTTGTGATTTCAAGGTTGACCTCATAATAAAAGTTGTTCATAATGATGAGTACATACATACCCCTCGGTATTGTTGAACATTTTTGTTACAAAAATGTTATTTATTAATTTATGTTGTTTTTTTTTTTTTGTTACACATTGTATATAAAACACTCTTTAATGGGGTCAATTTCATGGATAATATTATTTAAAATTATAACCATTATACAAAAAATATCCACAACCAAGTTTAAAAACTATTAATTATATATATATATATATATATTTTATGGCATCCTAGTTGTTAAGATTTTTATAATATTTATAATTAGTATTTACATAGAAAAAACTAAAAAAAATATGAATACAAATAAATCTGTGAACAATTGGTAAATTTCATTTAAGAAAAAGCCTACCTAAGTTATACAAAATATGTTCAAAAACTTACAGCCATATTGTTTATTTTATTTTATAAACCTTTTATCTAACCATCTTAGCACAAAACATAAAGCGTTCTTTTAACCAACAGTTAAAAAACGCTTCCGTACCCTAAACCACAGATTATATAATAGCTCTAACCTGCAGTCGAAGCGCCGGTCCGCCACTATAAAACTTTATGACCCGTATTGTCCGACCAATGAAAAGGAAAATAATTCGATATAATATAACAAAAAAAACAGTATTTGCGCCAAAAAGCCTTAATAGAGTTGGTGATCATGTTTTTGGCCGGATGATGACACTAATATTATAAATGAGCATGTTTGTGTGTGTGTGTATGTTACCTGTTCACGCCAAACGGCTGAACGTATTTGCATAAGTCAGCATGGAGATAGCATGTTTCACGGAATAACAAGTAAACTTTTTTTTTATACATTCAAGTGACAAGACAAACAAGACGTTCGCCTGGTGGTAAGCGTTACGCCTGCCACTAACAGTAGCCATGCTAGAATTATGAACTTGCGAACACAATCCTGCGCCGCACTGTACTGCGCTCGTCACCTTGAGATAATATATGTTAAATCTCATCATACCCAGTAATTTCTCTGGTAACATTGCACTTGAAACCGGAACACATACTACTGCTTGGCGATTGAATAACTGACAAAGGTGTGGTACTTCCCCACCTTTGTCACCTTATTTTAGTTTTTATTATCCTCACCATCACCGTTTTTCATCGTCACGCGGGTGCAGCCGTGGTGAGCAGCAAGTTTTACAATACAACAACTCAAAAGCCCGACAAGACTCTTAACCTTCTCCAAACTTGGCCTTGAGTACTTTATCCACGTATTTTATGCTTGTCTGAACTTGGGAAATGGGACGTGAACGAACGTGATGAAGGACGTGGTTTCAAATCTCAAACATGAGCTTGAGCAGTTGGTAAAGGAAAACTTCGGAAGGAAGCTATAGTAGCAGCATAACCAAAGCAATCAACCTTGGTAGCAGAGTATCTAACGGCTGGCTACCTGCCACACTAAAGTTGAAACTCTGGGCCAAGCACATGTTAATGTGCTCCGACTCTCCCGGCACCCCTTATTGAGTGCCAGTTCCCATTACATGTGTTTACCATCGACAACATCATCAGGTTAATTGTAGTCACCAATCATTGATAATAAGCTTAAAAAAACCGACGTCAATTTCGACTACTTGGATGACATCTTCATTTTTCCAGTTATTTTGATTTAAAATCCAAACTACTTAACCAATCTCGGTAAAAATTGTATGAGACTACCTCTGAAGTATCACCTACCTAACAAAAAAAAATCATCAACATAAATTTATAATTGGCGGAGTAATAGCGTAAAAAAAACGTAGAATTGAGAACCTCCTTTTTTAAAGTCGGTTGAAAAAAAGGCTTGAAAGTACAAGACATTTTGAGCTAGTACGTAATGTACGTATGTATGAAAAAGTTTTACCACTAGACCACGTGCATATGGAAAATGTCTTAAACGTTCATCATCCTCAGCCAGAAAGCTTCCACTACTGGATGAAAACCTCATAATTTGTGCTATATAATCCCCACGCTTGGCAGGCGGCTCGGGGGTCGCAGAATGCGCTCCTGTC
Source organism: Erannis defoliaria (assembly GCA_905404285.2). Classification (NCBI taxonomy): domain Eukaryota; kingdom Metazoa; phylum Arthropoda; class Insecta; order Lepidoptera; family Geometridae; genus Erannis; species Erannis defoliaria. The sequence continues at coordinate 3,130,033 of FR990090.1, read as the reverse complement.
CGTCCTCCGGTGATTCCGGATGCAGTTTTAGGACGTACCAAGGTCCAAAATCTTTTTAACAATTAATTAACGTAGTGGTAAGACTCCACTGCAGAGTCCGACTGGGGAAGTACCACACCTTTGTCAGTTATTCAACCGCCAAGCAGTAGTGTACAAGCATTACTGTGTTCCGGTTTGAAGGGCAATGTTACCAGAAAAATTACTGGGTATGATGAGATTTAACATCTAATATGTCAGGGTGACGAGCGCAGTGCAGTGCGGCGCAGGATTGTGTTCGCAAGTTCACATTGGCACTGCTACTGTTAGTGGCAGGCGTGGCGCTTACCACCAGGCGAACGTCTTGTTCGTCTCGTCACTTGAACGTATAAAAAAAAATTAAAAAAATGTGTCAATTTTGTTTGCGCCACTAGCTTATGAAGCTCTTATTTGTATCTTTTAAAAAAGAAGTAATGATTTCAGGGTTGATGTATGTATGTATGTGAGTTTCTCTATTCCACCATAACTACTAAACGCCTGAATAAAGTTATTTGGATGTAGGGTATCGTTAGAATGATTTCATCATCGCGAGTGACACAGGCAATAGAAATAATCCTTTTTTGGTAGAGCAGTTGTTTTTAGAGTTTTTTTATAATAAGGATTGTTCCTGAATGCTTGTTCTATTTTAATTTCTAGTGTACACAATATACAGGGTTAGTTCTAATCAGTTAGCATCCTTTTAAGGACATATTCTGTACTTCAAAACAAATAACTTTTACTATGGGGCCAACATTGAAATCGCGAAAAAATTATCAGCTGCTCCATACAAAAAGTTCATCGACCTTGGGCAAAATGTATGGAACATACATACAACATGTTGGCTTTATAGTAAAAGTTATTTGTTTTGATGTACAGAATATGCCCTTAAATGGATGCTAACTGATTAAAACTAACCCTTTATAACGCTTCTTCTATCTATTATGTAGAAAAATCATTAGGAAAAGGTTTTTTTTAAGTCCGGAAAAAACTTACCAAATCACAACCGTCGCCTTTAATCTGCTACTTGTAAACGATGCTGTTTTGCACGACTGCGTTCCGATATTTCAGGAAATTGCGAACAACGGAACTTCAGAAGCGTATCGTTCTGATTGTAAGTTTGATGGTCAATTTTCCCTGACGGATCGTGAAATGGGTATTGAAGAAACTTGGTTAAATAATCGAAGGAAGAAACTGATAATAGATTATTAATTTTTCATTGACCACATGGACACCAATACCGTTTTAAACGGTTTTATTTGGCTTGCCCTGTTTGTTGATTTTTATGGTCAAATTTAGTACTTATACATGGTTAGTTCTAATCAGTTAGCATCATTTTAAGGACATATCCTGTACATCAAAACAAACAACTTTTACTATGAGGCGAACAATGAAATCGAGAAAAACTTATCAGCTGTTCCATTTAAAAATGTCATCGACCTTGGGCAAAATGTAAGGAACAGCTGTTATTTTTTTCGCTATTTGTACTCATAATTGTAAAAAGTTTTTAATATAGGCCAACCTTTTTATAGATTTAAGAAAAAAACTGTTGTTACTTAAAAATATATCGTTCATCATCTACGAAATGTATGGATTGGCAGTTATTTTAGACTTTAGGCTATATTAAGGCAGGTCCCATATTCAAAGTTGTTCACAATGTAGAGTACAATAGCCTCTTTAACACCATCACGCGTACCGCATTTTCATATTTTTTTCCTGATTATTGTTTTATAAACAATAAAATAATACAACAACATTACATAATCATTATTAAACTCAATACTATTTTGATTTCAGTTTACTGCAACAAAATACCCCTTCATCCACATTCGTAACTAAAAGTTCATAACTAGCTATGAGAAATGTATTCGCTGTTTCATAATAACTAGTTATAAAACAAGACTCTTCTTTTCTGTTTTTATAATTAAGAATACTGCCATTTTCATAACCCTGACCGGCTACGAATAAAGACTTTTATAATCGAACTACTTAATAAGCTTTTAAAAAAATACAACTGACTTCAACTTCGAATACTGGATGACATCTTCATATTTTCTAGTAATTTTGATTTAAAAACAAAACTACTGATAAAAAAAATATGAGACCACTTTAGAAGTATTACCTACCAAACACAAAAATAATCATCAAAATCGTTTCATAATTGGCGGAGTAATCGAGTAACATACATAAAAAAAACATACAGTCGAATTGAGAACCTTATTATTTGAAGTCGGTTGAAAACTAAAGGATTGTATCGAGACCGATAAAAGTCTGGAGACAATTCAAATGCTCAAGCCTACACTAAGTACCAGTCGGCTGCGTACCCAGCATTGTAACGAGATTGCCACGTTGAATTTGTACTTATTTGCTTGTTCGGTGGGGCAAACAAACTTCTATTTCGTTTTTACGTTTCCAACTTTACAAATCCCCATTTCTGTATGTTCTATTAAAAGTGTAATATACAAAACAGATTCATTACCAAAACCCTACGAAATTCGAATGTAAAAATACCCTAATCCGAAATTACTCCACATCTGTACAAATAAATCAAGCTAGCTTACGCAAATCATTAAATCCGAATAAATGTACGTAACATTTCTAACAACGGCTCGAGAGCTCTCGATTTCGACCGAATTAATCGAGAATCGATTACGACAATAAACTCTTATTCGAGTCGAGTGCAAATCGAATAAGTTGGGATAGGCGTATCGGGCTCTTTGCGGATTCTTAGAAACAATAATTTAATCAGAAGGTGATCGGTAAATAAGTTTGAAGAAGGAATTTTAAGACGCTTTATCAAGGCTTAGTGTAGCGTGAAGGTTGTGGTTGTGTTAGTTGGTACCTAGAAAATTACTTTATTAATTATCACGGTTTTTTTAATTAAGCAGCATCCCGCGTTTTCATCCGCTATTCCAAAGGACTGTGCCTTTTTCCTGTATAGAATGTAGCCTATGTGGTCAATTCTGACGGTTTTAGTTGACAGTTCTAAACTAATTAAAATATTGCTGTCAGTTTTTTACTAGGCTGTTAGTTAGCTAATAATGTAGTTAGTTTAGTTCTGTCAACTTACACATCAGAATTGACCACTATGTCAGGTTAAAAGTTCCATTCCATTTTTTTTTACAATATACCCTCAAAGTGCGACTGGACCATATTCACCACGTTGACCAAGTTGCGGGTTGGTGGATTCACATACGCCATTGAAATTCTTCTTCTGACGTAGGTGTGCAGGTTTCCTCATGATGTTTTCCTTCACTGAAAAGCTAGTGGTATAAAAATCCGTACATAAACTCCAAATTGCTAATTGTTACGGGCCTGTGTTTGAACCGGCGACCTCATGTTTTCAAGTCGAGCGGTATCCCAGGCTTTTATTATATGAGAGAGAGCTAGATCCTCCAAGCAATTAGGCTACCAATGCCTATAAAAATGTTAAAAAATACAAACCAGTAAGAAGACAAAAAATATCACGGGTCATAATTGGTAAAACAGATATATAAAAAAAATTAAAAAAATTGGGGGACATTTATTACACACAGCGCCATCTAGCCCCATACTAAGCAAAGCTTGTATTATGGGAACCAGATAGCTGATAGAATACTTATATATATATATTTTTCCTAAATACATACTTATAACATATACTACACCTAGACACAGAACAAATATCGATGTACGTCACAAACATTTTTTGTCCTGGGTGGGGATCGAACCCACGCCCTACAGCTCTGAAGGCAGACATGCTACCAACTGCGCTATCAGGCTGTCAACAAAATTATGGCACAGGTTTAAATGTCTCATTGGACACATTTCAGGTACACAAATCAGCCAGAAATGTTTCACTGCTGGACAAAGGTATGGAGGGATTGCCATAATCCCCATGGCAGGCGGCTTATATGGATCGTAGAATGCTCACCACCGCTACGGAGAGGACGCTGCCCATCCTCCGGGTGCATACCCCAGGTTAGAATCTATTTCGGGTACAGAACCCTAAAAAAACATTTCTAAGTAAGTAGCAATTTTTTAACCTTTCCAAATACTTACACCAGTTACAAAAGTGAACTTAACTTTAAATCCAACTTGCTAAGAATCATCCAAGTATTTCAACTTGAAGTTCATTTGAAAGCGATCAAAAATCCGAGCGCATTTCTTGAAGATGAAGTTTGGTGAACTATTCGCTAAGTTTGCGCCGAGATTTCCTACCGCTAGAAGACTCAAGTAGCTATGTTTGTAGATAGCCAAAATAGCAAATGTTTGGACTTTGGAGAACTAGCCGATGCATGTGTGGGTTAGACTAACTATTCGGGAATACGTTCGTAAGAGCTTTACTTTTGATTTTGTGACATTAACAGTCTTACTTAAAAAAACTTTTCAACCGTTAGTGACTGCTTAAGATGCTCTGTCATCTTCTCTCTGACGTGAAGCGTAACATGCAAGAACAAGACAGAGAAGTTTAAGCAGTGACTAAGAGAATCGAGATTATTTTAGGTAAGGCTGTTTGTCTGTGGAAATCAGGCCCTGTATATTATAAAGTATAGCATAATCGGCCTGTTAAATGAAAAAAATGAAATTGAAAATGAAAATATGAAATATGATATGAAATAGTCTACTACTGGACATTGGATATTGGCCTAGCCTTGAAGGGTGATTGGGTCGTATCCACCACGCTGGTCCAGTTCCTGAATGATGAATTTCATCGCTATACATAATTATGCAGGTATTAATTATTATTAACAGCACAAGCGGCGCAAATATGCTAACCTCGGCAGAGGTTGCATATTTGAGCCGTTTTGTGTTGAGACATTGGGTCCGTGGGGACCGGGAGCTCATCATCTTTTTAAAAACATATCCGAGCGCCTAGTCGACGCGACGCGTGATCAAAATGCTGGCGTTTATTTGGCCCAACGTATAAGCATTGCCATCCAGCGTGGCAATGCCGCCAGCATGCTCGGTACGCTGCCGACTGGTAGTGGGTTTGAGCATTTGGATTGTCTCTAGACTTTCATCGGTCTGGATACAATCCTTTTGTTTTTTGTTGTGTAGTAGGCTAAGTAGTCTTTGTAGTTTGTTGTAGTTAATAAAGGCTTATTATGCAGGTTTCCTCACGATTTTTCCTTCACCAAAAAGCCAGTAGTATGAATATCCAATATTCGTACAATAAACTCTAGTGGTCTTCTCATTTGGGCTACCACTGATATAGGTATATACAAAGGATACAAAGAAAAAATGATATTTATTATTTAAATTTAAAGACTGGTGTGCTACCCCTTCACCCTTTCGCCTTTGAGGGTAGGCGTAAGCAGTGGCAGATTTACCAGCAGGCTGAGTAGGCTGGAGCCTAGGGCGGCAGATTATAGGGACGGCAAATTTGGGTCCACATTTTTTTTGGCTAGCAGAATTAAAACGATTCTTAGATACATAAGTGTCGGTCCGAGTTTCAGTGATACTTTCAGGGCTAACACATTTTTCGTCCCCATTGATAGACTCGTATCCGTATTAGGAAAACGGCAGGAGGTCTGTAAACAGGTTCAATGAAAAGTATTCATTTCTGAACGAAATGAAAGAACTGTCATCATCTATGACGTGATTGTGAACTAGGGTCATATTAAGTTTTCTGTCCTAAGGTATCGCATTGTAGAGATCGGTAGGGGTGGCAAAATTAGAATAGCCTACTGGCGGCAAATGTGTAAGTCCGTCGCTGGGCGTAAGTGTAGCAGTGGACTGTTTCAAAGGCTTATTACGATTATTATTAGTCAACCAAAGTTACCAGCAGGGCTCAAGCTACCGATGGTAAGGTTCCAATCAAAATAAATATTCTTTCTCGTAAACATATTTTTTTCTCTGGAACTTTAACACTCCGGTCCGGGTAAACTATCAAGCTAATAACATCACGTTCTGGCGACGATAGGATGTCCGGATGCCACCGGCATTGTTCCACGACTCTCGAGATTGGATTCCGGGAACTTTGTCAGGCGCAACTCGGGCATTTTGAAGGCCTTTAATTTGGATTTACTAATATCATTCTAATTACTATTTGACGGTGAAATTCATGCCGATTTACTAAAGTCTTAAAGCCGATATACCCATTCATTCATTCATTCATTCATTCATCATCAGCCCGGAGACGTCCACTGCTGAACGAAGGCCTCCCCCTTACGACACCCCCTTACACTGTACGATAACCAGCCATTTACATCCACCGGTTGCCCGCGACTTTTACAATGTCGTCGGTCCACCTAGTGGGAGGCCTTCCTACGCTGCGTGTACCAGTTCGCAGTCGCCACTCAAGAACCTTTCTTCCCCATCGGTTATCAGTTCGTCGAGCGATGTGGCCTGCCCATTGCCACTTCAACTTGCAAACCCTGCGAGCTATATCCATAATTAGCTGTAAATGACCTGCAGCGCTGTGATTAATATGACGAATTAGAAAATATACCGATTTTTATCGAATTTTACCGATTAAATGTCAAATTTATCGATCGTTAAGAACGGTATTCGTGCTGCTAGAACAGTTGCTATTTGTGTGTTGCTGTTTGTGTTGTTTTTTGTTGTTATATTATTATTTTTTTGTGTTTGTGACATTAACATTTTGTGACACACTAATATAATAACACACGAAAGATTTACGGTATGTGTGTGTGTGATTGTTACCTCTTTACGCCAAAAAGGCTTAACGGATTTGGATGAAACGCGGAAAGGAGATTAAACTTACCGTGATAATCTTCACTAAAGTTATTAAACAATACTTTAGTTTATGTTCACATATTTTAAAGTACCTAACTAATGTTATTGGTTTGTAGTTACGCAAATTCGAAGCTATTGTAGCACTGGACTGGAAAGTTTAGATTGAATTTCACGATTTAATTTTGAGCGCTGAATGGATCCCTGTAGAATTTCGGAAGCGTTTTGAATTTCCAGATTCTGGGCCTGTTCTCGGGCATAACTTAGAAATACTTGATAGCAATATAGTATAGTTCAATCATTGGTCGAACAGAAAGCTTTGTAAAAAAACTTCGATACACACCCAAATTAAATAATAAGCATTTGACTAAAATAAATAAACTCATATATAATTTCATAAAATAAAATTAAGTATGTATAATTTTACCAGTAACTATAACATTTATCATTTATTAAAAAAAAAAAAACGTCTCATTCTGAGTAAGTATCTACCTTCATCACAATTGTAGAGTGCATTAGATAGGTCAACAAATAGTTTTAACATTAAGTATTTAGAATTTTGTATACATAAGTAATAACATAAGACGGATTCCCATGACTTTGGAAGGGTTGAAGATCTCATCGCGTTTGGTCGCGTTTTTTTTAAAATGAAAATAAGGTTAAACTTGCTCACAAACACACATTGACACACACACACGCACGCGATCAGCCATTTGGTAAGCAAACTATTATAATACCTCAGAGGTAGTCCCATATAAATTTTATCGAAATCGGTTTAGTAGTTTGGTTTTAAAATCAAAATTACTAGAAAATATGAAGATGTCATCCAGGTATTCGAAGTTGAAGTCGGTTGTATTTTTTTTAAAAGCGTATACCGGGTGTTAGTTTGAACATAATTATCCTTCTAGGATATCATTGTACAATCATTATGAACAACTTTTACTATGGGGCCAACCCTGAATTCACGAAAAAAAAACAGCTGTTCCATACATTCTGTCCAAGATCGTATGTCATTCATGGATACCTGTAATAATTTAAATTGTCGATACATTGTCAAATTACATAAGTGTGTGCATGTAAAATAAAAAAAATTGAACGTTGAACGAACAAGTTATAGAGAAATAGACTAATAATAAAGCGTTACTAATAAAATATAGGTAACACCATGACGTTGTGTTATTTAAAACCATGCATTAAATCGGGTTGTTCCTCACTCGTCCTATGACGTCTCATCCTTCGTTTTATTTTTCCTGTAACTCACCCGTTTTCTACTCTCAACTCGTCCGACAGATATTTTATTCATTTACTACTCTTAATTCATCCTTTTTGTATTCTTATCTCATCCGACTTCAATATTTTTATAAAAACCACGGTTAGTACTGTTTGCAAAAAATACAGTGTAATCCCTCTAACATGGAAATTAGTTCAGTCATAAAGTTGTATAACTGAAAATTATGAAATTGTGTTCGTTTGAAACAAGGCAGGCGATATCTCTTATTTTCGTAAAAGCGTCTCCGTTTTCTCATTACTGCCAATGTAATTAATAAGACTTCGGTAGTAACCTTTAATCTTTTACTGAATGAAATAGCGCTACTAGTTCATCACATTCTATAATGTTTAACTAGTCATGTTTAAATTAAACCCAGAACAATTTTCAATTTAAAACTCATTTCTTTTTTACCACAATTTAACTTGGGCCTCAAAAAGGATAATATAAAAATAATGCCATCATCTTACTAAACTTCTCGTAATATTCACGTAAAGGCCTCAAAGTAAGAATTCATTTTAAGGAAATCTTTATACTAGCAGTATGAGCAAACCTTGGGGGATCAAATAAAACGCTTTTAAAAAAAAGCAACCGACTTCAATTTCTACTACCTGGATGATAAAGTTCTATTATTACTAACGGGATATTTACCGTGATTATGTTGTGAAATGAGCTCCCAATATTTCGGCGCAGTTGCATGCACCATGTTCACGAGTAGACACAATAAAAATCCCCGTTAAAATAAAAATAATAATAATAGAACTTTAGTAAACAACCGTGATAGTTTAAAACAGTGTTTTACCTGGATGATATCTTCATATTTTATTCTCCAGTTATTTAGATTGATTCCAGTATTTTCATTTTGATGAAAAACATACAGTCGAATTAAGAACCTCCTTTATTGAAGTCGGTTGAAAAGGAGCAAAGCAATGTGATTAAAACAAGTGTGTAATGATCAATCATTATCAATGGTAACGTAAGACGTTTTTTTTTATATTGTCCGGTGTTTTTTTATTTGTAGAAGTAGGCTAGGTAGGTTATATATTTTTTTTTCGTCAGTATCAACCATTTGTTAACTACAACTTACAATAAACTACATAGTATGTTAAGTACATACTATGTAGTTTTAGTTAACAAATGGTTGATACTGACGAAAAAAATAATTTATAATTTTTGTGTGGTTTATAAAGGTTCATCATCAACAGCCGGAAGACGTCTACTGCTGGACGAAGGCCTCCTCTTAATAGGGAGGGGTTGCTATAATCCCCACGCTTGGTAGACGGCTTGGGGATCGAAGAATGTTCACCAACGTTAACTAAAAGGACGCTACTGCCCGTCCTCTTGTGGTTCTGGGTGCAGTTTTAGGAATCAGATGTAGCTTAAGTGTTATCCCAAGGTATAAGCTACCTCTATACCAAATTTTGTTTAAATCCGTTCAGCCGTTATTGCATGATTTAATAACAAACGTACAAACATTGACATTCATAATATGAATAGTAGGCTTGTAGAACTAATAGGATGACCTTTTACTCATTTTCGTCCATTATCTTAGCAAATATTATTTTCTTTTCAACCGATTTTAAAAAGGAGGTTCTCAAATAAACCGTAACTATGTTTTCTTTGTATGTATGTTACACGATTACTCCGCTCATTACGAATTGATTTTGATGTATTTTTTTTTTGGTATTTATGTGATACTTCAGAGTTGGTCCCATATAAGTTTTATCCAAATCGGTTCAGCAGTTTGGTATTTATATCAAAGTTACTTGAAAATCTAAATAATTGGAAACGAAACGACGACGACGACAACGGAAGTAGACGTAATTGAAGTAAGTTTTTTTTAAATAGCTTTATATCTTATATTATGTACTTATAGAGAAATAAACTTCAATTTCGAGTCATAGTTTCAGTATTTATCAGTGAGTTGAAATAAATAGAGTTGTTATAGTTGAACAAAACTGCTTTAAAAACTGACTAGAAGTTGCCTTTATAAATATACTTACGCATGTTACTATGCACTTTGTGAAGAAAAGGAAAGAATATGACCGACTTTATACGCCACACCTGTTGTTAGAAAGAGACAAATATCTAATTTCTCTTACGGCGTAATAAGCTACACAAGTTGATTGGCCAGAGCGAGCGCCCTCGCCGCGCCGGTGTGGCTCTCTTTCACTCTATCACACAAGACGATCTATCTATCTCGGCCATCCATTTCAAAGTGATAACAGTCGCCTCAGATAAAATAAATTTAATTTTTTCCTATTGCAATAAAAATACAGTAAGTACTTACGCGTGAATTTTTTTTGTCTCTCACAGTGCCTGTGTAGATTGTGCAGTGTCTAAATACACAGAAAAGCATTATATCACCATCTTAATGCTAGAAAACATACGATTAGCAGCAGCGTATTACCGGACATTCGGAAGTGAAAGACTGATAGCGATCACGGCAATTACCTTGATTTCGTCTAGTAAATATGGCGGGGGGGACAACTCATCTACAGGTAAAAACATCTTAGGTATTTATAGTTTTGTAAGCTTGCAAGAAAAACTCATATTACTTCCCCTAAGTCCATACTGTTTCTTATTGTATTGTCACAAGCAATTCCCATATGCAAGGCATTTGAGGACGCGCCATTTATTTGCGAAATCATTAGGGCGGGGACATGTAGCGGGGTAATTTTATGGCTAGCGGAAACGAAGTGGAAGGGCGTAGTGGTAGTGGTAGAAATGGTTTCGATATTTTGTGGTATGAGATTGAGAATTGGTAGTTCTAAATATAGTTTGTTATGAATTTCAGATATAAAGAATACTGTAGTCATGTATTTATTGTGTTGCATATCTTACATAGGGTATGGGTTTAACCTCGGAGGGCAATCACTTCGTATTTCTGTATGTATTGGTTCGCGGAGTGATTCACATATCTACCTACGTCATTTAATTTTTTCTCAAGACAACACGTTTTCGCTGCATTCTACAATGTTTCCCTTCACTAAAAGTCACTAGTATGAGTTTTTGTAAAATAGACGCGTAAACCAAATTTTGCCATTCAGTGAGATTGCATTTTCACAATAATAACGCAAAAATAAGTTTTAAATGATATTATTTTTTATGAATATTTTTTACAATATTCTATTATTTTTGAAGTGATTGGTATAGTTTTTTTTTTAAATGTTTTTATCTTTTTTAATTGGCCTTTTGTACTCAAAACGAGTCTGTTCAATTATATGAACAAATGAATACAAGTAAAATCTTTTCAACATGAAACTAATAAATGTAAAATATCTGTCAAAATGCCACTGTTTATAAGTTACAAATTTACCATTTATAAAGCACAGTACAGACCGTAGTAAAAACTTTAAAGCTCCAACAGTGAACTCAGCACCGTTAAACTTTTATAGAGTGTAGCACTACGTCACGTAACTCGTGTAAACAAGTCTTTACGGCCGTACCTCTCCTATCTGCGGCTGAAATGGTGTGTCCACATTGGCAACATTTATGGGTAAGCTTTAAAGTAGTTTGTTATTTACGTAAGTGTACTATTTGGACGAATGTCAAAAGATAGGCACCTGACATGAATCTCTCGTTTAAAGCTGAACTTAGTAGTTTGAGTAAAACAGTGAAGTTAAAATTTGGTTTGGTTAGTTTTAGATGGTCGGTCGCTAGTAGCTAGTATAGTATTATATTATCTTAGCTAGTAGTGTTATCGTGTTTATGAAGGCATTTTAAAAGTAATAGTGGTTTTTAATACTTAGTTGTTTCAAAAAACAATATGAAGATGTTTATTTAGGGCGAGTGTAGCCATACTTTAAAGAACAAAGAACAAAGTTTAAAACCCAAGTTTACCAAAAAAATTTATAAACATTTTTTTTCTCTTTGACTCTAAATTCTAATCCATAATTGTTTGTCTACAACATTAATCACCTATCATGTTTTTTCTTCAATTTAGAACACTTAAGTTCAATATTTATTTGTATTTGATGAGTAGATGTGTACCCTTAAGTTTTGCTACACCTGCTTAAAACACCATTTATAATAGCTAACCATATTTCAAATTATGACAAAAGCTGGAACTATAACTTACTGTAAAATAATAAAGAACGAGATCGAAACTCAAAAAAAAAAATATTAAGTGAAAATAAAAAATCTGAATCTGAGTCATTAAGTTAAATTCACCATCAAAAAGCTTTGTAAACTCATCATCATCAGGCCGGAGACGTCCACTGCTGAACGAAGGCCTCCCCCTTAGACCGCCACACTGTACGACAACCTGCCATATGCATCCACCGGTTGCCCGCATTGGAGGATGTTTCCAAGCTCTTGGACTGGAACAGATTCGGCATCAACATTCATGGCATCCATCGCTCACCTTCGCTTTGCCGACGATATAGTCATCATGGCAGAGTCGCTGAAGGACCTCAATACTATGCTCAGCGACCTTAGTAATGTAAACTCTACTATCGACCAAATATATGACAGTGAAGCTGTGGAAGTCTGTTATGAGACTGCTCCACTTGTAATTTTGCGCTCTTTGAAGTTTATGTACGGATTTTCAGACCTACCACTGGCTTTTTGGTCAAAACAAACATCGTATGGAAACCTGCACACGTCAGGAGAAGAAATTCAATGGCATGTGTAAATCCACCAACCCGCAACTAAACCAGCGTGGTTGTGGTATCGCTCTTCGAGAGAAGGCCTACATCAAGCAAAAGATTATTTTAGAAGCTGATCATACATGGTGTTGCATAATGAATGGATTACTTTATACTTACAGATAGGTAACATCGTCCTGGTTCAGAATAGTACATTATGATACGAGTGTGCTATGTTGGTCATTACACTAGAGGCGGTATTATGCACGCGAGCCGCAGGCGACCGCGATAAGGAAGCCGAGAGCGTAATGACTAATAGCACAAGAGTTCCATACGACTGTTTTCGTCACACTTGCGAGGAAAAAACATTTTTTTTTGTGATAATAATCAACCACACAGCGAAAACGTCAACAAACATTTGTGGAAAATGGCGCCCAAATAAGTAATGCGCGCGCAGGTTGACATTTACTTCAGCAGCATAAGAACTCTTTGTTGGTATTACAAAAAAACTGTAAGTATTACCCGGCTATATTAAAGAGTGCTTCGTATACGTACGTCTAATTGCAGTCACGTACAAACTTGACTTTACCGGGTTATACCTATTATAGTACAAGTGCCGTAATGTAAAGTAAAAAGCACGATTGCGTAATAGCTTGGATTATGAGCCTAAAACCGATGCAATAAGATACACTTTACGAGCAAGTGTGATGAAAAGGATCAAAAATGACTCTATAAAAGTCACAATATTTTTTGAGTTGAAACGAGTTAAATATTTTTTTAAACAAAAATTACGCTCGCGTCTCAAAAATGGCAGTGTAAATTCGATAACACATCTAACCAAGACTACTAACCAAAAAATAGATCGAGAAATTTATTTTATTTACAACTTTACTTGAATAACTCGAAATGTCAAATAATTGGAAAACTATTCGACTGTTATTACGGAACACAATTTTTGTTTTTTTTAACCACCATGATTTCTCCCATCTTCTGTTGCTGTCAGGTTATCCACTCTTTATGCCACAACCTGTATATTAAGTACCCATATTTTGACGATATACTTGATATTTAAGTGTACTCCTACCTTAACTTAGCCGCATTAGCAGAGTGCTAACATTAAAATTCTAACTGTTTTCTTGCTCTCTTACCTCAAAATGTGACACAAGTTCCTCTACCAACATATTGTCTTCCATAGTTAAAGCAAATCACTTCTGTTACTCACATCAAGCCAGTGTCACTGCAATCTAAGCCTTATGTGAGCAAATTTAATGTTAGCAGTCCATTGTTACAGGTTCTCTGATGCTGAAATGTATCTTGCCAGTTCTCATCCCATTCAGTTCTTTCGTTGCCATCGAGGCGAGAGGACGTGTTCGCTCGAACGAAGCAACTTTGTCACGAAGTTCGTAATTTGAAAAGTTGAAAAATAAATGGAAGTTGGTGTTGGATGTTTTGTGAAACTTGGACGTGTCCCGATACTTCTAAAGTAAAGGATTGATGTGATGTGGGACTGCAAGTTATTGTGTATGTGAAAAGGTAAGACAAACATATCCCTGCCTATATAAACATGATAATAAAACGAATTACTTCGTAGGTTTCTTCGCATATAAATGTTTATTCAAAGAAAATCTACCATATTTTTTTAAAGTTACTAAATTTGTTTAAATTAACGGAATCCACAGGTGTCTTCTTTGGATCAACTTGTTTTGCTAAATACAAAAGTATTTATGCAGTACCTAGGCTTTAGCTTTTAATTATTTTTAAGATATGTCTGTGTAGAACTTGCGCTGCAATGATAATTTAAATTTGATTGATTGATTGATTGATTGAATTTGCCTATTTTTAGTGTGAATAACTGTTTTTTTGTTAGGTGAGTGTGCCTAAAATTTAAACATTTAACACAACAAACACTAGTTATTACATAAAAAATTTAAGAGCCCTCGATTCTCACGAGTTTTAGTTGAGAACACTCTCAATAGGTATACGGGAAATAAAATGTGGATGACTTATGATGACCAACTACCTGGTAGAACCACGGCCAACAGAAATTACTCGTGGTCTTACTGGTAGAACAACGGGCATTAAAAATTACCCGTGGTCCTACTGGTAGAACCACGGGCAACCGAAATTACCCGTGGTCTTACTGGTAGAACTACGGGCAACACAAATCACCCGTGGTCCTACTAGTAGAACCACGCGATTGGACGATGGGCAACAAATGTCTCGATCAAATCACCTTCCAAGTAAAACTAACTAAATTAAAATAAGTTATTTGGTTTGGGAACTACGATACCACAGACATATACACAGATACACACCTTAAACTCGGGATATTCTTTTATTAACCACCCACACAAACATTACAGAGGGTTATGTGGGTGGTTAATAATAGAAAAATACCTATACAGAGTGGATGGGTTAGAAATATTTTATTTTTTTTAATTTCCCTACTGTAGGTATACTTACGATATAAAACAGAATGGTCTAGCTAGTATATTAAAATAGCACTCGTGGAGTAATCCATTATTATTTTAATGGTTATGTTAATAAAATTACTATATCCGTAAAGCAAGTCGTAAACCAACTTCGGAGTTTAAAATTTATGTCTCTACTGTATTTTACTACACGGGGTTTTTAGGTGATTAACAGATATGTTCTAGGATATAATAGCTCTCATCATTATGGACAACGAGACTATCTCTAAAATCGCGAAAAAAATCGTGTACCTGTTCCATTGAAAATTAAACGAAATGTGTGGACAAGATGATTTTTTTTTTCAAGCAGAGAGTTTGATTGTATATTTGTTTCATTGTTTAAAACGAGAGAAAGTTCAAAACAGACCACAATAATTACAAAGCAATAAATATTCAACAATGTATCAAAACCACGTTAGTTTTCAAAATGGGTGGGTTTGAGGACAACATTTGAGGCGTATTGACCCGCCCGCGTCGCCGTCTTAATTTGTTTTTTTTTTTTTTTTTCTTGACTTTAGTAGTAAATATACGGTTAGAGGACACTTAAAAACAAAAATATCAGTAATATTTGTACCCTAGAGTCAAATTCCCGATATAGTTTGATGTAAAGATCGCTATCACAAGAACAATGAAAATCATAAAAAAAACTGTAATTACGTGTTTACAATATGCATTCCATTCATTGTATTCAAATAATAGTTACCAGGTTTAACTATTTATTAAAATACCTTATAAATATTTGCACGAAAACCCGCTTTAAATAAAATAAGTAGTTATTTCGAGTTCCAACCCCTTTGGTTGTGTTTTTTTGGTTTTAGTTTTTATCCACAAATTTTCAAATTACAGGCACTGATAAAAACTCAATTTTGTACACCTTATTTTTTACACCATTAATAAAAAAAAGTAATCGATTGGTTAAAAAAGTAATTGGTAAATTGGTTAATAAAAAGTAAAAGTAAAAAGTAATCGAACGTCACGCCTGCCCATTACAATAGCAGTGCCATGCCAGAATTGTGAACTTGCGAGTACAATCCTTCGCCGCACTGCACTGCGCTCGCTGAGATATTAGATTTTAAATATCTTCATACCCAGTAATTTCTCTGGAAAAATTGCCCTTCAAACCGAAACACAGTAATGCTTGCACACTACTGCTTGGCGATTGAATAACTGGCAAAGGTGTGGTACTTATCCAGGCGGACTGTGTAGTAGAATCCTAACACTACAGTTTTTCTGTCCAATGTTTAATTGTACATGATTTATTTAATCAACATTCTATTGTTTTAAAACAAACAGTTTTGTTAAGTTTTAACACTTTAGGGCTATTCAACAAATCGACACAAAGGGCCTGGACACGCACGTAATAAATTAGGAAATCATTCAAGAATATTACCAGGAACCACTTGTATATTTAGGTGAGTAATTTATAAACCACGTGTACCTTTGCGAGTAAATGTTTTCCCGAGAATTGTTTTAACAGGATACCGAACCTTCGAGGAAAACTCTAGGATGTAGAAAACAATAGTTACTAACCAATTTAATATAATTTCCGGTGTTTCGACGAATCACTTAAGGGCATTACAGCGATGTTTTTAATTGTTTGTTAGATCTGTCTATCGACTCACTTTTAAAAAGGTCTTAATAGCAATTTTCTTTGATTTTAATTACGCTGGAATGGAGGAAGGCTTCCAGGAAACTGAAAAACTTATAAAATTAGAAATATTTTTTTCTAATATTGGGATAAGTTAGTTTTCCACCTTTGTGCTGAAAACCAGCTGCCACTCTCGTCACAATACATCAGCATAAAAACGTGACCGCATCTGTGGATCCCGAATAGGCTTATTAAGGAGTAGTCACCGTAGCCGAAACCGGCATGGATGATATTATTATTATTATTTAGCCATAAAGATATTTTGAGAAAGATATAATAGATTTAAATACCACGCTAATCAAGATTAATTGGTTTACTTTTAATAGATTTTAAAATATAAGCTGTAATAGTTTTATAACCATATACAATACAAAGTAAACAATAGTACATGTATACATAACAGTCTAGAATGTATTGATTTAAATCAAATATACTGTCTTGCTACTGAGATTTAATGTGTTTACTGTAATCAGGAAAACAGGTTGCCATGATACAGGCTCTGCTCTGATAAGGCAACCATCAGATATATTGTTGACTTGACTTCTTGGGTTTATGGCTTCTGCAGATATATTGTTGTTTGTTAGATAAGTAACTCAACCGTAACCGGTAGGTACTGGTAACCGGTAAAAAAACATGAAATCCGTGTGACGTATGTCATCGGTATTAAACAGTAGCACATTAACCCAGCAGCACTCGAAATCACTTGAAAAGTTGTACTAGTTGGCTTTATTTTTGAAGATTATTAAATGGTAAAATATTACACCTCTTAACGTGTAAACATTTCAAAAAAAGTTTAATTGAAATAGAAAGTTTAATAATGTTAAGCTTTTTTGCTATCCTTACCTTTCCTTAATTTTTTTGTTTGGAAAGAGCTTTGGATGAGTCAAGAGTACAATTTTTGGGCTCTAAATAAATGTATACAATCGGGCTTAGCTTGTCGGGTTCAGCGAAATTATAACAGAAAAGCCAAAAGCCCTACTTCTTAGGTAGAACGGCTGTCAAAACAATGTTGTGAAGCAATTGTATGGAAAACCGCTGTCGCCAGTTTCACACTTATTTGTATAGAAACTACGACGAAAAAATGCCAATCATTTCGCGCATGTGAAGTAAAACGCTTGAAATGTTATTTTGCAACAGATTAAAATTGATCTAATTGCGATATAATGTGGTTTGGTTTCCTACGCGTCTATTGAAATTGTGTTTCTGAGTATTCTCAGTTTAAAAACATGTATATTGGTAGAATTGAAATTAAGTGCATTTGCTCTTAATGCCGGCTAGCGCGGCCCGTCACATTTAAGTTCTTTTCTCTTTTCAGTGGAAATTATCGTAGCAGCTACTACAGCGTAGCACGTGTTACGCCGTCGTAGCAGCTACTACAGCGTAGCACGTGCTACGCCGTACAGTACGTGTAGGTAATAAGCTACGAAATAGCACGTGTAGTCGGTTTGCTATAATGATGAATCACTTCTAGATAAGCTCTCTCCCAACTCATTCTGTTTATATCCCGTTACGGGAGGAACACGTTTGTAGAATAATTATATGGAAATTATCAAGTATGATATCCGGAGGCTACTCGTATTTAAATAGGTTCCACTTCCAAGTAATAAAAAAGTACGCTGAAGCTCACGAAACCAGGCTTCAGCATCATGTGAATGTCCATTCCATCCAGCTCCTTGACCAATTTTTTTTATATTTTTTATGCTGTCAATTGACGAGACGTGCAAGACTTTCACCTGATGGTAAGCGTCACGCCTGCCACTAACAGTAGCAGTGGCAGAATTGTGAACTTGCAAACACAATCCTGCGCCGCACTGCGCTGCGCTCGTCACCCTGAGATATTAGATGTTAAATCTCTTCATACTCAGTAATTTCTCTGGTAACATTGCCCTTCTAACTGGAACACAGTAATGCTTGCACACTACACTACAATATAAAGTAAGACGACTCAAAAGAACAAAACCGTTCGAGTTAGTTAAATAAAACGCATTTTAAAAATAACCGTTAGTGTAAACAGTGCAAGTGCTGACCCTGAAGAACACGCGATCAAAGTGACTTCCCCTTAATAGAGACAAATTATTATACACTATTACAGAGTACCTATCTTAAATAAAAAAAATAAAAAAACTTCCACCTTATAGTTTTTCAAGACTTATTGTACCGCACTTCAAATAGTATTGTTATTTTAAAATTGTTAAGTATATATATATATATATTGGAGGGACATTTATTACACACAGCGCCATCTAGCCCCATACTAAGCAAAGCTTGTATTATGGAAACCAGATAGCTGATAGAATACTTATATATATATTTTTTTCATAAATACATACATATGATAAATACTACACCCAGACAGAACAAACATCGATGTACGTTACAAATATTTTTGTCCTGGGTGGGGATCGAACCCACGCCCTACAGCTCTGAAGGCAGACATGCTACCAACTGAGCTATCAGGCTGTCAAGTCAAGATAAGTTCTATGTCTGTATCTTGTAGTTATTTAATATTGCACACCCCGACTTCTATATGTTCTTCGAATCCTTTCCATCCAAAGTTTGCCTGGAAGAGATCGCTTTTAGCGATAAGGCCGCCAATTGTAACACTAGTTTTAAGTTCCTTTTTTGTGTTGTGATCATCATGGCTGTTATCATTTCTTTTGGTGTGTACAATAAAGAGTTAATCTATCTATCTTTACACTCCACAACTATGGTTGGCTTACTATCATGATCAGCCCGGAGACGTCCACTACTGAACGAAGGCCTCCCCCTTAGACCGCCACACTGTACGACAACCTGCCATTTGCATCCACCGGTTGCCCGCGACTTTTACAATGTCGTCGGTCTACCTAGTGGGAGGCCTTCCTACGCTGTGTCTTCCAGTTCGCGGTCGCCACTCAAGAACCTTTCTTCCCCATCGGTTGTCAGTTCTTCGGTTGGCTATTCGACGTTTAAGGTGCAGCACAATTACTCTTTCCGTATAATGCTTCGCTTTCCGCGGTGGCGCCGCCAAGATGTTAGCGGAGACCGGCGTAATACTTTATTGTAACATTTTTTTAAATGCAATTGAGTAGTGTGACGAGCGATACGAACGCTTGGTGGTAAGTATTACGCCTGCCTGTAACAGTAGCAGTGCTAAAATTGTGAATTTGCGAACAAAATCCAGCGCTGCACGGCACTTTGTCGCCCACCCTGAGATAAAATTTCAAATCTCTTCATGTCTAGTAATTTCTCTGGTAACATTGCCCTTCAAACCAAACACAGCAATGCGTGCACACTACTGCTTGGTGGGTGAATAACCGGCAAAGGTGTGGTACTTCCCCAGGCGGCTTACCACTACAAAACTGCGACAGATAAAATGTAGTTAACTCTTCTTTTAAAGGAACGAGTGAAGGACCATGTCTAATATACACAGGCTTAGCTATCCCCCACTCTACTCTGGCTTATTCTTCCTGGCTCCGGCCCTGTCCTCGAAATCCCAACATCTGCCCCAACAGGGCCGTAATTAGCGGCACGGCAGCACACGTTTGCAGCATCATCCGACGTCGGTTTTAGATTAAAGGCAGTAAAATCTCCAATTCAAATAGCGCGGTGGAATTCAAATGAATCTGAGGGGGATACTCTGGATTTGAAAGTCACTCACCTCGGACAGAAAGCAGATTTTTGATCTGGGACGAACTTTCTCTGAAAGAATATGGCATAAATCCAAAAAAGATGCGATCGTGTCGGATTTTTAATATTTTAATATTTGATTTCAAGAAAATTGTTATTGTTTAATTTCTTTTATATTTTGTATTAGATTGTAAGTATGTTTATGATTTGTAGGAATTTCTTCTTTACAGCACACCCCGTCTTTTCGTGTTCATAATTTTTCTCCATCCTAAGGTTGCCTGGAAGAGATCGCTTTTAGCGATAAAGCTACCATTTGTGCACTAGTATTTAATTTATTTAATCCTTTGTATATATGTTTCTTTGGTGTGAGCAATAAAGAATTAATCTATCTATCTATCTATCTATCTATTTTTGCAGATTTTGTTGCCGATAGATATGAAATCTATTTGTAAATTTCGAAGAACTTATTGGTACGGGGAATTGTACCCACAACTCGAGATTTTAAGGCGTGCTTTCCCAACTAGGCAACCTCATTAACAACAAATACGTAGTTAATATCATCATAGCGGTAAGTGCGTTCTCAAAATTCTCATTTTGTCTCTCGAAGGTGACAATATTGTTTAACCTATATCTAGCTATTGGTAGAGATGTAAAAATCAGAGAGTAGCTCTCCAGATTCGTTCCGAATTACGTCGCGGACTAGAATTTTAAATGAGAAACGTTTCAGAATCGGTCTGACGTCTCGCTCCAAGATTTATTTCGGTTTTTGCATTTCCAACCGCCCGTTTGTACGTCTGTTTGTTCAAGACCAATTCTTTGGAGGGCGATTATCTCAATAAAATCCCGATTTAAATGCGTGGGAAGGAGAAAAGTAACTTTTGCGCTTGGCTCAGTCTGGAAAGAGAATCACTGATTAGTGCGGCGCTTCAGTTAGATGGTAAATATATCGATACGCTTTCAAGTATCGATATTATTAGAATCAGAATTATCGATCATCGTATGATATCAACTAATAGGTAGTTCTACAAATAATTTTAATATTATCTAATAAATAATTCCAGAAATTATTTAATTGTGAAATCTGCATAGAGTGATAGTTAATTTATTGAGTTTGAGTTTTAAGTATTTTATATTCGCTTGAGTTTGGGCGCAATCTGCGAAAATGCAGTGTATGATAGAGCATCCATGTAAAAACAGTTGTGTTAAGTAATGAAAACCAAAATGCTGGCTTTTCTTTGGGATAAATAGTCAGCCTCGCAGTTCAGTGGGACAATGCGGTACTCATTGTTGATATATTTGATGCCTATAGATACATTTAAACTGTATTTAATTTTAAGTTTGGTTAGTTTTAGCAAGAAGTTTTAATTAAGTAGCCTATTATTTTCATTACGATAGGGTTTTCTGGATAATGAATAAGGTGATGGGAGTAAGGGAGTGTTTAATTCCTAACATACATATTATGTTATCTGTGCTGCTACTGTTGTGTGAGGCGTATTGCTTACCACCAGGCGACCGTCTCGCTCGTCTTGACACTCTAATAAACAAAAATATTTATATAAAAAAAACACTGACTGCTTTTTTAGAGATGGAGTATTTCTAACACTAGGTTTTCCGTTTCCACCAAAATGTTCTTCTGTCTAAACTTCTGTTTATCCTCAGAATTTGTGAGGTTCGCCAACGTTGGTTCAAATTTCAAACGTTTTGTTCGGGATTGTACTCTCCGTATATTTATATGTTTTTACATCGATCGTTTGTTATTCTATGTTTGGCCGAAAGCAAATACACATTCAATTTAAAAACATGCGAGTACCTACTGTTAAAATTTCAAGAAAATACAATACGTATAATAGGGTAGATGACTGATGTTTAAATCGTTGAAACCAATAGCTTTGATGAAGAATTTAAGTAAATAAAGTATGTTTATTGAATAAAATATTTAAATCGGTTATTAATGTTCTGATATTTGAGCGTTTAAAGTTTTTGGTAGAGCCAACTCTGTTCCTTTCCCACGAAACAAAAAATTACGTCACGCCTTACTTGTCAGAATAGAATTTATATGGCGTACAGAGAAGGCGTGATATTAAAATGCTTATAAGTTGCTTACTATTGATCAGATTTTCATTTTCTTTTCATTAATCAGCTATATTTATGGGCCACATTTTAATAAGACAATAAAAAAAAACCAGTCATCTAGCCTATTATATCAGAAACTTAGGTACACAAACAGGGGGTAGTTCCTCACTCGTCCTTTGACGTCTCATCCTTCGTATTATTTTTTCTTAACTCAACCGTAACCGGTAAAAAATCATGAAAGCCGTGTGATGTAATCGGTATTAAACAATAGCACGTTAACCCAGCAGCACTCGAAAATACTTGTAAAATTTTACTAGTTTTTTTAAAGATTATTAAATGGTAAAATATTGCGCCTCTAATCTAACATGTAAACATTTCTAAAGAAAGTTTAATAGAAATAGAAAGTTTAATAATGTAAAGTTTTTTTGCTATCCTTACCTTTCCTGACCGTTGGGGAAGAAAGGTTCTTGAGTGGCGACCGCGAACCGGAAGACGCAGCGTAGGCGCGGCCTCCCACTAGGTGGACCGACGACATTGTAAAAGTCGCGGGCAACCGGTGGATGCAAATGGGAGGTTGTCGTACAGTGTGGCGGTCTAAGGGGGAGGCCTTCGTTCAGCAGTGGACGTCTCCAGGCTGATGATGATGATACATTTCCTTATTTTGTTTGTTTGGAAAGAGCATCGGATGAGTCAAGAGTACATTTTTCGGACTTTTTCTTTTCTGTTGGTTTGCATCTTATTTATAATTATTGAAATGATGGATACTAATACTCTTGTGATTGTGATAGAGCAACACGAAACTCAATGTAAGATTGCAATAATATTTATAATATTTTTTTAGAAACAGAAAGTTTATTAATTGGTTAAGTTTAGTTAGGTGCTGTGAGGCTCTCACTGCCAGTGTGGTACTGCTGTCGATCAGCTCGGTCACCATGATCTCTCTTGCTCAAGAAGCGCTGGTCGGATCGGCCGCCACGCTAGCCTGAATGATGTCATACGCCGGGCTTTATCCACCGCCAATGTTGCAGCTGTGCTCGAACCGAGCGGCCTTGCGCGTGACGATGGCAAAAGACCTGACGGTATGACACTTGTGCCTTGGAAGATGGGACGGCCCCTTGTATGGGACGCAACATGCGTTGATACTTTGGCACCGTCACATCTTCCCGAGACACAGAGTAGGGCTGGTGTGGCGGCAAATTCGGCGGAGCAGCACAAGCGGCGCAAATATGCTAACCTCGGCAGAGGTTACATATTTGAGCCGTTTGGTGTTGAGACATTGGGTCCGTGGGGACCGGGAGCTCATTATCTTTTCAAAAACATATCCGAGCGCCTGGTCGACGCGAAGCGTGATCAAAATGCTGGCGTTTATTTGGCTCAACGCATAAGCATTGCCATCCAGTGTGGCAATGCCGCCAGCATGCTGGGTACGCTGCCGACTGGTAGTGGGTTTGAGCATTTGGATTGTCTCTAGACTTTCATCGGTCTGGATACAATCCTTTTGTTTTTTGTTATGTAGTAGGCTAAGTAGTCTTTGTGGTTTTTTTTTAGTAAATAAATAACTATAAATAACCCCAGTTATGGCAACTCCCTATTAAGGGGGAGGCCTTCTTCCAGCAGTGAACGTCTTCTGGCTGTTGATGTTATGTGATGTGACGTGACATACGTAAATAAACATGAAAAGTAGCTGTAATAGCTGCAGTTTATTTTATAAATACTATACTTGGAAACTCTTTTTAAGTAATCATTCAGCAAAAATACTCACAGGCTTCCATACACTGTTAAAATTAAATTCATATGTCTATTCATAAAACTTTTACGTTATTTAAATCAGTCACGCATCAGTAAATACAAACAGGAGTAAAGTTTCACGAAAATTTGTTTAGCGTCGCGGCTTGAATTTCTAATTCGAACGTCCCAAAATTTACATGTTTTTGAGGGTAATCTAACATCTCTGACTTTTCGTACACATTTATGTCTGTGGGTTTAAACTTCTGTCTCAAACTTTCTGTGAATACAAACAGAACTGGGACTTAATTTTGCTTGAGTAAGCTCTATAATAATAATGTTAGTCAAATCACACTAATATTATAAACCTTATAGCTACCTTATAGCTCAGTTGGTAGCATGTCCGACTTCAGAGCTGTAGGGCGTGGGTTCGATCCCCACCCAGGGCAAACATTTATGTGACGAACATAGGTGTTTGTTCTGTGGGTGTAGGATGTATTAACATAAAATATATATATATAAGTATTCTATCAGCTTTCTGGTTTCCATATTACAAGCTTTGCTTAGTTTGGGGCTAGATGGCGCTTTGTGAAAAATGTCCACCGATATTATTATTTGAATGCGAAAGTTTGTCGGTACGTGTGTGTGTCTGTTTGTTACTTCTTCACGCCAAAAAGGCTGAACGGATTTGAATGAAACTTGGAATGAAGCTAGATCACGGAATAACTCGTCTCGTCTTTTAGTTGCAGAGGTCAGAGTGTATATTTTGGGGCCCGCGATCTACAACCGCATACCAGTTTCCATTCGGAATGCTCCTTCCACCGCGTGCTTCAAAACCAAGCTGAGTGCGTGGTTATAAAAGTATTTGTTTTATGACATTGAAGCTTATTTTAAAATAAGTGATTATCAACGTATTTTTATAATTAATATTTCATTTTATTAAGTGATTATTTTTTGTGACTTACTTAATGCAATATGAAATGTAACTTTGGTGGTATCAAAATAAATCTTGTATTGTATTATTGTACTGAATAATTTAGAGGCTACTTTTTGTCATTATCACCACAGTTTTTCATCAGCACGCGGGTGAAACAGTAGTGTGTAACAGCACACAATAGTAACTTATGAAAAATCTAAAATAACTCTAAGATGCGCTGCAAAAATCATATTATTGTTGACGTTGGTCAATAAATTAAATTAAAAAAATACCCTCAACTCCCTTGAGCTGTAAAAAATCACCCTTATTCAAGTCACCTTTCAAATAATAATAAAGTTTTTTTAAAGTACTTGGCACAACATGTTCCTCCTATACACCCAAACTGGGTAGAATATCTTTACTTACTAGTAAAATCTCAATAAAGTTTAAAGGATTTTTTATGAGAAATTATATCACAGCTCTAAGTAATCCAAGCTCCGCTATTCATGAAACTTAAAATTAACTTGCTGTTAATTAAGCTACCGTAGCGTAACTACTATACTACTTATACATAGTACACTAGAATCTGTGTCAATTACATACACTTTATGCCTCTGTGGCAAGAATTGACTAAAAAGGGTCAGAAACATAACAGAGGAAAAAAAGGGAACAGGGTCATAAATAGTTTACATTATGATACAAGTGTAGTGCTATGTTGGTCATTACACTCGAGGCGGTATTATGCGATAAGGGAGCCGAGAGTGTAATTTCCTATGCACACGCGATTCATACGACTTATTCATCACACTTGCCAACAAACTTGTATTGTTTTAACTTTTTCATAATTATAAACCACACAGCGATAACGTCAACAAATATTTGCGGAAAATGACGTGCAAATCAGCGATGCACGCGCATGTGACATTTTCTTTAGCCGGATAAAAATCTTTGTTGGTACTTATTACAAAAAAAAACTGTCACATCAGATCATCAGCCAGAAGACATCGACAGCTGGACGAATACCTCCCCCTTAACAGGGACTTGCCATAATCCCCACTCTTGGCAGGAGGCTTGGGGATCGCAGAATATTCACCACCGTTAACCGAAAGGACGCTTCTGCCCGTCCTCTGGTGGTTCTGGAGCACGCTTACTTCTACCTATTCATACACCATCATAAAAAAATTGTAGACTAAATTTGATGATGACAAACAGCTGAATCAGTCAACATTGCCTACAATTTCTCGTTGTACTGCTGGGCATAGACTTAGCCTCTAAAGGCGATTGGACGATACTCTACCACGCTGGCATGCAGGTAGGCAAATTCACACACGGCTTTTAATTTATCTCCAGTCATGATAATGCAGGTTCCCTCGCCATATTATCCTTCACCGATAAACCCATTGTATTGATATTTTGCAATTTTTATAAGATTATAAAAAAACTTATTGCTAGCTTCTTGCTTGACGATCGAAAGTAAACCTTCTGCCCTTTCATAATCTGTGTCTTCGTCGACCTTCGCTCGGGTAATGAGTTTGAAACTTCATGTAGGATGCATCAACCAGCTTTTATGGCGTCCCTTAACTACATATTGAAGTTAATATCCGCGGTCGATGTTTGATGACAAAGCGAGCAAAGTTGGAGTGATCTAGATACCTATATCACAAACTTGGAGTGCTCTAGATACCTACATGACAAAGTTGGAGTGCTCTAGATACCTACATGACAAAGTTGGAATGCTCTAGATACCTACATGACAATGTTGGAGTGCTCTAGATACCTACATGACAAAGTTGGAATGCTCTAGATACCTACATGACAAAGTTGGAGTGCTCTGGATACCTACATGACAAAGTTGGAGTGCTCTAGATACCTGTATGATAAAGTTGGAGTGCTCTAGATACCTGCATGACAAAGTTGGAGTGCTCTAGATGCCTACATGACAAAGTTGGAGTGCTTTAGATACCTATATGACAAAGTTGGAATGCTCTAGATACCTACATGACAAAGTTGGAGTGCTCTAGATGCCTACATGACAAAGTTGGAGGGCTCTAGATACCTACATGACAAAGTTAGAGTGCTTTGGATACCTACATGATTAATTTGTCGATAGTAAAGTATACCTACAGTTTAGATAGTTGATTTGACTGAGGATTGTGATAACCAATAAGTGTTCTTTCATTTTTATGCAACGGAGTAACGAGACCAGCGAGACGTTTGCCTGGTGGTAACAACACGTCTGCCTTTAACAGTGGCTGGGCCAGAAGTTGTCATAATCCCCACACTTGGCAGGCAGCTTGGGGATTGCAGAATGTCACACCGTTAACCGAGAGGACGCTGCTGCTCGTCCTCCGGTTGTTCTGGATGCAGTTTTAGAACATGGCCAGGTCTTGTAAACACAATATGAAATAAAATAACGATTACTCTGATGAGAAAAAAGTCGTAGATCACTGGTATAAAGTGCGCATCGGATGAGGATACAAGTTTTATCCTGGCCCAGTACCAATGAGTTATTTGAGATTTACGTACGGATTTAAAAAGTTCATACTGGTCAGCCAGCAGACGTCTACTGCTAGACGAAAGCCTTCCCCTTAATAGGGAGGTGTTGTCATAATCCCCACGCTTGGCAGGAGGCTTGGGGATCGCAGAATGCTCACCACCGTTAACCGAGAGGACGCTGCTGCCCGTCTTCGGACTACTGGATGCAGTTTTAGGACATACCCAGGTCCATACTCAGGTTCAAAAGTTCATACCTCTTCTTTTTTTGGTGACGAAAAACATCGTAAGGAAACTTGCGTAATATTATGTAATAATATATTTTCAATAGCACCAACCGGCTCCGGGCTAGCATGGAATACCGCCCAATCGCCCTTCGATGGTTATATGTCCAGTAGTCGATAGTCCAGTAGAAGTATGTCCAGTAGAAGGCTGGGGCAGACAAAACGACTCTTCCCTACCAACACGTCAACTTTTACTCATTCAAATCGGCCCATGAATAATCAAAAGAACTTCGCCATCAATCTAAAGCTACAAGATAAACATCAATTTAAAAACTCTCTAGCAATAAACAGCAAACTTGCGCAATTAATACTTGCGCGGGACGAGTCACTCCGCAAGTTGGAACCGCGAAAACAGAAGTTTGCGACACAGTTAAAAAACAGTAGATATTTTGACAGTAGAATGGTTGTGGCAGTTTGTATTTACTTTTTACTTACTACGTGTAATGGACAGTTGTGGTTAATAATAAGTATGAAGCTTGATATCGAATTCCATATAGGTACCTACGCTCTCTTGACATGATTTCGATTGTATCGACTTGTGTTCGATATTCTGTTTTCATTGATGTAATAAACAGTACATTTTAAGCATTTTTTCATAAGATATAAGAGATACAATCGTTTTGTTTCTGTGTAGTAGGTTAAGTAGTTAGTTAATTTGTTGTAGTTAATAAATGCTTTAAAAATTAAACTTATAAAAATAGAGAATATCACATGGCGATAAAAATTTTTTTGCTACTTGATTAATAGCAACACTAAGCTAAAAATCCAAAGTACGTTTCTGAATGGGCGAACATCTGACAGCCAATTTAAAAAAAGTTCCTAAAAATCCGTTAGACAGCGATGAAGAGATATGACCCTGAACACTTCCACTATCTAGTCTGTAGTCCTGAAGATTTTGAACGAATGAAGCAAAAAAAAAGGTCAAAAAATAGAAAGTTATACTTCATTTAGATTAGATCCGTCATGCGTTTTTTGTGGTTATTACTTGCCTAACAAAGTACTTGCCCATAGTATTTCTTAAGCTGTCGTTATTACACGCAAATTAGTAAGTGCGCCTTGCCAATTGATTAATTAATTACTGTCAATAGAAATAACAATAACTATCAACAAAAAATAATAACAATAACGTAACAACATTTTATTAGAATTTCTACAAAATGAAACAAGAAAACTTGGAAAGGCACTTCACCAATGAACGCGAACTCTGAAGTGAAGCTGTGAAGGTGAGTGAACTGCTTTTTCACCAGAAAAAAACTAAAAATTAGTGGGCCATATCTCGCCAGCGCCGTCTATCCTTTGGCTCGAGAACTACGTTCTGACAGCTGTCAGAAAACTTTCCATTGCATGGTAATTGCTGCACCGGAGAGGTTTCTTCAAATCTTGTTTCTTTGATTAAGTATATTTGGCAGACAGACGAGCAGTATAGCTAGGTGTATGCGCAATTTGAATCGATCGACCCGACGCGATGTCAATCCCGTCGCGTGGGTAAATCGGTAAAAAGCCTTTCTGTATTCCTGATTAACTGTGTCATGTAAAGTACGTACTGCGGTGTTTACTGCCGAGAATTTTAGTCGAAAAACTTCTGAGCCGTTTCAAATAAGATCTCTGTTGGTACGAACTTCTTTTCAGGCAGAGGAAATTGTAAGCATATTTCGAAATACTTTTATGACTGCCATACTCGACTTCAATTACTTTTGTGTTTTACAGTTTTGAATACAAGCTGTTCGCCCCGAACTTTGCTGTCTTCCACTCTATTTATTTCGCGCAACTTTTTCAAATTGTATTTTTATGAATTTCTTGCCTGCACAATATTATTCAAAATGTCGCATTAAATCCAGCCAGCGGCTGGTTAATCAGCAGGATAATCTGGAATAATACACGCACACATGTGGTTGATGGTGGTAAGCCCTTTGCGATCTCCTAGCCACCTGAAAAGAGTGGGTATCACAGCAACCCAAACTCAAAAGAAATTCAAAACTCAAAAGCTGTATACTGTACTCGTCACTCTGGGATTCATAGTCATACCCAGTAATTTCTCTGGTAACATTGCCCTTCAAACCGGAACAGTTATAATAATAATAATAATAATAATATTTTTTTATTTCAGACCAATTACATCCATATACACAAATTACACATAAAACAAAAAATACAAATTGGAAAAGATTTAAAATTCGGTGGTGTCAATGTCAATCAATAAATAATCAATAGTCGAAAAAATTTAATTATAATTAAAACTATTATAAAACAAATAATTAAATGTCAAAATAAAAATAAAAATGTCAAATAATAATTGCATGTCAAATTAAAAATCAAATAAAGTAATTATTAAAAGTCAGTGAACTATGTAATATTAAATTTTCAAAGTTTAAATTTTAGTTATGCTGGTACACTTCACGTTGGTTGAATAACTGGCAAAGGTGTGGTCCTTCCCCAGGCGGACTCTGTAGTAGAGTCCTACCACTACAAAAAAGGTATTTGAGGTTTTGTAATTGTACTATCACTAACTACTCTAGTCACCAAAAATATTTCAATCGTCAACAACTGATGATTCCCCATACCATACCGTTTGGCTACGTTAGCGCCATTCTGGGGGGTTCTGGAACTGTTATTTACTGCTTTCAGCAGGACGCTCGTGGCGTAGCTTGTCTAGGTGATTCTAAACGATCACCGATGTTAAGCAACAGACGGTCCGGTCAGTCTTCGGATGGGTGACCGTGAGTGGCATTTATTTCTGAGCGCTACCGTGGGTCGAATGACACGTTAAATTGTTGGTCCCGGTTGTTTGTTCTAGTTTCTATAACATCCGTCAGCCATATCAGAGGCTTTCGGGCGGCACATTAACTCTGACTCTAGGGCTGGCCACTCAGCCTATACGAAGTTACTTTTTAGCAGGACGGTTTTTCAATTTGTCTCCCATTATAAGACAGTACTCCTTACCTCTACCCTCCAAAAGCTAGTCATAATATTGTGTCAAGTGCAGGTGGTAGAACTCTACTGCAAAGTCGGCCTGGGGAAGTACCACACTTCCGCCTTCAAGCGCCAAGCAGTAGTGTGCAAGTATTATTGTGTTTCGGTTTGAAGGCCAATTTCACCAGTGAAATTACCGGGTATGATGAAATTTAACATCTAATATCTCAGGGTGACGAGCGCATTACAGTACGGTGCAGGATTGTACCTGAACCTGCGAGTTCAAACTTCTGGCACTGCTACTGATAGAGGCCAGACGTGACTCTTACCACCAGGTGAACGTCTAGCTAGTCTCATCACTAAAAAGCAATAAAAAAAAAGAAAAAGATGTGATTAATGTGAATAAATTCTGCGAAAAACCGAGACGCCATCAATCCGAGCAATCTCCAATACAAGCTCTCACTTCCCTGTGCAAAACTTAAACAGTTCTGCAGAAGAGGAAAGTATAGAACATCACTTATAAGTCGTTCCGAACAAAAAGAAACCGAATGAAAACGAAACTTCCTTGCTTCTATTGACTTGGGATTTTTTATTCACAAGTTAAAAGTTCGAAAATGGATGGTAATATATTTTTCTTCAGATTAATATAAAAAGTTTTTTTTCTTTATCGTAGAAGTGAGGGCTGGGTCATGAATTGTGTTGTGTTTTTAAGCTAGGTATGTTGTATTGTTATATTAAGAAACCTGACGTGGTTTGATACATTTTGTTTTATTTATACGGGAACACTCACGTTTATTTAAATCGGATACTCCAACTATAGTTTCGATCACATCCGGTGACCTTTTTCAAAGAGTGAAAACAGAGCCGGTTCTCTCGCTCGTTCCTGCTTTTTCTATAATCGGAATAGGCATCCCGTATAAATAAAACAAAAGGTATATATATATATGATTACTAGAGGTAAATTGAAGAATTTCAATTTTGTATTATTTCTCACCAACCAGAAGAAGTACTTCGCTGGACGATAGGAGGGGGGGGGAGGGGGCAAACTATTAATTATATTCACCAACAGCCTGAAGACGTCCACTGATCGACGAAGGCCGCCCCCATAATATTAATAGGGGTTGCCATAATCCCCACGCTTGACAGGCACCTTGGGGATCGCAGAATGCTCACCACTGTCACCAAGAGCCAAGAAGACACTGCCCGTCCTCCGGTGGTTCTAGTTGCAGTTTTAGGACTTATCCAGGTCCGTTAGAGTTGTTTGTCACGATACTTAAACGTATTCTCTGGTTAAAGCCTTCTAAGTTTTGAAAAGTAGTGTACACTTACATACGGTACCAAAGTCACCGACATGCTCTCAGTTGAAGTAGCAATGGGCGGGCCACATCGTTCGAAGAACTGGTAATCGATGGAGAAGAAAGGTTCTTGAGTGGCGACCACGAACCTGAAGATGCAACGTAAGTGGACCGACATCATTGTGAAAGTCTCTGGCAACCGGTGGATGCAAATGGCAGGTTGTCGTACAATGTGGCG
The DNA here is from genome assembly GCA_905404285.2 of Erannis defoliaria. Taxonomy (NCBI): domain Eukaryota; kingdom Metazoa; phylum Arthropoda; class Insecta; order Lepidoptera; family Geometridae; genus Erannis; species Erannis defoliaria. Next base: position 3,097,825 of record FR990090.1, on the reverse strand, counting down.
GTCTAAGGGGGAGGCCTTCGTTCAGCAGTGGACTTCTCCGGGCTAATGATGATTCTAAAGAACTCTTACTGGCCCGGGATTGAACCCACGACCTCAACATTTCGAGTTGAGCGATCTCCTACTAGACTACTAGTTACTGCTTTTTTGGGCGTAAACGCAAACTCGTGCTAATTGTCAGAATCAAGTATGTATCTATTTGGTAAGTAGGTAGGTATAACTACTATTACTTTTCTTGTCTTTACTTTATTAACAGATTGGCTTGACATGTTTTTTTAAATCCTAAACTATGAAAAAGCATTATACGGGGTGTTAGTTTGAACACCGTTATCCTTCTAGGATATCATTTTACTCATCATTATGAACAACTGTTACTATGGGGTCAACCCTGAAATCACGTAAAAAAAACAGCTGTTCCAAACAAAAAGGTTCATCGATCTTGGACAAAATGTATGGATCAGCAGATATTATTTTCGCAATTTCAGGGTTGGCCCCATAGTAAAAGTTGTTCATAATGATGAGTACAATGAAATCCTAGAAGGATAACGGTGTTCAAACTAACAGCCTGTATATTTTGTAAAGTGTATGTTTAAAACTTAATGTTTATATTTTAAAACCGAAACTCGAATGAATATTGCACGAAATCGCCGTAAACTCGTTGTGTTTATCGTCCGTGAAGAATAAAACCGTTGTGGATAAATGTGTGCCCAACTTCAAGTTATTTTCGAGTTATCGAACTAAATGTTAGTTTTTAGTGATGGGACAAGCTTGGAGGTAACTAGCCCACGGTCTTGCAAGCAGTCCACGTTTAATTTATCTTGATAGGTCTTTAAATAATAATAACGTGATTTGTAGTGGTAGGATACTTTACTGCAGAGTCCACCTGGGGAAGTACCACACCTTTGCCAGTTATTCAACCGTCAAGCAGTAGTGTGCAAGCATTACTGTATTCCACACAGTTACGGTTCGTGACGGTTTGAAGGGCAATTAAACCAGAGAAGTTGAAGTTGTTTGTTGTTTTTTTATATAAATTTAGATAGATTATTTTAGAGCTACATTCTTTATTATTTTATAGTTATTATTAATGAAAAAAAAACAAAATGCAAGCGACATTATTACAGTTAAGCATTTTACTGAATACACTGAGCCCTTTACGGCTCAGTAGGTAATCTAAAAAACTTGTTCCACTCGTTCCACGTAATTCTTTATAATAATGAATACTCTAGATTAGCCATAGTTTCTGAATTTTTTTAACAAGGCTTTAACTAAATGAATTCATTATTTATTACTTAGTTTATGGCCGGGGTATTTCGTACTACGTCTATAATGAATGACTCAATAGTAATAATGAATATGGAAACAGCTTTATGACAGCAATAAACCCTGTCGTTAAATGCACCCATTCCAATCACCATTTATTCATAAAGACACAACGTTTATTTGTTATTCATAAGGACACAACATTTATTGTAAATTTGTTCTAGACAAATCAAGTAGGGCGCAGGACACACAGAAATGGCGTCGGGCGCGGACATAGCACGGGTTTAATTCCATTCAAAGTTGTTACTAAACTCATTGTAATAAGGCATACACTGAATGACGTTCATCGGGCGAGCCCGACACAACATTTATTGTAATTTTGTTCTAGATAAATCTAGTAGGGCGTAGGCCACACAGAAACGGCGTCGGGCGCGAACATGGCACGGGTTTCATTCCATTCAAATTTCTTACTAAACTCATTGAAATAAGGCACACACTGAATGACGTTCATCGAGCTCGCCCGCATCCGATGCACGCCGATGAACGTCATTCGGTGTGTCCTAAATTTTGTGTCCTAAATTTCAATGTATTTAGTATGATTATTATTCCCTATTTGTGGTAACTTATAATTAGCCTTTAAGTTAAATATAATTGTGTTATTTAAGTGCTAGCTGTTAGTTATCCTAAAAGAATAAAATAAAATAAAATAAAATGAAATCTGAACGGGACCCGTACGATGTCTGCGCCCGATGCCATTTCTGTGTGTCCTGCGACAAAGACCTGCGTCAACTTGAGTAAAAACGCTGACACTCCGATGTAATGTGACGGAAAACACAGTTTACTTAATAATGTATTAACTAGAAAATAAATAATATTTTTTACTTCGTTGGAATAATAAGATAGGGGTAGGTACATCATTATTGAAGTTTTATCGGTCATGATCATCGATAAAATAAAAAACTAGTCATTTTGAAATGTTACTAAATTAGTCTATGTATTTATCTCGTCGCGATCTGCTTTTAATTGACCAAAATTATAATGTTTTTAGATTAAGGATTTTGTCATAATTTTACCCATCACTACGTCAAACTATTAGTCGCAGATGTGAGGTTGTATCACGAACTTTAGTAATTAGCAAAGTTTTGGCTAAATACCGGGCTAGAGCCGTCAGAAATGCGAGGGATGATGAAAACTTGATAAATTATCTGTAGGTACTTATAATAAGTGATTACCACAGAAGTAAAATAATCTACTGAATCTACTCTATCCGTTCGCTATTAAATTTAATAATAGGAAACTGATAAACAGAATGAAAACATCTTATATTCATTTGTTTTTTTTTAAATACATTTATCGTAATTATCAGCCAGAAGACGTCAACTAATGAACGAAGGCCTTCCCCCTCCACTCTCCACCACACTGTATAGTGTACAATTTGCCATTTGCATCCACCGGTTGTCCGCGACTTTCAAAATGTGGTCGCCAAAAGTACCTTTTATTCCCCATCGGCTATCAGTTATTTGGCAATGTAGCATACTCATTGCCACTTCAACTTACAAACTTTGAGGGCTATGTCGGTGACTGGTTCTTTGGCGAATATCCTCGTTCCGGATTTATTTTGAATACATTGCAACTTATTAAAATTAGTAATAACAACAAAGAAAATTAACAGCTTTTAAAGGGGCTGACTCAAAACAATACGACGCCACAATTAAAAAACTCTAAGTAATTTTTAGGACATACGCTACACATCACGTGAGTGAAATTGCGAGCAATGCAAATATCTAATAAAAGCTGCATATTTTCGTCGCAGGTTTTTACCAAATAACATTCATTTATGCCAAACATGACACATTTTATTTTTTCGCGTTCAAAAGCATATCACACTCGAGTGCCGTCATTCCAAACACATTAATGCCAGCATGCGTTCGCTCCCGATATACGCTCTCTGCGGGATCCACGTGCATCGATAGCTTTTTATTAATATTTCGAGAGACGTGGGTACTAGAGAGGGGCGATACCGCTGTTTCGATATTTAGTATCGATGAAAATATTATACCTAATGATACATTCCTATCTTTAGCTACACTTTTATGGTTACAAGAGATGAGACAAATAAGAAGAACAAGATGCCCATGAGCAGGCAAGCCGATAGCGATAGTCAGGCCCATATTCCATTCATAAAAAAAATACAACTGAAATGGAAATGTAATATAGCTAGATACTCACCTTCTGAGAACCTTTGGGTCTAGATGGCGCTGTGTGAAATACCCACCAATAATGATTTATTTCTCTACTTTATGATAACTTACAAAGCCGTAATCTAAAAAGAATCCTTAAAATAAGTAATCTGGAATGAGCCTGACCTCTGATGAATCAGAACATCCTGTCGAAACCCAAACCTAGAATACGGAACCTATTCTTCGTCGTAATATATTTTCTTATTTACTTACGCAGAATATCGATAATGTCGTCCCATCACTACCGCAGAGCTTAGGACGCGATGTCATTTGTTTGAAAGCCCGACACGCGAGTGCGGAAGGATAAGCAAAAATATGTCCTTGTTGTGAGATTGCTGCTCGTGTTTATATTGAAATGTTGAGATTTATTCTCTCGGGAAGTAGGAGCAACATGCTAATTACAAGTACATTCCTTACTTCCGTACCTTCATGGTCGACTGGCAAGGTTTTGACAATACCTCACCTAACACCACAAGTGACAGTGTGGTTTAAAGTGGGATTTCTAAGTTCTCGGAGACATATTTTGCAGGTTTCCTCAAGATCTCTTCTTCATCGACAAGGCAGTGGTAAGACCTTTTCATAAGTACGTGCATTTTGAATAACGAACATGAACGGGCTCGGGATCAAACCCACAACCGCATGATTCATTATCAGCCAGAAGACATCCACTATCCGGTACCATGCTGAGTTGGGTCCGATTTGTGGCAGAAGTAAATGAACCACTTAACATTTTTATTTACTTTTACTGTTGTATTATTGTTACCAGTGTTTATTTATTCTTTGCCGTAAATAAATGATTGTCTTGTCTGTCTTGTCTACTACTGGATGAAGGACTCCCCCTTAATAGGGAGGAGTTGCCATAATCCCCACGCTTGGCAGGCGACTTGAGGATCGCAGAGTGTTACCACCGTTAACTAAGATGACGCTGCTGCCCATCTACCGGTGATTCTGGATGCAGTTTTAGGTCATACCCAGGTCCAACCGCATGATTACAAGGTGCTATTTGTTTTTTATGCAGTGGAATTATGAGACGAGCGACATGTTCGCCTGATGGTAACCATCACGCCTGCACTGTAGCAGTGCCAGAATTGTCCTGCGCCGCACTGCGTTGCGCTCGTCACCCTGGGAAAATTAGATGTTAAATATCTTCATGCCCATAAATTTCTCCGGTAACATTACCCTTCAAACGAAATCTCAGTAATACTTGCACAGCTTGGCGCTTGAATAGCTGGCAAAAGTGTAATCATCATCAGCCAGAAAATGACCACTTATCTATCTATCTATACATATAAAAGGCTCTATCCTGACTGACTGACTGGCAGACAACGCACCGCTGGTTAAACCTAAAACCCAAACCGCTGTTCGTACAGACTTTAAATTTGGAGGGTGTATTTATCTCGATGCGTAGGGGTGTACTAAGAAAGAATTTTTTGAAATTCGACCCCTAATAATATAACGTTTGTATGAAAGTCTTTTGTTTTTGGATTTTTAGTCACGAAAATTTGGATTTGTATAGTTCATTTAAAATAAAAAATGCTGTTTTCAATTATTGTTTTAACAGGGACGATTTAAGGGGGGGAAAGGGGGGGGGAATGTTGTATGGAAAGTTCTTTGTTTTTGTTCTCCGTACGCGGACGAAGTCGCGGGCGACCTTTAGTCCTTTAATAATAGGTAAGGGTTGCCATAACCTCCAAAAATAAAAATAGGGGTAGGTGTGTATTTGAAAGCGTTTAACGAGTTTATCATCAATAGAGACTTTCACTTACCTAAAACCATTTCCGAAAAACCCCAAAAGGCTCGTTTCCAATCAGCCCTCATAGAAAAACAAACGGTCTCTAAGTGAAACGAGTGATTAAGATTAATTGCCGTCATCAATAACTGGCGGCGATTAGGGAACCATAGGCCCACAGCGCTGGGATATGCGAGCTTTCATATTGGGGAATAATTGGTGTGATATTAAGCTACAAATCTGGAAATTAAAGTAAGTAAACGCGAATGTGGGGAAGTTTTGGCGAATCGCGGAAAAATCATGTAATTGCATTGTATTATTTTCTTAAACTTGTGTTTATTCGGGTATTCTTGTTTATATATGGTAGAGTTTTATTCATCACTAGCTATCCCGCCCCGGCTTCGCGCGGGGCGCGAAACCCAAATTATAAACAGACTTCAAAAAAGGGAGGTTACCAATTCGACACTATTATGTCATACAGAACTCCCTTGCACCTCCAATAGTAGGGTAGTTTTGACAAAAAAATACGTGTTTGATTATTGTTTGTTTTACCCCCTTAGGAGATGATTTTCGAACATTACTACCTGTACTACCTACCTGTTATAGGTATACCCTACCCTACAACCCACACGGGCGAAGCCGCAGGGAGCAGCTAGTTACTTATAAAATGTATGAAAACTGGAGTTTGCAGCAAGGTGGCGAAGTTTTTAGTTTTGTGGGGCATGTCGCATGTACGGCTTAAAAGCCTATCAACATAATCATTTCTAGTTAAGCGTGACAGGCAATATTATGACGGGCAGCAGCGTCCTCTCGGTTAACGGTGGTGAGCATTCTGCGATCTCCAAGCCACCTGCCAAGCTTGGGGATTATGGCAGCACCCCTCTATTGAGGGAGGCCTTCGTTCAGGAGTGGACATTTTATGGCTGTTGACGTGAAGTGATGTGACAGACAAAATATTGTGGTCAACGGCTTACTCATAAAAACACGACTTTATTATAATAACCTTACTCTAAAAAACTCTAAAAAATAAAGATCGCGATCCTATTTCCCGACCGTCACCCGCAGTTGGTCGAAACATAAAACTATGTCATCTCATAATACATAAAACGGGTTATATGGCCAGGGTCGGATTTTATGAGAGAGCTCTTATATGCGGTGTTCCCTTTCTCATATCTTGTTATGGCATTATTATTGCGTTTGGATTTGATATGAAACTTCAAGAATTGCGCGGAAACATATGTGTAGTTACTAGTTAGACTTGACTAGAGCAAGGGCGGATCCAGGTTTTAAGTCAGTAGGGGGGGTGTCATATAGATAGTCGAGTCAAGGTATAGTTAAGACAGGCTCCAATTCGATTACAACAAGAAAAAATATGTAGTCGACTTACACCCAGCCCAGGGGCGGGGGAACCTCCGTTCATGCCCCCATTACCTCGCCCCTGGATCCGCCCTTGGAATAGAGTCTTGTAATCCAAGCTTTTTCTATTCTGGCATTACTGCTTAATCACCGTCAGTTAGATGAGTAAGTTTTGGCGGGAACGCGAAAAAATCACGTCGCTGCTTTGTATTATTTTCCAAAACTTCCTAAATCTTTGTTTTGTATTACGCTAAACTTAAATTACTACCACTACACGTATTTTTAAAATGTCGGTAAATCGGTCTGAATTAACCATATAAAATGTTAAAAACTTAAATATGTACATGTCTGATAATATTATCTACGTTTCATTTTACATTTTCTAACTAAAATATTCGACCGTGCTTTTAAAACAACAGAGCGCGCCAGGTAAAACATAATAGAAGATACGGACCGGCTACTAAACTAACATACTCACTCTGAAAACTATCAAAACTTTAGCAAAATACTGACACGTAAGGTCCAATATAACTCGACCTATCTCTCCTTTATAAAACGCGAACCTGCAAGGTCAAGCACTCTGGACGCTCACTTGAAAAGTTATACAAGTATATACTTATATCTTGATGTGGCATTAAATAAAGGGATGAGACAGCAGGCACGGTTATAAAATTTGGGTTCTGACCAAATTTTTGATTTGAATCACTACAAATATTTTTTTATAACTTTGTGTCGCGGTAGAATACAGGAACTTGGAACGTTATTACCTAAGCCAAAAGGTGGATTTTACTCATAATTTGAGTATATTTTTCAACGGGATCATCCCTTAACTCGCAAAAAAAACATTGTTCCTTTATGCCAAAATTTAATCACAGTTTTCGATGAAACAGCTGATATTTTTTCGCCATTTCAAGGTTGGTCGCATAGTAAACGTGGATCACAATGGCTTGGAATCATGAGAACGATGCCCCCTTTTCGGCTTAGTTATACTATTCTGCATAACCCTGTCATGTTCATGAAGATATTTAAAGAAAAGATATAGAAACTATAAATCACAACTATCAGCTTTTCATTGTGGACTATTACGGTGTTATTTCAGTAACACTGTACAAGGTTTGTTTTTTCTAATTGTTTTTAAGAATCCCTTTGTCAGCAGTTCTTTAAATCACTGTAATCAATTTTCATGAATGACGTTAATTCTTTGACGCGCGAAATTGAAATATTACAAAATGCTCCAATCATATCTTTTGTGCCGGCCATACCTGTCCATCGCGGGTGTCCGCAACTTGTCTCCCAAAAAGTGTACCCGATAAATAAAGTCCTCATTTTTGCTAAGTTTTCATACTTCGACGTCTAACCAATTATAAGGTCTTGCTGTACAAGGTGAATTAGTTGAATTTAGTAGTGTGTAATGCATTATCTATCTATCTCAAGCTTTTTCATGGAGCTCTTCTGCTACACTCTAATCCGAAGCTGCGTCGTTAAGTGTGTGCTCTGAAGTCTTTACTGTTTTGAAAGTATTGAATCGTGAGCTTATGTTGTATCTCATAGCTACACGAGATACAATATAAAAATGTACAAAGACGGATAATGTTTGGGTTATTCCTCTTGTGAAATAAATAATTGAACACGGGCTCTTAAAATATAGAGCTATTTAGTCATAAAAAAAAACTTTTATCTCACAACATTCAGAAAATTGGCAATACTAAACATTTAAACAGTAGTCTAATCAGTAGATTAGGTACATAAGTTTTTGAAGATAACAAAATATTAAAGTAAAGCCAAACTTGGCTACATGTAAAAATAAAATAAGAAACAACCCAAAAAGAAGTAAAATTAAAAGAAATGAGAAACATCAAAAACAAATTATAATTATACATAATAATATTAAAGGGATAAAAGACCGTTAGTCTAGTTACACCAAAATCAGCAGTCATGTCAGTCGTGCAAGTCTGTCCAGAATGTTTCCTTTTTTATCCTCGACTCGTCTATTTCCTTTCCTTATTACGAAAAATAATTAAAAACCGAGGCGGGTGGTAATTCGCCTGACTCTCGCCTATTTCCTTATGAAATTTTAAATTTCTCAGCAGATTTTTTTCTCTAAGCAAGGGCGCAGAAAAATCTTATCTGACATTAAGTCAAGTTTGTTCTTAAAATCCTTGAACAGGGCTGTCGGGTAAAACTATTAAAGTGGCGGAGAAACCAAACTATTCAGGAAAATCTACGTTAGTTTGGGTTGAACAAATTCCTACATGTTTTTTTTTAATTATATGGTTTGATGTTATGGGCGTTCGCCTGGTGGTAAGCCTGCCCGTAACAGTAGCAGTTAATAAGCGCTAATGTATAAGCCCTGAACCTTCTTTTGTTACAAATTTCAGAGGTACCGTTAGCTATGGTCATGGTCATGGGCAGGCGTTATTTTATTAACGCGTGAGGGTTTTGGTTGTCTCATTATTTTATAATCATAAAATCGAAACACACCGCTGCCAACCCTAGCTCTTAAAGCATCGCCCGGCAAAGCGGACTCTTAAGTGCGTGTTAAGTTCTACTTAAGGCAGCGCGATCCACACTTAAACTTTTTTAACTCTAGAATTTCTGAAGATGTTTGTTTACTTTGATACTTTGAGGGATGGAGAGTTTTTTAATATTCCGATGAAGGGTGCCTTTAGAGAGGGGATTATGGAGAATGTCGTAGAGTTGTACTTGAATCGATTTATCGTATTTTCGAGTGTACAATGATTCAAGCTTTTTAGGCAACTAAAGCTGATACCTCTGATAAATTATATGTCTAGGTAGACTGATGGATCCTAAACGCGTCGATAAAAATAATGATTAACTGTTAGCCTCTTATGCACGCACACTATAACAACGACAATGGCGCAACGCGAGTGTAAGACATGGCTGTCACGCACACTAGTATAATAATGTTGTCCTGTCATTTTTCGTTCATAAACAGTACGAGACTCTATCTAGACATATTATTTATCAAAGGCTGATACTTTGTAACTTGGGTAAGTACAGTTGTAAGCGAAATTACAGGTTCATTGAGATGCACTATAGAATATCTAATAGTAATGACTGCCAAAACAGTAAGAATAAGGATATAATATTTAATGCAAAAAAAACATGAGGAATAACAATGCAATAATAGTACATTATGATACGAGTGTGCTATGTTGGTCATTACACTAGAGGCGATATTATTCACGCGAGCCGCAGGCGAGCGCGATAAGGAAGCCGAGAGCGTAATGACTAATAGCACAAGAGTTCCATACGACTGTTTTCGTCACACTTGCGAGGAAAAAACAATTTTTTTGTGATAATAATCAACCACACAGCGAAAACGTCAACAAACATTTGCGGAAAATGGCGCCCAAATCAGTAATGCGCGCGCAGGTTGACATGTACTTCAGCGGCATAAGAACTCTTTGTTGGTATTACAAAAAAAATGTAAGTATTACCCGGCTATATTAAGAGTGCTACGTATACGTACGTCTAATTGCAGTCACGTACAAACTTGACTTTACCGGGTTATACCTATTATAGTACAAGTGCCGTAATGTAAAGTAAAAAGCACGCGTGTGTAATAGCTTGGATATGAGCCTAAAAGCGATGCAATAAGATCTACTTTACGAGCAAGTGTGATGAAAAATAAGATGAATATACAACAACAGAAATTACAATAGTGCAATCGTTATTGTTTTCAAACTAAACAAATGATGAACTATTAACTACTACCTACTAAGTGTCTAATTAGTCTCAATATGCGGAAACTCTTAAATGGCGCATAGTTTCTATATGTTTAGTAATTATGTTTTTTTGTCGCTGTTAGTTTCCCGAATACAATAAAATAAATAAATAAAATAAATAATAAACAAGTGACGAAGATAATATACATTTCAAAATTGTATGGCGAGAGATATTTTATCTTAACGTGAAATATTATAGCATCTTCATCGTCTGTCTGTCGTACGCTCAGCGCAGGGCTCGTGTTCCGTGGCTGGTGGGATGTGTGTGTGTGTGTGTGTAAGTGATGGCATGGGCTTGTTCTGTAATTCATAAGTCTGTGTATCGAAGCAGTGATATTATATTATATTTGTAGTAAGTATATGCCTACTCTCGTTCATGCAATCATTTCCAGTCTCGTGCGCACGTCATCCACTGTGCTTTCCAACATGATTTTCATTGACGTCTGACCATCAGGCTTGCCACATTAAATTGAGGTAGAAAGCCTCAAACATCATGCTCACTTTTGGCATAATGGATCCGAAGTTAATAACTAAGCTAGCCATTGCAAACCTAATTGAATAATACTTACCTACATAATTTTTTCGTTCAAAAGCAATCACTTGTTTATTTCCCTGGAAACGAATGAATACAGTTTTAAAGTATTTACTTACTCTCCAATTACAGAAACGTTCGTAACTCTCGGAATTATTCGTTTTCCAAATTAATTCACGAATTCGAATATTCAGTTTGCTTTTTGTAAAATTGTTTTTGTTTTAGAGTTAATTTAAATCATCTCTGTCAAAAAAATATTGAAAAACAATCCAAATTTTCGGGGCTAAAAGCCTAAAAACAAAGGAACTTTCATACAAACGTTTCCCTCCTTTTTTCTCCCACTTAGGGGTCAAATTACGAAAAATTCTTTCTTTGTACACTCCTACGCATCGAGAGGATACAGCATCCAAATTTCAAGTCTGTACGATCAGCGGTTTGGGCTGTGCATTGTCTGTCAGTCAGTCAGTCAGTCAATCATTCAATCAGTCAGGACAGAGCCTTTTATTATATTAGATTGGGTGTTTCGGGGTTTTTTTAATGCAATGGTGTAATAAGACGAGCAAGTCGTTCGCCTGGGAGTAAGCATCACGCCTGCCCATAATGCTAGGGCTTCACCTGCGTGTAGTGCCATTATTTAGCGCGGTATTTGATACAGTACGCAGACATGGCCGGGCGCTAGCGCGCTAATATGCTAGCATTATTAACGTCATTAGACGTTATATAGTTAAAGTCAAGAGTTAGTGTGGCAACCCATATAGCGCACTGCTAAATGAATCATTTATTGCACGTTAATTATTTCATAATTGGACATAAAGCGTCAAGCAGGTAAAGCCCTAGCATAACAGTAGCAGTGCCAGAATTGTGAACTTGCGCTGCGCTGTGCAGGATTTTGTTCGCGAGTTCTACGGTCGTCACCCTGAGCTATTAGATGTCAAATCTCTTCATGCCCATGAACTTCTCTGGTAACCTTGCCCTGCAAACCAAAACACAGTAACGCTCGCACGCTTCTGCTTGGCGATTGAATAACAAAGAAATAATAATTAATAGTAATTTGTTGGCAAAGGTGTGGTACTTCCCCAGGTTGACTCTGCAATAGAGTCCTACCTCTACAATATTGATTGTAGAGGTAGGACTATAGTCCTACCTCTACAGTTGCTTACGCTGTATCAAGCACAAGTCCGGTCGTGTGTGGAGTACTGCTGCCACCTTTGGGACGGCTCGGCCAAATACCAGCTCGAAGCTTTTGAATCGGTTGATCGGCGTGCTATTCGGCTTATCGGTGACGACAAGCTGGTAGCTAAAAAGCTTTATAGCCTGGAGCACCGTCGGAAGGTGGCAAGTCTGTCAATTTTCTACAGGATTCATTTCGGAGAATGTGCCGATGAGTTGTACGACCTTATCCTTCCATCACCTTTTTACTACAGGACAAGTAGAAAGACGGCCCACTATCATCCTTATATTGTGGATTTTCCTTGGATACGTACCAAACGTTTTGACTCCACGTTTCTAATTCGTACAGCCAAGGAGTGGAACAAGCTGCCGGCTTCCTTGTTTCCTGAGAGATATAATCTAGACCTCTTCAAGGTCAGAGTGAATAGGTATCTTCTAAGTCTGCGTGCTTCATCCTCGACCACATCGTCGCTTACCAACAGTTGAGTTGGTGGTCAAACGCACACTTATAAGAGTTAAAAAAAAAAAATTGAGACCAACATTGTAGGTGCCAACATATAGGTAGACACATAGACATACATAAGTAAAATCATTGGCAGTAGCTCTCGTGGCGTAGTTTGTCCAGGTGATTCTAATCGATCACCGATGTTAAGCAACGGACGGTCTAGTCAGTCTTCGGATGGGTGATTGTGAGTGGTATTTATTTCTGAGCGCTACCGTGGGTCAGATGACACGTTAAATTGTTGGTCCCGGTTGTTTGTTCTAGTTTCTATAACAACAATCGTCAGTCATGTCAGAGGACTTCGGGCGGCACATTAACTCTGACACTAGGGCTGGCCACTCAGCCCATACGAACTTGTTTTTTTTTATTGGGTAGACATCTATCAAAGCGAATAACTGTTAGAGCACTATAAATATCAGTCTTTAACATCCTAGTGCTGAGAATACGCTTACCTTTGGTGGGCCTATTTTAAATTATGTAAGTATGTTTTTTAATTGTTACAGGATTGGCGAGATGGTCGAGCGAGTGTTCATCTTGTTCGCCTCAATTTCGGCGCTACATATCGGTACGTATCTCTTTAAGCAGCTACGATTCTCTTATACCAATGACAATAAAACTTATTCATCATCATCATCAGCCCGGAGACGTCTACTGCTGAACCAACGCCTCCTCCTTAGACCGCCACATTTTACGACAACCTGCCATTTGCATCCACCGGTTGCCCGCGATTTTTACAATGTCGTCGGTCCACCTAGTGGGAGGCCTTCCTACACTGCATCTTCCGGTTCGCGGTCGCCACTCGAGAACCTTTCTTCCCCATCGGTTGTCAGTTCTTCGAGCGATGTGGCCTGCCCATTGCCACTTCAACTTGCAAACCTTGCGAGCTATGTCGGTAACTTTGGTTCTTTGGCGAATATCCTCATTCCGGATTCTATCGCACAAAGTAACCCCGAGCATAGCTCTCTCCATTGCCTGTTGCGTGACTCTAAGTTACTCTAAGAAAATAAAACTTATAAAAAATAAAGCCTAAATTAATACAAATGCCCGAGATAGAAGCTAAATCCTCCAAGATCCACCCTCACGCCAAAAATAAGAGACAAGAAAAGAATCAACGATGCTTTTTGTTTTATTTATACGGGAATACTCACGTTTAATTAAATCGATACTCCGACTATAGGCCAACTAATAGTCTTTGGAAAAGGTCACCGGATGTGATCGAAACTAATATAGTCGGAGTATCCGATTTAATTAAACGTGAGTATTCCCGTATATAAATAAATAAAAATGTGTCATAACCATGTCAATTTTCATTATAAAAAAGAATCAACAATAGTCTAGTATTTGTGGCAGAAGTAAATGAACCACTTGACATTTTTATTTACTTTTACTGTTGTATTATTGTTACCAGTGTTTATTTATTCTTTGCCATAAATAAATGATTGTCTATGTCTATGTCTATGTCTATATAAAATAAGTACTTTTAGAAATTAAATCAGTTTTAAATAAACTCAGCGGAATAAACTCAGCGGCTTACGGACCCGATTTAGGTAGAGTATATTAACCGGACACGTACAAATGAGTTCTTCTGAATTTATGTGCGGACTCGAAACTCATAAAAATTCAAAAAGGCTTTTCGGTGAACGAAAGCATCATTCCGGACATAAACTATAAAGCAGGTTTTTTTTTAAATCACAATGATGATCACATAATGGCTTTGCTTAGACTAGTAAAAAAGATATGTTTTTAGTAGATCTATGTTTGCGGCTTTTTTTTCATGCTGAACTAGAGCCGTTTTGTGATAAAAGACTACCAATATTTTTTATATATATATTGTTTATATCGTCCTATGTTTTTGTAGCAAATAAATAAAGTGTAGTCATTTTATTAAATTGTATTTGTTTTAATTTCTCCAATCCGGGCTAGCCTGATGGATTCAGGACCCAGTCACTCTTATAAAATACCTGATTCACACTAAGCAGTAGGATTGTTTTTGAATATTTTTGTATGAAGTGTTTCCACACCTAAGGTATTTCTATGTTTTTAAAGCTTAAACAGGGAGAAAAATTATGACCTCCGGCAGGACTCGAACCTGCATACGAGCAGTCTCTATGGGTTTTCGTCCCAACTGCTTTGCCAATTAAGCTACAGAAGTCTCTCTGCCTTAGATGCTAAATTTCCCAACCTGTTTCAAGCTACCAACTAAAGTAGGATTGTATTGGCTGTCGTATGTTGACCATATTTTTTTTCAATAATTGTCTCTCTTTGCAGTCCAGGATATTAGCTTGGTGGTCCAGGGGGCGGCAGCATCCTAGGGGTGGCAGATTTTAGGGGACTCTCACTCGCTTTGGCAATCCTAAGTTTCATAAATAAACGTTAAAAAAGTTGACTTGTGAATAGTTTTCCTTAATAATATTAAATTTGTGTAATAAAGGCGATGATATATTAAGATATATGATAATATACATATAAATGAGATAATCCTGGGAACCCTACCGCATGGTGGTGGCGATCTAAACGGCGTTTTTGTTTTATAAGTACTAGGTTTTTTTTTAAAATATTGATATATATATTTTATTGTAAATAAGTAGTTTTTAGTATATAGTTTAAATATTTATTTTAAGTTTGTACATATGTAAATATTATAGATGTTTGTTTTTTTAATGATATTATACGTGACTAATAAAATACTTATTAAATGAGTGATTATTAGGTATAGGAGGAACTTATGGGAGAGAAGGGCGGCGTAAATAAAGTGGCCTACACTTATAAACAGTATAAATCCGGTAGGAACTGACTCTTGGATAACTTAAATACACTCCATCAATACCCAATAAGTAGAGAAATTAATAAAAAAACATATATAATCTGTATTAAAACTCCAATATAAATGCACCAAAAGTCAACAGTTACGCAACATTACTTGTACAAACACGAAATGAGTTGAAAGTTAATCCTGTATTAATTTGCGGAGTAATTAAAACTTCGCGAATAGCCGACGGGATTGTGATTCTGTCACTTCACTGGACCCTAACTTTATGTGTTTATGTATCCAATTAGAGAAACATACTTTTGGAGTCCGCCTGGGGAAGTACCACACCTTTGGCAGTTATTCAACCGCCAAGCAGTAGTGTGCAAACATTTCTGTGTTCCGGTTTGAAGGGCAATGTTACCAGATAAATTACTGGGTATGAAGAGATTTACCTAGCGCAGTGCAGTGCAGCGCAGGATTGTGTTCGCAAGTTCAAAATCTTGGCACTGCTACTGTTAGTGGCAGGCATGACGCTTACCACCAGGCGTAAGTCTTGCTCGTCTCATCACATGACTGTGCATTTTTTTTAAATAAAAGTAGTCAAGTCAGATTTCAATTCTTTGTGTTTGGTGGCAGATTATCAACTTGAAAGTGATAGGATAGCTATAGCCAGCTATGTCCCAGATAGTACCCGCCATGCTAAAATGGTTTCCTCAATTTGGTTCCCTAACGATAATTTCCTTCATTGAAGGCTCAAGCTCATTGTTGGTATTTGAACCCACGCCCTTCGGCATGCGACCCTAACGCGCTAACCAATAAGCTATCCATCGCTACAAAATATACCTTTGAATTCCAAAGATCAAAGCACTCTACTTCAAATGTTATAAAAATCCCACACTGGTGAACAAACTTTAAAAAACGTAACAAAAATAAAGGCAAAATATAAAAGCAGATAAAAATCCTCTACAGTGGTCGACTCATTAAAACTTGTTCAGACCGATGCGTTTACAAGTTGATTTTCAACTGCGAAACAAAGATATTTTTATTTTTGTATCATTAGCGGCAGACAAATGAGTTTGGGGTTCAGTTTGACGTTTCAGTTAGTTTTTTCCAAAGAATAAGAGTAACAATTTTGCTCTCTTCTGTCTAGAAGAGAGCATAAGAGATGGTCGATCTCATTTTTAAGGTTCCGTAGCCAAAGGGTATCTAACAGCACCATATTGCTATGCCTACGTCGCGTCGCATCGTATGTGTGTTCGTCCTACCTGTTACCCTATACTGTTGACCTATAAGTATCTTTATACCATTCCCCCTCTAAAAGCTTATTTTTTCACTGCAAATTGTGAATGAAAAGCACTTTTTATCCCTATTTTGGTGTTTGAATTTGGTATTTTACACACCTATATATTCGACCTCCATATCAATGATATACAACCTCCTTGCTGTGCATTTTTAGTACATTATGATACAAGTGTGATATGTTGGTCATTACACTAGAGACGGTATTATACGATAAAGAAGCCGAGAGTGTATTGAAACATAGCACAAGAGTTTCATACGACTATTTTCGTCACACTTGCGAGGAAAAAACATATTTTTTTTGATAATAATCAATCACACAGCGAAAACGTCATCAAACATTTGCGAAAAATGGCGCCCAAATCAGTAATGCGCGTGCAGGTTGACATTTACTTTAGCGGCATAAGAACTCTTTGTTGGTATTACAAAAAAAAATGTAAGTGTTACCCGGCTATATTAAGAGTGCTTCGTATACGTACGTCTAATTGCAGTCACGTACAAACTTGACTTTACCGGGTTATACCTATTATAGCACCATGTGCCGTAATGTAAAGTAAAAAGCACGTGTGCGTAATAGCTTGGATTATGAGCCTAAAACCGATGCAATAAGATCCAATTTACGAGCAAGTGTGATGAAAAATTAATTGCAACCTTCCTTTTTTTCTCAATTAATTGTCTATTTTAGCTTAGATCTTTATTTTTCTCATAGTTGTGGTATAATAGTGTAGTACGCAACTCTTGACTAAAACGGATTTATATCGAGGTCCATGGATCACTCGCGTCGCTCAGGATTGTAACACTTGAATCATCATGAATCACTCATTACTCAGACGTTAAAATCTTTCATTTGCTCGTGATTCATCTACGGCCTTCGCTTTAAATCCGTTCTTTATTCACTAATTGCATAATAAATAAATTAAATAAATAAAAATCGGTGGATATTTTTTCATAAATAATATCTATTTGCACCGTAATATAGTGGATATATTTAATTGTAATAGTGCTTTCTTAATAATTATTATAAAAAAAGTCAAATTTATAGCAGTCCCCATCTTACTTACCTACTTAAAAAACATTTTTAGACGTTTTTGTTTGTTGTTAAAGACATAATTAGTAAGTAATATTTGTGTTTAAATCAGGCGTTATTTTGCGGAAGTTCATTCCAACCCAACTGTTATTTTACTAAATCTCTGTTTTATTACTAATTTGTAATAAAACAGAGATTTAGTAATAAGGATAATTAATCACATTAATGATTGCTTTTTATTAAAACTTTATTATTTAGCAACAATATAATTTTTCATTTTCTATTCATTTATGTAGGTATCATTTTTCTATTATTACTCGATAAGATAGTCCAGCGGAATTACACTAGAAATACATTATAATATTTTATAATCACAGTTGGGTATATAATTAAATACTCCCACTAGGTGGACCGACGACATTGTACAAGTCGCGGGCAACCGGTGGACGCAAATGGCAGGTTGTCGTACAGTGTGCCGGTCTAAGGGGGAGCCCTTCGTTCAGCAGTGGACGTTTCCGGGCTGATGATGATATAATAGGCATGATGACTACAATTTTTTTATTACCTCATAAAAAAGCTGATCATCAATAGAGCCTATCAACGTAAACAAAATTTAAAATAACTCAAAAATAAATAAGTTGTAAGTATTTTAATTTCAAGCTAGACAGAGAGCGCGCTATACTGAGGTATGACGTCAAGCCTCAGGCGCGGCATACAAATGCTATACTAACACGTGCTTTGCGAGAAAGGGATAGAGCATCCCCTCTCTATCCCCACCTAAAACTTTAAGCGCTCATATCTCAGAGATTTATCAGCCAATACAATTTATTTTTTCAGTATGTGTAATGTATTTAATTATATTAATCACTAAGCCTGTTATTTGTCATAAATTAAACATTAGGCCACACGCCTATTAAATGGGTATTAATTAATTTGACCTGGGTATGTCCTAAAACTGCATCCAGAACCACCGGTGGACGAGCAGCAGCGTCCTCTCGGTTAACGGTGGTAGCACACTGCGATCCCCAAGCCGCCTGCCAAGCGTGGGGATTATGGCAACCCCTCCCTATTAAGGGGGAGGCCTTCGTATAGTAGTGGACGTCTTATGGCTGTCAATGATGATGATATAATTAAAGTTCTATCAACTAAGTACAACCTCGACATTTTATACCATTAACTGTATGTAACCCTCTTTATTTGATATACAATCTGACGCGATATACAATCCAACAACAGTATCTTATACGAAGGCTCCATTAACTCAAAAGCCGATATTACAGTATTAATTACTAAAATAATTAATATGGCATGAAGTAAAGGGTTCAGTCGAGTTGAAAGCGGCCCTTTGACGATGATAGGGAGACCCTACGTGTGTATGGAATCAAATTATAGTTTAATAACTATTCGCAAGACCTTAGATAAGTAAGACGCAGGCCAGACATAAACCAGCCAGACACATTTTTGTAGTGGTAGGACTCTACTGCAGAGTCCGCCTGGGTAAGTACCACACCTTTGCCAGTTATTCAACCGCCAAGCAGTACTGTGCAAGCATTACTGTGTTCCGGGTTGAAGGGCAATGTTACCAGATAAATTACTGGGTATGAAGAGATTTAACATCTAATATCTCAGGGTGACGAGCGCAGTGCGCCCCAGGATTGTGTTCGCGAGTTCACAATTCTAGCACTGCTACTGCTAGTGGCAGGCGTGACGCTTACCACCAGGCGAAAGTCTTGCTCGACTTAACAGTATAAAAAAAAACTTAGGGCGTGGAAATAGCTCGGCTTGCCATTCTCGGAGGAACTAGCTCTCTCTCTCCCCTCTCTCTCTCTTGCCATTCCATTCAAATTGGTATGCTAAAGTCATTGTAATAAGGCACACACCGAATGAAACTGTTTGGGCGTGTCCGCACCCGATGCACGCCCGATGAACGTCGTTTGATGTGTTCTAAATTGTGCTTTATTGCAATGTACTTTGTATGAAATCTGAATGTAGCCCGTGCCATGTCCGCGCTCATGCCATTTCTGTATGGCCTGCGACTAAGGCCGACAAGTAGTTTAGGGATCGCTACCAAAAAGAGTGTAGTCCAAATATGGGTCCAAAATAAAGACACGTCTTCCCCAAAGGTTATAGCCCTGGTAGCCTAATATAGCCATGGTAGCCTAATGCAGCCGTGGTAGCCTAATATAGCTGTGTTCTCCTAATATAGTCGTGATAGCCTGCTATAGCCGTGATAACCTAATCGAGAGACCAATTGACTTAAAATCGTGAGGTCGCAGGTTCAAACCCAGGCCCGATAAAACAAAGAGGTGGACCTAACCTAGTACCTTATAGTATTTTAGCTGAGCTATTCCAATCCCGGGTTTGTTAAATTATATTCTAATAAGTACATAATATTATAAATTTTATATCACTTTTGTCTCTCTATCTCTCTCTCTCTCTCTGTCTCTCTCTTTCTCTCTCTCTCATTCTTGGGTACTTCTCATTGTAGCTCAGACTCGATGGTCACACAGTTATAATTCCTAAACGGTGTAAGATATAATAATATGTTTTTTAATTAGAGGATAAAACATCTATTAGGCTACAAAAGAAATAAAGCATGTTATAATAGAAGCAAACATAAACACAAATGGTCAAAAATGATGCCATTTTTTGTATTCTCAGCATCGTGTCACACCATTGTCACACTTCCCGTTGCAGTAGGTAAAACATTTTGGTTACTGCTTCTCTAAATTTCAGTGTAATTGTATGTAACATATAGTAAAGTCATCGTAATTAAATACACTTTTCATCACACTTGCTCGTAAAGTGGATTTTATTGCATCGGTTTTAGGCTCATAATCCAAGCTATAACGCACGCGTGCTTTTTACTTTACATTACGGCTCTTGTGCTATAATAGGTATAACCCGGTAAAGTCAAGTTTGTACGTGACTGCAATTAGACGTATGTATACAAAGCACTCTTAATATAGCCGGGTAATACTTACAGGTTTTTTGTAATACCAATAAAGAGTTCTTATGCCGCTGAAGTAAATGTCAACGTGCGCGCGCATTGCTGGTTTGGGCGCCATTTTCCGCAAATGTTTGTTGACGTATTCGCTGTGTGGTTGATTATTATCAAAAAGTGTTTGTTTTTTCCTCGCAAGTGTGATGAAAACAGTCGTATGGAACTCTTGTGCTATTAGTCATTACGCTCTCGGCTTCCTTATCGCGCTCGCCTGCGGCTCGCGCGCATAATACCGCCTCTGGTGTAATGACCAACATAGCACACTTTTATCATAATGTAATATTACACCCAATAGTCTAATAAAAATCTGGTTACATTTTCTGGAAAAATCTGGTTACAAAATTGGACGCAACCTGATGTTCGCCGGGTTAGCTAGTAGGTATATTAATATAAATAAACACACTATTATTCTATCAACCGCTCTTTAACTTTTTTATACGTAAATTAATAAAAGGGCTTTATTTAATACTATATTGCTTTCAAAGCATGCATGCATTATGTTTTTTTATAAGATAAATTACTTGAAGCATCTTATATCACATTACCGCTTTAATATCCAACTCAGCGATTAAACAGGAATATGTTGTAATTAATTGGTAGCAAACTGTAAATGTTTGGCTAAAGATGAAACATTATTTTAGTCAAAGCCCTTTGATGCGTAATTGGCGAAAGTAAAGACATTGAGTTTGTTACGAAATGCTTTAGATGTGGTGGCTTTGCTTGAGAATCTTATTATTAGGGTAAAATTATATTTATGCTCAAGTAGGTATGCTTCTTTACTCACTTTATTTATGTATTGGTATTTACCTATGAAATTGCCGTTTTGTATGGAATAAGTGAGAGTACTTATTATTTTAAACTTTTTTATTTCTGTTATTCAAAGTAATCACCCATGCAATCGACGCATCTTTGCCAACGAATTGGCAGTTTATTGATGCCCTTCTTGTAAAAATTTGCTGGACGGGGACGCAACAAACTCTTCAAAGGCATTTTGTACTGTAATTCGGGAATTGAATTTTTTACCCACTAAAAAGTTGTCTAAATTTTGGAAAAAGTAATAGTCGGTAGGTGCAAGGTCTGGTGAGTATGGCGGATGAGGGCTTCCAACCCCAGCTCTTGCAGCTTGGAGACTGTCTGTAGCTGCAGCGCGAGGCAGGTCTCGACGCGTACGTTGCGCTGGCGATCGTTAAGTTCGTGGGGCACCCATCTATCAAGTTTTTTTTCCTTGCCTATTTGTCGCAAATGGATCAAAATTGTATTGATGCTAACATCAAAAGCTGCTGCTAGCTCAGCTGTAGATTGAGTTTCGTTAGCTTCCACAATCGCCTTTAATTCATAATTGTTGACCAAAGTCTCCGGACGACCACGAGCTTCATTTTTCAAGACAACATTTCCAGAACGGAACCGGGAAAACCAATAACGGGTTGTGCTTTCGTTTGTACAGTTCTCTCCGTAAACGTTTTTGATGTTACGTGCCGTTTATGTCGCGTTGGTGCCACGACGGAACTCATATTCCATAATTACACGAATTTTTAAAGTATCCATTATGACGAAAAATGTTCAAATGTAATGAAAATACAACGCTAATCAATAAACAAAAGCCTGAGTTTGTAAAAATAATGTCATGTTTTTAAGACAGAATTAATTTGATATCAGAATACAAAGCCATTCCAAACTTTTTTCTTTTTGAAATGACCAGTACTGAAGAACGGCAATTTCATAGGTAAAGACCTATTATTATGTTTAGAGACTGTTAAATTATAGTAATTATGTATAATCAGCCTTTCAATTAAGTCCACTGTTTCTCATTAAGCCTACCCTAAAAGGCAGATTAGGCCATATTCACCTATATACGCTCATGTTCACCACGCTTACCGAAGCCTACCACAGGAAAGCGAAAGCCCTACTTCTTAGGTTAGAACGGCTGTCAAAATGTTCTAAAGCAATTGTATAGACAACCGCTGTCGCCGGTTTTACACTTATTTGTATAGAAACGACGACAAAAAAATGCCAATAATTGGTCGCGCATTTGAAGTAAAACGCTCGAAATGCAATTTTGCAACAGATTAAAATTTATCTAATTACGATGCAATGTAGTTTGGTTTCCTACGCGTCTATTTAAATTGTCTTTTTGAGTATTCTCAGTCTAAAAACATGTATATTGGCAGAATTGTCATTAAGCGCATTTGCACCTAATGCCGGCTAGCGCGGCCTGTCACATTTCCGTTCTATTTACTTCTCTCTTCAGTGGTGTTCCCTTTAGACTACCACATCTTTAACAGCTTAGGCCTGAAGAAATGTTTCAGCCCCGTATTACAAATTCCAAGAAAGTAAGCTGACCATAGCGATATTTTTCAGCGATACACCACATCAATAACGCCGGCTTTATATTCGATTAGTGTGACGTACAGGGTGTTACCAAAATATATATGTTCTCATATGTCACTGTCATAAGAAAGTCTCAAGAAATACGTCGAGGCATTGATATGAAAAATGCCGAACATTTATTATTGCGATGTAGTTTATCTTTTTTATTGTATTTTAGAACCAAACATGTCCAATGTCCGGACTTACTTACTCACTTACCTGCATACTAAAAGTTTGATGCATACAAGTCCTTAAAAAAACTGACTTAAATTTAAATTTCCTGTATGACATAATTATTTCAGTTATTTTTATTTAAAAACCATACTATTGAACCTACTGATTTCAATAACTGACCTCTAAAGTATGACCTACCAAAAAAAGAAGAATCATCAAAATCAATTCATAATTTACGGAGTAATTGCATAACAAACATACAGTCGAACTGAGAACCTATTTTTTTATAAAGTCAGTTGAAAATGACTTAAAACTTCAGTCCATGCTCAGTTTGCTACAAAAACGTGCTTGAAAAACTAAAAACTAGATTTTCAAACAAAAACTCAGTCTCATTAGTCTCTTCACAAACAAAAACATACTCGGACGAGAAAGAAGTTTCGTGAAAGAACATTATTTTTTACTCCGACTGGTAAAGGACAGTGACAGAAGTCATATAAAAAAGAATAGTCACATAGATGAGTTAGACAGAGAAGAGACAATAGAAATCGATAATTGTATAAAACAATACACTCACTTTGGGCTTGTCGCGGCCGGCATTATAGTACGTTGGTATGTTGTTGTAAGGGTAAACAATGTATTTATTTGACAGCGCGATGTGATTGGTGCCGAGACAAACCATGGTTGTTTTTCGGTACTACTTATGATGTAATAATGTATGTACAAATTGTAATGAATAAATAAAATAAAATAACTTCTAAATTATCATCAATTGCCGAATGCATTTTGCTTGCTCAAAAAGAAACTTTGTGCCTGCAGGGCAAAGTGACTACATTAGCCCGGCTACGCGGAGCGAATGGAACCACTTCTTCCCCGCAGTGGCACAAAAAATCGTATACACACCACGGGAGCAAGTGAAGACACCTCAGACCTCATGTTTGTCACCCTCGGATTCGCCTCGGGAGACATTAAACATGAGTACTGTAACATTATTTAGGTAATTTTGCTCCATAAGTGAGTAATCTAATATTAGTGGCTTTATTGATTTCGAAAGCAGAATCCCGGTGAAGAGAAGTCTAGGGAGTCAAAGACAGAAATTACATAGACAACATTAAGGAGTAGACTGGACTGAGCTATCTATTTATGTATTCAGCTCGTGTATATTGCTGGGTAGAAGCTCCTCTCATTTACGCCATCTTAACCGGTCCGGCGCGAGCCTCACCACTGCTTAACTGGTCCGGCGCGAGCCTCACCACTGCTTAACTGGTCCGGCGCGAGCCTCACCACTGCTTTCCAACATACTTGACAATTGTCATCTGACCATCGAGTCGGTGATCCACCTCTTCGTCTTTGATCGTTTTTCGTAGACCATTCGCTAATAGGCTAGATAACTGGTTTTTTTTTATTGTCCTATTAAAATGTGTCCCATACATATAGCTGATTAATGAAAAGAAAACAAAAATCTGATCAAAATTAAGCAACTAATAAGCATTTTAATATCATGCTAGACAGAGAGACGAAACAGCAAATCGTGACGTCACTTCTCCGTACGCCATATAAATTCTATTCTGACAAGTAAGGCGTGACGTCATTTTTTGTTTTGTGGGAAAGGGACAGAGTTGTCTCTAACAAAAACTTTTAACGCTCATATATCAGAACATTATTAACCGATTTAAATTTTTTTTTCAATAAATATACTATATTTACTTAAATTCTTCATGAAAGCTATTGGTTTCAATGATATAAACATCAGTCATCTACCCTATTACCTTGGTCCAGCTGTTGAAATCTTGGCTTCAGTTCAGCTTGGCAATCGGTATACCGACATCTTCGAAATTTTGTGCGACGTCTAATTTCCACGTTTGGGACACGAACTACCAAGTGCATGCCTTGCTTGACCCGCTCCATTGCCCTAACTATACTGTGAACTATCAACTACCAGCATCTAAAAGACGCAGCAAAAGAATCGCAATAACTTTTCTCTACTGACCTCCAAACTTCATTATGAAGATGAAGATGTCACCTAATAATAATGATTGATTCGATAGTATTAATGTACTTGTAGCGTAGGTTAGTAAAGCCAGTAATGACAACGGGCCCGGGAGCAACGTGCTTGTTGAACATGGACCTTATAGTTTGATTCAAGTTCATTTGGAGACCGATTCGTTGAGAAGAGTCAGCTAGGTTGTCCAGCATTGTAATCCCCCAGCGCTTCAACAATTACAAAATTACAACGTTGTCAAGATATTTTATTGTACTTAGGTACTTGTATTATTCTAGAATTTTACCCTAGCACAACGTTAACATTAAAATATGCTATGTAAATACACGCTGAAGCCCACCTCAGATAGGCAAACAACAGGCGCCCTATATCTCGGCCCTTCTGCACCCTACTCTTTGCTCTCTTTCGTAACTTCATGCATTTTAATGAACACAGAGCATCGTCCGTATGCCGTATGCAAACATGGGCTGAATGCGTTGCCCCAGTCGACATTTTTATGTCCTTTTTTATTTGTTTTTGCCCTAGAAAACTATATTCACATTTTTGTATCGAATGTGAAAGGAATGTGAAAAAAGCATATGAATATGTTTGCTGTGAATTTCGAATTTATAATTAGATACTACAACGTAGTCATCGTTACTATGTATGTCTTTGTATGTGTGTATGGCTGGGTGTATCATACTGGATTCCCATGGATCATCGTTAAGACCCAAGCAAATACCTAGGTAGCACTTAGTCTAAAACTAGCTCTCAAGTACCTTAAGTATATGAATAGAACTCGGTGACAGATTTTCAGTACTTACTTATAATGTGGTATGTATAACAAAGATTTTTGGGAGTATTTGTGATTGGAAGTAAAATAATTTTAAATTAACGTGAAACGGAAAAACAGATTTAGTGGTTCCGTAACTCAGTTATTATGATTTTACTAAATACTTACTAAAAAAACCTACATTTACGCAGCTTACGGTGAACGATATTCTACGTGATACAAAATCCGGAGAACCGACAGAAAACCGAAGGCCCTACTCGGAGAACCTGTCTCCCGAAACAAAACTGAAGCGGTTATTAGCATTAGCTTATATTCCATTGCTGGACACAGGCTTACCCTCCCCCTCCTTGCTTACCTACTCTAATAGGTAGGCCGATTAGTGGGTAGTGGATTACCGTCCGATCGAACGGTAATCCATTAAGCTGCCCCAAAGTGGGTTTGGCGGATTCACATACACCGTTGTTTTGTTTTCATAATAATTTTAGCAGTTTTTCTCAAAATATTTTGCTTCACCGTTAAATCAGATACGGTGGCAGTCCATACTAACTCCTAGTAAAAAAGTTAGTCTGATATGTGTTGTCATCTAAACATTTTATTTATTTTATTTTATTTTATTTGTCAAACAAAATCCACAGCCCTTAATTATAATACATAAACAGTATCTTATAAAGATCTTACATCGCAGATTGCTACCCTTTTTACGAGTGTGTGCCAGTGAAACCCGCATGTCAGTAGAATCCCTCCAAAGAATATCCTAGACCTTATCTCCATAAGAGTCATAACAGAATTCCGTTTGTTTACAGATACTCTGCTTGTCTATGGCACGGGGCTCCCATCTGATGTTGACACACACTCCAGCGTCATCACCTCGCCGTAAGTTCCCTACCTTATTATCTTACTGCTAAAGTTGATTTTAAAATAGCAAAAATAATCGTATTCTTTTCTTATTTTCTCATATCATAGCTCCGTCATAAACTGTAGACTCTACGCCGTAAACCCAAGATTGAATTTGGTATGATACGACGCAGTCATAACTCGTTCGATCTTTTGTACAGGTTATGCCAGTCGATTTTAAAGTTTAAAGGTTGGGTTTTAAGGTTTGTTTTGGTGTGGTACAAGTTTGTAGGGTAGTTTTAATATTATAATGAGGATGTGAAGCGAAATAAGGGATGCCGCTGCACGTGAAAGGTCTGTTTGAAATTCAAAATAGGTAGTTTTTATGTCACGTGGACAAAAGTGTCGGAAGAAAATTTATTACACGGGTCAGGGGAATTTATACAACAAGTTTCTTACAGGTGTAGCAATATTCACATCCACAGTCTTCATCCACAGATTTATCCCACTGGCTGGGTAGGTATACATAGATGACCTATCTAACACCCGAACAATAATACTGGTCGGTATGAGTGTTCGAGAAATTGAGTAACGTCCACTGCTGAACGAAGGCCTCCCCCTTAGACCTCCACATTGTACGACAACCTGCCATTTGCATCCAGCGGTTCCCCGCACCTTTCACAATGTCGTCGGTCCACCTAGTGAGTAATATCATCTCGTCCAAAATCCGGCAGTGCCTGAAACAAGACTTCAATCAGTGTGTGTTGCCAGTGATGACATACGGAACTGAAACATGGTCTTTAACTGCTGGCTGCTTGGAGAAACTCAAAGTCACACAAAGGGCAATTGAGAGAACTATACTCGGAGTTACTTTGCGCGATAAAATCCGGAACGAAGATATTCGCCAAAGAACCAAAGTCGCCAACATAGCTCTCAGGATTTGCAAGTTGAAGTGGCAATGAGCAGGCCACAAAGCTTGAAGAACTGATAACCGATGGGGAAGAAAGGTTTTTGACTTGAGTTGTGACCACAAACCGAAAGGCGCAATAGGTAGGCTCCCATGGTAGGTATGGTATAGGTAGATGGAACGATGTCACTGTAAAAGTCGCGGGTAACCGATGGATGCAAATGGCAGGTTGTCGTATAGTATGGCGGTCTGAGGGGGCGGCCTTCGTTCAGAAGTGGAGGTCACCGGGCTTATAATGACGGTGTAGATCTCTTTCTTATTATCTATTACTCTAGGCACTGGTCGACTCTGGTCCAGGTTCGATCCGCGATGGTGACGATATAGTCGAGCCATCTTGCAGTCGGACCAACAACGTTTCTCTCACATGACAGTGCCAATAGCATTACTTAAGTTGATCTACCGATCAAAGACTGCCAATTTTAAACGCTAATTTTCTAAATTCGCGAAAAAGTGTGTCCTCACAAACCAAAAACCCTGGTTCCCATATTTTACAAGCTTTGCCTAGTTTGGGCCTAGATGGCGCTTTGTGAAATGTTCACCGATATTTTTGCTATTTGTAATATATTAATATGATATAAAGTACAGTTTCTCAAAGCTTTCATATTGAGAAAGAGGAATAAAATCGTCTCTTTGCAGCCACGTCCCAAACGGCAGCTGTCCCCCTACCGAGTCTATCCCGGACTTGCGTTGCGTCCAGTAAGCCGATTGGAAAAACTTGCGAACTCAACTGTTCCATAATAGGATTTACTTGGCAGGGATTCCCTTGTATTTGTTTAGTCAGGTCTTACGTTTAAGCTGGTCTCTCGCTTGTTAGAGAATTGAAAGAAAAGTAGCTTAGAAAAGACTTTGATTTTTAAAATGGAAGTCTGTATGCGATGTCATACTTAAAAATGATTGATCAGTTCGGCCAACCCAGTCACTCTTCGATAGGTGGCGCGAGTTGTTCACGAGTCTACCATGCATGTCTACTCGTGAACATGGTGCATGCAACTGCGCCGAAATATCGGGAACTCATTTCACAACATAATCACGGTAAATATCCCGTTAATAATAATAGAACTTTAGTAAACAACCGTGATAGTTTAAAACAGTGGTTTACCTAATTAAGTGTTCATCAACTAATTGGGTGTTTTTGTTTCAGGAGTCTAAGCCAAAGGAATCCATTCAAAGGTAAGACATACATACTTACATAGGTATCTATTTTTATGATAAGTCCAGAAATGCGTATACGACTGTGGTGGTAACCACAGTCACATAATAATTATTATTATTATCTTACTTAGTTCCTATACCTATATTTATACAAATATATCTCTAACGCGCAATGATTTATATGTCTAGATACGCCTGAGTTAAGAAACCGTAAGACTAATTCTCTTTGACAAAAGTCAACGCCATCTCTTGGATTTCGCGGTCACTACGTGCAGCGCCAGTAAGGCGTGGTAGAAGAAGCGCAAACTGTACGAAACTATAAACGACTTACCTATTACCTAAAAATAAAAGTTTTTGTGTAAAAGCTTAGTTTAACTATAAATGTTGCCTTGCCGGTTATAAGAAACGCCACCATTTATTTTACTGCTCTTTGAAATGTAATTCGTGGAACCCTTCACCACACACTTTGGCATTTTGCACTCAAGTGATCATGTCGGACGTGCGTCGCAGACTGTGCCGGCATCGGAGTCAATGCGTTTCTTTGACACCGACAAATGGGCGACATTTCAAAATGGCGTCCAACCCTACTATGTAAAGCTAACGCGTTTTTTGATTTGGCAACCACGGGGATTATTTTTGAATAGTTAGATGACGTGTTTTCTTGATGTATCGTTCGAAAATCAGTGTATTTTTATGCGCAGGCTCAACAATGAGGCCCCATGTCAATTTTCCAAAACAGAGTCTTGATTTATGGATTCCTTATACGAACAAAGCAAACAATATTGATTGAAATTCAATCATATTCGGTCAAACTATTGGGCGTTTTCACACTGACCAGACACAATATCGTCACGATATCGTCGGAGTGCTAGTTTCATACAATTAGTACTACACGCTTTCACACTGACAAACGATATCGTGACGATATCGTTTTCATTATCGTACTAGTACTAGTTGTATAAAACTAGCACTCCGACGATGTCGTTTCTGGTCAGTGTGAAAACGCCCATTGGCGTATGATAAAAAAAATGATGCCCCAGAACCTGGTCGAAGTAAAGACTAACCATCTTATGCATAAAACACTAAAAACTAATTCAAACCTGTTTTAATAAAAAGGTGTTTTGTCTTCTTTTTTCAAACTCAAATCGTAATTCGAAAGAAATTTGGCAAAACACTTACAGTCTTACTTAAAAAAAAACGTTTCAACCTTAGTCACTGCTTAAACTCGGAGAAGTTTAAGTTCCTTTTCTTGCACGTGCAACTTCACGTCAGTGAGAAGTTGACAAAGCAGTTAGTCACTTAAAGGTTTAAATATTTTTTTAAGTAAGACTGTTAGTAACTAAAATAGGCTTGAAATACGTTTTAGCGTTATAAGCATATGACGTGAACAAAATGATAGTAAAAGTAGATTTGTGATTTGTTAAAATTGCTAACTTATTATTTACTAACCGTCATAAATGTATAAAACGCTAAAACGTATTTTAAACCTATTTTAATAAAAATGTGTTTTGTCTTCTTTTTTCAAACTCAAATCGTAATTCTAATGAAATTTGACAAAACACTTTTTAGCTAAAATAGGTTTCAAATACGTTTTAGCGTTTTATGCATAATATGACGGTTAGTATATAACAAGTTAGCAATTTTAGCAAATCAAATCTACTTTTACTATCATTTTGTTCACGTCTCGTCTAATATATCCATTCAAGTGGTAAAACGCCTCATCAATATTCATCTCGAACCAGAATAAATCTTAATTAAACCAACGAAAAGTCGGACAATTTTCCGTTTGATCTCGCTTCGAGGGCGCATTTGCATTTTCCCCGTCTCGGAGCTTGGAATCCGGTGGAAACTGCATAAATCTGGTTTTATCCCGCGCTGTGCGGATTCAGGCGGTTTTAGGTAGAGGGCGGTAAGTATGGCTCTGGATTTAGAGTGATCAGCGACATGATGGTGCGAGTGGTATCTTGTGACAGTATTACTGTTTTATCTAACTTCATCATCATCATCAGCTCGGAGACGTCCACTGCTGAACGAAGTTCTCCCCCTTAGACCGGCACACTGTACGACAACCTGCCATTTGCATCCACCGGTTGACTTTTACAATGTCATCGGTCCACCTAGTGGGAGGCCTTCCTATGCTGCGACTTGATCGGTTTGCGGTCACCATTCAAGAACCTTTCTTCCCCATCGGTTGTCAGGTCTTCGAGCGATGTGGCCTGCCCATTGCCATATCAACTTGCAAACCCTGCAAGATATCTAACTTACTTACGATAAAACGTATTTCAGGAAGTCAGGATATCAAATTGAATAGCAATACCTACTGCGTGCCGCTATCTCGCTCGCACATTACAACATTTTTGAATGTATAAAATCACTGAATAAAACAATTGAATTTAGATTACTTGGATGACATCTTTTTCCAGACATTTTGATTTAAAAACCAAACAACTAAAACGATTTCGTTAAAAAAATTGTGAGACTATTTCTAAGGTACCTAAAACAACACATAAAATAATAATCGAAATCTATTTATAATAGATGGGTATCGCGTAACAAACACTGTCGGATTGAGAACTTCCTTTTTTGAAGTCGGTTGATAATGTATACTGCTGCAATGAACATGGTCACACTTTAATGTATCTTACCATCACGAGAGCATCTTGTTTGCCTCATTATCTGTCACCTTAAAACCTATTAATATGTATAAACTGTTATTTCAAAAAAACTTGCAAAACACAAAATACAAGCTTACAACGCAACCAGCGTCCAATCTATGTAAAACTGCATAAATCCGGATTTATCCAGCACAAACCGCTTTGAACCGGGTCGCGGGTACGCACAGTTAGTAAGGATTAACTTATTAATTATTCTTTTTATAGCACTTTGTAATAGAGGATTAGGACAGTGTTCAAAGTGTTAAATTTTGTGCATTATTTACTTATTCCGCCTAATCACTACTTATCACATTATATTATAAATGCGATACTTCGTTTGTCAGCGGCGTGTGTGAGTGTATGTTTGTTACCTATTTACGCCAAAACGGCCGAATATGAATTAAAACTCGGAAAAGCGATAGCTTATTTTTATGAATAACGTTTATACTACATTTTATCAACATTCTCACCGTTTTACATCATTGCGTGGTTGAAACCGTGGCGCATAGGTTTACCCTCGATTGGGTCATATCCACTACGCTGGCCCAGTTGCGAGTTGGTATACTTATTGAATTTCTTCTTCGGCTGTTT
This sequence comes from Erannis defoliaria, assembly GCA_905404285.2. Classification (NCBI taxonomy): domain Eukaryota; kingdom Metazoa; phylum Arthropoda; class Insecta; order Lepidoptera; family Geometridae; genus Erannis; species Erannis defoliaria. Next base: position 3,065,701 of record FR990090.1, on the reverse strand, counting down.
CTTCTTCTACGTAGGTTGCCACACGATGTTTTCCTTCCCAAAAAAGAATGCCAGTGTGGAAACACTTCATATAAAAAAAAACATTTTTTTTCCAGTTTTTTGATTTTAAAACCAAACCATTGAACCGATTTTGATGAAATTTCTATGTGACTAATCTTAAAGTATATCCTTTCATATAAAAAAATAGACTTTTTCTCACGTTTAACAAAATCGGATATATAAGTACTACAACTATAGTTTCGAACACATACCTGACCTTTGTGACCCCTTTTCAAAGAGTGGAAACAGAGCCAGACACGCGTGCGGCCGCGTCAGGCTTTGCAGGCGCGTGATGATAGCGGCAGCTCTACGGGCGCGGGGGTGGGGGCTGGTAGAGTGTAGTGCTGCGCCGCCGCCGGCGCGGGCGCACTCTGGGCTCTCTGGAACCTCCTACTTTTTTAGAGTTGGTTAAAAACAAGCGGTAACCTACAGAAATCCACGTATCGTTTCCAGTAGTTTTACCGAAAAGTCTTACTTACATTGTTTGCGTTTCTATGCAATTTCGTATCTTCCAACTGAAATCAGCAATCCACAAACGTTTTCAGGAATAAAATACCGTCATAAACCTCGCGGTGGATGATATTCGTAAAATCTTTTTAGCGATCTCAGCGGGGAAACTCTTAATCATGTTAATGACCATTTTATTCGAAATTCAGATGGGCTGATATAAAGGTGGCTGTTTGCAAGATTTATAATCAAGATGGTGAAATGAGGAGATGTACGAGAACAGAATATATAATATGTTTAATAGTGGCTAAACCATTGAAATTTAATGAGCAGGCCCTATACTGAATTGTTCATCGATCAAGATAACAGAATCGATATAAGCTACTACCTATTAACTCGACGTGAAGCACATTTTTTGACATGATTTCAAGTTTTTTAAATTGTATTACGTTTGACTTTCCCTAACCTCTGTGGGTGTTTATACGTTACCAAAATATGGCGTGGGAATAATTTTATAGAAAATATATTTTTTACGTCGTAGATACAATGTACCGGTACATTGTTTACCACCGGCGCATATTTTTTACAGTAAAACAAACATACCTACTACCCAAACGTCGACGTCAAACATGTATGAGCATTTTTGCTTTATATATACGGGATTTAGATCAACAGTACAGCCGCAAGACGTCTACTCGTCGCGAGCCATAAGACGTTCACTGCTGGACGAAGGCCTCCCAATAGTTGCCATAATCCCCACGCTTGGCAGGCGGCTCGGGGATCGCAGAATGCTCACCACCGTTAAAGAAAAGACGCTGCTATCCGTCCTACGGTGGTTCTGGATGATGTTGTATGGAATACCCAGGACAGGTTTAAGTAATAGTATAATGACCATATTAGCCAATTGTTAACGTCAAACTTGTATAAATAAGTACATTTTAATCAATTAAGTAGCGAAACAAAGCCCCGCTCTCTAGCCATACATTACGAGTTCCCAGTTCCCATATTAAAGTCAGCAGTCACTGTGACATGTGAACTGTCTAATTTAGTTTCCATCAGCAATAGCACGAAGCATAAATCCAACTGACAACGCAGACAGTATCGCGAGCGAGTTGGCCGCAATTCTACTAACTGAGCGTTTCAAAATGACAATTGCTTCGTTGCATTCAAATTTGGGATGAAAATTTGTTGCAAAGCCTACGCCCGTTTTATAATGGTGATTATTCCTCAGGTTGTTGAGGTGACCACCAAACACTATGATGTTACGATATCATCGTACTGATACATACCAAAACGTAAAATGTTTTTTATCAACCGACTTCAAAAGGTTCTATGTTCGACTGTATATACGTTCACCAATTTCTCCGCCAATTGTGGACCGATACTCTGGAGGTGGTCCCATATTAATTTGAAGTCGGTTGTTATTTTTTTTATAAAAGTTACTTGTTCTTATTATAGAAATCAAGCATACTAAACCATTGGAGATACCTACCAATGTCGATAATAAATTATGTTTAAATAGTTTTCTGTAAATTTTTGCAAAATTAAACACGCATGGCACATATTTTCAACACAAACTAATAAAACAAATTCCTATTCATAACGGACGCATACTAATTAACACATACATGCATGATTTATTATATATTAGGCAGTGTGCCTTGAATTTTTGGCGGTAATGCAAACAAACCATATCGCGGCACTGTATTATTTTCCAAAACTTATGTTTTTTCGGTTGTTAATGCATAATCCTTGCATCGGATCTGCATAATTTGATTCCCATTCTAATAGCGGACGGCCAGCAGCTCGATAAAGCGACATCGTTTCATGGTTGATATTCCAAAAACACGCCCGAAACGGTTCGATTCCATCTTTATTTTGCAAACTGCTAAACAGTGGAACGCTTACCGAGTTGGTCTTTCGCGACAGATACAATCTGTGTGTCCTCAAGTCGCGAGTGAATCCGTTTCTTCTGGTAAGTGTGCTCCATCGTAGACTGCATCTTCACTTAAAACCAGGAGAGATAAGTAGCGGTCAAACGCAAGCTGATATCGAAACAATAAAAAAAACTTAGAACGAACTTTAACTTAGATGTTTGTGCTGTCTGGGTGCTTTATTTTGTATTCTAAAAATATATATAGTGGCTTAGTTTGTGGCTAGATGGAACTGTGTGATGTGTAGTATTTTTTACCGATAAGATCCCACTGTTGGGCAAAGTTCTCCTCCATTTCCTTTCACTTACCCCGATGTAATGCCAGCTGGGACCACAGCCAGTTCCGTCGTTAAGGTCGTCCTTCCGTGGCCTTTGGGGCCTTCGAGAGGGTCTATGCCACAGAAAAGCGAAGGCTCTACGCCTTCAGCCGTCTATGCCCATACGTCATAACCTTCGCCCACATTTCCAGGTGAATTCGAAAGACATTACACGACAAATGCCAATGAGAGATTTTCCAAAAATAAAAAAGTAGATACCGCTGACTATTACTTGCGAATCCAAAATAGCATAATATTTTTCGATCTCTGGCACATAAAATAAAATAAAAAACTTGACAATGACAAGTCTGGCCAGGGCAAGGTCAGCGCCATCTATCGAGTTGATGAGAGCTTCTTTATTTTAAGTGTGGAAAATCCCCCATAAAAAAATTGCAATGTAGCACTTTTTCTGATGCCAGCACCATTACGTTGGCAACCCTGGCTATGCGTCTGAAGGCGGCATAACACAAACCTTTAGCTAACAACACCCATATCTGCGGCATCAGTACCAACAGCCGGTCAAATATATTACTTTAATCCAGCCACAGAGCGCCGGGAATTAGGCAAATGCAATCGGATCCCAGCCGGATGGCGAGCGCAGCTGCGCAGGTGGGATTAGCCCGGAACTGTAGTATTGGGAGTTGTGTAACTGGGGCATAGAACTATCTGTAGCTCTACCTAGGTGTAGTATAGAGCTCTCGGATTAGCGGTCTAGGTATCCACTATCTAATACTAGAAGAATTTCTGTCCTGACTGACTGACAGACAACGCACAGCCTTAAACCGCTGGTCATACAGACTTGAAATTTTGAGGGTGTATTTGTCTTGATGCGCTATATGCGTCCACCGGTTGCCCGCAATATTTGCAAGTTCGTCGTTTTGCCGATCCTTGCTCTGTAAGTTTATTCTAAAACTAAGTTTTTGTAATAAAATTGCATTCTTTTAATGGCATATTCTGTACAACAAGACAAACAAGTTTTACTATCTATGGGACCACCATTGAAATCGCGAAAAAATTATCAGCTGTTCCATACAAAAAGTTCATCGACCTTGGGCAAAATGTATGGAACAGCTGATAATTTTTTCGCGATTTCAATGGTGGTCCCATTGTAAAACTTGTTTGTTTTGATGTACAGAATATGCCCATAAAAGGATGCTAACTGATTAGAACTAACCCTGTATACAAAAATCTTAAAACGTGCTTTTTATGTCGTAAAAATTACTTAAAACTCGCGAGAAAGCCTTTCAGCGCAAGATTCTATTAAAATAATGCACTCAAGTAAACTTTCGTGTTGGATGCAGTAGTACTTAATGCAAAAATATGGCGTTAGTTGTCTGTAGAATTATGATATACTGCGTCTCAGTTTGCTTTGAAAGTAGTAAGAGCTTAAAACTAAACAGAAAGGCATAATTAATTGCATGGGGAGAAAAATATGCGCTAAATGGTATTATATTTTGAACCTTATTCTATGCCCATGATGGTTCCTTTGTGTTTGATCCCACTGTCCATTACCGGTTAGCTGTGTCAAACACCTAACCGTTTACTATAATTAATTGACCAAGCGAAGCAAAGGTCTCCGAGTTTGTTGAGCCAGATTAGTGTTTGTATGTTTGTTGGTGGTATGTTTCCTTGTATGTATATAAGTTTCATTGTCTGTATGTAAGTTTCCTTGTTTGTATGTTTAGTTATTCGACGATAGCTTGATGATGATTTTTATGAGAAATTTTGTAAGCAAGTAGTTCATGTAAACACGATTATCAATATAATATTTATACGAAGATTTCATATTTGGGTTTTTTTGTGTTAATATAGCATTGAAAACTTACAGAATTACTTTTTAAAACAAAATCTTCTAAACAAGCAGTAAAAACTTACAGAATTGCTTTTTAAAAAGTTACTCGCAGTTAAGGCCATCATAAACAGAAGCGCTGCTGTAAATAGATACCATTTAAGGCGGAACCTGCAAAGTTACAAAGAAGAGACCTAAATTCTGAGGCAACTTTGTTCTCAACAGCCATTCAGCTAAGCTACGTGGTAATATTGCATTCATTAAGAGCTTCAGAGCCATTAAGGATCTACAAACATAGACTAGAAACGTATAAAATGTTACTGAAACTGAGGTTAGAGAATAAATGCTTGACTTATTTAATTAGTTATTGTTTGTTCTAGTTCTAGACTATAGGAATTAGAAAATATAACCCTCCAAAAATCGCTACGAAGTCTTTTAACGGGCTATATGTTTTTTACAATGAGTTGCTGAAAAAAATAAAAGAACAGAGGTCTACAAAAACTAATTTATTAAAATTAAAAAAACACATTAAAATTAATTAATTTTATTAAAAAAATATTCTAGAGAGCTCTATCAGATGATAATACGCTTTAAAAAAAAATACAACCGACTTCAACTTCGAATACCTTGATGACATCTTCACATTTTCTAGTAATTTTTATTTAACAAAACCGATTTCTATAAAATTTAAATGGGACCAAACAAAAAAATTATATTCAAAATCAGTTATAATAATAATAATAAATAAATAAAAAACATATACTCAAATTGAGTACCTTTTTTTTTTGAAGTCGGGTGAAAAAAGAAGCTCATTGTAGAGCTTCTTTTTTTTAAATGTGCTGGAAAGCTTTTTTGGAATTATGAAATATAGTTATATAAAAAAAAACATATAAGTATTATTTCAGTTCACTTTTTTCTTCATTTCAATATACTTAATTGAATTTTGGGAAGAAACACGAAAAATCTCAAAAACCTGGAAATTAAAAAGGCAACAGAAGATACCAAGAATTAAAATACCTTAGTTTACTCAGTAATATTTCTTTTAATAAATTCTCGTCGTTCAAAACTGGAGAACTTGAGATAAACCTCGTCTGGAGCTGAAATAACTCGAATTTTAACATTAGGCACATGTTCCACCGCCGACGTTAGCGAGAAGCGAGTAGCAAAGCTACTCTATCCACAGATATCATTAAAAAAACCGCAGCGCCAACATTGATTGCTGAAAACGAGCTAAGGAAACGTTTACATGACGGCGAAATATAGCTGCAACAGTTTTTGTGGGATCCTTTGTTCTCTTGTCTGTCGTAATCGACCGCATAGTTTCTTAACATCAGGTATGATGAGGTCAAACGCAAGCCTAACACGAATAAAAAATAACTAAACGCTTTTTGTTTAATTTATACGGGAATACTCACATTTAATTAAATCGGATACTCCGACTATAGTTTCGATCACATCCGGTGACCTTTTTCAAAGAGTGAAAATAGAACCCGACGCGCGTACAGCTGCGTCCTGCTTAGCATGCTAAGCAGGACGCAGGCTCTGTTTTCACTCGTTGAAAAAGGTCACCGGATGTGATCGAAACCTATAGTCAGAGTATCCGATTTAATTAAACGTGAGTATTCCCGTATAAATAAAACAAAAATGTGTCAAAACCACGTCAGTTTTCATAATAAAACTAAACGCTTGTTTTTACCATTGCAAATGGTACTTTTAAATCTTCAATATTGTGTATTGTGCTAACTATTGAAGAGGAGCTTACGGAGTGCAACCAACGAGAATGGTATCTTCCTATTTATATCACCCACCTACTCCCGTCCTCAGATACAAGTTGCATATATCACTGATCACTGTACACCGCCTCAAACTTACCTCCTCTTATTCTTTAAATAAGTCATACTTACAATTATTATATTTAGTTATCTGGTTCCCCTAGTAAAAGCTTTGCCAAGATTGGGGCTAGATGGCGCTGTGTGAAATTTTCACCAATATTTAATTTAAGTATATTTAATTTATTTATATCGTACGTGTACGTGTTTTGAGCTAGAGAATAATTCGATAGCTAGTCGCTTCCACTTTGGCGGTGGAACAGATGCCGTAAGTAGTATTTTCGCTAGAATATTGTAGTGGTAAACGTTATTCGTCTATACCGATTCTAGTGATTTTCCAATTTCCACCGAGTTACGGGGAGTTAGCAAATCTTAGCCAGAATCTATTTCTTATAAAGTGATCGTCTAGTTTATATGTGAAAGTATGGTCTAGTAAATTCATTTAAAGTGATCGTCTGCTCTCAGAGTAGGCTTATTGTATTGTATTGACACGGATGCGGTTAAGATGGTGGTTCCTTCGTAAGGATCTGCATGTCTACTGACATTGATAATTAATAGTACACCTATAGTGATAGAACACCGCGGCTTATGCTCAATTGTGAAGTTATACATTCAGGCTTGTAGACCATAGAACAATATTAAAGAATAGAGTAATGGTCAGAGCAGGGAGCTCGTTGAGATGAGCAATGAGGAGATTTTAAGGTTTGGTACAAGTGACTGATTTGTGGTAACTTACACAATCGGCAACTGACATTCACTTGACTCACTCTGTTGCGAGACCTAAGATCCTTTAAAAAGGAGAGTACCTAGTACTGCTTTGGCGGACAGCAAGCCTGCGTGAGAACGCATTAAAACAGCAGCGCACCTTAGGGTGCGGGCTTTTCGTATGAATACGAACCATGGATTTAACAGAGGTCAGCGGCCGCTGACAGTGGCAGTGACAGTCCGCGATGTATTGCTGTGCATTACATCAAAGGGGAGGGCATGTGTATGCAACCAGAGCCACAGCAGAGTGTCAGGCTCGGGTGATTTATACTGGCGAGTCGGTATTCCCAACCTAAAGGTGTACTAACTAGAGACATAAAATAACTTGATGTGTTCTTGGAATATAGTGTATATTCCAGTTGATCACCACAATCGAATCCACGTCAATACACTACTTCAACAAATAATACGCTCAATAGCCTGACACAGCATCTAAGCTACGTCTTCATTAGCCTGTCTAATTGACAATACATATTTACATATATATGTACACATTCATGTTTGTACATATGTGTATACATATTTACTATGTAAATATATAGCTCAAATTCGAATGAATTGAATTATCAGAAATAGTTCTGTCAGTAGGTGGAATGAGTCATATAATCACATCCCTAGTACATAGCCTACCTATCTGGGATCGAGGCTTATAGATAACAGAAGATAAAATCAAACAATAGGTTTTAGGGCAAGAAAATGAATTATATTTCCCAAAGATCAATAATCAACGAGTAATTACATAAGTGTGCTTGGACGCACTTGATCAGATCTAAATCAGTAGGTATAAGTTTATGTATTTCGCTTCAGATGTGAAACGTGAAAATACAGTAATTAAGTAAGTAAGTACCTTTCGTCTACTAGCGCACGTGCTTCTCAGAAAGCGAAAAGTACAAAGCGAAAACTGAGAAGGCGCCTAGATAAAGTAGTAAACGTAGAAGCTTACATTACTCGTGATTGCCCTTATAAATTTTATTCATTATTTAATCACAAGATTAATTATATTTGTCACTGTATCCTGAGAAGTTTGATCGGCATTTATTCAATTACTTTTATTATTAATGATAATCATTTATGTCATTTTATACACATTAATTCCTTGTTAAGGGAATAATAAATGATACTAGTTCAGTTGCGAGTGAATTGAACGGGACGGATAACCGTGACAGTACTATCTATGCATACACAATATACTTATGTATTCGCGCTCAGGAGATACAGTAGTTTTGGCAGATTGACTTAAACAGACAATAACTTTTGCATAGATGGATAGGTACATTTATAGAAAATACAATTCCTTCGATTGATCCAAAAATCACACTGATAATACTTTCTCCACATTTGTTGATAAGATCCAGACCTTACAGGTCAGGATAGAAAAAGTGTTAATTGATATTAACATGATTTATAATCAGTGATGAGATACTCTTTATAATGATCAAAGTTATGATTATTCACAGTTGCAATTGGATCAATCGTTTTGAACGATACAGTGTACTTAGCTGTTTATACAGTGACCTGGAACCCTCAGTGTGCACTTCCATGATTTTAAACTGTTTTGCACAATTGATTTAACATTTTGATCTGAGTGACTTCATGACACAATCACAATGAATAGTCTGAGTACAGACTCTTTAGCCACCAAAGTGGTCCACGACCATCCTTTATAATCCTGAAAACTTGAGTGAAGCTTAGGGACGCAAAATGCTAAACGAGCCCCTCTTTCTTGATGATGAAACCACGCCTTTTCCTTCGGTTAAGGGAAGCTCGTGGGAGCTTCTGATTGGCTGGAAAAACGGCGTCGCTTGCGCAAAGCCACCCCCGCGTTGGTCTAGTGAAACGGCAATAGGTCTCAGCCGACAGCCAGAGCGAGATGGACGATGGCACCTCCGATGCGTTACCATGGAACATGAGAAATATACAGTTATCTCCTAGAACAATTTGTGACTAAGCCTCCTGTAATAAATGTACTGTTGTTAAGTAGTTTGAGTATTCAGCCTTCCCTTAACTTCCGTTGTCAAGGTACAAACGTGACAGTAACCATGTCTCATCATGTCTAATCATGAATTATTACTAACCGTGATTAATTACATGACTTAAATAATCACAGTCAGTGCAATCATATGATAACTCTATCAAATGCACGCTCCATAATATTATTTCATATCTATTGAACAGCTACATTCCATTCCCACAGCCCGGATTAGACATCTGGAAGCATTTTAACTATTCCAAGGAAAGTGCACAAAACTAAAGTCCTTCGGACCATAAACGCTCTTTGTTCTAAATATTGGTAGAAATCCTGCTTTAAAACGACATATATTATATGTGCCAGAGCTTTGTCAACTTTGAGCTTTATGGATACAAGGATGCGGTCAGTTTTGCTTATCTACTCAAAGTTTGTGATTTCTAAACTTTCCATTGAGATAACACGTGTGAGAGAACGACGACGAAGAGACTTCATAGCGACGCTTTGAGTGTTTGCGTTCGCAGAACCCAAAAAAAAACATAGGTACCTGAGGCAGGGTCACTTGCCACTACATGCCACCCTCAGACAATTAATTAATCAATATATAATATGTATAAAATATGATAATATGATTGATTAATTTTCTCAAAAAAACACTGTACCTATGTACATAATAATTTTTTTTCGCATTCAAAGTTATAATACGTTACTCCCTATTATTGTGTTCGCCTCATGTTTACTTAGTAAATTTCTGTTAACATTAACAAAATGTTATAAATAGTTGAGGATATTAAGTTGATGCATCAACTTACATACAGAGTCTACCAATCTATGATCCTCCCTTATTTATTATTCGCATAGTAATAACCCCCAATCTTAATTCCGTCACATAATAGTATAGGTATTCTTTAGTATCGGATTTAACAAACATACATTCTCCCATTTGTTTGAATATACAAGTTAAACTAAAGTAGTAGCTAAGTTAGTTACTCTGTATAAATTATGTTCATAAACATAATAATTCGACTTTACATCATGATAGTTAGAATAGAGTAAAATGGGAATGTGTGAACACTGTGCGGATTGCGTCTAGGTAACGAGCCCAATTACATTAAAGCTGCATTTCTTCCTTTCCCCAAAAACGCATTACACGTAGCCTTAGCCTGTGTAGGTTTTGCTTGTATGATATTTGTTTGCAATATATTTTGATCACACGACCACTCATCGTTAGCAAAACCCGCTTCTACTCGCAATGATACTCGTACGCATTAAATAATATTTAATTTAATATAATTTCTTCAAATAGTTAGGTCTCAAAATTAATAATGTCAATTGTTTATCGATGACCTATAGTGTGTCACTTACTCGTATCTTTGAACGAAATGGAGTATCAAATATCCCCCTTTTATATTATGTAAAATATTCTACCAACCAGTGTAAACCTAGTTGTATTGCCATACGTTGGAAATATAATCACAACAACATTGCTAAGTGGGAATCAAACACTTAATTAGCCTGTAAGTTTCTAACATTATACGTTTATGATAAAATTATATAAAAAACATCTTCTCGTCCATAATATAGGAAGTAATTGAAATTACTCCAATTACTGATAATATCATCATTATAATCTTCGTCGTTATCATCATCACCATCCTCATCATCATCGCCATCCTCATCATCATCGCCATCCTCATCATCATCGCCATCCTCATCATCATCGCCATCCTCATCATCATCGTCATCCTCATCATCATCGCCATCCTCATCATCATCATCGTCTCTATATTCTCACACAAAGCTGACCAGCTTGGTAAGTATGTAGAGTAGAGTTAATATACAGCATTGTGAAATCATAAGTAGTTAGCATATTATATCATAAATCACTGTTGAAGTTCAGATGAGATTCGGGTCCATCATTTTATTATTATTATCATAATAATAACCACCATCTCTTCAATTATATTGGTAGGCCTCGAATCTATATTTTTGTAAAAATAATAATGCTGAACTCTAGATAAATCTAGATTGTAGGTCGTTCGTAACAGAAGTATAGGGCTTTCGCTTTTCTGTGTTCGTAACAGTCATATTTTAATGTAACAGGAATCGAACCCGTGAATATTTGTTCCGTTGTTGCTTCCGTTCGTTTCATATTTGTAACATTATCATCATCAACCTCTCATTATCCGCTACTCTGTATTACATTGGGAACAATTATTACATAGGCAGGACTCAAAACTGATGTTGATATCATGGCCATCCTGCCCTTTAGGATGATAATTATATTGTAAGAAGACTAACATATGTTTCACAAAATTCAGCAGGACTCCATCTTCTATTTAAAATAGCATTCACCACCAGGTATTAAATAGACCTTCTTCTTGCGTAGTCGGGAAAATTATGATTTTCCCCGAAAAGTTATGTAGCACATAATAAGATAGGCAGGGTTTGATTCCGCCGCTTAAAGTCGTGTCGTCCATCAGAAATTAACATTATAATAATTATTATTATGTTCCGTACGACATAGGTAATTATTAATTGCATACATACAAAACTGCGTAGGACTCCAACTCGTTGTTCAAAATCGTGTCAGCAAAAGGACATCAGAATAATGTTTATTATTCTCTGCATACATACGCGAACCCGCTGTATTATTATTATTTGCTTGTCCTCTCCAACAATCAAGCTTCAAATTATATAATGTGCCCTGTATAAAATAACTTATACACATTAAAATATATTATAGACAGCAGGATTCAAATCCGCTGTCCAAAATCGTGCCAACAATCAGACATCAGAATAACATTTATTATTCTCTGTATACATAGTTATTCTTCGCATATAACAGCCACGCAGGATTCGAGCTAGCTGAATTATCATTATTTGCTTGTCCTCTCCAACCATCAAGTTTCAAATTAAATAATGTGCCCTGTATAAAATAATTTATACACATTAAAATATTATTATAGTCAACAGAATTCGAACCCGCTATTTGATCTTGCATCAATCATCAGCATTTTGAAATAGGTACTTCTATTTCATACTTGGCATGGCGTTTGATCCTAAATTTCAGATTATTAGATAGAATAGTGCAAAGCACCACCCTCCAATCTTACGATTATAGAACCATTAATTCATTTAAATAATAAAATATTTAAAATGACTCGGCATGGAGTTTGATCCTAAATTTGGGATTATTAATTAGAGTAGTGCAAGGCACCACCCTCCAATTTTACGATTATAGTATCGTTCATTCATTTAAATAATAAAATGTCATAAATGACTCGTTTTTTAAATAGTAACGATAAATTTAAATGCCCATATGTAATCAATTAAATGGATCTATTAATTTATAAATTAATTATTGTGTTATTCGGATTTAGTTTAGAATTTTATTGTTCTAATTTAGATTAAATCATTTTAGTTTCTCCTGTAAGGATTACGAATAACGCTACCTGTTTGTTCAATTAGGTTGAAACAATGGTTATTATTTATTTGTTCGTTTAGAACTTTAGGTTCACTTATGTACCTACTTTGTTTAGTGTTTAATAACGCTATAACATCTTAATTCTTTGCTTGAATGAGTATAACGCACTTACGGATTAGAAAGTCGTTTGTAACTATAACGACTAGTTAAAACCTTACCATGTTTATATGGTTTCAATAGATTCTAGATTCCTAAGTGCAAAACTTTAACCATATTAAGCATCATGCTCATTTTTTTTTAATGCAAAATTAAGAATTTTAATACTATAAAATCAGTACTGCATTCTTAAAGCCAATTAGCCTTGCAAAACACCGGCGCCTGGTACTTTACAAAGTCAATTGTTTCAATAGCTCAGTAAAGATACTATTTACATTATATTTAGGATATAAATTCATTCATATTTATTTTTAGCTCATGAAATTTATTTGTGATCGTCTTGTATTGAAAAGTCTACGTTGTGTTTTTATTTTAATATTATTTGTTTTTGATAAGTTTGTCGGATCGTCTAATATTGAAAGTCTACGTTGTGTTTTTATTTTAATATTATTTGTTTTTGATAAGTTTGTCGGATCGTCTAATATTGAAAGTCTACGTTGTGTTTTTATTTTAATTTTAATTCAAGAGTTTATTCGTGCTATATCTGTCTAACACGGAGCTAAACTGTTGGTCACATGCACCAATTTCTGGCCCAAATTAAGCCAGTAGTTATATTGCCGTATTAATATCTTTAGCCTCGAACCCAGAATGTAGGATTTTCAGTTATTTAAACATTGCGTCTCAGAAACCAATTCCTGGTCCAAGATATCCCGGGTCGCGTCACCAATTTCTGGCCCTTGTTAGCCAGTATATAAATTTGACATCCCGGGTCACGACACCAATTTCTGTAGTGGTAAACGTTATTCGTCTATACCGATTCTAGTGATTTTCCAATTTCCACCGAGTTACGGGGAGTTAGCAAATCTTAGCCAGAATCTATTTCTTATAAAGTGATCGTCTAGTTTATATGTGAAAGTATGGTCTAGTAAATTCATTTAAAGTGATCGTCTGCTCTCAGAGTAGGCTTATTGTATTGTATTGACACGGATGCGGTTAAGATGGTGGTTCCTTCGTAAGGATCTGCATGTCTACTGACATTGATAATTAATAGTACACCTATAGTGATAGAACACCGCGGCTTATGCTCAATTGTGAAGTTATACATTCAGGCTTGTAGACCATAGAACAATATTAAAGAATAGAGTAATGGTCAGAGCAGGGAGCTCGTTGAGATGAGCAATGAGGAGATTTTAAGGTTTGGTACAAGTGACTGATTTGTGGTAACTTACACAATCGGCAACTGACATTCACTTGACTCACTCTGTTGCGAGACCTAAGATCCTTTAAAAAGGAGAGTACCTAGTACTGCTTTGGCGGACAGCAAGCCTGCGTGAGAACGCATTAAAACAGCAGCGCACCTTAGGGTGCGGGCTTTTCGTATGAATACGAACCATGGATTTAACAGAGGTCAGCGGCCGCTGACAGTGGCAGTGACAGTCCGCGATGTATTGCTGTGCATTACATCAAAGGGGAGGGCATGTGTATGCAACCAGAGCCACAGCAGAGTGTCAGGCTCGGGTGATTTATACTGGCGAGTCGGTATTCCCAACCTAAAGGTGTACTAACTAGAGACATAAAATAACTTGATGTGTTCTTGGAATATAGTGTATATTCCAGTTGATCACCACAATCGAATCCACGTCAATACACTACTTCAACAAATAATACGCTCAATAGCCTGACACAGCATCTAAGCTACGTCTTCATTAGCCTGTCTAATTGACAATACATATTTACATATATATGTACACATTCATGTTTGTACATATGTGTATACATATTTACTATGTAAATATATAGCTCAAATTCGAATGAATTGAATTATCAGAAATAGTTCTGTCAGTAGGTGGAATGAGTCATATAATCACATCCCTAGTACATAGCCTACCTATCTGGGATCGAGGCTTATAGATAACAGAAGATAAAATCAAACAATAGGTTTTAGGGCAAGAAAATGAATTATATTTCCCAAAGATCAATAATCAACGAGTAATTACATAAGTGTGCTTGGACGCACTTGATCAGATCTAAATCAGTAGGTATAAGTTTATGTATTTCGCTTCAGATGTGAAACGTGAAAATACAGTAATTAAGTAAGTAAGTACCTTTCGTCTACTAGCGCACGTGCTTCTCAGAAAGCGAAAAGTACAAAGCGAAAACTGAGAAGGCGCCTAGATAAAGTAGTAAACGTAGAAGCTTACATTACTCGTGATTGCCCTTATAAATTTTATTCATTATTTAATCACAAGATTAATTATATTTGTCACTGTATCCTGAGAAGTTTGATCGGCATTTATTCAATTACTTTTATTATTAATGATAATCATTTATGTCATTTTATACACATTAATTCCTTGTTAAGGGAATAATAAATGATACTAGTTCAGTTGCGAGTGAATTGAACGGGACGGATAACCGTGACAGTACTATCTATGCATACACAATATACTTATGTATTCGCGCTCAGGAGATACAGTAGTTTTGGCAGATTGACTTAAACAGACAATAACTTTTGCATAGATGGATAGGTACATTTATAGAAAATACAATTCCTTCGATTGATCCAAAAATCACACTGATAATACTTTCTCCACATTTGTTGATAAGATCCAGACCTTACAGGTCAGGATAGAAAAAGTGTTAATTGATATTAACATGATTTATAATCAGTGATGAGATACTCTTTATAATGATCAAAGTTATGATTATTCACAGTTGCAATTGGATCAATCGTTTTGAACGATACAGTGTACTTAGCTGTTTATACAGTGACCTGGAACCCTCAGTGTGCACTTCCATGATTTTAAACTGTTTTGCACAATTGATTTAACATTTTGATCTGAGTGACTTCATGACACAATCACAATGAATAGTCTGAGTACAGACTCTTTAGCCACCAAAGTGGTCCACGACCATCCTTTATAATCCTGAAAACTTGAGTGAAGCTTAGGGACGCAAAATGCTAAACGAGCCCCTCTTTCTTGATGATGAAACCACGCCTTTTCCTTCGGTTAAGGGAAGCTCGTGGGAGCTTCTGATTGGCTGGAAAAACGGCGTCGCTTGCGCAAAGCCACCCCCGCGTTGGTCTAGTGAAACGGCAATAGGTCTCAGCCGACAGCCAGAGCGAGATGGACGATGGCACCTCCGATGCGTTACCATGGAACATGAGAAATATACAGTTATCTCCTAGAACAATTTGTGACTAAGCCTCCTGTAATAAATGTACTGTTGTTAAGTAGTTTGAGTATTCAGCCTTCCCTTAACTTCCGTTGTCAAGGTACAAACGTGACAGTAACCATGTCTCATCATGTCTAATCATGAATTATTACTAACCGTGATTAATTACATGACTTAAATAATCACAGTCAGTGCAATCATATGATAACTCTATCAAATGCACGCTCCATAATATTATTTCATATCTATTGAACAGCTACATTCCATTCCCACAGCCCGGATTAGACATCTGGAAGCATTTTAACTATTCCAAGGAAAGTGCACAAAACTAAAGTCCTTCGGACCATAAACGCTCTTTGTTCTAAATATTGGTAGAAATCCTGCTTTAAAACGACATATATTATATGTGCCAGAGCTTTGTCAACTTTGAGCTTTATGGATACAAGGATGCGGTCAGTTTTGCTTATCTACTCAAAGTTTGTGATTTCTAAACTTTCCATTGAGATAACACGTGTGAGAGAACGACGACGAAGAGACTTCATAGCGACGCTTTGAGTGTTTGCGTTCGCAGAACCCAAAAAAAAACATAGGTACCTGAGGCAGGGTCACTTGCCACTACATGCCACCCTCAGACAATTAATTAATCAATATATAATATGTATAAAATATGATAATATGATTGATTAATTTTCTCAAAAAAACACTGTACCTATGTACATAATAATTTTTTTTCGCATTCAAAGTTATAATACGTTACTCCCTATTATTGTGTTCGCCTCATGTTTACTTAGTAAATTTCTGTTAACATTAACAAAATGTTATAAATAGTTGAGGATATTAAGTTGATGCATCAACTTACATACAGAGTCTACCAATCTATGATCCTCCCTTATTTATTATTCGCATAGTAATAACCCCCAATCTTAATTCCGTCACATAATAGTATAGGTATTCTTTAGTATCGGATTTAACAAACATACATTCTCCCATTTGTTTGAATATACAAGTTAAACTAAAGTAGTAGCTAAGTTAGTTACTCTGTATAAATTATGTTCATAAACATAATAATTCGACTTTACATCATGATAGTTAGAATAGAGTAAAATGGGAATGTGTGAACACTGTGCGGATTGCGTCTAGGTAACGAGCCCAATTACATTAAAGCTGCATTTCTTCCTTTCCCCAAAAACGCATTACACGTAGCCTTAGCCTGTGTAGGTTTTGCTTGTATGATATTTGTTTGCAATATATTTTGATCACACGACCACTCATCGTTAGCAAAACCCGCTTCTACTCGCAATGATACTCGTACGCATTAAATAATATTTAATTTAATATAATTTCTTCAAATAGTTAGGTCTCAAAATTAATAATGTCAATTGTTTATCGATGACCTATAGTGTGTCACTTACTCGTATCTTTGAACGAAATGGAGTATCAAATATCCCCCTTTTATATTATGTAAAATATTCTACCAACCAGTGTAAACCTAGTTGTATTGCCATACGTTGGAAATATAATCACAACAACATTGCTAAGTGGGAATCAAACACTTAATTAGCCTGTAAGTTTCTAACATTATACGTTTATGATAAAATTATATAAAAAACATCTTCTCGTCCATAATATAGGAAGTAATTGAAATTACTCCAATTACTGATAATATCATCATTATAATCTTCGTCGTTATCATCATCACCATCCTCATCATCATCGCCATCCTCATCATCATCGCCATCCTCATCATCATCGCCATCCTCATCATCATCGCCATCCTCATCATCATCGTCATCCTCATCATCATCGCCATCCTCATCATCATCATCGTCTCTATATTCTCACACAAAGCTGACCAGCTTGGTAAGTATGTAGAGTAGAGTTAATATACAGCATTGTGAAATCATAAGTAGTTAGCATATTATATCATAAATCACTGTTGAAGTTCAGATGAGATTCGGGTCCATCATTTTATTATTATTATCATAATAATAACCACCATCTCTTCAATTATATTGGTAGGCCTCGAATCTATATTTTTGTAAAAATAATAATGCTGAACTCTAGATAAATCTAGATTGTAGGTCGTTCGTAACAGAAGTATAGGGCTTTCGCTTTTCTGTGTTCGTAACAGTCATATTTTAATGTAACAGGAATCGAACCCGTGAATATTTGTTCCGTTGTTGCTTCCGTTCGTTTCATATTTGTAACATTATCATCATCAACCTCTCATTATCCGCTACTCTGTATTACATTGGGAACAATTATTACATAGGCAGGACTCAAAACTGATGTTGATATCATGGCCATCCTGCCCTTTAGGATGATAATTATATTGTAAGAAGACTAACATATGTTTCACAAAATTCAGCAGGACTCCATCTTCTATTTAAAATAGCATTCACCACCAGGTATTAAATAGACCTTCTTCTTGCGTAGTCGGGAAAATTATGATTTTCCCCGAAAAGTTATGTAGCACATAATAAGATAGGCAGGGTTTGATTCCGCCGCTTAAAGTCGTGTCGTCCATCAGAAATTAACATTATAATAATTATTATTATGTTCCGTACGACATAGGTAATTATTAATTGCATACATACAAAACTGCGTAGGACTCCAACTCGTTGTTCAAAATCGTGTCAGCAAAAGGACATCAGAATAATGTTTATTATTCTCTGCATACATACGCGAACCCGCTGTATTATTATTATTTGCTTGTCCTCTCCAACAATCAAGCTTCAAATTATATAATGTGCCCTGTATAAAATAACTTATACACATTAAAATATATTATAGACAGCAGGATTCAAATCCGCTGTCCAAAATCGTGCCAACAATCAGACATCAGAATAACATTTATTATTCTCTGTATACATAGTTATTCTTCGCATATAACAGCCACGCAGGATTCGAGCTAGCTGAATTATCATTATTTGCTTGTCCTCTCCAACCATCAAGTTTCAAATTAAATAATGTGCCCTGTATAAAATAATTTATACACATTAAAATATTATTATAGTCAACAGAATTCGAACCCGCTATTTGATCTTGCATCAATCATCAGCATTTTGAAATAGGTACTTCTATTTCATACTTGGCATGGCGTTTGATCCTAAATTTCAGATTATTAGATAGAATAGTGCAAAGCACCACCCTCCAATCTTACGATTATAGAACCATTAATTCATTTAAATAATAAAATATTTAAAATGACTCGGCATGGAGTTTGATCCTAAATTTGGGATTATTAATTAGAGTAGTGCAAGGCACCACCCTCCAATTTTACGATTATAGTATCGTTCATTCATTTAAATAATAAAATGTCATAAATGACTCGTTTTTTAAATAGTAACGATAAATTTAAATGCCCATATGTAATCAATTAAATGGATCTATTAATTTATAAATTAATTATTGTGTTATTCGGATTTAGTTTAGAATTTTATTGTTCTAATTTAGATTAAATCATTTTAGTTTCTCCTGTAAGGATTACGAATAACGCTACCTGTTTGTTCAATTAGGTTGAAACAATGGTTATTATTTATTTGTTCGTTTAGAACTTTAGGTTCACTTATGTACCTACTTTGTTTAGTGTTTAATAACGCTATAACATCTTAATTCTTTGCTTGAATGAGTATAACGCACTTACGGATTAGAAAGTCGTTTGTAACTATAACGACTAGTTAAAACCTTACCATGTTTATATGGTTTCAATAGATTCTAGATTCCTAAGTGCAAAACTTTAACCATATTAAGCATCATGCTCATTTTTTTTTAATGCAAAATTAAGAATTTTAATACTATAAAATCAGTACTGCATTCTTAAAGCCAATTAGCCTTGCAAAACACCGGCGCCTGGTACTTTACAAAGTCAATTGTTTCAATAGCTCAGTAAAGATACTATTTACATTATATTTAGGATATAAATTCATTCATATTTATTTTTAGCTCATGAAATTTATTTGTGATCGTCTTGTATTGAAAAGTCTACGTTGTGTTTTTATTTTAATATTATTTGTTTTTGATAAGTTTGTCGGATCGTCTAATATTGAAAGTCTACGTTGTGTTTTTATTTTAATATTATTTGTTTTTGATAAGTTTGTCGGATCGTCTAATATTGAAAGTCTACGTTGTGTTTTTATTTTAATTTTAATTCAAGAGTTTATTCGTGCTATATCTGTCTAACACGGAGCTAAACTGTTGGTCACATGCACCAATTTCTGGCCCAAATTAAGCCAGTAGTTATATTGCCGTATTAATATCTTTAGCCTCGAACCCAGAATGTAGGATTTTCAGTTATTTAAACATTGCGTCTCAGAAACCAATTCCTGGTCCAAGATATCCCGGGTCGCGTCACCAATTTCTGGCCCTTGTTAGCCAGTATATAAATTTGACATCCCGGGTCACGACACCAATTTCTGTAGTGGTAAACGTTATTCGTCTATACCGATTCTAGTGATTTTCCAATTTCCACCGAGTTACGGGGAGTTAGCAAATCTTAGCCAGAATCTATTTCTTATAAAGTGATCGTCTAGTTTATATGTGAAAGTATGGTCTAGTAAATTCATTTAAAGTGATCGTCTGCTCTCAGAGTAGGCTTATTGTATTGTATTGACACGGATGCGGTTAAGATGGTGGTTCCTTCGTAAGGATCTGCATGTCTACTGACATTGATAATTAATAGTACACCTATAGTGATAGAACACCGCGGCTTATGCTCAATTGTGAAGTTATACATTCAGGCTTGTAGACCATAGAACAATATTAAAGAATAGAGTAATGGTCAGAGCAGGGAGCTCGTTGAGATGAGCAATGAGGAGATTTTAAGGTTTGGTACAAGTGACTGATTTGTGGTAACTTACACAATCGGCAACTGACATTCACTTGACTCACTCTGTTGCGAGACCTAAGATCCTTTAAAAAGGAGAGTACCTAGTACTGCTTTGGCGGACAGCAAGCCTGCGTGAGAACGCATTAAAACAGCAGCGCACCTTAGGGTGCGGGCTTTTCGTATGAATACGAACCATGGATTTAACAGAGGTCAGCGGCCGCTGACAGTGGCAGTGACAGTCCGCGATGTATTGCTGTGCATTACATCAAAGGGGAGGGCATGTGTATGCAACCAGAGCCACAGCAGAGTGTCAGGCTCGGGTGATTTATACTGGCGAGTCGGTATTCCCAACCTAAAGGTGTACTAACTAGAGACATAAAATAACTTGATGTGTTCTTGGAATATAGTGTATATTCCAGTTGATCACCACAATCGAATCCACGTCAATACACTACTTCAACAAATAATACGCTCAATAGCCTGACACAGCATCTAAGCTACGTCTTCATTAGCCTGTCTAATTGACAATACATATTTACATATATATGTACACATTCATGTTTGTACATATGTGTATACATATTTACTATGTAAATATATAGCTCAAATTCGAATGAATTGAATTATCAGAAATAGTTCTGTCAGTAGGTGGAATGAGTCATATAATCACATCCCTAGTACATAGCCTACCTATCTGGGATCGAGGCTTATAGATAACAGAAGATAAAATCAAACAATAGGTTTTAGGGCAAGAAAATGAATTATATTTCCCAAAGATCAATAATCAACGAGTAATTACATAAGTGTGCTTGGACGCACTTGATCAGATCTAAATCAGTAGGTATAAGTTTATGTATTTCGCTTCAGATGTGAAACGTGAAAATACAGTAATTAAGTAAGTAAGTACCTTTCGTCTACTAGCGCACGTGCTTCTCAGAAAGCGAAAAGTACAAAGCGAAAACTGAGAAGGCGCCTAGATAAAGTAGTAAACGTAGAAGCTTACATTACTCGTGATTGCCCTTATAAATTTTATTCATTATTTAATCACAAGATTAATTATATTTGTCACTGTATCCTGAGAAGTTTGATCGGCATTTATTCAATTACTTTTATTATAATGATAATCATTTATGTCATTTTATACACATTAATTCCTTGTTAAGGGAATAATAAATGATACTAGTTCAGTTGCGAGTGAATTGAACGGGACGGATAACCGTGACAGTACTATCTATGCATACACAATATACTTATGTATTCGCGCTCAGGAGATACAGTAGTTTTGGCAGATTGACTTAAACAGACAATAACTTTTGCATAGATGGATAGGTACATTTATAGAAAATACAATTCCTTCGATTGATCCAAAAATCACACTGATAATACTTTCTCCACATTTGTTGATAAGATCCAGACCTTACAGGTCAGGATAGAAAAAGTGTTAATTGATATTAACATGATTTATAATCAGTGATGAGATACTCTTTATAATGATCAAAGTTATGATTATTCACAGTTGCAATTGGATCAATCGTTTTGAACGATACAGTGTACTTAGCTGTTTATACAGTGACCTGGAACCCTCAGTGTGCACTTCCATGATTTTAAACTGTTTTGCACAATTGATTTAACATTTTGATCTGAGTGACTTCATGACACAATCACAATGAATAGTCTGAGTACAGACTCTTTAGCCACCAAAGTGGTCCACGACCATCCTTTATAATCCTGAAAACTTGAGGTGAAGCTTAGGGACGCAAAATGCTAAACGAGCCCCTCTTTCTTGATGATGAAACCACGCCTTTTCCTTCGGTTAAGGGAAGCTCGTGGGAGCTTCTGATTGGCTGGAAAAACGGCGTCGCTTGCGCAAAGCCACCCCCGCGTTGGTCTAGTGAAACGGCAATAGGTCTCAGCCGACAGCCAGAGCGAGATGGACGATGGCACCTCCGATGCGTTACCATGGAACATGAGAAATATACAGTTATCTCCTAGAACAATTTGTGACTAAGCCTCCTGTAATAAATGTACTGTTGTTAAGTAGTTTGAGTATTCAGCCTTCCCTTAACTTCCGTTGTCAAGGTACAAACGTGACAGTAACCATGTCTCATCATGTCTAATCATGAATTATTACTAACCGTGATTAATTACTGTCATATAATCTTTAAATTATATTATTACTTTATTTTATTAGCTCCCATTTTGCAAATTGGCGCACAGGATGGCTTGTGCTTTGCTCCATAAAATATATCAGGAACCAACATAAAATGTTGGTGTGAAATTAATTATCAAAATTGTATTTAAATAACAAATTAGGATTTTTTAAGCATTTATTTTGGAATTGTAAACTAGTAATAAAATTAGTTTCAAATTTAGAATCTATCGGATAGCTTTATACAAAATATTTGGTTATCTGTTGGAAGCCGTATTACGACATGACGTCATATACGCTGACTCGCTCGCACTCGAAGAATTCTTCCATAAGCGAGAAAGAGAAGCTAGATCGAGGAGACCATTTTGAAAAATAGACATTCACGTCGGAGCCGCCGTTGCGCGTGTTACGGGGTGAATCACCTTTTGGATTTTTTTACATCTTTTTGAGAAGAGAATGACCTGAGGGAGCCAACGCCGATCCCGCAGGGGACACCAGGTCCATATTTCCGTCTGAGATGACGTAAAACTCCAACTTTCAAGAATTATTTTGTGACGCGCCATGCGGTCACCAAACTAAGGAACTCGAGCGAAATTCTCATTTGAAGCTTTGAAGACAAGGCAATGTCATTTCACTGGAGGAGCTCCATGAAGCGTTCGAGAATCGGATGATCCTGCAGAAGACACCATCAGCAAAGGATCCATCAGATAACCTCCTTTCATTTATTTTATTTTCCCAATTTTTCTCGTTGCCGTCATCCATTGGACTATCGCCATCAGCGTTTTAATATTAATATTGTATTAGGACTTATCAAAATAGTAAACGCATTGTAACCTCAAATAATCTTTTGTTCTTTTTTTCTCCCATATAACTTTAGCACAAGATAGATAGGTAAATTATAAATCATCAATTTCATTTTCAACAAGAGGCCCCCTGTACTCCAGAGGTCTGATGTTTCGTGACTGATACGTATCCAGGAACCCTAACTTTTTGTTTTATTTTTTTTGTTATTTGTTTTGTCTTTCTTTGTCAAATCACTATTTTCTTATGACAAATGGCGCCCGAACAATTATTTACTTAGAATTTAACTTAAAAACAAACCAATTTTATCTTGTGCAAAGGTGTATGTTGGAATTTATAAACAAAAGATTACAATTTAATCTACTGTAGAAGTAGGTATTTTCACAATTGTGTTATTGAATTTGTGTAACAATTTTTCTTGTAAAGATGTATAGTACACCGTCTGTTGACCGTAAGTTAACAGCGGAGCAAACGTCAGATTCACCTCAACCAGAACTCCAAAATTCACAGAGCTTAATAGATATACCTGTTTCAGATTCAGAAGAAATGAATTATGTCAATACCGATGTGAGGATGGCTCAAGGAACAATCCAGTCGCCATTATGCAAAAATATCCACACAAATCCTAGCACTAGTGTTATAGATCCAGCCACAGACGGTGACAAGTATATTCCATTTATGAAACAAAGGCACTCGACACAAAACAGTCATGTACCAGTCACCCAGGTAACATATGCAATTAATAACAGTTACAACTCCAATTTGAAGTCCTGGGGACTGAAGTATAGTGGTGATACGTGTGTTGTTGAATTTTTGAATCGAGTGAACGAAATTAAGTTAGCAAGAGATGTGTGTGAAAGTGTACTGTTGAGAGGTTTTTCAGAGTTGTTAGAAGGCACTGCTCTGAAATTTTACAGATCAGTTCGCCATTCGTTACCCACTCTCTTCTCAAAATTTTTAATAAAATATTTTGTTTACTACCCATAGTAGACGCTAACAGAAGTCAATGTATACTTTTATTGCAAAATTCAGATCAATAGTTTTTGAAATATAAACAAAAACAATATTTATTTATTCAAAGCAATGCAGTATGTAAACACACATATGGCGGCGCTTATAACTTTTTCAAAATTGTAGTTACAGACAATTATTTTTGATTTATCGTACCTACGCATATCTAGCTACCTATAGATACACAATTTTGGCTATCGGTTCAGTATTATTCAAATTAAAATGAAAACCGTATGTTCACAACCAAAATTCTCAAAAGTAAAAAAGAAACACATAAGTTTTAAGTTTGCGTTTTTACCCACATTATTATTTCTACGGATACTTTAGGATACTGTAAATCCATAACAAATACTGATAAAATCATAAAATCAATAATTATTTCTTTACAAACAAGTTTAGAATTTAAACATTGCAATTTTCCTTGTAAACCAACAAGTTCATGTAGGTAAAATGACATACTATATGGTCTATACTCAGACTAAGTATGACTTCTATTCAGACATTGAACTACTTAAGCGTTATTTATACAAGAATTTACTTATTTTGATTTCCAATTTGTATAGAAAAGACGATTCTTTTTCTGTCTCAAAGACAAGTTTCAAGTATTAACAAAGTGTTGACCTACATTCAGGGAAAGACTTAAATACTTACTTTGAATTAACTTAATAACAGTATTCAAAGCTATTGTTTTGTTTTGGACAAGTATCCATTGCTATATAAAGCAAAAGCAGTATATTTAATACCATTTTTTTTGTGTTTTGAGACTTGGTAATTTTTGTTAAAACCAAGTCTGTGAAGCAATTTTTTAAGGTTAATACCATTTTTTTGTGTTTTGAGACTTGGTAATTTTTGTTAAAACCAAGTCTGTGATGCAATATTTTTAAGGTTAAGTATGAGTAATTATTTTTACATAACCAACAATAAACCAAACGTTCAATAATGCATATTTTCGTGTGCTTATTAGTTCTTAGCCTACATATTGGGCAATTTTCTGGAGGATCCTATTTAAAGGCAACCTACCATTAACTATAGCTTATTAGCTAATTATTTGGGAACGATTTAGTTCTAGTCTTTTTGTTACATGCTAACATACATACCGGATTTGACTAACGACAAGTTTATACCTAGTATGACTTAAAATGTTTTCTTATGGCTGAGTTAAAACACTCGGACATGCTAGCAATATTTAGTAGATCTACATACATACATACATACCAAACTTACCTTTTTGTCTTGTAGATACCAAAGGTTGTCTGTGAACCTTCTAAGATTAACAATTAGTCTTTAATTATAGTTAGCAGCATCTAGTGCACGGATTCACTGCGTAGATTTAATTTAGGTTTAAATAATTAAGATTTACCTGTACTTAATTAAAGCTTATACTTAGTTTATCTAATGTTTACAACGATAGATATATACTTTAAACATTAGAAGTTTTCACTTCATACTATTAGACAATAGTGAGACTTTATTCTCATAGAATTAGGTCATTACTAGAAAACCCAAACTGTAGGGTATAGATTATTATAAGAATTACAAACATACTAACACATATTTACTTACCGTTTAAAACCATTTAGATATCATTGTTTTTCAGATAAGTTTTGTCCGCACCTACATAAGAGTGAATGGATATTTATATTAACAGTTACCTTTTAAGCTACTTGCTATATACTACTTTTGTTTTATTACACAATGTGTTATTTCTATAGGTATATCCTATACCATCATGTTATGTATGGAGTCATGAGGATTATGAAAAGTGAAGCAAGTATGTCAGAATAGCTCAATTTAACTATGAGATGCAAGGAGATTTATGAAGTTCGATGTAAGTTTAAAGGTGTGAGTGGTGATTTTGTAAGAACTAGGCAGTGTGAATATTATTTGAATTCCTTATAGGTACCTATGTATGAAAGAATGTGAGTGATTTATTTTATGAAAGTGGAATAACAGTTTATTTTGCTAGATGGAATGTAAGAAGCTTGCTGAAGTATCAACCTCACTATATTTCAGGATTCCAACCTATAACAAAAAGTTTCTTTTCATGCCTACCCCGTCTGTTCAGACAGTAAACTGTCTTTTGTTTCAAAAGGGGGATATTGTCATATAATCTTTAAATTATATTATTACTTTATTTTATTAGCTCCCATTTTGCAAATTGGCGCACAGGATGGCTTGTGCTTTGCTCCATAAAATATATCAGGAACCAACATAAAATGTTGGTGTGAAATTAATTATCAAAATTGTATTTAAATAACAAATTAGGATTTTTTAAGCATTTATTTTGGAATTGTAAACTAGTAATAAAATTAGTTTCAAATTTAGAATCTATCGGATAGCTTTATACAAAATATTTGGTTATCTGTTGGAAGCCGTATTACGACATGACGTCATATACGCTGACTCGCTCGCACTCGAAGAATTCTTCCATAAGCGAGAAAGAGAAGCTAGATCGAGGAGACCATTTTGAAAAATAGACATTCACGTCGGAGCCGCCGTTGCGCGTGTTACGGGGTGAATCACCTTTTGGATTTTTTTACATCTTTTTGAGAAGAGAATGACCTGAGGGAGCCAACGCCGATCCCGCAGGGGACACCAGGTCCATATTTCCGTCTGAGATGACGTAAAACTCCAACTTTCAAGAATTATTTTGTGACGCGCCATGCGGTCACCAAACTAAGGAACTCGAGCGAAATTCTCATTTGAAGCTTTGAAGACAAGGCAATGTCATTTCACTGGAGGAGCTCCATGAAGCGTTCGAGAATCGGATGATCCTGCAGAAGACACCATCAGCAAAGGATCCATCAGATAACCTCCTTTCATTTATTTTATTTTCCCAATTTTTCTCGTTGCCGTCATCCATTGGACTATCGCCATCAGCGTTTTAATATTAATATTGTATTAGGACTTATCAAAATAGTAAACGCATTGTAACCTCAAATAATCTTTTGTTCTTTTTTTCTCCCATATAACTTTAGCACAAGATAGATAGGTAAATTATAAATCATCAATTTCATTTTCAACAAGAGGCCCCCTGTACTCCAGAGGTCTGATGTTTCGTGACTGATACGTATCCAGGAACCCTAACTTTTTGTTTTATTTTTTTTGTTATTTGTTTTGTCTTTCTTTGTCAAATCACAATTTTCTTATGACATTACATGACTTAAATAATCACAGTCAGTGCAATCATATGATAACTCTATCAAATGCACGCTCCATAATATTATTTCATATCTATTGAACAGCTACATTCCATTCCCACAGCCCGGATTAGACATCTGGAAGCATTTTAACTATTCCAAGGAAAGTGCACAAAACTAAAGTCCTTCGGACCATAAACGCTCTTTGTTCTAAATATTGGTAGAAATCCTGCTTTAAAACGACATATATTATATGTGCCAGAGCTTTGTCAACTTTGAGCTTTATGGATACAAGGATGCGGTCAGTTTTGCTTATCTACTCAAAGTTTGTGATTTCTAAACTTTCCATTGAGATAACACGTGTGAGAGAACGACGACGAAGAGACTTCATAGCGACGCTTTGAGTGTTTGCGTTCGCAGAACCCAAAAAAAAACATAGGTACCTGAGGCAGGGTCACTTGCCACTACAATATTCTGACACTATAATATCTCATTTTACGTTCGCTTCAACTATAAACTTGAGTTCGTGAGATATCTTATACAACGGAATGAGGAAGGTTTCACACAGCTAGACTACGAATAGTTTTCCAGTAAGACGATTGGGGAACATGCAACGAACTTTCAATATTTCATTGACTAGTTCTAGTGAACCAGTTCTACTATTTATTGGGAATTTTCCCCATTAGTCACACCATTTCCTTCTTGGTATAAGAACACAACGTACGTGAAACAAGGATGACATTCTATACACTCATCAATATGAATAACTTTTATGAGACCGACACTGAAATCGCGAAAAAACATCATTGAGCTAATATCTAAAGAGTTACAATCTAAGTGATAACAGTCAAAAAACGTCCGAGTACCGTTGTACATACCTACGTGCATGATATAGTTCACAATTGTTCGAATATAGACGTTATGTCGCTTTTATAGTGTTCAATATATGCTTGAGCGCTTGTGTCTTATCGTAGTTCAAGTCGTTCAAAAAGTTGCTTCACTGTATAGCGTGCGCCGAGTTTTGGGTATTTTTTTTGCACGTTTGTGACTCTATAGATATTAGCTCAATGTGTTCCATACATTTCTTCGAGGATGGATGATATTTTTCTTTCACTGAATAGCCAATAGTATGAATTTTAAAAATTCTTTCGTAAATTCTAAAAACAGAAAAGGGTTCAGAATCGAACCTCACGGTTCCAAGGTAAGTATCTTCTTCCAATCGATAACATTTAACAACTACATAAAAAAAAAAGATAAACAAGGATCATGACATCTGTTTTTAGTGGTAGGACTCTTTTGCTGAGTCTGCCTGGGGAAGTACCACACCTTTGCCTGTTATTCAACCGCCAGTAAGTGTGCAAACATTATACTGTGTTTCGGTTTGAAGCGCAATGTTACCAGAGAAATTACTCGTCGTCAGCCATAAAACGTCCACTGCTGGACGAAGACCCTTAATAGATGGGTGTTGCCATAATCCCTACGCTTGGCAGGCGGCTTGGGGATCGCAGAATGGTCACCACCGTTAACCAAGAGGACGCTGCTGCCCGTCCTTCGGTGGGTCTGGTTGCAGTTTAAGGGTATACCCAGAAATATTACATTTAGTATCTCGGGGTGTCGAGTGCAGCGCACTGCGGCGCAGGATTTTGTTCGCAAGTTCACAACTTTGGCACTGCTACTGTTATGGGAAGTCATGACGCTTAGCAACAGGCGAACTTCTCGCTCGACTCGTCACTCAACACCATAAAAAAACTTAGATATCTCATCACAACTTCCACAGTCAAAACATCAAAATATCTAGTAAGGTAAGAGACCCAGTAGTCGACAGTTTCTGAACCTAGCTGTCTTTACAGCTTCGTTACGCCTCTGTTTGTTAACTTAGGAAAATGAAATTTCGTGACGTGGTTGCTGATTTATCATTCTTTTCATTTAATTTATTTTTAGAGTGATAGAAAAACAATAAAGTATTAAAATAATTTAAAAACCGTACAAGAGGCGATTTGTACCAGTACTCGACAGATTTGTACCAGTACTCGACGGATTTGTCCCAGTACTCGACAATTATTAACACCGATTTGAACTTTAGTACTTCAGCTTTAAGGTTCACATTAATTACATTTTCATATTGTTTTTTTGCAATGTGACCCGATAAACTGAAAATACAGAGAATAAATAGAACGAAAATAACCAAAGTAAAAGCTAAATGTCAGTGACAAAAGTAAAACTATAATTGCAAAATCCAGTACTATCAGAATCAATGTCCTGGCTTACTTACTGACTGACTGACAACGCACAGCGTAAGGTACTGGTCAAACAGAATTAAAATTTTAAGGGTGTATTTGCTTGCATGCGAGAGATGTATTAAGAAAGCCCGGAGACGTCCACTACTGAACGAAGGCCTCTCACTTAGACCGCTACACTATACGACGACGTGCCATTCGGTTCCATCGGTTGCCCGCACATTTCACAATATCGTCGGTCCACCTAGCGGGAGGCCTGCCTACGCTGCGTCTTCCGGTTCGTGGTCATCACTCAAGAAGCTTTCTTCGCCATCTGTTATCAGTTATTTGAGCAATTGGCCTGCACATTGCCACTCTGACTTGCAAACTCTGAGAGCTATGTCGGTGACTTTGGTTCTTTGGTGAATATCCAAACCCTCGTCGTTTGGTCCTTCGTCCCAGATTTTATCGCGCAAAGTAACTCTCTTTCCATTGCACGTTGTGTGACTCTGAGTTTCTGCAAAAGGCCAACAGTCAAATACCAATTTTCAGTCCCTTAAGTCATGACTGGCAATACACTGGTTGAAGATTCTTGTCTTCAGGCACTATGGGATTTTGGACGAGAAGATATTACGCAATTTCCCGAACGCTGCGCCCGTCCGAGTTAGATTCGGGCGACGTCTTAGTCGCAGTTGGACCTACCTATCTGAACCATCTGTCCGAGGTAGATAGATAGATAAACCATCAGCACGGGAACAACGTGGACATTGGACATGATTTTCGTCTTGTCCATGTTCATTTTGAGACCCTCCTATTGGGAAACGTTACTGAGGTCGCTGAGCATTGTATTGAGGTCCTCCAGCGACTCTGCCATGATGACCCTTATCATCGACAAATCGAATGTGAGTGATGTCTATTAATGTTAGTGCCAAATCCGTTTCAGTCCAACAGCTTGAAAACGTCCAACAACGCGTTCGTGAACAGTTTCGGTGAAATAACGTCTCCTCATCTCTCCCCTTTCTGCAATTGGATTGGTTTTGTGGTCTTGTCCTGCAATCGGATTGACATGGTAGCTTTTTATACATGATAGCAGTTTTGTACACTTCAACATTTCGATATACCTATAGTCGATATGACATCGCTGAAGGGACTGCAATACTGCCCAGATCTTGATTCGGGTCTCGACCCACTAACACCCTAGATATGTTAAATACCCTGGACTGGAAAGGAAAAGGCATAATTGTCAACGGCGCGCACTTCTCTCACCTACGATTCGCCGATGATATCGTGGTCCTGGTCATGGCAGAATCGCTGCAAGACTTGCAAGAAATGCTGTCTAGCTTAGCCGATGACTTTTATGTTATTAAGAGAACGGTGACACACTCTTGTGTTCCGCAACATTTGAGACATAACACGTTTTTTAACCACGCTAGCACCCCTGTTTGTGGTTGGAGATAAGAAAAATGCATTTTCATCACAGTTGAAAAAATTTCGTGAATCTACAGAGGGATCATGCGGTGTATAGTACTCCTAGATCTCTCTGAACCACGTGCGGATATCTTATTCTCTGACTAGGGCACTTGTCTGTGACAAGTTTTGGGAAACCCGCTGCCCAAGTTTTGCGTGCCGTTTAACAAATACTTCCAATCATTGGTAACCACGGTTTGTTTTTTTTCCTATTTTGTTTTTGTAATATGCTGACACTGTCCTGTGACTGATCTTTGATGACAGGAAACCCACTGTTTGCCTCTTTTTCTGTCTAAACAGTGAGTGAGCCCTTTGTTCAGGCTATTGAGCCGTGGCACATCATATCCTTTTGGAGCTGAGGAAGCTGAAATTCCTCTTGATACTGTCTCAATAGCTTTTGCTATTTCTTTCATCCATTTTTTTCAGCCATGATCTCCTCTAAGGATATAAATGATATAGACAGAAAACTATTTATTCTATATAAAAATATAATTGGAGTATATTCAAATCATCAATCGAGATCATTGAGGGCACGAAACTAGTCCAATCGCAGAAAGGCGTGAGACATGGAGACGTTATTTCTTCGAAACTGTGCACAAACGCATTGGAAGACGTTTTCAAGCTCTTGGACTGGAACGGATTCGGCATCAACATTAATTGCAAATACATCACTCACCTTCGCTTTGCCGATGATATAGTCATTACAGCAGAGTCGCTAAAAGACCTTAATACTAAGATCAGCTATCCGAGTAAATTTTCTCAACAGGTGGGTCTTAAAATGAACACGGATAAGTAAAAGTCATGTCCAATGTCCATGTTGTGCCCGTACCATTAGCCGTTGGGAACAATTCTCTCGAAGTTATTGTTAGGTAGGTCCAACTTTAATCCGAGGTCGTCCGAAGAATCCAACTGGGATGGGCAGGGTTCGTGAGATTGCGTAATATCTTCTCGTCCAAAATCCCGCTATGCCTGAAGACAAGGGTGTATGTGTTGCCAGTGATTACATATGGAACTGAAACGTGATCTTTAGCTGCTGGCCTTTTGGAAAAACACAGAGTCACACAACGGGCAATGAAGAGAGCTATGCTCCGAGTAACTTTGCGCAATAAAATTCGGAACGAGGATACTCGCCAAAGAACCAAAGTCAGCAACATAGCTCGCAGGGTTTGCAAGTGGCAATGGACACATCGCTCGAAAAATTAATAACCGATGGGAAAGAAAGGTTCTTGAATAGCGACCACGTACCGGAAGACGCATTTAAGGAAGGTCTCCCACTAGGTGGACCGACGATATTGTGAAATTTACGGGCAACCGGTGGATGCAAATGGCAGGTTGTAGTACAGAGTGGCGTTCTATCTACCTGTTAGACCGCCACACTGTACTATCGTTCAGCAGTGGACATCTCCGGGCTGACGATGATGATGATAACCTTCAAATCGTCAGTGAACCGCAAAGTTCTAGGCAAGCGTGCTCTTTTTCAAACAACATCGTCGCTTGACATCTGCATGTGTGATGGCGGTCAAATGCTAGCCTATTATTAAATTGAAAACAAAAATTGCATGAATAAACACAAGGAGGTATCTTACACAAAAATATAGCGACTAGTGCAATGAGCGATCGATGTCCTTATCGCCAACCACCGATATCTTCCAGACTTTAAAATACATATGGTACACCCTCATTATTTTTTATTCACGTGAAAATCAAGGCACGTGAAAGAAAGCTACCACCTCTGTCACAACCGTAAACCGTATCACGACGCAATAGGGTTTAAAATATACTCTATGTCGACATTACCTGCAATTAGTCAAACATGTCCCAGTACCCGTCAAGTTTAATTTTAATATTGACGAGTATTGGGTCAATTAGGGATAGGATGTACCAGTAGATGTCACATGCAAAAAAAGATGCTAGTAATAAAAAGAAAACAATTATATAGGTTTTGATCGTTAGGTAACTAACTTAAGTGTTACACAAAATAATTACATTTACCAAAGCGGCCCACTGAACATCCGAAACTTAGAAACAACTGTGGTGCGCAGTACTACAATTCAGTAACTAAACCTCACAAAAAGCACAAATTTCGGAATCGCTAACTTTGAAAGATCTTTTCTCCAGCGCCATTGTATTTAATGGCTTTATGTTTCTATTCTAATTATCTAGCATATTACCAAAAATGTGTTAAAAAAGGCATAAAAAGTTTTTATTTAATTCGCGGTAGAAATAAATAGCAGGCCATTTTTTTAAATCTGTCGAGTACTGGGACACTGTCGGAATTAGGGGCTCTTACCTTATATCTTCTTCCTTATAACACGTATGGAGCACTCAAGATTATTACGTAGCTCTCAGAATATGCAGATATACTACACTCACACTATCTACGCACACATAAGTACATTGCGTATTCAGTATTGTGGTCCTAGACATTTCAGAGACTTTAGAGCCAAAATAGAAAAGAATTTCTCGGAATTTTTCAGCTGTATAAAGGTAACTTTTGGTGGGAATGAAAACATAAAATCTGGACTCTTTTGATATATATATTTGGGTCTATGAATAACTGAATAAGTTGGGTAAAGGTAACTTAGTGGTCTTTTTCGCAGAAAATGAAAGAAACTTGAATAAATTGGCTCTGAGAGATTAACAAGAGAGACGGAAATATATTCTCATCACTATCAGCTGTCATTTATACTAGTGTAATATCCTAGTAGAACAATAACTTAAGCTGTACTATGTTTTCCGAGCACATAGGTTTTTGTAGTGGTAAGACTCTACTGCAGAGTACGCCTGGGGAAGTACCACACCTTTGCCAGATTTCAACCGTCAAGCAGTAGTGTGCAAGCATTATTATGTTTCGGTTTGAACGGAAATGTTACCGGAGAAATTACTGGGTATGAAGAGATTTAACATCTAATATCTCAGGGTGACGAGCGCAGTACAGCGCAGGCACTGCTACTGTTATGGGCTGGCGTGACGCTTAACACCAGGCAAACGTCCCGCTCGTCACGTCATTCGAAAATATAAAAAAATTGGCTCGTATAAAAGTAACTAAAATTATAAATTGATTGATTAACTCTTTATTGTTCACACCAAGAATTACACAGAAATAATTTAATAAACTTAAATATTGGAACAAGTGGCGGCCTTATTGCTAAAAGCAATCTCTCCCAGGCAACCTTTGGATGGAGAGGATTTATAGAATGCATAGAAGACGGGTGTTCAAGAAAAGAAAAGTGTGTGAACTCATAAACATGTACCAAAATATTATACTAACATAAAAAATAATATATATGTAATAGTAAAAAATACATACTAATAAAAAAAATATAAATTGGTACTGGGCGCTTAACTTAGAAAAACAACGGCTATACCTTTAAGCAATACCCACTATTGCAATGCCTACATTATGGAATATGCATGAGTTTCAATTATTAAAATAAAGATAAATGGAGAGTTTAACTGAATCTGATGCTTACATCGAAAAAAATAATGAAATCGGCTGGTAAAGTTCTGAAATATAATTGTTCAAAGTTTCTGGGAGGAAGTCATCTGTCCCTTTCTAGCAAAACACTTGCTAGGATACTAGTTTTTTTTAGAATGGTAGACTTTGACGTCATAACCTAGCATAATGCCCTGAGGGATGTCTATTATGAAACTAAATTGTTTATAACTTTGTTATTTGTGCACATATTAAAATTTTACTTTCGATGATTTATTTTGTTGCGATTCAGCTTTTTTGTGAGACAATAAAAAAAACATGCATATTACCCTATTACAAGCATTGTGGTCCTCATATAACAATTTACAGAACAATCTGTCAGAACCCCATACCCACATCACACTGGTCCGTCTCGCTTACCGAGTTGTCTGTTCCGCCGCAACGGAAGCTTACTGCCAGTCAGCCTGTCAACTTAGTTGTATTATGCCCCAATATGCTACTTGGAGGCATTATTATGATTTGTTTATGACAAGCTACAATTTTTTTTATATTTGGAAATGCTTTTTGTGTGACGTTTGAAAATAAAGGAAAAGATGTCGTTTTTTTGTTTTGCTTTGTTGCAGTGAAATTGAATGTAAGACATTAGATAAGATAAGGTTTATTGCTTCAAACTGTGTACATAAAGTTTTTGATCAACATAAATATATAGACAGTTTAACAGTTTATCCTAACGGACATGCAATCTTAATTTAATATATGCATTGAGCTAATATCTAAAGAGTCACAATCTCTAAGTGAAAACAGTAAAAAATCATTTTTATTCATATAATCATCATCTGTACATTGATGAAATTCATTTCAACATCAACATCAACAGCCGGAAGACGTCCACTGCTGGACGAAGGCCTCTCCCTTAAAGGGAGGTATTGCCATAATCCCCACGCTAGGCAGGCGGCTTGGGGATCGCAGTATGGTAACCACCGTTAACTGAGAGGACGCTGGTGCCCGTCCTCCGGTGGTTCTGGATGCAGTTTTAGGACATACCCAAGTCAAAAAGTCATTATTCATGAAGAGAGACAAAAAGCAGATAAAAAACATTTATTCAATTAAAAAATATTGATTGTCCTTATTATTATTCACACGTTCCATTGTCTGTGGTGGCGGGTGCGCAAATAAGGGTTCCGTATCCGAAGTAATAGCATATTCAACTGATCGAGTAAGTGATCTTTGCAACGACGGGCAAAATTTTATATTTACAAGTTTTTTAAAGGTACTTTTCTGTTTCAAAATTCTACAAAGCTCCTATAAATTCAAAAACCTTTAGTAACACATTTTCCCACAAAACAGCTTAGGATATCCCTCATTACAAATAACATCTGTACTCCATACGGTTTGCAATAAGTCCCTCTGACAGGGTAAGTAAGACCCAATGAGGGTCGAACTCGATGTGGGTACTGACACGTTGTACCTAATGAGTGAGTTATTGGACTAAGTAATGTATATTTTATCTCTTTGAATGTATGTTAGAATTTAACATTTATTTTATTTAAAGGAAAATATTTTTGTCTAACTATAACATATTCTAGACTTAAAAAAAAATAAAAAAAAAATTGGGAGACATTTTACGCACAGCGCCATCTAGCCCCATACTAAGCAAGGCTTGTATTTTGGAAAACAGATAACTGATAGAATACTTAGGTGTAATTACAATATTTTTTTCGTAAAAACATACTTATAATACATATAAGTATGTTTTAGCGCTCGTGGAGTAGCTTGTCTCGGTGATTCTAAACGATCACCGATGTTAAGCAACGGACGGTCCGGTCAGTCTTCGGATGGGTCACCGTGAGGGGCATTTATTTCTGAGCGCTACCCTGGGTCGGATGACATTTTAAATTGTTGGTCCCGCTTGTTCTTTCTAGTTTCTTATAACAACAACCGTCAGCCATGTCAGAGGCCTTCGGGCGGCACATTAACTCTGACACTAGGGCTGGCCACTCAGCCTATACGAACTTACTTATACATATACTACACCCAGACACAGAACAAACATCTAATGTAAGTCACATAAATGTTTGTCCTGGGTGGGGATCGAACCCACGCCCTACAGCTCTGAAGGCAGACATGCTACCACCTGGGCTATAAAGCTGTTTTAGGTTCCTTGTTGCTCTATACGGCATTGGTATCTCACATAAAAAAACGCAATGTCGTGACGATGCGATCGAGACGTTCGCCTGGTGGTAACCATCACGCCTGCCCATAACAGTAGCAGTGCCAGAATTGTTAACTTGCGAACAATATCGTTCGCCGCATTACACTGCGCTCGTCACCCTGAGATATTAGATGTCAAACTCTTTATGCCTGGTAATTTATCTGGTAACATTGCCCTGTAAACCGATACAGTAATGCGCACTACTGCTTGGTGGTTGAATAACAGACAATGGTGTGGTACTTCCCCAAGTGGACTTTGTAATAGAGTCCTACCACCACTACCTCCTTTTGTAGTGGTAGGTTTGTGTAAATACAGCCCAAGTTCAAGGGCTCCCGCAAAAACATAAAACTCCTAGTTAAAGCAATCGTTTAGACTGGTATTTTCATTATAAATTATAATGACCAGTTATATAATTATCCGTATGCCTCTCCCAAAGTTTCCCAAACGTAATTATTTGAATAAATCATGCATATACGTTTGTGTATATATAACCGAAGTTCAGCGACTCCCCTAATAACGTCTAGTAGTATGGTATTATTATAATTACTTGTTTATTTATTATTATTATGAGTTGTCCCAATGTTGGGCAAAGGCCTCCCTGCCCTCTTTCTTTTCAGGTCCAATGTGAATAATTACCTATTTATGTATTATAATTTTATAATTAACCGTATTCCTCTCCCAGCGCTTCCCAAACAGATCTGAATAAATCATGCATCCACTCTCTGTTCAGCTACAATTACCGGGTACTGAAATTCATTAGCAAATTGAAGATCACACATAAATATTTAGGAACGGATCTAATACATTAGACGGTAGACGCTACGTGAATTATGTATCCACGTGTGGTACAAACGTAAAAGAAATAAGTCAAGCTGGAAATACGTATTGGTACCGGGTCATTGAGGCTCGACCAACACGTCAATGCGGATATTATACTCTGTCCATCTGCCATTAAATTAAGGAGTATGTGGATCTCTGGGGATGGGGGTGCCGAAAACGGCACCGTCAACATTATCAGCTGAACTGCTGAACGAAAGCCTCCCCCTTAGACCGCCACACTGTACGACAACCTGCCAGTTGCATCCACCGGTTGCCCGCGACTTTTAAAATGTCGTCGGTCCACCTAGTGGGAGGCCTTCCTACGCTGCGTCTTCCGGTTCGCGGTCGCCACTCAAGAACCTTTCTTCTCCATCGGTTATCAGTTCTTCGAGCGATGTGGCCTGCCCATTGCCACTTCAACTTGCAAACCCTGCGAGCTATGTCTAGGTAGGATAGCTCTCTCCATTGCCCGTTGTGCGACTCTGAGCCTCTCCAAAAGGCCAGCAGTTAAAGACCACGTTTCAGTTCCATATGTCATCACTGGCAATACACACTGGTTGAAGACCTTTGTCTCCAGACACTGCGGGATTTTGGACGAGAAGATATTACGCAATTTCCCGAACGCTGCCCATCCGAGTTGGATTCTTCGGGCAACCTCTTTGTCGAAGTTGGACCTACCTAACTGAACAATCTGTCCAAGGTAGTTGTAGTGGTCAACAACTTCGAGAGTATCGTTCCCAACAACAACCGGTACGGGTACAACATGGACATTGGACATGATCTTTGTCTTGTCCATGTTCATTTTAAGACCCACCTGTTGGGAAACGTTACTGAGGTCGCTGAACATAGTATTGAGGTCCTTCAGCGACTCTGCCATTATGACTATATCATTGGCAAAGCGAAGGTGAGTGATGTATTCGCCATTAATGTTGATGCCGAATCCGTTCCAGTCCATGAGCTTGAAAACGTCCTCCAATGCGTTCGTGAACAGTATCAGAGAAATAACGTCTCCTTGTCTAACACCATTCTGCAATTGAATTGGTTTCATGATCTCGTCCTGCAACGGGATTGACATGGTGGCGTTTCTATACAAACACTTCAGCGCTTCGATATACCTAAAGTCGATATAACATCGCTGGAGGGACTGCAATACTGCCCAGGTCTCGATTGAATCGAAGGCTTTTTCATAGTCCACAAACGCTAGACATAACGGCCGATTATACTCCTCAGTCTTCTGTATAATCTGGCGGAGCGTGTGGATGTGGTCTATGGTGCCAAAGCCTTCCCGGAAACCGGCTTGTTCGGGAGGCTGGAAGTCATCAAACCTGCGTTCGAGACGGTTCGTAATGACTCTCGAGAACAGCTTGTACACATGGCTCAGAAGTGAGATGGGCCTGTAGTTCTTCAATAAGGTGTTATTTCCTCTCCTCTCTCGCACCGTCATAACAAGGCACAAATATCAAATAGCGTAATATGCCTTGCTCTCATGCTAGGGATTCACCTGCGTGTAATGCCATTCTTTAGCGCGGTATTTGATACAGTACGCAGATATGGCCGGGTGTGCACGCTAATAAGCTAGTGGCATTATTAATGTCGTTAGACGTTAGTCGATATTCAAAGACAAATGATAATGTGGCCACCCATGTAGCACTTTGTTTAATGCATCATTTCGTCGTCGTCAGCCATAAAACGTCCACTGCTGGACGAAGGTCTCCCCTTTTATAGAAGGTGTGTTGCCATAATCCCCACGCTTGGCAGGCGGCTTGGGGATCGCAGAATGGTCACCACCGTTAACCAAGAGGACGCTGCTGCCTGTCCTCCTGTGGATCTCGTTGCAGTTTAAGGATATACCCAGGTCCAATGCATCCTTTATTGCACGTTAATTATTTCAATAACTGGACGTAAAGCGTCACGCTGGTGAAGCCCTAGCATCAGTAGCGTGTGACCGCGCCAGTCGTGCGACGTGCTACGATGAAGAATGTTCTACACGCTCACAAATGTTTTACAACGCTATTACAGGGTGGAAAGGTCCATTATTAAAATGAAACCATGTCCGCTTGTGGACTTTTTCATATTAGGTATTATATCTGTATCGCGGCGACACTTTTTATTAGTTTTGATTTTCATAGAGACTGTAAATGTATAGTATATTTGATCTAATCGCTTTTTGACAGCGACGATATAACTTGGTAAAGCGTCTAGCAAAATAAATCCCATAGAAGTAAATACGTATGAACTGGGATTACGTCTTTACTGCTCGGCATCAGATTACAAGACCGATTGAGAAATATCGAGATCCGACGTCGCACTAAGGTGCGTGACATCGCCACGACAATCACGAAACTCAAATGGAGTTGGGCGGGACATGTTGCCAGGTAGAGTGATGGCAGGTGAACTAAAGCGTTGACGGATTGTTGGCCGCGTACCGGTAAAAGAAGCGTCGGACGTCCACCAGCTCTTTGGGTCGACGATATTCTAAAGATCGCGAGTCGAACCTGGATAAGATTGGCGCAGGATCGGGATGAGTGGCGTACAAGAAGAGAGGCCTATGCTCAGCAGTAGGCGATGACGGGCTGAAAATGATGATGATGATGAATATTTTTAATTGACTAATGTAATTGGTGTACTGTGCCGTTTTATTTTAGTAAAAAAATAACTTATGATAGATACAACACCCAGATCAAACATCCATGTTCGTCACACTTGTTTGTCGTGGGTTGGAATCAAACACACGCCTTATGGCTCTCAAAGCAGGAAAACTATTATAAGCAGTCACAATTTAAATATCTTTGAAAAAAAAAAAAAAAAATTCGTCGCCCAAGCTTGTGTATTATACCACATCGGCTACACGAATGACTTTTACATACGATGAATAAAATATGGCGTTATTTGTCGGTAAATAAAACAAGCTAAGGTAATTGTGATTGAGCGGCGGCGGAGGAAATTCGGAAATTCGGAGTTGATTATCACTTTTACTCGATGGTTTTAGAGTCTAATTTAGACGAACGACATAACTTTATTTCTGTAGTCGTAGGCAAATGGGATAGCAATAGAATGAACTTTTCGTTAAAAGAGAATGCTACGTATGCTGGACGCAGCAGTCTCCAATGTCAGAGTAAGTACTCCAGCTGTTTCTATTTCGCGATTTCAAGGTTGGCCCCATAATGATGATTACATACATATCCTACAGCACTGTTGAACCTTTTTGTTACACACTGTATATCCTTTCAGGACATGCTTAAGCAAATCTAGGACTATATTTTAAGTGATAAAATATACTAAATTAGCAAAATTTTTATGATTTTTCGCCCTTCGATTTAGGCCTAAGTCCATCAAAGGACTGTTAAAAAGCTGATTATGGTTATTATAGAGTTTTCGAATTAATATTATTCAACATTTATCACGTTAATAAAAAACCCTCACTTTTGCTGGTGACGCTATTTGGAGAATCCAAAATGAATGTTTTAAATAGAATGTAGCGAGTTTATGCATAGGAATATAACAAGGTGCTAATAAAGCATGCCCGTTTCACGTCCGAGAGACACGAGACCCTGCATGTTTATGAAGCGCCACCCAATGTTTAATGAAGTGCGAGTATATTCTGTCCCACATGCTCTGAGATTTATTTAAACTGCTATATAGCTGTGAATTAATAAACTAGTAGTTTGCCTCAAACTGAGACCTTGTGACGTTCAGTTTTACATAATTTTATTAAACATTTAGTGGTTAAATAAAATTTTACTCGCTGAAAGGGTAAGATCATAATTCAAACTTAAATTTTGTATGGCCATCAACTTACTCACAAATTCTGATCTGATCAACGGATCGCAAGATATCGTCGAACAAGTATAAATACAAGTGCCGACTGGGGTACCAGTAGACTCGGGGATCTTCGCTTCGCTCGGTCAATAACAAGCCAACTCAGAGAACTGAGATCTCGCAAATCATGTCTTGTCAACGCCATCTAACGGATTTTGATGAACAATTTTTTTTTATTGGTTGTCAGTAAATCTCTAATACTGCCTACAGACAAAGTTCCTAGTAGGTATTTAGAGCTTACTACAAACACACACACAACAAACTGCAACTGCTGCTTTACTTACTGCAAACAGTTCTAAATACTTGGAACTGTTTTGGCCCTATTCATTTCGTGCTCTTTTTGCCAAGGTACATCTGTAAGTCCCACAGATAAGTTCAAACCGTACGTAAGTGTGACCACTTTTTAAAACATAATAAGATTTTGATTCCAAATAGGTTTACCGTGCAAAACCTTTAATGTGGTTTTTGGCGGGAACACGGAAAGATCTTGTCGTTGCATTCTATTATTTTCTTAAACTTGTGCTTTTTCGCGAATTAATGATTAAAAATGGTGGTGTTTTATTCATTGAGTGTTGAATTACATGCACGAGTGTGGGCAAGTGATATAATGTGGTGAAACATGTCTTTTCGTGTTGTTTTCAAAACTCCATAGAAGCTCATAGTAAAGTCGCCACAACTTTACTAGGGTATGACTTGGACTCGACTATGACTAATTTCGGGTGACTCACTGTGACTTCATGACTTATTTGACTTGATGATAACAAATAAGTGTGAAAATTCATAAACTTGACACTGGCAGAATGCACAACGTGCGATGCCAATAACTAAGAAAAAAAAAAAAATAATAAAAAGAAACCTTTCACGTAAAATTAAAACTCTGAAAGTTATTCCTTCTTCAGGGCAACCGTCGAAGCAGTCTTCAATTTAGATATGCGCTTCATTTTTGCATCTCTGCAGAAACTTTATAGCTTACGTTACTTTAAGTGACGGCTACTTGAGAGAATTTATAGGGTAGGTAGTCTGAAACTGAAATTAGAGATGCGCAGATACTTTGTGAGTGATAGGGGTACAGTGAGATTTATAGTTTTGTTTTTTTCCCCCTTATTTGAAAGAGGAACTTTACTTAACCTACTTTTTAAAATAGAAATATTTTTTGCTATAAAAACTGATTTGGTTTTGACATAACTTTGTTTTATTTGTACTGAATTACCTACTCAGTCATATCCGATGACCTTTTTCAAGGAGTGTAAACAGAGCGTAAACAGAGCTCAACGTGCGTGAGGCCGCGTCAGTCTGTGCGAAGGAGGACGTGGCCGCTTTCGTTGTTGGTTTTCGTTGTTGTTCCCATAGCAAAAGTAGTCTATAATAAAGAATTCAATGACATTTTTGGCTTAGTACACCAAATCAGATGTCACCCAGGTAAAATATTAGAGAAAAAAAGATTTAATCGAAAGTGCTTTTATTTAAAAAAAAAAAAAAAGTGCCGAATTAAGGTGCCCGGGTGTCGGCAAGTACCTAAAACCTATAATGTGGAGAAACATTTATTTTCGTGTTGCTTTCAAAACTCCGTAAAAGCTTCTAGTTGCTTTCAAAACTCCGTAAAAGCTTCTAGCAAAGTCACCACAACTTTGCATTACTACAACTTATGCTTTACTAAGGCATAACTATGACTGATTTTGACTGACTAATTTTATGACTTATTTTACCGGAAACTTACTATAACAAAACTCGTTTTTTTTTTAAACTTTTACACTGGCAGAATGCACAACATGCGATGCCAAAAATGAAGAAAAAGAAACGCTGTACACGACGAAAAATATCACTCATTCTATTCAAACAAAACACAGACAAAACAAAGACATGTCTATTTAACAAGTTTCAAAAGTTGTTAACAAAGTGCAAAACAAGAGTTTTGATAAGCAAGAGATTGTCTTTCGTTACAAAAGGAGTTTGAAAGACTTGCTGCTTTGGTGACAGTTGGGTGGCTAAGGGGGGCAATGGGGGAGTTTCCTTAAAGTTGAACTGGAAAAGGAGAACTGAAATTACGAAACGTAGGTGTATGGTAATAATATATTTGGCTGTCATTTTTGGGAGTTCTTGTTTAGAAAACATTCATCATCATCATCAGCCCGAAGACGTCCACTGCTGAACGAAGGCCTCCCCCTTAGACCGCCACACTGTACGACAACCTGCCATTTGCATCCACCGGTTGCCCGCGACTTTTACAATGTCATCGGTCCACCTAGTGTGAGGCTTTCCTACGCTGCGTCTTCCAGTTCGCGGTCGCCACTCAATAACCTTTCTTCCCCATCGGTTGTCAGTTCTTCGAGCGATGTGGCCTGCCCATTGCCACTTCAACTTGCAAATCTTGCGAGCTATGTCGGTAACTTTGGTTCTTTGGCGAATATCCTCGTTCCGGAAAACATTGAAGGTCTTATATTAATAAAATGGAAAAATTGATTATTTATTATTTCA
Organism: Erannis defoliaria; assembly: GCA_905404285.2. NCBI lineage: Eukaryota > Metazoa > Arthropoda > Insecta > Lepidoptera > Geometridae > Erannis > Erannis defoliaria. The sequence goes on along the minus strand of FR990090.1, from coordinate 3,021,483 downwards.
CCGCACCGCCTCATCCTTTAGTAACTCATTTGTCAGTTGTGAATTATTGAATTTAATAAAAAATAAAATATCATCTAATTCACTACTCAATAAAAAGTGTGTTCGTCTTGCTAAAAAAGTTCGCATCCAAATACTAATATTTCTTATTTTTTGTTTGTTTTGGCTTATAATAAAAGCACTATAAGCCGCCGCTGCAAAAAAAGTCGTCCATAGCGAGCGATAGTTTTTCAAACTAAATTGCTCGCTTTGAATGTATTTTCTTGGAGTTTCTCCATATCGCTAAGTATTGTCATTGCAAAACATTTTGCCAAATTGACGATTGTTGCCGTTGCCTTCAATTTCTTGATATTTCGTGACGTCATAATCGAACAATAGGTATTGCTTTAATGAGCGATTTTCCAAAAACGATTTAAAATAAGTTGTTTTTGTTCAACTCAATAGATATCGCCATAGAGATAATAAATATCGCAGACTATACATGCCAGTCAAAATAGCATAATACATTTTTGATATGTGGCACATGAATTAAAATAAAAACCTGACAATGACAGCCACGACAGGTCTGCGCAAACTCAGGGCCATCTCCAATAGGCTTCTTTTAGAGTTTTGGCGGGAACACGGAAAAATCATGTCGTTGCATTCTATTATTTTCTTAAACTTGTGTTTTTTCGCGAATTAATGATTAAAAATGGTGGTGTTTTATTCATTGAGTGTTGAATTACATGCACGAGTGTGGGCACGTGATATAATGTGGTGAAACATGTCTTTTTGTGTTGTTTTCAAAACTCCGTATAAGCTCATAGTAAAGTCGCCACAACTTTACTAGGGCATGACTTGGACTCGACTATGACTAATTTCGTGTGACTGACTGTGATATCATTACATATTTGACTTGATTTACATATAAATACTTGAAAAAATCATAAACTTGACACTGGCAGAATGCACAACGTGCGATGCCACGAACTAAGAAAAAAAAAAAAAGCTTCTTTTAGAGTTTTGGCGGGAACACGGAAAAATCATGTCGTTGCATTCTATTATTTTCTTAAACTTGTGTTTTTTCGCGAATTAATGATTAAAAATGGTGGTGTTTTATTCATCGAGTGTTGAATTACATGTACGAGTGTGGGCAAGTGATATAATGTGGTGAAACATGTCTTTTTGTGTTGTTTTCAAAACTCCGTAGAAGCTCATAGTAAAGTCGCCACAACTTTACTAGGGCATGACTTGGACTCGAGTATGACTAATTTCGTGTGACTGACTGTGATATCATGACATATTTGACTTGATTTTAATATAAATACTTGAAAAAACATAAACCTGACACTGGCAGAATGCACAACGTGCGATGCCAAGAACTAAGAAAAAAAAAGCTTCTATTAAAAAAATATATGCTTCTCAGGAAATCACCTATTGTTAAATTTTCATTGCCCGTCTAAGCGCACCATAAGAGATTGATATTTAATTACCAACGACCTTCTATAAGGCTTGACTGAGAAAAAACACTATACCCAATAGTAAATGATTAACTCAGCGCCGGATAGCTTCAGAACGTCCAGAACCAATCCAAGTAAGATCAGGCTGTCTCGTGCAATTCTCGCGTTATTTGTTTCCACTCCAGAGTCAATTCGGTAGTTCAAACTTTGCTTATTTCCCTGAGGGTCCCCGGCAGACGGAGAACATTGATTCGATCAATGACTTGAAACTCTATAGACATCGGATCAAACTTTTCTTGGGCGATTGCCTTTTAAGTTAACAAAATACATAAAATGCCTTTTAGAGGTATTATTTAAAAACAATTGAATGAAATATAGGATGAAAGCCTGGAATTCGAATGTTAATGCTTAAGTGTTACATTCGGCAGAGTAACCAGGATAATAGCTGTTTTACTGTCTTTTTTTGTTACACTCCGAAGACACGAGGCTCAATGCATTTTTTAATGAAGAGTACTCAAAAAAAATAGTCTTCATCAGCCCGGAGACGTCCACTGCTGAACGAAGGCTTCCCCCTTAGACCACCACACTTTACGACAACCTGCCATTTGCATCCACCGGTTGCCCGCGACTTTTACAATGTCGTCGGTCCACCTAGTGGGAGGCCTTGCTACGCTGCGTCTTCCGGTTCGCGTTTGCCACTCAATAACCTTTCTTCCCCATCCGTTCTCAGTTCTTCGAGCGATGTGGCCTGCCCATTGCCACTTCAACTTGCAAACCTTGCAAGCTATGTCGGTAACTTTGGTTTGGCGAATATACTCGTTCCGGATTCTATCGCGCAAAGTAACTCCGAGCATAGCTCTCTCAATTGTCCGTTGCGTGACTCTGAGTTTCTCCAAAAGGAACAAAAAATTATAATATAGGTAATAATAATGTTTTTTTTGTAAGATAACGTTATTTTAGCACGTTGAATGGCATTGCTTTTGTGCTACTGTATTTTTACTAACACACATCCCTCTGCTAGGCTTAAGCCTACTCTCGAAGGCCAATTATACTCGATCCATTTTATTAATCGTTTTTTGACAGCCTATGAAAATAAATTTACATAAATTTCGACACATTCGCATTGTAAAGCGTTTAGCAAATTATATCCCATACAACTAATTTCGGTTGATCTAGTATTACCTCGTTACAAGGTTATGTCAACTGTCAACGTACTTTTGCACTGGGCCAAATAAATCCCAGCATCTTGATCACACGTCGTGTCGACCATGTACTCTGATAAATATTGGTCTTGTTCGCAAAACACTGATTTAGATTAGCTGAAGTGTGCAACTGGGGTACATAATACTTAAAGTCGCGAAATTTGGAGGTGCAAGCAGCTCTTTAAGATGGAATCCGGTGAGCAATTCTCCATACAAATTCATTACCTATTTTTTTTCCTGGATAATGCCTCTAGAGCAATCATTTTTTTTATAAAGTCTAGGTCTACTGTAGACATGTCTCTGTTATTTCCTTATTCAAATATCTTCATAGTAATTTTGGAGGGTCATATTTTCTTTAGCAATCAGTTGCCGTAAAACAGGAAATGACCGACATGTCTACAGTAGACCTCAAATTCAAATTCAAATTCAAGTTAATTCACCTAGATTTTATTATTAAAAAAATACTGTTCTAGAGGCATTATTCAGAAGAAAATAGGGGAATACGTTCGTATGAAGCATCGCTCACCAGATTCCCTCTTAATAACTTGGTTTTGTGTAAATAATACACATGACACTGTCTGGGACGGCAACAGTTGGGTGCGGGATGTTTAACGGTTAGTACTGAGCCCTCATTGGTCCGATCAGGGTTTCGACGTCAATCCTAGCGCGTCATTGGTGGACGGAGCACATTTTATGAGCACAATTTGTGCCAATGTATTGACTGAATGTGATAGCTCTGTTTCAACTGTCTATGTAGTAATTGGCTTCAGCAAACTTGGCTTGGGGCGTACTTGTTTCTTATACGCTGATGAGTAATCCATTTTAGATTTGTATCGATGTTGTTGCATTGCAAAAACCTTATCATGTTTTTTGTTGCAAACCTTTGTTTTGTGTTCTTCGACGCTCAGACGTATCCTGTGGGTTTTCTCCCATCAGTCGAAGGGGTTCTTCAGGCAAAGAAGTAAGAGAATCTAGAAACATTTTTGTTGTCATTTGCTTCGTATCTTCAGGAGTCCTTCCTCACTGAAGAACGCCGGTGGAACATAATAACTTGTTAAATATGATGTGGCTTATCATTTTGTGTGGGATATCACAATATTTTACACATCTTTTTATAAAACTTTCGTTTTAGAAACCCTTATGATTTTGTTTACATATCGCTTGACAGTATGACGTTTGAGATGTTGACCATAGAGTAAGTAACGTAATAACGTTGACATTGACATTTCGTAGATTCCTGTAATTTTTTCATTGAGAACAGAATTCATTAGGTCTTTCCACACGTTGCCAACGCGGACAGCGTGTAAACAGCCCTTTATTGATTTATCGATTCAGAAAGAAAAGTTTTGTTTGTTTTTACGCCGGCAAGTCCTGGCAACATCCTTTTTAACTTTGGTTTTTGATGGAGTAAGCGGGCGAATAATCCGCTCCTGTGAATTAAATACCACACCGCAGAATAGTAAGTTATTTTACTTGGTTTTCAACCTGATTCGTTGCCCGCTGGAGATTGAAGCGAGGATTATCATTTTCACTGATTTCCACAGTACTTGGGATGATTGCCGTGCAGATGATGATCGCATGGCGGCCAACAATTCCATGAGGTCCAAAGCGGTGGATTGGTAAGAAACCCATCTCGTCTTGTTCCCAAATCCACGTACCTAAATTATAGTAGAATTAGAAGTAAAGTCGTTGTTTCATTGTTGCAGATTCCGCCGCTCCTTTGTTTTGGTTTAGTGTTTGTGCTTGTAAAGCGTCCATGTCTACGAAATGACTCGTAGTCTACCATTTTGATTTTTACGTCGATACGTCGTAATAACAGTTAGAAGAATTTAGAAGCAGAAATATGTTTTGGTGAAGCTCAATTAATCAATATTAATGCCACGCGCATTTGGTATGTCAACTTTCTCTTAATTTTCTCACGTCAGTCAAGTGTCTACAACGAAGAAAGAACCTAGAATGTTTTTGGACTATAACTAGAAATTATGTGATCAAGGATTGTAAATTTAACTTCATCGAGCAGAACTGGCCCTTCTGTCTCAATCCTTTGGTGTAACTTTAAAACTTAGAACTACAATATTAAAGGTTTAACTTATCTATACTTAACCTAGTACCTAAGTACCTAATTTTACATTGTTTAACAAATGTACTAACCTAATAGAAATATCTTAAAGAATGTACCTATAACTAACAGAACCGTCATTGATGTACAATGGTAAGAAATTGAAGAACATATTTTACAATACATAAGATTTGGACGCTAATCCCTTGTCTCATTTCCCAGCATTATCGTGCTGGTGGCGCCCTTGTTAGAATTAGTTATCTCGGATAGGTAGGTCTAACCCCATCTCACCCGCCAGAGGCAGGCCCGCAGAGCGCACACAGAACCCACTACCCCTCGAGCTAGCCGTTCACCACACCGGTGACCCGGTAAGGTAGCAATGTTTTATTCAAAGTTACAGCAAGTGTAAGTACAAAGGGAAAAATAATATAAAAGTTACCCGATTGTAAAAGGTTTCATTTAGGTAGGTATTTTATATCTTATTGAGATTCTACAGTAAGTAAACAGAAATTTTGTATATCGATTTTTAAATTGAGGGAGTTAAGTTTTTTTTTTTTATTAGGAAGGGACACTTGCTCTGTACTTCGTGAGATGAAAGTAGTGGTGTTTGTGAATGCATCATACCGCAACTGAGCATTATGATAGATATGGCCCAACCGCTCTCAAGGGTAGGCCTATTTCCAGTCCCCCCTCCCCCCCTCCCCCTAGCACGCGCCGAGGACTAATTAGTATTTCCTCGCGCGGGAACGTGATAAAGCTAGAGTAGAATATGGAGTCTCTCTCGTTTTCGAGTGGGGGAAAAGAGTGGATAGACGTATAACACGGTTAGCGTGCGGACAGCAGTGGATTATTAAAAGGCTCATAATGTTATGTTATGATAAGTATAATACCCATATTCAGTCTTACCTAAAATAATCTCGATTCACTTAGTCACTGCTTAAACTTCTCTGTCCTTTTCTAGCACGTGCAACTTCACGTCAGAGAGAAGATGGCAGAGCATCTTAAGCAGTGACTAACGGTTGAAAAGTTTTTTTTAAGTAAGGCCGATTATGTGTAGCCTTTAATTTACATGTAGCCACAAACACTTTCGTAGCCATAGCAACTAACTCTAAGAATTCATTCTAAGTTCCAGAATTCAACGAATAAGCCCTAAATCAAATATTCCTTTTAGTCCTGGTAACACAAACTATTCCATGCCATTGAAACAATCTATTCCTACTCCCGCCCTTACAACTTTAAGGTTTCACAGCCTATCGCGAAATTCGACCCCTATCCCGATAATGGGGTAGAATCCGCCCGAGATCAAAGGACAACCGACCGGATTCCCTAAATACTTACCTAAGCATTCCCCTGGCAGTACAAATTGTTTGGAGATTTTGCGATAAATTATTTGGCGGGAACGGTTACTTTGAGGAAATGAGCTGGTTATTTTGCGAGGTATTAATGAGAGTGATTTTTTTGGTTGTGAATTCGTGGGCTGTCATCAATAATATATTTTTTTAAAGCTTTCATAGGACATAGACTTACCTTTGGAAGGCGATTAGGCCATATCCATCACAATAGTCCAGTTGTGGGTTGGTGAATTCACACCAACCCACAACTGCGTACGGCGGACTCTGCAGTAGAGTCGTACCACCAGGTACGACTAGTACCAAACCTTTATTGAACCGAACCCAGTTATTGAACCGCCAAGCATAGTGTGCAAGCATTATACTGTGTCCCATTTTGACGGGCAATGTTACCAGAGAAGTTACTGGGTATGAAGAGATTTAACATCTATTATCTCAAGCAAAGTTACGTAGCGCTCGTGGCGTAGCTTGTCTAGGTGATTCTAAACGATCACCGATATTAAGCAACGGACGGTCCGGTCAGTGTTCGGATGGGTGACTGTGAGTGGCATTTATTTCTGGGTGCTACCGTGGATCGGATGACACGTTAAGTTGTTGGTCCCGGTTGTTTGTTCTAGTTTCTATAACAACAACCGTCAGCCTTGTCAGAGACCTTCGGGCGGCACATTAACTCTGGCACTAGGGCTAGCCACTTAGCCTATACGAACTTACTTACTTACTTACCAGAGAAATTACTGGGTATGAAGAGATTTAACATCTAATATTTCAGGGTAACGAGCACACGAGTGCGGCGCGGCGCATGATTATGTTCGCAAGTTCACAATTCTAGCACTGCTACTGTTAGTGGCAGGCGTGATGCTTCCCACCAGACGAATGTCTTACTCGACTCGTCCCTTAATTGTATTTAAAAAAAAACTTGCGCCATTGAAGTTATTTTCCAGACGTATGCAGACGTGCCTCACGACGTTTTTCTTCACCGAAAAGCCAGTACGAAAAGCCTTACTAAAACTACAAAGAGCTCATTATTACATGGTTGCCTGGAAGAGCTAGCGATAAGGCTGCCACTTGTGGCACTAGTTCATAAGGTTCTTGTTACTATTGTTGTTTTTTAATTCTGGTGTGCACAATAAAGAGTTTCTATCTATCTATCTATCTATTATGGGCCTGGGATTGAACCCCACGACCTCGCGATTTCAAGTAGGAGTCTCCCATTACATTACCGCGGCTCTTGGAATATTGGAGTGAACACAACGTAAAGGCATAGCTACACGTATCAAACTTTAGTACCTAACATAAACGGTTCAACTATATTACCTACGCCATAAACTACTAGATTAAAATTAAGCTTTAAAAAATTACAATTTCAACTACCTGGATGACATCTTTATATTTTCCTATTATTTAGATTTATTACATTTATTTAGATAATCATTTTGATTTAATAACCAAACTACTGAACCGATTTCGTAAAAAAAAAATATGGGACCACCTCTGAAGTATGGCCTACCAAACAAAAAAAAATTATCAAATCAATTTTTATTTTGCGGTGTAATTGCTTAACATAATTACAAAAAAAAACGCGCAGTCGAAAAGAGAACCTCCTTTTTTGAAGTCGGTTGAAAAGGTTACGTAACAGGTACACATTATAAAACTTATATCCTAGAGGCTTTACACTTGCCTAACACCGCTGCCAAGTAAACTTGATCACTTAACGCAGCCCATATAATCCTGATAAGTACACAACTCTGTTTGACCCTACGTGGGTACGCGACCGCGGCCTCTAAACTTTACTAATTAAGGGCTTTATGTATGTGTACTCTATGTATGTACGTATGTGTAAGTGGTCCGGAGTTCGGAGATTGTTTAGCACAATCTTTTGATGGTTGGTGATTGGTTGGTTGATTAGAACCTGAGTTCGTCTTCGTTACTGGCAATTATCAGTCTTTTTTCGAGGTTCGTGAATTTTGTCGAATATGCATCTACGGTTCTGAAAAGTGAGAATGAAATGAGAGAAGAAGAGGAGTGAGATGAGTGAAAAAATCATCCCGAGCAATTTTTTTTTACCAAACCCAACCAACCTTGAATGAACTACCCAAATATCAATTTTCATCACTATAACTTCAAAAACAAAGAACTTTCCATACAACATTTCCTCCCTTAAATCATCCCTGTATTATTTATTATTGAAATTGTTTTTTTAATTTTAAATGAATTCATTTTCATATTTTCATGACTACAACTCCAAAAACAAAGAACTTTCATACAAAAGTTTCCCCCCTTTTCCCCCTTTAGGGGTCGAATATCGAAAAATCTTTTCTTAGTACATCAAGACGAATACACCCTCCAAATTTCAAGTCTGTACGACCAAGCGGTTTGGGCTGTGCGTTCTCTGTCAGTCAGTCAGGACAGAGCCTTTTATATATATTGATGATCGATAGATAGATAGATAAACACAGCCTTTTAATTTTAAAGTTTGTTCGCGTCCTAAACAAAATATTTTAATGTAAAAAAATCGCAGAACGCAAACGAATTTCACGCCAAAATCAAACAAAAAAGCTGTCACAAAAAACGTCGAGCCTCGATAATCACACGTCACTGAAAAGTCCTGGATTTCAAAGAGTTTGACGTACGAAAAAAGGGCGTAGGAAGGTCTAAAAGGGCCAAAGGGATAGCACACACTGCCTCATTATATCAGGATAAAACAATTGCGGTTCTAGATCATTAGTGGAGGCATTGTGTGTCATAATGAGGTACAGCAGATCAAAAAGGGTTTGAACTTTTGAACTTTTATCGTAATTTAGTACTATGTATCCATTGAGCTAATATCTATAGAGTCACAAACGTACAAAATAAATTCCACGCCATAACTCTTTTTGAACGATTTGAACTACGATAAGACACAAGCGCTCAAGCATACATTGAACACTATACAAGCAACATAACGTCTAAATTCGAACAATTGTGAACTATGTAATGCATGCAGGTATGTACAAAGGCACTCGGACGTTTTTTGATTGTTTTCACTTACAGGTTGTGACTCTTTAGATATTAGCTCAATGTATGTATCAGCCTTTTTTACGTACTACTAAAACGTAAACGTTCAAAACATTCACTGCCGTATCGATCACATATATTTTGCGATAATTTCAATTAGTTTCATATTACAAACACTGACTAATTAAAGAACAATACAATCATTATGATATTATGCTATGTTGGTAATTACACTCAGGGCGGTAATATGCGATAAGGGAACCGAAAGTGTAATTACCAATAGCACACGCGTTCCATACGTCAATTTTCATCACACTTGCGAGGAGAAAAACAAACTCTTTTTGATAATAACCAATACACATGTGATGTGATATATGATAATACACACTGAAAGCGTCAACAAATATATGCGACAATGGTGCACAAACCAGCGATACGCGCGCTGGTGACGTTTTCTTTTGCCGCATAAAAACTTTTATGAATATTATTAGAAAAAAACTGTATTACCCGGCTCTATTATGCGTAATATCGTGGATTATGAGCCTAAAACTGATGTAATATAAGATCCCCTTTACGAGCAAGTGTGATGAAAAAATGATAAGATAAATCACAAATAATTATGGCGTAGGTTTATAAGGTTTTCCTGCATAACTTTTCGGGTACGGAACCCTAAAAAACAAACCTGTGAAAGGTTTTACAAACAGCTCTGTCCGTTTCGTCTCATTGTTTTTATAAGAGGCGTCCGCAATAGCTCTAAAGTTTCAGCGGTTTTGCCTGAAACAGGTGTTATACTGAAACTCCTACAAATACTGAGAGTTGAGTTGTAGTTTTATTGTGAAAGTTTGATGTGAACGTGTAAAGCTTTCAAACGTTTTCAGTGTTTTTATTTTGTTGTGGAAATGTTGTCTATTTTTCAACCGACTTCAATAAAGGAGGTTCTCAATTCGATTATAAGTATTTTTTGTATGTGTGTTACGTGATTAGTCCGCCAATTATGACTCCATTTTAATGATTCTTTTTTTGTTTGGTAGGTGATACTTCAGAGGTGGTCACATGTTCCCCAAGCCGCCTTCCAAGCGTGGGGATTATGGCAACCCCTCCCTAAGGGGGAGGCCTCGTCCAGCAGTGAACGTCTCCTGGCTGATAATCATAATCAAGAACATGTAAATTTTATCGAAATCAGTTTAGTAGTTTAGTTTTTAAAACAACATTACTGGAACAAATCGATATAACTGGAAAATATGAAGATGTCTTCCAGGTAGTCGAAATTGAGGTTGTTTTTTAAGCGTATTATTTAAGGGTAGGCTGTGTTTAATTCCCATTTCGCGCGATGATTGGTTCTACGATGGAGCACGCTTGCCTAGAAGAAACCGATTGCTTTGCGACTCTAAGATACTTAGACTAAGACCTAGATTGTATCCATTGGAAAAGGCCCCCTCGGAAAGCGTTTCCAACTGTTACGTAGTTCTATTTTATTATTTACGTTTTAATGTTGTTGTTTTGAACAACCGTGATTGTTTAAAACAGTGTTTTAATAATAATACGCTTTAAAATAAACAGGTTTTAGTAGTGGTAGGACTCTACTGCAGAGCCCGCCTGGAGAAGTACCACACGTTTGCCAGTTATTCAACCGCCAAGCAGTAGTGTGCAAGTATTACTGTGTTCCGGTTTGAAGGGCAATGTTACCAGAGAAATTACTGGGTATGAAGAGATTTAACATCTAATATCTCAGGGTGACGAGCGCAGTGCAGTGCGGCGCAGGATTGTGTTCGCAAGTTCACAATTCTGGCACTGCTACTGTTAGTGGCAGGCGTGACGCTTACAATCAGGTGAAAGTCTTGCTCGACTCGTCACTTGACCGTATAAAAAAAGGCTTCACTTTCAACTACCTGGATGACATCTTCATATTTCCAGTTATTATGATTTAGTCCAGTATTTTTTATTTAAAAACTAAACTACTGAACCGATTTCGATAAAAATTATACAGGGCCACCTCTGAAGTATCACCTGACAAACAAAAAAAGAATCATCAAAATCAATTCATAATTAGCAGAGTAATCGCGTAACAAACATAAATTGTTATGTTTTATTAAATACAGCGAATTGAAAACCTCCTTTTTTGGAGTCGTTTGGTAAAAGTGGAATCAAGTAAGTAGTTCATTGGTGTCTTTGGTATATTAAATATGAAACGAAATCGCTTTTTCGAGATCCTGGACGTCCGATAGTAGATAAGGCAAGGTACGCAGTATATACAAGATATATACATTTAAACATGTTGTACTTTTTAAAAGTAACGTGATAAATTTCAAGCATTGTGGAATTTAATACCACCACACTTTCTGTACGCACATTTTCAATAAAGAAAAATCCATTTATCTATGAAATTACATTCTATTGTTCTGTGTGGATAGAACGGAACGGAAATAGCTGGGAAATTGAAAACTCTACGATATAAAACTAGAAATAGACTCTCTATTGATCATGTATTCCGTATAAAAAAGCCTATGGTGACAGATAAGTAATTCGCTAGTCTGATGGTAAGCGTCTCATTGACTCTTAATGGTCTAGTGACACTTAGATGGCTTTAATTAAATACAACAAAATCATTTAAATACGGCCAACTTCATCGCGACGCTTTTTTTTTATTGCGTGTACTTAGAGCCATTAGTCTAAGGCATAACTAATTGACGTCATTTAACTTTAAGTATCGTTTTCAAAACAAAAATAAAGTGAAATCTTCATTGGCGTAATCAACATCATCAACAAGAAGACGTCCTGGACGAAGGTCTCCCTTAATAGGAAGGGGTTGCCATAATTCCCACGTGTTTAATAGCGTTTTTAGGTTTCAAAGATATTACTTAAATTGTTTAAATTAAATTTCAATCCTTTTACATACTGTTTAAGGCCCAGAATGCTGCGCGCCGCTGTGTCGCTTGCGCATTTCAAGGTTTTTAATAGTACATTATGATACAAGTGTGCTATGTTGGTCATTACACTAGAGGCGGTATTATGATAAGGAAGCCGAGAGTGTATTGAAACATAGCACAAGAGTTTCATACGACTGTTTTCATCACACTTGCGAGGAAAAAACAAACGTTTTTTTGATAATAATCAACCACACAGAGAAAACGTCAACAAACATTTGCGGTAAATGGTGCCCAAACCAGCTATGCGCGCACAGGTTGACATTTACTTCAGCGGCATAAGAACTCTTTGTTGGTATTACAAAAAAACTGTAAGTATTACCCGGCTATATTAAGAGTGCTTCGTATACATACGTCTAATTGCAGTCACGTACAAACTAGACTTTACCGGGTTATACCGCCGTGCCGTAATGTAAAGTAAAAAGCACGCGTGCGTAATAGCTTGGATTATGAGCCTAAAACCGATGCAATAAGATCCACTTTACGAGCAAGTGTGATGAAAAGATATAAAATAGACATGATAAAAATAATAAAAATCACTGCATAATAGACTAGATGACTGGTTTTTTTTTATTGTCCTATTAAAATGTGACCCATAAATATAGCTGTTTAATGAAAAGAAGATGAAAATCTGATCAAAACTAAGCAACTTATAAGCATTTTAATATCATGCTAGACAGAGAGGCGAAACAGCAAATCGTGACGTCACTGGTCAGGACGCCATATAAATTGTATTCTGACAAAAAAGGCGTGACGTAATTTTTTGTTTTGTGGGAAAGGGACAGAGTTGTCTCTAACAAAAACTTTATACGCTCATATGTCAAAACATTATTAACCGATTTAAATGTTTTTATCAATAAACTTACTATATTTACTTAAATTCTTCATCAAAGCTATTTGGTGTCAACGATTTAAACATCAGTCATCTACCCTATTATAGTTATGAAAAATTGCAGTCGGTGAAATTACTGAGAATATAATTTACAATGGTTTAGAACAAATAAAATTTCGATTCAACCAAGTTTTAATTTTATGTATAAAATTGAGCATAATCATTAATGTAATCTAATTTTTACATACTAAACTTGTTACAGATCAAAAAAATAGTTTTACCGTACTTTTTTTATGCTTATTCTCAGCAATTTCACCGGCTGCAACTTTTCTTTACTAAGTATATTCAATGGTTTTATATTTTCAAAAATGGTGAAACGCACCAACGAGATAGCGGCGCGTGATCGTGGCCTTTTTTTTGTACAATCAAATGACGAGACGAGCAAGACGTTCGCCTGGTGGTAAGCGTCACGCCTGCCACTAAGGCTTAGTACAAAATGTATTGCGGACGGGCCTCTCGAGAAAAATGTTTCGCGTTCGGTTGAGGCGCGATCCGGCGCGCATCGGACGGCAGCCGCGAGAAATTTCTTACGGTGTACAAAATGTATGCACGGGTGCGACCGTCCGGTTTTGCTTATCGTATGCGGCCGCTCTAACAGTAGCAGTGCCAGAACACAATCCTGCGCCACACTGCACTGCGCTCGTCACTTTTAGAAATTAGATGTTAAATCTCTTCATACCCGGTAATTTTAAAACCATGGCTGAGTTGTTTTAGTTGTTTTCAACCTGTTGCATCCCACCCCATAGCTGGCCATAAGTAGGTATTATCTTGACATTTCCAGTACTCAAAACCGCATCATTAACATCATTGAAAGGCTTAGTAGCACTTTTAAAAGTCCAGCTACAATTTTAAAAACATAAAAGTCGCTCAAAAACTACCTCGAAATATAACTTACAATTCACAGTTGAGAGAAAATTGTAACAATGCCTCCTACTTATTATTAACCTTGACCTCACGAAATTCTCGAAGGCAATTTCTTATTGCCGTAAGCCGCGCCATTTTTCCTGACTGCTAGTGTAACATTCGTATTTGCTACACTCCTATTCTAACTTCCTTTGTACCTTGTAAGAGACTTGTTTGGAACAAAGACTGAAAAACTTCTTTTTTAAATTTAAATAAGAAGACACGTAATTTTACAGTTTTCATTTCACTAACAAAATAGTAGATTACTCACCTAGGGAGATAAAATTAAAGAATGTCTCAGACCTCATGTATATGCCTTCCGAGGCGAAGGCAAGGGTGCACGAGATCTGAGGGCTTCTTTACTTGCTCCCGTGGTGTGTATACGATTTTACGTGCCGCTGCGGGGAGTAAGTGACAATTTTGCCTTGCAGGCACGTAAAAATTGTTTACATTTCATGTTGGACAGAGCTTTAATTAGCGAGGCAAAGGATTGCTGTACAAACCAGTATATGCAGATTCTCCATAATAAAAGTAAAAACATTAAACTCCAGAAAAAAACAGCTAAATATATGAGATTGACAGTTGACTATGTCTGGATCGTAGACAGAGAAAACAATGGACGCTGTCACATTTCCATCTCTTTTACTTCGCAGCGGAACAGCCATATGAAAAAATTGCATGCGTGAAAGAGAAAGATTTATAAAATTGTAACCGGTTGACTCCCAGCTTTGTATGGAAAGTGTGGCGTCAAACATTACCCATGACTAAGGGATTTTAGTGTTTCTTCGAAAATATTATATCATTTATACCTATTCATATCTAAATACAAATACAAGTACAAATACAAGCGTGGTGAAGAGTGTAGGACATCGTCACAGCAGTGTTGTATCTTGGGTTGACAAAATATCGCTATCTCGTGACCGGTTACAAAATATACTTTGTTGCAAATCTAATTTGAGACCCTACGATTCCTACCTCAGGGCAGCTTTAAAAAAGAAAAGTCAATAGGAGTCTGAGTAGCGATTGCCTTTTTAATGATTCTTATTATCCATTTTAACACACACGAAGAGGAACAATTCAGGTTTAACAGTTACAGTAACAGTCGGTTGCCGTTTACAGTTTTCTTAGGTCTATGATAAAAATAAGGTTAAGGTAACCTAGGTTCTTAGCGACTAGGGTTACAAAATATTCCTACTTGATGCCAACGTGGTGAGATGGACAAAGAGACTAACCCGGCTAGCGGACGGGAAGTCGAGGTGCGTAGGCTAACTCCTAACGTGCTCGAACCTTCGCGAATGTTCGTAATTAAAAAAAGAAAAGAATGGGCGCCACCTGTCGATCCGTAGAGACAGGAGAAGTTACTTGGGGTTATCCACGAGCGCGCGGGAGCGGGCGCTCGTAGCTGGAGTGGGGTGTCGCCGTGACGACACGCGGTCACGGGCGGCACGCGGTGTACGGGGGGCTCGGAGCCGGCGTGCTGCGGCCGCGGAGCACGCGCCCGGTGAAGTGCCGGGGCGCGAGTCGCGAAGCGGCGCGAAGCGGCACGAAGCGACGCGGCAGCCCCGAGATGAAGTCCGTACACGGCTTGTACCGACCATCATAAAAAACCCTGGAAAGCACGGGGGCTCCAGTTAGATTTAGTTAAAATAGATCCACGGCGGAGGTACGCGATAGCGGTAGCGAGGCCTGGAAGAGGTCTCGCCGGCCTAGCCGCGTGGCAGGATTGCTACGTTCACGACTGCACTAGTTTTCCGAACTTAAACGGGGAGGTGATCATCCGCACTGATCAAGGATAAACTGTGGGTACTTACCGTTTAAACGGGTTGGAAGGCACGCGTGCGAAGCGAAGTCAGGACGCGGCTTGGTCGGCTCAGGCCGTCGGGAAGGCTGTAAAATAAATTGGGGAAGTTAGCAGGGCGTTTGAAGGGCGACATGGCACCGCTGTTAGTCGGCGATCCTCACCTGGGGTAACCCCAAAATACTGTAGGGAGGTCCGGGACCACAGCCGTACATTGTGGTCGTGAATTGCGACCCAAGCAAGGCATCGCCTACCTGGGGACAAATGATCACAATCTCAAGCCCGGACCAGGAATGGAAAAGATGGCACCTCACGCAACCGATGAAACAAAAGTGCGTAGTTACCTGCTTCCGGACCTCGGGCTTGATTTGGCAGGCGATGACTCGCAGGAATGCAGAAATAGGTCGACAAATTCTTGCAGCGAGCTATTTATAGACTTGCAATCCGAGGGTTGTCTGCTCCGCTCAACTTAAACTCCCAATGTTTCACGTAACCCGCGTTCAGTAGAATTGACACACGGCGCGACCGATTTGGAAGAGAGTGGGTCTAAAAATTCTCCCTATCACCGCCGACAACGAGAGGGAAGCGAGAAAATTAGACGGTGATCTTTCCTGTGGGTTTTGTTTTGGGAAAAACTAATTTTCTCCCATTCAATGTTCCCACTTGTAACACTTAGGTCTGTCAGGTGTCAACCCGACAGACTGTCGGTGTCAATCTGACACTGACAGACGGTAAGTGTGAAGTTGGTTGAAAAAATATATGTCGGCCGGTCCCTCACGGCTTTTGGCCGAATCGGCCGTGTCTCCGGTGTTGTAGAAAAACGCGGCATATTCAAAAAGCAGGGCGTAACAACTTGGGTCCATTGGTTTCTCCGTCTAACGGCCTCGTTGACGATGCACCACGGAGCGGAAAAAAATCACAGTGTGGATCCCCATTACACATCGCGAAAAAAGTAACACAAAACTAAATTTTAACTGAAACTAAATTCGGAGATGCCACAAAGAGTTTTAGATTACAAACCAGAATAAATAAACATATTGACTAACAATTCGTCGTCCCTAAGAATCCGACTTCAAAGTAGAGGATGTCGTTTCAAAGAGTAAATAGATACAAAAGTATTCTTAAAAAAACACTCCAAGATTCTTTAGAAAACGTACGCAATATTTTTCTTTTCGAGTCTTACCTTTGTCAAGAAACACGGAAGTTCGGTAATTTTTTTCTGGATGACTGCATCTACAGAATTGGAGTTGTAATGGCTTGCTGAATTTATTAGGGTTCCCTTGGCGGAAGAAGGAACCTTATAATTTGGCCGTCAATATCGATTCACAGTTTTTTTTCTTTATCTTTGGTATCGCACTTTGTGCATTGTGCCTGTGGCCAGTTTATACATTTTTCAAGTTTCTATATAATAATGTCAAATAAGTCATAAAATCACAGCCAGTACAAACAAAATTAGTCACAGTCAGGACCAAGTCATGGCCTAGTAAAAGTTGTGGCGAGTTTACTAAACGTTTTATGGTATTTTGAAAACAACATAAAAAGACATGTAATTCGACACTTGATAAGTGAAACACCACCATTTTTTATCATTAATTCGCGTATAGTTTAAGAAAATAATGCAGTACAGTTACATGATTTTTTCGCGTTCCCACCAAAACTCTTAACTTTTTATTTTTACAAGATCGAAAGAGGTCGCATATATTAGGCATATCAACTGTCAACAGCAGCTATATACTGACCTTACTCTATCACTAGCTGCGCCCCTTTATATAGTTTTATGTTAGAAAAACGTTTCACTGTTATAAGCCTTTCGTGACCGTGAGGTCTTGTGACTGAATCGGCCTCAACGGAATATCAGCGTTATTTGATAAACAGCACTATGCTGAGTTGAGGCCATTTTTGTGACATCACCCCAGGACTGTAATTATATTAAAGTTATATTACTTATAATGATGTTACAAAATAAATTACATTTCTTTCTTTCTCTCTTTCTTTCTTTCTTTCTTTCTTTCTTTCTTTCTTTCTTTCTTTCTTTCACCCGAGACTAAAAACGACGAAGACGATATAAAAACTAACATAGAACTATAATTCCATGCTAGTAGGTATCCTAATAATTAGACTTTATGATAGATCTATTTTGCAGAAAGTCACCAAGGTAGGCAATACTACAGTATCAAATATTCTACCACCAAGTATAGGTCGCGTCATGTAAAAAGAACACTGGAATAAAGTAGAGGGGGTGTGTTTGCGCATGTGTACACTTGCGCACAAAAGTACTAGGCCTATTGTTTTAAATGATTATTAATTAGCCTTTTGCTCGCAGCTTCGTATATTGGTTATTGCTAGGTACCACCTCATACCACCAAATAGACCGATAAATCGCCTACTGCGCAGCTTAACCGCCAGCGTTATTTTTACATGACGCGACCTGTACGTACAAGTATGTTATCATAACCAGTTTGAAGGGTACTGTTGCTAGACAAAAAGCAGGGCTTTTTGTTGTGGTTGGATTCTACTGCAGAGTCCGCCTGGGGAAGTACCTACCACACCTTAGCCAGTTATTCAATCGCCAAGCAGTAGTGTGCAAGCATTACTGTGTCCCGGTTTGAAGGGCAATGTTACCAGAGAAATTACTGGGTATGAAGAGATTTAACATCTTATATCTCAGGGTGACAGCGCAGTGCAGTGCGGCGCAGGATTGTGTTAGCGAATTCACAATTCTGGTACTGCTACTGTTAGTGGCGGGCGTGACGCTTACCACCAGGTGAACATCTTGCTCGTCTCGTCACATGATTGTAAAAAAAATATTGACACAGTCAACGTTTTCTGGCTGACGATGAACCCAGAATTATCTGCGGGAAACATCTGTGTCTGCAGATTAACGTCATTGGTCCCACTTTAAGAAGCCATCTTAATTTTGTTCGACATCATGTCCCAAGTGTCGTCTCGTTACTTGCAAGGGTCTGGCAAACACGGACCGTGTTTTTCTTCATTGGAGCCAAATTTAAACCCCTTTTGTTTCGACCCCTTGAGCAGGCACTTGTGACGATAGCCTTAGATAACGGTAGGTACATTGGACACAATGTAATTGGTTAACAGTTTGTTAATTTGAGCGAAATACAGAATAAAAGGTACTTAGTTTAGAAAAAATAATAATAGTTTTCAATTTCGATTACCTGGATGTCACCTTTTTTTCCAGATTTAGTCTGTTTTGGTAATTGAGTTTCGTAGTCAGCTACGAAAGAAGAATTATTTTTCATTGTTTCGTAATCAATTATAAAACAAGAATTTTGTTGCCGTTTTGGTAGATGAGTTTCGTAGTCAGCTACGATAGAGGAATTTCAGTTCCCTTTTCGTACTCAATTATTAAATAAGAATTTCAGCACCGTTTTACTTGATTTAAAAACCAAACTACTGAACCAATTTTGATGAAACTTCTCTGGAAGTATATCCTTTCAAATAATAAAATAACAAATATATGTACTTTTTGAGAAAAAATAAACCGATTTCAATTTGACATATTATTTCAGTTATTTTGGTTTTAAAACTAAGCTACCTACTGAACCGATTTCGATAAAATTTATATGGAACCACCTCTAAGTATGATCAACCAAACAAAAATGATTATGAAAATTAATTCACAATTTTACTGGCGGAGTAATAGCGTAACAAACAAACAAAAAGAAACACAGTTGGATTGAGAACCTCCTTTTTTAAAGTCAGTTGAAAAAAAACTGTTTACAAATTCCGGAGCACTGAAGAAATAAACGTAAAAAAATGTTATAAAAAAACTCTTTTTATTAGGTTTGCGTTTTATTTTTTTAAACAATCAAGTTACGAGACGAGCAAGGCGTTCGCCTGGTGGTAAGCGTCACACCTGCCACTAATAGTAGCAGTACTAGAATTGGGAACTTGCGAACACAATCCTGCGCCGCACTGCACTGCGCTCGTCACCCTGAGCTATTAGATGTAAAATCTCTTCATACCCAGTAATTTCTCTGGTAACATTGCCCTTCAAACCGGAACACAGTAATGCTTGCACACTACTGTTTGGCGGTTGAATAACTGGCAAAGGTGTAGTACTTCCCCAGGCGGATTCTGCAGTAGAATCCTACCACTACAAAACCCCACAGTTTGACCACGTCTTGCCTGATGTTATGGAACGATATGGTCTAGGATGGAGCACGCTTACCTAGTATTTCTTCTCCGAACGTATGCCGGTTTCCACGTTTTCCTTCACTGAAAAACAAGTGGTGTGAAAATCCGTACATAAACTCGAAAGAGCTCATTGGCGCGGGATCATTGGTAATGTAATAATAATACTCAACTATCGGCTGGACCTGGGTATGTCCTAAAACTGCATCCAGTACCACCGGAGGACGGGCAGCAGCGTCTTCTTGGTGGTGAACATTCTGCGATCCCCAAGCCGCCTGCCAAGCGTGGGGATTATGGCAACCCCTCTCTATTAACGGGGAGGCCTTCGTCCAGCAGTGGACGTGATAATGATGAAATGATAACGAATGATAAATACAATACAAACAATACAAAAAAGTTTATTCATAACAAAAACACAAATACACACAAAAACTAACAGAACTTACACAGATATTTATACACAATAACAAATTAAAACAAAAAAAATATATAAAATTGACCTAGTCACATCTACAAGATAAAAAAGATAAGATAATGATGATCGGCTCATTCCCAAAAGCTCGGTAACTGTAGTACACGTAACGTTTCGGCTCTCCATTTAGGTACGAGTATTTTGTCTGTCGATACAAAGGCGTAAGAGCTGTCTAACAGGCTTATAAGTACGGATCGCATCGCCAGGCCAATTATGCCAGCTAGTTTACTACAGTTACCTTAAGGGAGAATAGGGTGAGCGCTTCTCCATACAAACTTATTCTCCTATTTTCTTCCTGGATAATTCCTCTAGAGCAATCATTTTTTTTAAATAAAATTTAGATCTACTGTAGACGTGTCTCTGTTTTATTTATTTTTTCAGAAACTAATATTCATCAATGCAATAAACTCGGGCAATGGCGAGAGCTATGTTTCGGGTTAAATATTTTTTTATTTCCTCAACAAGATATTACATAAAAAAATCACTTATGTGAGAAATAAATTACTTACGTAGGTAACTAATATGCTTCGACAGACTTAAATACTTAAATAGAATATTTTTGGAGTTACTTTGCGCGATAGAATCCGTAACGAGGATATTCGCCAAAGAACCAAAGTTACCGACATAGCTCGCAAGGTTTGCAAGTTGAAGTGGCAATGGGCAGGCCACATCGCTCGAAGAACTGACAACCGATGGGGAAGAAAGGTTCTTGAGTGGCGACCGCGAACCGGAAAAACGCAGCGTAGGAACGCCTCCCACCTCCCACTAGGTGGACCGACGACATTGTAAAAGTCGCGGGCAACCGGTGGATGCAACTGGCAGGTTGTCGTACAGTGTAGCGGTCTAAGGGGAAGGCCTTCGTTCAGCAGTGGACGTCTCCAGGCTGATGATGTTGATGAATATTCATCAAATACTCAATAATTCATACCAAATTTCATACAAGTCCGTTCAGCCGTTTTTGCATGATTCTGTAACTATTATAACATCCAAACATCCGAACAACCCACTTCTGTATCGATTGAAAGCTGATAAACAATAAGCTAATTATGGTGAATTTGTGAAAATGGGTCATCTAAAACGTCAATACAAATTTTCTTTCCCATGTCGATATTTTAAACAATTTACATTAGGGTGGATTTCCCAACAGCAAAATTTACGCGGCACGGATGAAATCGGTAGGTAGTGCAGAAATCTAATATTTTTTCTAGGTAGACCTGACCTGTATGGGGCAAAAATATTTCTTGATTAGGATTTCAGTTAATTAGGAAACAAAATTGGTAAAGCCCCAAATTTTTCATTTCGGTGGCTGTCCGCACTACACTTTCCACTGAAATTGGGAAATTACAATACGAGGGATCGTACAACAAAATCTATTGGTTATTTAGGTTTATGGCTTCTTTTATTGAAATCGTAAATAATGATACCATTACCACAGAATAATTGTATAATAATATCTACCCAGTGTAAGATCTGGTAAGTGAAAATGTATGTGTCCCAGAAAGTTCTTTCATTTCGGTGACTAAAAGTTTATCATGTTTTACATAGAACAACCTTAGCTGCTAGCTTATGCGCTTAGAACCTACGTACCAGTGCCGCCTAAATGGTTATCGTGGGATAATGTACACTGCTTGCCTGCGTGTGCCCACAAAAAACGCTAGTATTTCAAATCGGTGGCATGGGACAACTATCTTTTCATTTCCGTGAACAGGTATAGCTTGACTGCCAATGAGCTAAAATATTTAATTTAATATTCGTGAATGCGCTATTTGTACTACGTTAATTTGTGTAGTATCCATTATGTTCTATAGTATATCGTTTTCTTTTAGTGCTAATTTTTGTCCTAGATTTTAATTTCGGTGTTATCATTTCGGTTGATTCGGTGGCCTTAATTGTCAACCGAAATGATAAAAACCCTCACTGGAATGATAAAAATTCTCATTTCGGCGAGTGCTATGAAATTCGGTGAATTATTGTTTCATTTCAGTGGATTGATTTATCATTTCGGTTGTAAATTATGTCATTTCGGTGTAAATTCAGGACCTTCTGTTTTCGGCGGGTTTTAATTTCAGTGGGTAGGTTATTTCATTTCCGTGGCTAGTTATTTCATTTCGGTGAATGACTGCTTCATTTCGGTGCCATCAAAATTGTTCACTCGTATATCTCAGAAGTTTATTAAGATATTTTGATAGCATTCTATGAGCATGATCAATATCAAGAAATACAATAAACCACACTCTAAATTAAAAAAAACGCAATATTAACAAAGTTCACCGAAATGAGAGAAAAAAACAGCTATGTTAAAATTCACCCATTAAAAAAAAACTCCTATCCCTAATGGTTTTCCGACCTACGATCACAATCTGTTTGACAGGCGAAATCGAAATTGTAAATTTCACTGTCAGAATGCTACGCCGTATTTGATGAGGGTATTCTTATTATATTGACATTTATATGGCTTTTAGGTTACAGTCATGATTGTATTTATTCTGGACAGGGATTTGGTATTGATTTCCTGGTGTGGTCGGTTATTCTGTAATAAGTGACTTGGGAGAGACTTCGATGGATGAGCAAGTCAAAATACAGTTTTGTGATTAATATTTAAGGGATATTATTATGATCATCTTGTGAAACAAGCTCCTGATATTCATAAAAACAATATTATAAATAACAGCTATTTGCGCACTTAGTTCGGTAAGGACATCATAGATGACGCTGTACGCCCTTAACTCGCGATGAGGAGACCGGCATGGCGTAAAGTCTCTGATGTCATCATCATCATCATACAAAGGAACGAACGAACCGAACGAAGGCCTCCCCCTTAGACCGCCACACTGTACGACAACCTGCCACTTGCATCCACCGGTTGCCCGCGACTTTTACAATGTCGTCGGCCCACCTAGTGGGAGGCCTTCCTACGTTGCGTCTTCCGGTTCGCGGTCGCCACTCAAGAACTTTTCTTCCTCATCGGTTGTCAGTTCTTCGAGCGATGTGGCCTGCCCATTGCCACTTCAACTTGCAAACCTTGCGAGCTATGTCGGTAACTCTACGGTACGGTCTGTGTAGATTCTGATGTATGTAAATAAAATTATGTTTTGAACAAGTGGTATTTGGGTGTTTTAAGTGTTGCGTTTGATTTGCCACTCTGCTGGCCCAGCCCGGGTGAGGTGCGCGGGCAAAAGACCAACCCCTAAAATATACAACAGCTATTGGATTCTGCAAAAGGCGTATTTAAGCAGAGATTTAAAATGTCGTAACTGTAACATATTTATGGTGCCCCTGGTATTTGCAGATATCCATAGTAGGCTTGCGCAGAATGTGTCACTAAAATGAAAAGATACATAACGTAACTTTTCATTAAAAGAAGTACTTCACTCATCTAGTTCACTAGTCCAGTTGCTCATTTGACATGATTTCGCCATTCGATACTTAACTACTAAGAAGATACGTTTACGAACGAAAACAGTGCGCTTACTATGATTGCTTCATTTTATATCCAAGCTCGTACAAACGTGTTTGTAAATTGTACATTGCCCTTTTCCTTCCTAGTTCAATATTAGCTATTTTGTATAACAAGCAATGTACGATAAAAGTTAGAGGACTCCTAAAATCGTTCTCGAACTATCGTAATAGGTAACCAGAGGACCGAACGCAACGAGCCAAAGAATGAGTGAAATAGACAATTACTTCAGTATCTAAAACAGAGCGTGATAGCATTATCTATCCTTCCCAAAGAAATATCCTTTCTCACTGGGCTCGTTCGTGTCTCATCGTTCGCGACTTCGCGACGTCGAGTGAACTAGACAGCTGAACTAAGAAGTAGCTACGTTTTATCTGAAGTAGTGAATGAAGGACGAACACAGCTGAAGTACTTCAATTGAAGGATTCATTCAAGAACGACACACTGCTAATCCATAGGCGACGGTGATTGCTTACCATCTGACAGCCCCTCGTTTGGCACATAAAAACAGTCAATACCGAGTCATTAAAAAAATCAGCTGTCACATTTTGTCAAGAGTCAGTGAAAAAATTCTGTGAAACAGTAAAAGTAGATCACCCTAGTAAAAGGTTGTTCATAACATGACCCCTCTTTTGGCTAAGTACATCCCAAGGTTATAACCATGTATACCTACTTATAGCATTGTCCCAGAGTTTTCCAATGAAAGCCGTTCGAGAATCATTTCTAATAATCGACCGTCGCTGTCAAACGTCAACTGGAACTGCCACAAGTTTTCCGGAAAATTTCAATTTTCCACTTCCAATTTAACGTAGAGCTAAAGATTTTCTGGATGTGACATTATTAGGGAATATGTATGTGTTTCAATTATTAATAATAATAGTATGAATTAGGATAAATTGAGAGTTTAACTGAATCTGATGCTTACGTTGAAAAAAATATTGAAATCGGCTGGTAAAGTTCCGAAATATCAGCCCTTCGTCTGTCCCTTTCTTGCAAAACACGTGCTTGCATAGAATTTGAATTTGAATTTGTTCGTGGAATTTGACGTCATAAACCTAGTATAGTGCCCCTGTCTAACATGAAACTAAAATGTTTATAACTTCGTTATTTGTTCACATATTAAAATTTTACTTGCGATGATTTGTTTTGTTGCCAGTCAGCTTTTTTGTGAGTCAATAAAAAAACATATTCATATTCCCTATTATTAAACCATTTGGTATTTTTATGGTCGACAAAGTGGGCATTTCAAAATTACTGTATCTGTGTGCCATAGACCTATTTCAAATTTAATACGACGGCGTAAAACTTATTTTCAATGACAATGTTTCTAGCCACCTACCATCTCTTGGCATTAAACAAACATAAAAAGGCGAGTACGTAAAACTATGTCAATTTTACACTGCAAATAAGTACAGTCAGCCTGTTAATATTTATACTCCACAGCCAAACATTATAGTAAAGGCTGTTTTTTAAATCATGTCTTATTGGTAGAGTAGAGAAATTGTTAGAATAACGTTTAGCGCCGGAGTGGCTTTTAAAAACTGTATATACCTCGCAACTACGCGGTCAAATGCAAACCCATTATTCAATGAAAAAGAAAATTATATAGTGTGAATATGAAGTGTAATAATTAGGTCTTCGGATATTTTAAAATGTCCTTCAGTCACCCAGCCTTGCCGAATTCATGTCATTTCTAGTAAACAAGCATATAATAAAACCAGAAATTAAAACTGACTCCAAGTATAAAAGGCTTTTAACTCTCTCGAATTTAATTTTATGAATAATTCATTTTTGTACAAAAAGTCTATTGTTTTTGCATAATTTTTATAACTTTTCTATTGTGTTAACGAAAAAATGGGGTCGGCGTGTTAAAACGAAAGTATACATTGGGCAGAGATTTATGCTTCTCAGTTTATTTACATAATTATTTAATTAATGACGTAATTGAGTACCTATCTAACAGAATAAAACATCATCACTCAGTATCAAACGTCAAACGTTTAAATGTTTACGGCCTTACTTAAAAAAACTTTTCAACCGTTAGTCACTGCTTAAGATTCTCTGCCATCTTCTCTCTGACGTGAAGTTGCACGTGCAGAGAAGTTTAAGCAGTGACTAAGAAAATCGAGATTATTTTAGGTAAAGCCGTTAATGTCAGCCATAAAATGACGTTTGATACTCAATGATGATGTTTAAACATCAAAAACATCATTTAAATGACAAAAAGCCTGAAAGTAAGGGATTTGGGATTTGCATTTTATCGGTTCATGCATAATCGACGACATAACATTGTAAAGCGTCTAGAAAATTACATCCCATACAAATAAATTTGTTTGGTGTAGCATTACTTCTTTACAAGGTTATAAAATTTAACTTTATTTTATGTATGTAAAACTGTCAACGTAACTTTGTAATGATATATCAAACATATTTATTTCTATGGAATATAATTTGATAGACTCTTTACAATTGTAATGTTGTCAACTTTGCATGAACTGTCAAAAAGAGTTTAACATAGCGTAGTTGTAGTCACTGAAGAGAGAAGTTCTTCGTTTTTCTGTGGAATGGTAGGTCTCTACTGCAGAGTCCACCCTGGGGAAGTACCACACCTTTGCTAGTTATTCAACCGCCAAGCAGTAGTGTGCAAGCATTATAGTGTTCTGGTTTGAAGGGCAATGTTACCAGAGAAATTACTGGGTATGAAGAGATTTAACATCTAATATCTCAGGGTGACGAGCGCAGTGCAGTGCGGCGTAGGATTGTGTTCGGAAGTTCACACTTCTGGCACTACTGTTAGTGGCAGGCGTGACGCTTACCACCAGGTGAACATCTTGTTCGTCTCGTCACTTGATTGAAAAATAAATAAAAACACAAAATAGTAAAGTAGTTGCTTTAAATCAATCCATGCTAGGTTTCTAAAACAATAGTAAACAGAAAAACAGGAAAGCTAAAAGCGTACCATTTCCAATATCCTGGATGAAGCATCCAATAAACACGCTGTAAAGAATTTCAATTAAAATACATTTTAATAACACATTCATGTTGAGGAAATGTAGTTTTTAATCCCTGGGAGTAGAACATGATTTATTCAAGTGTTTCTCTCATGCATTGCATATTAGAATTTGCAAAAATGTTGTATTTAAGTATTTTCATTTTACACTGAGTAATGATTGCGCTCGTGGCAAATATTACTCAGTAGATATAGACTTGGTGGTTTTAATCACTGGTGTTAAGCAACGGAAGATCCGGTTAGTTTTTGGATGAGTAACCGCGAGTGGCATTTACATCTGTCCGCTAAGACGTGGGTCGGACTCATTTCTCTGCATCAACTAGATTAAATACATAATACTTTTATCAAGTTTTTATGTATTTACAAATAATGTATTTATAACACCGAAGATACAGGTTGAACATTAGACCAAAAAAATTGATAATTTTAATAACCTTCTTTTAACATAATCTTCAATGATAATCTGTATCATCATCGTCATCAGCCCGGAGACGTCCACTGCTGAACGAAGGCCTCCCCCTTAGACCGCCACACTGTACGACAATCTGCCATTTGCATCCACCGGCTGCCCGCGACTTTTACAATATCGTCGGTCCACCTAGTGGGAGGCCGCGCCTACGCTGCGTCTTCCGGTTCGCGGTCGCCACTCAAGATCCTTTCTCGGTTGTCAGTTCTTCGAGCGATGAGGCCTGCACATTGCCACTTCAACTTGCAAACCTTGCGAGCTATGTCGGTAACTTTGGTTCTTTGGCGAGTATCCTCGTTCCGGATTATATCGCGCAAAGTTGATTACCCGTTGCGTGACTCTGAATTTCTCTAAAAGGCCAGCAGTTAAAGACTACGTTTCAGTTCCATATGTCATCACTGGCCACACACACTGGTCGTGGACTTGTCTTCCTAATGATAATCTTAACATCAAATTATCTTATAACCATCCACACTCTCAGCTTGGTTTTGAGGTTCACGATGCAACGTGCATCACGAATGGAAGCTAGTGTACGACTGTGGTTCGTAGGTTTGTCAAAATGTATACTGACCTCTCTGACTTGACGAAACGGGTTATCTACCTGTATTTCTTTTTATACGACTCTGTGGGGCCTTTACTTCTGTTGGACTACGTTTATGCCAAATTCTGCATCAATAGACGGGTAACTATAAATTCATATGGTAAGGATTAGAAAATGCGTGCATGCACTATTTTATTGACTCAAAAAAAAACTGAAAAACTGACTCGCAAGAAAACAAATCATAAAAAATGAAATCTGAATATGTGCACAGATAACGAAGTTATAAATATTTTAGTTTCGTATTAGACAGGGCACCATACTAGGTTTATGAAGTTTCATAGTCTATGATTCCAAACAAACTCTATACTATAGTCACCGTGTTACCAACTGAGTCGTGCGGCCATAAACGTCAATTGGGATAGTGCGAGTGCGAGCGAGATAGACATAGTGAAATGATTTATGGCCGCACGACTCAGTTGGTAACGCGGTGACTATAGCACGTGTTTTGCTAGAAAGGGACAGATGACTCCCTCCCAAATACTTTGAACACTTATATTTCAGAACTTTACCAGCCGATTTGCCAGATTTCAAATATTTTTTCAACGTAAGCATCAGATTCAGTTAAACTCTCCATTTATCCTATTATTTTTAATAATTGAAACACATGCATATTCCCTATTCCTAATATATCACACTACGATCCTGCAGAGTTTACTGAATTAACTATCGGCGTAGTAACACATCGCAACGACGTAGCTACACTACTACAGCGTAGCCTCACCTACGGCGTAGACTAGATGCTACGCTGCATAAATCAATTAATAACATCCACGTAGCAGGTAACGCCGTAATGGTAACGAATGTTTCGCGAAATGTCACACATTTATCACTCAAGAGCCTGTTGGTGTAGCAGTAGGATGACACTGATTTGCAATCCGAAGAGATATTCTTGACGGTCGACTGTGAAAAGTAGTTTGAGGTAAACGTGGATTGTTCGTAGACAATTCTAAACTGAAAAGAGTCAGTGCACTCTTAATTTTCTTCATAAAAATACACGACCAAACAATAAGTCGAATAGATAAACATAAAACATAATTGCATTTTTAGGTTGCCTGGAAGAAATCGCTTAAGTTGATAAGGCCGCCCCTTGTACTGCCAAATAATGTACCCTGATTAGTTATAAGTTGTTCTTTATTTCTAGTGTGCAATAAAGTTGTAATGTATTTATATAATTTATTACAAAAAAAATTTGGTAACAGTAAAAGTTTGGATCTGCCTTTTGTGTCAGTAATAACTGTGTTGCAAAAGGCAGATGTGTTTTTTGTTTTATTTATACGGGCAGCGCACAGTGCGAAACGAGACGAGACGCGCGTCTTGTTCTGTTTCCACTTCTTGAAAAAGGTTACCAGATATGACCAAAACTAAGTCAGAGTATCTACACGTAGTATCATTAAGTTTTTTTGTGGTATCTGACTTAATTAAATGTGAGTAATCACAGATAACGTATGACCTGGGGTCCTGGGGTACGTCCTAAAACTGCATACAGTACCACCGGAGGATGGGCAGCAGCGTCCTTTTGGTTAACGGTGGTAACACTCTGCGATCCCCAAGCCGCCTGCCAAGCATGGGGATTATGGCAACCCCTCCCTATTAAGGAGGAGGCCTTTGTCCAGTAGTGGTCGTCTTATAGCTGTCAATGAATCACACATAAAATTATAAAATGTGAAAGTTTGGCGGCATGTGTGTTTGTTTGTTACATCTTCACGCCAAAACGGCTGAACGGATTTGGATTCATTTCCCAGAATAAAATATCGGCTACTTTTAGTTAGCATTATCGTCACCGTTTTTCATAATGCAGCCGGTGAAATTGCGGGGCGCTTCTAGTCCCGTAAATAAAATATAATTGTTTCAAAACTTCGTCAGTTGTCTTAGTCGAATAGATTTCCTCATTGGTATGTTTGACTTCACGCAAATGTCAAATACGAAAATATTGAAGTTTCCTTCTTAAAACTTTTTCTGTGGTTTATCCAAGGACAGGGCTAGTGTGGGCACCCTATCACGCTGCCTTGCGGGAAGGCACTTTAGGTGATTGCATGCTCGACCCGCTGTCTCTGAGGATACACAGCGGCTGGAAGGATCTCATACTGATATGCTTCCTTGCTTTTATATGGTAATCTAGCTCCGTCCTACGGCTTCACCCGCGACGATCGATGAATTAAAACGAGAATTCATTGGAATGCTACGCTATGTTACATTTACTAGGCTTCACTTTGTACTAGCTGCTCTCCGCGGTTTGGTTTGCGATGCTTGTAATAAACTGTAGCATAAGTGTTATTCCAAGGTATAAGCTACCTTCTATACCGAATCTCGTCCAAATCCGTTTAGCCGTTTCAGTGTGAAGGAGTAACAAACAAGTATTAAGCCGTAGTAGGCTAATCGAGAGACCGCTCGACTTAAAATCGCGAGGACGCGGGTTCAAACTCAGGTCCGTACCAATGCGCTCTTAAGAGTTCATGTATGGATTTTCATACCCTGGCCTTTCGAAGGAAAACATAACGAGAAAACCTGTCTGGAGATTCAATAACGAATGTGAATCCACCAACTTGCAACGAGACCAGCGTGGTGGGTATGGCCCAATTGCCCTTCGAGAATAGGCCTTAATCCAACAGCCGATTATTATATTAATTAAGCTATGTACGGATGCGTGGCTGACTAGGATAAATATTTTGTATCAAACATTTTCATATAGTCATCATGATCAACCTGGAGACGTCCACTGCTGAACCTGAGGCTTCCCCCTTAGACCGCCACATTGTACGACAACCTGCCATTTGCATCCACCGGTTGCCCGCGACTTTTACAATGTCGTCGGTCCACCTAGTGGGGGGGCCTTCCTACGCTGCGTCTTCCAGTTCGCGGTCGCCGCTCAAAAACCTTTCTTCCCCATTGGTTATCAGTTCTTCGAGCGATGTGGGCTGCGCATTGCCACTTCAACTTGCAAACCCTGCGAGCTATGTCGGTGACTTTGGTTCTTTGGCGAACATCCTCTTTCCGGATTTTATCGCGCAAAGTAACTCCGAGCATAGCTCTCTCCATTGCCCGTTGTGTGACTCTGAGTTTCTCCAAAAGGCCAGCATTTAAAGACCACGTTTCAGTTCCATATGTCATCACTGGCACACTGGTTGAAGACCCTTGTCTTCATATACTGCGGGATTTTGGACGACAAGATATTACGCAATTTTCCGAACGCTGCCCATCCGAGTTGGATTCTTTGGGCGACCTCTTTGTCGAAGTTGGACCTACCTAACCTACCGAGATAGTATATAGTACTTACCTTAATTTATTTGCATATTTTTTTCACTCTATAATTTTTTATTGTACAACAGAAATATAGTAAACGCTAAATCCAAATTCAAAGGCAATTTGGTATCATTATTTTCAACAAAATTTAAAAAAAAATGCCCTAAATCACTATTAACACGCTTTTTTCCTCTAAAATGACACCATACGCCATCCAGTAAAGCGTTCTCTCCTGCCCCGCTGTACCCTATTTACGACAGGTGTTCCAGTACATCTCTCTAAGTACGTGATGAAAAATTCACCGCCTTAAGTGGCTACTGAAATTTTCAACGTGAATTTAAAAGGAGACAGTGGGAAGTGACACATTTTTGTGCTGAACAGGATTTGCATTTTATAAGTTTCTTGGACTTTTAGACATAAAAAATATTAGTGGGAATTTAACACAGCGCCATCTAGTCCCAAACTAAGCAAAACTTGTACTTAAAGAACCAGATAGCTGATAGTTTTGTAAATGCATAGACCCAGACACAGAACAAACATCTACGTTTGACACTTAAATGTTTATCCCGTTTGGGAAACGAATCCAAGCCATAAAATAAATAAATAAATTGTTGGACATTTTACACACAGCGCCATCTAGCCCCATACTAAGCAAAGCTTGTATTATGGAAACCAGATAGCTGATAGAATACTTATATACATTTTTTTTCGTAAATACATACTTATAATACATACTACACCCAGACAAACATACAGCAGACCGACAGTTGCAAACCTTATTTTATTAAATACAACATTTTAACCTTACCATGCATATACTTGTTTGAGATTTGTAAATTCGTACGGAATAACTCGCATTTATATAAAACGCGGCGGCACGTGGGTACACAGTGTACTCTGCGGCACGGGAACCGGTTGTTGCTACCCACGTCGCGACTGCACATGCACTCAGCTAGCACGTTATCTATGTCGGTAAATATATTTAATAAGTTACCAAATGAAATTAAAAGTGAAATAAACGACACAAAATTTGTAAATGGTTTAAAACGACTTCTCACTAGTAGGGCTTATTATTCAATTGACGAATTTTTAAAAGATACGAACTAATGATTATGTTTTTTACGAAGCGTTTTTAATTTATTATTACTAGTATTATTGACACAATTTATTATTAATTTATGACGAACCTCCTAAAATACCTCTATTTAATAGGCATCATATTGTTAAATGAAGTCGTCCTCCTCTCTTCTACTATTGCTGCGCCCGACAGGGTCCATATGAAACTTCTTTTTGACAATATCTATGTACACTATAAAAACAATAAATATCTGAATCTGAATCTGAATCTGACACAGAACAAACATATATGTTCGTCACATAAATGTTTGCTCTGGGTGGGGATCGAACCCACACCCTACAGCTCTGAAGGCAGACATGCTACCAACTGAGCTATAAAGCTCTCAAGGCAGATACATGGTGGTTAATAGATTTTAACTTCGGACCAGAAACCGATATAGCCCAGCCGGGGTAGCATTTAACCCCGAAAAAACACACATTTATTTGGGCTCTTAAGTCAATGATAAATAAAATAATTACATTTCCACGTTTTATCCCCCTAACTAGGAAAATACCGATCGCACAAAAAAAAATAAAAAAAATGTAGAAAATTGCAACACAACAACAAACAACTTAAGTCGTGATAATATTTCTCGAAAAGAGGAAAATGGCCGAGTTATTACAGTTTTCTCTTAAAATTAAGATGGTGGCCGAAGCACAGCGCTCGAAATTGGTTGATTTTGGTTTTTCACTCCCAGTTACTCATCAGCCATAAAATGCCCACTGCTGGACGAAGGCCTCCTCCCTTCATAGAGGGGTGTTGCCATAATCCCCGCGCTTGCCAGGGGGCTTGGGGATCAAGGACATACCCAGGTCCACTCACTCCCAGTAACTTCCTCTAAAGGACTTTCTCCTTTTTCGGGGTTAGGTCCTTTTTCGACAACCCTACTGGGCTAATAATGTCTCTCTTAAGACAAATATTTACTCCAAACTCCGATTCCAATATCATCTAACATCAATATGACTAAGCCTCCAATCAATATATTCTCATGTAATATATAATATATTACGCGTTTCCTATTCACCATTATCTTAATTTCCCAGTAGGATAGTATCTCGTGTTTGCCCAGCGCCCAATATCCGATGTTTGACGGCAAATATAACAATAATATCTGTATTATCTGTTTGGGATTATACCGGATTATTGCTTAGATGGAGCTATAAAATATATAAGCACAATGTGTGATCAAACTCTATAGCCATAGAACAGTAGTTGAATTGAGTTGTGGCGACCTCAGCAAGTACCTTGACTTGGTTTACGAGATAACCGCCTCGTGGGATGTTGACTCGACTACTAAGTGTCCCGTTAGTTGTAAATGAACGTATTGCGAAAAGTCCCAACCCAACCAACACCTTAGGAGTAAACAAGCCGGTCACTTCTCCATAGAAACGGGGAAGTAATCTTACTCCACTAAGTAATAATGTAGGTCCAAGACTAAGAATTATATCGATTTGTCTCTACATTATCTAGGATCGTAAATTCATAAGAAAGTTAAAAGTAAAAAATATGAAAGTTACGAGCCAGGAAACATCTTGTATTTTAGCTCAATTTTAACGCCACTTTAGACGTAAATAAATAACACAAAGAGTACGAAAACTCTAAAATAATGTATCTAGCGGCATAGTTTAGTCCATCAAAATTTCAAATAACTTTAGTTGGAATAAATTAGTTTAGTAGTTTATTCATAACAATCCTGCAGCCAAAGGTCGATATTAAAAAATTTGCGCGCACATTTCTTGCTTTCTTTTTCCCTTTCCCATGCTTTGTTTGATGAAGAGAGCATGCTTTTTAGCCACGCCCACCGATGGTTCGAGCCGTCGGGCGGTGCATCCTTAAGAAACTTTCGCTAAGCGGTTGGGTGAAGAGTCAAATCCAAAAAACAGTGATCCTTAACATGGCAACCATTTTTAAGAGGTTGGCCCTCTTACCTACTACCTCTTAAAAATGGTTGCCAACTTTAAGAAAACAAAATTTCTAACAAGAAAAAAGTATAGTTCCCATTGAAAATTTATCATAGGCCATTTTGTATGGATGGTCGTTTATTCGGATTCAGCGAACTTGTGTTCTAAAAGATAAAACAAATGTATGTAAAACACCGTATAATTGAGTAAAAACGTTCTATTCGCATATATTACGTTGAAATTTATAAAACCAGCGTAATGGAATGATCTTACTGGATAATATTACAATGGTTCGAATAATATTCGGGCATAATATCGAATACCAAAACAATTATTACAACAAACAAAAATTATTATTATTAATTTATTAGCTAGGTAGTAATACTGTTGATTCTACGTTACGGTCAGTAGATATTTTAATCAGATGAATACGGCGAATTAACGAAGGTAAATAATAAATATTCTTGTATTTTTTTTGGCATGAGCCTTTATTAACCTACAACAAACTACAAAGACTACTTAGCCTACTACACAAAAAATAAACAAAAGGACTGTATCCAGGACCGATGAAAGTCTAGAGACAATCCAAGTGCTCAAACCCACTACCAGTCGGCAGCGTACCCAGCATGCTGCCACGCTGAATGGCAATGTTTATGCGTTGGGCCAAATGGTTTATTCCGAACCTGGCCCGAAAACCTAACCCGGTAGAGGGTTACGTTAGGAAAAGCAAAAAGTGATTAATTTACATTCCGAACGTAACCCTCTTCTTAACCTGACCCGAAATGGTGTTCCTAGCATAACCCGAATTCAATGTAAACGCCAGCATTTTGATCACGTGTCGCGTCGAATGTTTTTAATTGATTTAATACTCTTACTTATCCCACATACTTTTTAAATATTTTCTATCAAAGAATTCGTATTTATCTAGGCTATATGATGGTATGTGGGTTGTTTAACATAATCTAAACAGAATCGTAGCTCGGGGTAACTGGTTCGAATTTCTCACAAAGACCGTACCCCTAGCAACAGAAACTATCAAAAATAAGTAGCAAAAAGCTTATTACCAATTGAGCCGTAAATAAGTATAATGGGAGAAATCTCTCGCTTTGAAAACGTGAGGTAGTTTAAACGGTTTAATCCCTGGCCCGTACCAATAAGTACAGCTCTTTAAAGAGTAAGTAGTATGTTCTAAAGGAGATATTGGTGCTCTCTATCAGGCACAGAGGCAGGCTACCGAGAGGTTTGTAGGAAGTGCAAGGGTTTGCGAACAAAGTCCTGCGCCGTACTCCACTGCGCTCGTCACCCTGAGATAGGTATTAGATGTCAAATCTGCTCATGCCCAGTAAATTCTCTGGTAAAATTGCTTCGAAACGCAGTAGGTAATGCTTGCACAGCGCTTGGATAACTGGCAAAGGTGTGGTACTTCCCCAGGCGGACTCTGCAGTAGAGTTTACCAGTGCAACCTGAATGTACCGCGACACAGCCGTATATATTGAGAAAACTTTCTCTTGCCACTAATATACAGGTTAGTTCTAATCAGTTAGCATCGTTTTAAGGGCATATTCTGTACATCATAACTAACAACTTTTACTATAGGACCAACATTGAATTCGCAAAAAAAATAACAGCTGTTCCATACATTTTGCCCAAGGTCGATGAATTATTTGTATGGAAAAGCTGATATATTTTTCGAGATTTCAATGTTGGCCCCACAGAAAAGCGAAAGCCCTACTTCTTAGGTTAGAACGGCTGTCAAAACAATGTTCAACAGCAACTGTATAGAAAACCGCTGTCACCAGTTTTACGCTTATTTGTATAGAAACTGCGACGAAAAAATGCCAATAATTGGTCGCGCATTTGAAGTAAAACGCACGAAATGCTATTTTGCAACAGATTAAAATTGATTACGATGCAGTGTGGTTTGGTTTCCTACGCGTCTATTCAAATTGTCTTATTGAGTATTCTCAGTCTAAAAACATGTATATTGGCAGAATTGTCATTAGGCGCATTTGAACCTAATGCCGGCTAGCGCGGCCCGTCACATTTCCGTTCTATTTACTACTCTCTTCAGTGGTTGGCCCCAAAGTAAAAGTTGTTTGTTTTGATCTACAGAACATGCCCTAAAAAGGATGCTAACTGATTAGAATTAACCCTGTATACCGTGGAATACCTACTGAAAATCTTATGATATGTTTAAGCCAGGTCGCATATTAGGACATGCATCACATTTACCAAACACCATATTTTTTCCGTGAAATATTCTGATGTACCAAAGCAAGAAATGCGATGCCTTTTTGAACCGAACAGTGATGTCAGATAACGATATCTGATTATTGAGTTTCGCTGGCTTTACTCCTCTTGTATTTTACAATGTGTCACAAAAAGGTTCAACAATATAGCGAACCCTTGCGAAAAAAAAACTGCTGAGCCATACAAAAAGTTCATTGAACTTGGACAAAATGTATGGAATAGCTGTTTTTTTCGCGATTTCAGGGTTGGCCCCATAGTGAAAGTCCTTCAGTATTGTTGAATCTTTTTGTTACACATTGTATAAGTTTCATTCGCAGCCTTTTAAGGGTTCGGTACGCGAATCCTATTATTAAAACTACACTGATATCTATCTGTGTGTTCTACCTATAGTAACCTGTTTTTTGCCTAAACAGTAGGTATGAAAAAAGCAACAAAAAAAATTAAATAAATGTGTGCTTGAGTACTTGCATTGTCTCTAGATTTCATAGTCGTTAATTTATTATAAAGTTAAGTAGGTATTTAATAAAAATTGTTAAGTAATTGACAAAACCACGGACCTCGGAGTCCGTCGTGCAAAGCAAAATAAGAAGCAGGAATCACTTGCCGCAAAAAAGTGTGTATAAGCTTATTCTCGTAATACAGTTTCCTTTCTAAGAAAACGAACTTTCATTGTAACCAGCACCTTACATTTGGCGAGCAAACAGCGGGCTGTCTCTTCACATTCGCCCCGCAATATCTCTTCCACCCTTTATGCCAACGAAATCACAGTGGGCGCGTAATAAACAGTGACTTAGATTACTACATAATACGCTTTTAAAAAAAATACAACCGACTTCAACTTCGACCACTTCCGACCAATAAAATCATTGTATCATTGTATTGTATCATTCGAATACCTTGATGACAACTTCATATTTTCTAGTAATTTTGATTTAAAAACCGAACTACAGAACCGATTTGGTTAAAATTTATGGGACCACCTCTGAAGTATTACATAGCAACCAAAAAAATAATCTACATATATAATAAAACATACAGGCGAATTGAGGACCTCCTTTTTAGAAGTCGTTCACTTCACACGTTCGGAAAGATTCTGTTATCATTCGAAATCTGAGTGCAAAGGCGCATTTTGTCCACTCGCGTGGAAAGGGTTTTTAAAATTCAAACCTTCATTCCTCAACCTTATATTCAATAATTTTCTATAACGTCAGTCCACTGAAAATGCATAATATGCAAAATATGTAATACTTATTTCATGTTT
This sequence comes from Erannis defoliaria, assembly GCA_905404285.2. Taxonomy (NCBI): domain Eukaryota; kingdom Metazoa; phylum Arthropoda; class Insecta; order Lepidoptera; family Geometridae; genus Erannis; species Erannis defoliaria. The sequence continues at coordinate 2,983,996 of FR990090.1, read as the reverse complement.
TAGTAAGCCAAATTTTTTTTTTATAGTTGTACTGGCCACCACGAAGACTGCAAAAAAAAATACTCTAACATTTTCCTCGCTGTAGTGAGGTGAACATTTTTGTGTTTCGCTCGGCAGCAAAGTTATACTGCGTCCGTAACTTTGAAACCTTCGCTACGCTCAGGATTCTATATTTGAAGCAATCCTAGAATCCTTCGCTTGCTCAGTATTCAATAGAAGTACTTACTTACTCGCGCCAAAAAACAACTTTGCAGCCTTGCTTAACAAATAAGTAAATATTATTGGATATATTATGAAGTATTTCCACACTTTGGTAATTTCTATGTTTTTTCAACGCTTTAGTTGATTTGCATAATACAGTATGAGAAATAAGACGGGTATGGCATAGATTTATGTGTCTTGAATTGTGTGTTTTTGAATTGTGTGAATTGTGTGTCTTAATTGGCAAAGCAGTTGCGACGGAATCCCAGAGATTGCTCGTATGAAGGTTCAAGTCTTGCCAGAACTCATCATTTTTCTTTGTGCATTAAAAACGTAATAATTGTTACGGGCGAACGCTAAAACCCGCGTGTACACGGAGCGAGAGTCCGTGCCCGCCGTGCGCCCGCCGCCCGCCGCGCGTTTGTTCTGTTTCACGACGCGCGCGGCTTCAAGGAAAAAGCAGTTTTGTAAAAAATAGGATGGAAAATAAACACGTGCTATTTCCCTCGCAAATGAAACACGCACTCCTTGATCTGGACTCCATGACATGAACTCCGTTTCGTTTGTTTTCCCCTACTCTCTGTTAGTCTGCTTAGAAATTACTTGATATCGCATACTGTTTGTAAAGTATACTGCATCAAAATCTTGAAGCCGCACCCTCTGTATAGTATAGACAAATCTCTTATTACAACCACAAGGGAATTTGAATCTTAAATCCCAGTGGTTCAATGTGATTTTAGTTTAGCAAAACGCTGCCATTAAGGCCTAATGATTCCTTGAGCTACTTATACTCTGCATAATGTTCTTGCTTTTTGCGTATATTCTGGAAGACGAAGTAGTTTCTCAAATGGCATACGTTAAACTAAACGTCTTTTTTATGGTGAAGAAGTTTACATTTAAATACTACACATTCAAATATATTTTTTTGAATTATAAAGTTGTCTGGGCAGCTTCGCCAATAGGCTAGATGACTGGTTTTTTGTTATTGTCCTATTAAAATGTGGCCCATAAATATATCTGAATAATGAAAAGATAATTAAAATCTGATCAAAAATAAGCAACTTATAAGCATTTTAATATCATGCTAGACAGAGAGGCGAAACAGCAAATCGTGACGTCACTTCTCTGTACGCCATATAAATTATATTCTGACAAGTAAGGCGTGACGTCATTTTTTGTTTTGTGGGAAAGGGACAGAGTTGTCTCTAACAAAAACTTTAAACGTTCATATATCAGAACATTATTAACCGATTTAAATTATTTTTTCAATAAACATACTGTATTTACTTAAATTCTTCATCAAAGCTATTGGTTTCAACGATATAAACATCAGTCATCTACCCTATTGTTATAAAATATGTATAACTGTTGGTTCATTATTAATTAATAACCCCCCGGTTGCCATAATCCCCACGCTTGGCAGGCGGCTTGGAGATCGTAGAATGCTTACCATCTTAAGTAGTACCACAGAATAATAACTAGTAACAGAAGCTTTACTTCGCAATGGTTTTCAAAGAAATATGACTCAATCTGATAAACAATATGATTTAATTTAGCTCGCGGTCCAGTCGAGCACGTGTTCATTTACATACCTACCAATTTCTTTTTGAAGGAATATGGGCCTTAATCCACTATACTACGGTTCATAATAAGTTATACATGGTTATACGTATTGAAAGAGCCGCCGAGCCGAGCCTACTAGATTGGCCCTTGCGCAATGGCCGCCGCCCGTAGGTATGTTTTTAATACCTACACGCGGAGTGACACAGGCCTGCTAGTACTATTATTTATTCTGTGTCACCGTTAACCGAGAGAAACGCTGCTGCCCACCGGTGGTACGAGATTGCACTTTTAGGACAACCCAGGTCCAATCGTTGACGTTTTTTACCGTTACCGTTGGTAATTAAATTGTAATAAGGATTATTTTAATAATAAAATCCGTCTTTTTTATACCAAAAAATACAGCACCACAAAATTACATCATTAAAAAACTTATCCCCCAAATTGTGTCTCATCAAAAAACATCAAGTAGAAGAAACAACACAATTTCATTCAGTATCCCAGAGGCCATAATAAAACCGAAAAGATTATTTGCAAACGAAACTCAGAAAGCTCCCAACAAAGAGGCAGGGCCATTGTTTTAGCGGTTTTGAAGTTGCGCAACCATGCATGCAAGAAGTGAAGTGGGTGGAACAAGGATGATGATCTTTTGACGGTTTGGGCGCGTATGTAAAAAATATAAGATTATTATTTTTAATAATACTTTCTTTGTTATTGTGCTTATAATATTTGATTGGAATATTTTATAATTAATTATGAAATATATAAACTAAAATTTACATTGCATATTTTTGTTCGTAAAATACAATCCAATATTTGTGGTAAGCATGAATTGATCGAAACCCGATGTAAGAGACTTAAACCATTGCACAATGCGCATGTTCTAATCCTCGCTGCCAGTAAATTAGTCCGAATACTTGAAAACTCATTGCGCCCGATGCGGTAAAATATAATACACTTAAAACAAGAACAACTTACTTCAACTTCGAATACCTGGATGACATCTTCATATTTTCTAGTAATTTTGATTTAAAAACCAAACAACAAAAACAAATTTCGATAACATTTATATGGGACCACCTCTGAAGTATTATCTACCAAACAAAAAAGAAACATAAAATCAGTTCATAATTGGCGGAGTAATCTCGTAACATACATACAAAAACATACAGTCGAATTGAGAACCTCCTTTTTTGAAGTCGGTTGAAAATAATTGTGAAACAAAGAATGCTGAGTACACGCTTAGGTAGAAGAAACCGTTTGACTCGTGAGTTGAAGACACCCAGATTGTAACTCTCGGATTACCAGATTTTAACTATCGGATAACCTATCTAACCCGCTCAAGTAGCGCATTGCACGTTTACAAACTTTAATTAATAATACAACAATTAATTGTTTGTATACTTAATTTCATAGTATAGCGTATAATCTTTGTATAATTCTTTGATTATTTCTGTTTTAAAGCATAAACAGTAAGAAAAGAAAGTAAAACTAAAAGAGTTTTTTTTTCTATTGTTTATGCATTAAACCATAGCGACAGATAGCGATCAGACTTATTTAAATTAGTAGAATAAATAGTGGTGCCATCTAGCGCCTCATTTAAGAATCGCTATACAAAAACGCTACCCGCTCTCACTCCGGCGCACCCTTCCCACGAACAATTTTCAGCTCCGCTGAGCCGCGTAATGTTATTTATCTACTCAAATGACAGGACCCGATATAAATAAGTAAATCATTTCGACTCATATTAAACTCAATGGATTTTTCAGTTAATTTTGAACTGTTAGCAGGTAGATAGGTATAAACTTGAATTTGTTCACGATATTTCAAGAGCACTCTAGGCACCCTCTGTTTCTCTAGACGCTAAGTATAATGCTATAAGCAACGTTAGCCCTACATTACAATACAATACAATACAATATATCTTTATTGCACACCAGAAATATAGAATAACTTACAAATAATCAGGGTAGGTACATTATTTGGCAGTACAAGGGGCGGCCTTATCACCTTAAGCGATTTCTTCCATGCAACCTTTGGATGGACTGGACTAAAGGAGGCAAATGCAATAAACTACAAACTACTACAAACTACAACCACTATGTTTACTATAAACTATGTACTATGACGTTGTTTAGATACATTTTTATTTTATTTATACGGTATTACCCATGGGTATTACTCGCGTTCATCATCACGGCTGATGATGATGATGATGATTACTCACGTTTAAGTCGGATAGTTTGACTATAGTTTCGATCACATCCGGTGACCTTTTTCAAGGAGTGAAAACTGAGGCTGACGCGCGTGTAACCGCGTCCTGTTTTGCACTGAAGTGCCAGCCGGAGTATTCGATTGAAAGTTAGTAATTTCGTATAAATAAAACATAAAGAACGAGTTAGTTGATAACCGAACTGCTAACTAAGCCAGCTAAAGTATCTTGACGACCTGGAATGATTGAGTCATTCATGCTACACGCTTGTCCTACGTTGGCAGTTTCACACACACCATTAAATTTATTTTCCGTACGTCGTCAGCCATAAGACGTCCTCTGCTGGACGAAGGCCTCCCAATAGAGGGGTGTTGCCATAATCCCCACGTTTGGCAGACGGCTTGGGGATCGCAGAATGCTCACCACCGTTAACCAAGAGGACGCTGCTGCCCGTCCTCCGGTGGGTCCTGCAAGTCTTTCTTCAGGTACCAGGTTTCTTCTCCGTACATAATAATAATAATAATATAGAGATTACCATTTACCATTTTTACCATCACCAAAAGCCCTTTATGATATGATTATATATACCTATACTTGTTCGTAAATTTCAAAGAAGTCATTACTTGGGCCGTACATCGATCCTCAACCCCAAAAAAGGGTGTGAAGTGTGTTTTCCTTAACTGGGCTATCAAATTTTAAACAGTTTAATGGTACAAATCTTTTTTCTTTCCTCAATCTTACAATTTACGATATCAGTTAGCCCTGTCTAGTTTGGGGGTAATTGGCGCTGTGTAAAATGTCCACCAACATTTAATAATTAATTATTTGATTAGTTTAAATTTACGTACCTAAGCCGCGCTAAAGCCTCTGACACTGACCGACTGAGCCACTACGCACAATTAACACGTGGAGTGGCGTGCCATCCGGTGCGCTCGAGAATTTTTCTTTTAGAAGTTGTTCCTTACGATATGCGGCCGGCCTTAACGTGTCACCTAATCCATGGTAGTGCCCAGTATTAAAAATAATGTATTAGTAATCTATATTTCTGGTGTGCAATAAAGTTATATTGTATTGTATTGTGTTAAATGCTACTCACGGTCGCCCATCCAAAGACTGACAGGATCGCTGTTGCTTAATTGTGGTAACCATTTAGGAACACCATATTCAACTAAACTACGAGCACTACCTGTATAAATAACAGGATATATTATACTCATAACATCAACACCCATTTATCAAAATCAAGCTCAGCGCTTCTATCACTCAATCGCGATCGCGGATCTGTGCGATCGTTATCGCGAAACACGATATGATGATAAATTATCTAGCAGAGCTCATTCCACCTGATGAAAGATGCGTCATTGTGCTAAATAGGTGCTGATTGCTGTTTTTGTGTGTTTGGCAATATTACATTGAAGCAAACTTATCTAACCATTTTTTTAATAATAATATAAATAAAACTGACGTGGTTTTGACACATTTTTGTTTTATTTATACGGGAATACTCACGTTTAAATAAATCGGATACTCCGACTATAGTTTCGATCACATCCGGTGACCTTTTTCAAAGAGTGAAAACAGAGCCCGACGCGCGTGCAGCTGCGTCCTGCTTTGCTTAGCTGTGTTTGCTATAGTCGGAGTATCCGATTTAATTAAACGTGAGTATTCCCGTATAAATAAAACAAAAATAATAATAATGTTTATTACCAGAAAGAAAGAAGAAGATTACCATACAAGTTAATTAACCTTAAGGGTAAACAAATACTAAGTTAAGTAACACTATATCCTTGATGTAGATACTGCTACTACTTGCACTATTATATTTTCTGTGCTATAACTATATTTTTATATCTTTATAATACTTTATTATGTTACTAGCTCCTTGGTGTTACCATAAAAGTATAGCACTAAGGGATAGTGTTTATTTCTATCCATGCAGGGTTTATTTATATCAGATCAGTAGTTTCAAAGATTAGTAGATAGTAACTTGTAGAAGTAGCTTGGCAGGATGGCCGGCCTAGGTGGCAGGTTGTCGTACAGTGTGGCGGTGGACGTCTCCAGGCTAATGATGATGATAATGAACCAGCCTTTGTAATAGTATTAATTGAGCCATATGCTCCACGCTGGCCCAGTGGCGGGTTGGTGGATTTACATACACCATTGTTTTTTTCTCCGGATGTATGTAGGTTTCCTCTTGATCTTTTTGGTATTCGAAAATCCAGTGGAATTAACATTTGTACGTAAACTTGAAAGAGCTCATTGGTCCAATTCACTCCAAAACAATTCAATTGCTCCAATTGGTTTGGTTTGGTCATTGGCCTAGAATTTCAACCCGCACCTCACGATTTCAAGTCAAGCGATCTCGCACTATTCTAGAAATTTAAACCGGAAATAACGCTACGCCATTGCTAAGTCTACAACGTCTATCTGTGTGGCTGTTTGTCTGTCTTACATAGTTTTACCTGTATCTACCAAATACTTATTACGATTTGGTGGATACCTTCGTTCTTCCTGTGGTATTCCGGAAAATAAGAATGGACCTCTTTTGATCTACCAAGGACTTAAAGGACAAAAACTTAAGACCTTCCTGGACGAATTTTAATCCCTGTATCTACCAAATCGTTATTATGTAATAAGATTTGGTAGATACAGGTAAAAATAGTAGTAGTAATAGTTATTTGAAATATAATTACTGTATTTTCCCTAAACTATAATTTATTTTGTGCGCCTACATCCCCATCTCTTTAACAGCGGGGATGACTGGTTAGAAAATGCTTTAGCATTGATTCCTCCTTTTGTACATTAATGTATTTATGTGTGTGCAATAAATAATTAGATAAAATAAGTAAGACTGACAAGCAGTGCCGTAAACAGTAGGTGCTAGCGGTACCCAGGCACCGGGTGCTGGTCCTGGAGGGGCGCAAAAATTACCAGACCGGGAGCAAAATTTTTAAATATTTTTATTATTAAGGGCGCAATTATAGTTGCTCGCACCGAGTGCTTTCTTTTCAAGGGAGCAATTATAGAAGCTCGCGTCGGGCGCATAAAAGCTATTTAAAGCACTGCTGAAAAGCAGACACAATAGACAGACGTTGTAGAATTAGCAAGGATCCTGTTGAACAACCTTTGTATGCGGGACCCTAAAAGTAACATGATTTGAACTCTGATTTCAAAGCTCTACTTTGTTGGTGAGGACAAAGCCGAAGCCAAATACTATTTAGGTCATTTAAACGGAATTTCTAAAGCAGATACATTGATAGCTTTCATTCACACATTCAGTATTCCGTTTGCACTGATGGCTGTTATAAAATATGTAACTCGCCTTCGGACAGTCCTTGGTGTGTTGTAGAATAGACGGGACAGATGAAACACTTCTGAAGAGGCCTATAGAAACCCGTGTTCCTGTTCAGTGGCGGATTCCCGTAAGGCAAACTAGGCATGTGCCTAGGGGCGCGAGGTCTGCTGTGGAGGCTGTGGAGTATTAATATTAACAGGCTGATTGTACTTATTTGCAGTGTAAAATTGTCAGTTTTACGTACTCGCCTTTTTAAGTTTGTTTAATGCCAAGAGATGGTAGGTGGCTAGAAACATTGTCATTAAAAATAAGTTTAATGCCACATTTTTGTTTTATTTATACGGGAATACTCACGTTTAATTAAATCGGATAAAATAAAACAAAAATGTGTCAAAACCACGTCAGTTTTCATAATAAAGTTTAATGCCGTCGTATTGAATTTGAAATAGGTCTATGGCACACAGATACAGTAATTTTCAAACGCCCATTTTGTCTACCATAAAAATACCAAATGGTTTAATAATAGGGAATATGCTCGTGTTTTTTTATTGACTCACAAAAAAGCTGACTGGCAACAAAATAAATCATCTAAAGTAAAATTTTTGATGTGCACAAATAACGAAGTTATAAACATTTTAGTTTCATGTTAGACAGGGAGGGCACTATACTAGGTTTATGACGTCAAACCCACGATTCCAAACAAATTCTATCCATCATTCTATTCTATCTATCAAAACTAGCACGTGTTTTGCTAGAAAGGGACAGATGACTCCCTCCCAAATACTTTGAACGCTTATATTTCAAAACTTTACCAGCCGATTTCAATTATTTTTTCGACGTAAGCATCAGATTCAGTTAAACTCATTCTATTATTTTTAATAATTGAAACTATAAATGCCGTGCAATTAGCGAAAATTACGACAGGTACGAACTGAGGCAGTCAAAAAGCTTTTTGACTCATTCTCATGACACAGTTTCTCATTCGTACAACCGAGGAATGGAATAAGCCGGCTTGTCTCTTTCCTGAAAGATACACATAAATCTAGATCTTTTCAAGGTCATAACGAATAACGAACTGCCGGCTCCAACGGAAGACCAGCGCCGGTTGGTTACAACTTACAACCGGCATCATGCTAAGCTGGAGCCGTTTTGTGGCAAAGAAATTAGCAACTACCTGTTTGTGTAATTTTATTCTTTTTCTTTATTTCGGTGTGCTGTTTTTTGTCGCAAATAAATATAGTATTGTATTGTATTGAATAAGTCTCTTTTAAATCTCTTCGATCGCATTTGCTTCCTAAAAGAATCCTAAAAAGCTACCTAAATTTTGTTTGTCACAGCAGCCACCTCGTTGATGTAGTTTGATGTTTTTTATTTTTCCTACTTTCATTTGTATTTATTAAAATTATCATATTAGATATAATATTATATTTATTATGTTATTTTATATAGTAGTTTATTATAAAATATTATAATATTATGTATTAGTATTAGATTGTAACTAACTTTACCTATTAACCGACTTCAAAAAAGGAGGACGTTCTCAATTCAGTTATATTTTTTATATATTTGTTACCTCAGGACCCCGATTTGATGAAATTATATTTGATTTGAAAGGATATACTTTCAAATGACCTTCAGGGACCTGGGTATGTCCTAAAACTGCATCCAGAACCACTGGAGGACGGCCAGCAGCGTCCTCTCAGTTAACGGTGGTAACCATTCTGCGATCCCCAAGCCGCCTGCCAAGCATGGGGAATATGGCAACACCTCCCTGTAAGGGAGACAAGGCCTCTCCCTTACAGGGAGGTGTTGCCATATTCCAGCAGTGGACGTCTTCCGGCTGTTGATGTGATGATGTGATTAGCTTGTAAGTATGTTTATGATTTGTAGGAATATCTCTTCTCTTTTCATGTTCATAATTTTTCTCCATCCTAAGGTTGCCTGGAAGAGATCGCTTTTAGCGATAAGGCCGCCATTTGTGCACTAGTATTTAATTTATTTAATCCTTTGTATGTATGTTTCTTTGGTGTGAGCAACAAAGAATTAATCTATCTATCTCTCTAAAAGGCAAGTTGGTAGTCAAACGTAGACTTATCTACATTAAAAAACATACATCTAAGAAATCTCTAAGAAAATTGACACCAATGTTGGTTTCAAAGTGCTATTTATTGCTGAAAACCGTTTCAAAGTTCCGAAATTTAAATATTTTTATCATTAAATTAGAGGCCATGGGCGAGGAACCGCCCCATTCCAAGTTTGTTTAGCGACAATGCACTATAACAAGAAAAGTTTAATACAGCTTACTTTATTCCGCATAGGGCTGTTTTATTTCGGCCCGGCAGTTTTATCTCAGGATAGGAATTTGACTTTTTTGATTATTGGAGTCAGTTCAGGTCAAGAACAGATGACAAGAAAAAAAAACAACCTATTTCAATTTCTTTTAATTGGATGACATATTTTTCCAGTTATTTTTGTTTAAAAACGAAACAGCTAAACCGATTTTGATCATATTTATATGGGCCAATCTGAAAGTCATCGTCAGCCATAAGACGTCCACTTCTGAACGAAGGCCTCCCAATAGAGGAGTGTTGGCATAATCCCCACGCTTGGCAGGCGGCTTGGGGATCGCAGAGGTCACCACCGTTAACCAAGAGGACGCTGCTGCCCGTCCTCCGGTGGGTCTGGTTGCAGTTTAAGGACATACCCAGGTCTCTGAAGGTCATTTGAAAGTTCATCAAATCGGGGTCCTGAGGTAACAAATATATATAAAATATAACTGAATTTATAACGTCCTCCTTTTTTGAAGTCGGTTAATAGGTAAAGTTAGGGATAGCACCAAATTTATCTATACCAAATTATTTAAACGAAAACTAGATAATTGTAAAACTCCCAGCATTCACCCAGATTCCCAGTATTTTTTTACACGACTGCCCAAAAAAATGGAGTGTAATGTTTTCAGGGTTCAGGTATGTATGTATGTGAGTTTCTTTATTCCACCAGAACTTCTAAATACCTGAACAGATTTGGTTGTATGTCAGATAAATAAAATTGTCACTGCAGTCGTAGACCGTAGCACCTCTTAGATTAAAAAGTGTTCCACAGAACGGTCCCCCGACTGCAGTGACAATTTTATTTAACTGTGTAGTCAGCGAATAAATTAATGAATTTTCGCTTTTTATATACCGATTAACTATAATACCTTTTAATTTTTAGTTTGTTTTTTGGCAGGGAAGTCGGGTTTTTTTATTTTTTTTATTTTTTTTTTAACAACCTTAAAAGGGTCAACCCTACAGACCTTCTTTCCACTCATTCGTCGAACACCTTTCGGCGAGTTTTCGGAGCTTACTACGAATAGACTTTTAATAATGTAAAAAGTTTTCAAATTAAGACTTTTTGGTGTGCTCTTCGATATGATTTATTGAATAGGGGTTTTGGTCAATGGGTTTTTGATATTTTGAGTCCTGTTTTGTGTATTGGAAGCGTAGACCTTTGAGGGCAGTTTAGTAACTTCTTTGAGCGTCATGTTTATTTCGATTTAAGTTTGTGTTTGACCGCTAACTTGCCTGATGTTATGCGAAGATGCAGTCTACAAAAGGACACGCTTGCCTTAAACTTGTCAAAAACAAAACCGTTTTTAACAAACAACTTTGCGTAGGTACGAATCAAAAATCAAGCCCTAGTTCCCAACTACGCGTGATTTTGTGCACAAATCACTTGTAGTACTCGCCTAGTCTACGTATTTTATCAGGTACCTACTTTTTTAAACGTATCCATTATAAAGTTAAACTATTCAAAATCTATTTACTTAAAAGATTGAAAAATGCATTTAACTAAGTGTTAAAAAGATTTATTTAACGTTGACAAGATTTTCTTTCACGTCTCAGTGCATTTGCTTAACATTTTCTTTCTCTGTAATCTGTACTTAGCGACAACCCGCTTGGATATTAATATTAAGCACTCTAAATGCACTTAGCTTTGCTAAGCAGAAATCTATCTTTAAATGTATTTTAATAAAACTAGGTGAAGTACACAGGATCACGAGAAACCATACAAATACGCCTAGAGGAGGTAATAGGCTAGATGACTGGTTTTTTTTTAAATTGTCCTATTAAAATGTGGCTCATAAATATAGCTGGTTAATGAAAACAAAATGAAAATCTGACCAAAAATAAGCAACTTATAAGCATTTTAATATCATGCTAGACTGAGATTATGACGTCACTTCTCTGTACGCCATATAAATTATATTCTGACAATTGGCGCACTGAGGCGTGATGTCATTTTATTTTGTGGGAAAAGGACAGAGTTTAGATATATCATACACATTATATCTATTTATTTTACGTGTTTTTATACAGTTCAACAGTTACTTTTATTTATTTATAGTTCTCATCATTTTTGTAATTTTCTTACTCTAAACTTGAAATGTAATTTGCTTTTATTACGGAACTTGTGAAATTTTCGGAGGGCGTTGACATCTGCGACACAGTTTTATACTTCTGCAGGTGTCATCAATCTTCATTGTTTGTGATTCTTTATGTTATTGTTCCAAATAAACAGATTATTATTATTATATCGCGCCCTAAAATGGCCCCGTGAAAACGGCCCCAGGAACTGTCTCCCTGCGCTCACTAAGCGAGACGCGCACTATCCCTTTTGCTCTCATAAAAGTTCTATCTTCTATCGCACTCCGGCGCAACTCGGAAACATGACGGCACGGGAGTCATTTTCAAACGTTGTTTTATTACGCGAATGCGCATTATTCATAATCTTTGGCTAAAAACCTAAAATTTTATATTAATAGAAACGAAAGTTAGATTTAGGGTGAGATCATAGGACGACTTGAACAACCCAAATTTAGTTACGTTAGCGCAGAAGTTAGTAAGCAAATAAATTGGACACAACAGATCACTATCGTCAGCAAAATATAACACACTGCACAGTGCACACACATATCAATAACGAGGTACAATTCACAGAAACCGAGATCGATATACCAGTGGGTCTGGGGAGAACTATCCTAACAAGCAATTACCTCGAATCATCGAGGTATGATTCTGGTTATATTCGGAGATATATATATCAATGGCAAAGAAATTTATAGATCGATGAGAACATCTACCGGGACTACTAGGAAAGAAATATCTTACCCATGGGCGTATATATGGTGACACTTGTGGCACTAGTTCTTAGAGTTCTTGTTTCTATTTTTGATGTTCCCCCCTCTCCCACTAAACACTTAACGAAAATATAAAAATGGCTGTTATTCTATGAAACACGGTGGGAACGAAGTGACATTAGCATCCTTTTAAGGACATATTCATCAGTTGTTCCATACAAAAAGTTCATAGACCTTGGGCAAAATGTATGGAACAGCTGGTTTTTATTCTCAATTTCAATGTTGGCCCCATAGTAAAAGTTGCTTGTTCTGATGTACAGAATATGCCCTTAAAAAGATGCTAATGTCACTTCGTTCCCAACGTATTTCATAGAATAACAGCCATTTTTATTATTACATTTTCGTTGGGTGTTAAGGGGGTTTGTTTTGATGTACAGAATATGCCTTTAAAAGGATTCTAACTGATTAGAACTAACCCTGTATATATCGGCTTCGTGCTACCACCTTGCATTGTTTACACCCCCATAAAACTACCCATCAAAACTAGTCTACCTTTATACGGTTTTGGACCCTCAGATAGTTCTTCGAGCGATGTGGCCTGCCCATTGCCACTTCAACTTGTAAACCCTGAGGGCTATGTCTGTAACTTTGTTTCTTTGGTGAATATTCTCGTTTCATATTAAATTTAATCGCGCAAAAAAACTCCGAGCTATCTATATCTCAACAGTTATCTCATATCTTCACGACAGCTTGTCGTTCATTTAATTACTTAAAAAACCATGTAAATACTGCACTAAAATATCATTTTTAATTCCATACATTTCGTTACCATAATTTCAGACTACATCTCGTAAAAATAAACAGAGCCGAGCCACAAGCCGAAGCCGTTGCGCTCCGCTGGGCCGAACTTCGCATCACGTTAACATCAGCCGTCGACGGCGCGAGACTAGATGCCATAACTGAGAAATTGTACATTTACTGATGTATGAAAAGTGTATCGAGTTTGGTGTTTTACGAATAATTGTGGAAATGTTTCTGTCTCTTTGTCTGTTTGTAACATTTGTCGAGTCAATTGTGATCATCAACAGCTGCTAGAGACGTCCACTGCTGGACGAAGGCCCTTATATAATATAGCGTTGCCATAATCCCCACACTTGGCAGGTGGATTGGGAATCGCAGAATGCTCACCACCGTTAACCAAGAGGACGAGTAAATTGTTATGCTAGTAATTATAACTTGTTTAGTTAATGACATATGTACACTGGAAGATATTTAGGAAATTGTGAATTAAGATCATTTAATAAGAAAACGACAGACTATTCTAGAACCAATCGCGAGAATCCCTTAATCACGAGATTTATGGTTTTGTAGAAATAAAATCAAAATTAAAAGTTCTTAGTCATTCATATTTATTTAAGCTGATTAAATGATTATCATCAAAATGAAAAAAAAAATGGTTTGTGACCGAGGAAATCATTTACTAAATCTTGTTAAAAGAGATTTAGGAGAGAACTACTGGACTACATCTTCACATTTTAATTAACAGTTTATTTAATAGATTATACCACTTTGGGGCAAATTTTGTTGAAACACTGAGTATACTTAAAGATATCTAAACCAATATAATAAAGATGAAAGATTGGTATTTTTGTATGTTTGTAACGAATAGGCTCAAAAACTACTGGACCGATTCCAAAAATTCTTTCACTATTAGAATTCTGCATTATCCCTAAGTAACATAGGCTATAATTATAACTAAAAAAATTAGGGGTCCCTACTAAAACTTCAATAATGTAACCCAAGGTGTATTTTTTTTTTGCAATAAAACGTCTTTCATCGCATGCGCTGCGAAAACTATTGATGATAGAACAAAAACATGTTCTACAATATTAAAGAACATATCAATATCTACAAAAAACGTTGCAATACTATAGGTCTAACTATTGTAGTTATGTCACTATAACTACTTTTTACATCTTAAAAGTTGATAGAAATGGCGACCAAAATCAGACCACGTTATCCATACTTTTGTATGAACCCTTATCCAAATAAATCATTTCGTATTCAAGACTGTTTCAATACCTGTCCATTTATTTTTGAATCATCCAAATCGGACGTTTCATTCAAAAAATATTGCGAATTTAAAAATGTGAACAAAGTACTAGAATAATAAACGCCGCCGCACCATGGCCGCGCGGCCCCGCTCAGCGCAGCGCGGGCAACGTGGCGAGGGGCACCGGAGTGCGGGAGAGGGGCGTGCACATCTATGAAATGGTTTCTTACTCGTGGTCCACGTACGTGTTCTACGGATACTTTTTTGTGCCCTTAGCCTACCCAATAGGTAAACCACGTGTAAATATACGGCCTTACTTAAAAACGCCGCTCAAACTTAATCACTGCTTAAGATGCTAAGTCAACTTCTCTCTGACGTGAAGTGTCACGTGCAAGAACAAGACAGAGAAGTATAAGCAGTGACTAAGTTTGAGCGGCGTTTTTAAGTAAGGCCGATAATATGTAGTGCCCTTGGTTCACCCATTAGGTGAACTAACATCGATATATATGTACTTCGTACAGGTCTTTGTGAACTAAGGGCAAATATAAAAAAAAAATTGCCCTTGGTTCACCCAATAGATGCGAACCACGGGTAAATCATTAAACAAATAGCTGCACCCCGCGGTTTTTGAGTATAATTAATATCTAATAATTACATACTACGTAGAAGTCTTTTAACGGGTCATAAATCTTTAAATCATATGCTAGTCACGTTCACTGCTTTCCTGCTCGTTCTTGTTGTTCTTAAAAACACCTTCCAGCACTGTCTAAAGGTACGCCAGAAAACACCGATTTCCAATTAACACCTTTATTTTCCGTATAGCCGACATAGCTCATCCGCCGTGGAAACTAGAGACGTAAATTATGAATTATTCAGTTGTCTGGATTGCCTCGGATTTTAACACAACCTGTCAAAGAGGTTGTTTTGATGTCTTTCGATCCAAGCAGCGACAATGATAAGATGAATGGACGGGAAATAAGCGCACGTATTTTGTTTGAAGACTATATGTTGAGCGCCGGTTCTCGACTCGCTGCAGTCATAATCTGCCTTTGCGATATGCGAGCCGTACGATACGACAATACAAACTTCTAACACATGTACATGTGTTCTCTTTTTGTCATGCAGTAATTAGATTCGCTATTTCTATTTTCCGGCAAATGTAATATGCATAGTTTTAGCTAGGTATGCTTGATGCGCTGGGCCCGTCCATTCCATTATCACTGTCGCTGGATCCAAGTGTATAATCATTTGTCGATTTGCTACTTCAACACATTGAAATGAAATGTAGTAATTGAAAGTGTTCTGAAATTCTCACATAACAATTAGAACTTCGCGAGGAAACCTGGATATCCCCAAGCCGCCTGCCAAGCGTGGGGATTATGGCAACCCCTCCCCTTCATCCAGCAGTGGACGTCTTCCGGCTGTTGATGTGAGGCAACCTGCATAATTATGTCCCACAAAAGGCGTATGTGAATTCGCCAACCGTTGGCAGTATCGCCCAATAGACAAACAAGGGTAGGCTGATTCCTACCAGTAGCTTCCGCCTTTCAAATGGGTCACTTAGTTTATAATTAGAGAAACAGTCTAAAAAGTCATAGAAAACAATAAGTAATTTGTTAACGCTGACAGAGACAACCCCAATACAAAATATGTAAATATAAGATAGCAAAAGAAATTCCATCCAACATCAAAATAACCGTAACAAGATCAAAAATAGAGACATTATTCCGAAGAAGCCATGCGATATCACTAGTGTAGCATAAAATATTGCGTACATTCGACGCCTCGGAGATATTTCCACGAAAAAATCGACACAAGAAAAATATCAGAGATGACAAATGTAACTTGACCTTTCGCCGCTGAACTTAGATTGAAATTCTTCGGATTTCTCGTGATATCGATAACGTTCGAGGTTCTCTCGTAACTGGGACCGTAGTTTCATGTTTTGACTGTTCAGTGACCTGAAAAATAATGAAATAATACATATACAGAAGGTGATGTATTGTGTCGTGTAAATTTGGCATTTGTAAGTGTTCGTGTTTCAGAGAATTCAGGAAGAATCAGAACTTCGGGGTGAGGATTAACTTTGTAACTATTATATGATAATATATTATATTACGTAGTGGTAGGTCTCTACTGCAGAGTCCGTCTGCGAAGGCACCACACCTTTGCCAAGCAGTAGTGTGCATGCATTGTTTCGGTTTGAACAGCAATGTTACCAGAGATATTACTAGGTATGATAAGATTTAACATCTAATATCTCAGGGTGACGAGCGCAGTACAGTAGATACATGCGGGATTGTATTCGCAAGTTCACAATTCTCGCACTGCTACTGTTAGAGGCAGGTGCGACGCTTACCATCAGGTAAACATCTCGCTAGTCTAGTAACTCGACAGCAATAAAATAAAATAGCATTGGATTTACTAGTATAGTTTTCAAGTTGATTTGATTTTCAATAGTTAGGTACAATATCATCTGCATTATTATTAACAAAGATCTACCTTTTAAGGACCTGGTTATGTCCTTAAACTGTAACCAGACCCACCGGAGTACGGGCAGCAGCGTCCTCTTCGTTAACGGTGGTGACCATTCTGCGATCCCCAAGCCGCCTGACAAGCGTGGGGATTATGGCAACACAATGACAATGATCCCGCAAGGAATGCCTTGCAAATATATGGTGTATTAGTAGATTGTAAAAACTAGATAACACTATAACTAAATTTTTACTAATATATTAGATACTAAGTTTCATTTACTAACAACCTGGACCCTTGTTGTCTGAAATAAATAATTTTGAATTTTGAACACCCCTCTATAAAGGGGGAGGCTTTCGTCCAGCAGTGGACGTTTTATGGCTGACGGCGACCTTTTAAGAGCGAAGGGACAATGTTCCACCACGCTGACTCATTGCAGGTTGACTTCATACGCCGTTCGTCAGTTTTCATGGTAATGAGAATGCAGTGTTTGAAACGAACAACGTGTGTAAACTGGCATACATCTGGAGATGAAATTCAATCGCGTATGTGTATCCACCAACCCACTACTGGGCCAGCGTGGTGGACATGGCTCAATTGCTCTTCGAGGGTAGGCTTCCAGTAGTGGGCAATTAAATATGCTGATTATGGTACCTACCTATGAAGTGTTTGAAAAGAGTATTTCGTAATGACAACGTCTAAAAAAGTATATTCATCATGATTCCTCTGGGTTCTCTATTATTTTATGTAGATCTTACAGACCCTTCTCAAATCTTGACTTTTTACTCTACCCCAAAGGTCCTTGTTTATCTGAGAATACCATATTTTCAACAAATGTTTTTATAGGACAAAAAACAATAACTCTGTCGGCCCTAGGTATGTTTGTAGTGTTAGGTAGCTTGGATTAATCATACGTATAACTTCGCGTTGACCACTAACTTGTCTGTTGAAGATGATGATGTCGAAGGTGAAACACTTACCACATAATAAATTATTGGCTATACAGGGTTAGTTGTAGTCGGTTAGCATAGCATCCTTTTAAGGGCATATTCTGTAAGTCAAAACAAACAACTTTTACTATCGGGCCAATATTGAAATATACCATAGCCTACACCGTTATTTTTTCCTTTTTTAAGAAGATTGTGGCATCGCAGTTTTTGCTTCTGCCAGCGTCAAATATTTTAATATTTCAAGTGTTTTTAGTCGTAGTCAAATTCACAAACATCGACTTTACTGCGAGCTTCTTCGGAATTAAGAAAACAACATAGAAAGACATGTAACACCATGCGACACATTATTATCACATTCATTTGTAACCGACTTCAATAAAGGACGAGGTGGACGTGCTGGTTGTGGGTGGTGGTGGAGGTGGTGGGGTGTGTGGTCCGAAGTGTGTGTGTTATGTGTATGTTCGACTGTAGGTATGTATGTTCACTGATTTCTCCGTCAATATTGAAAGTTTAGTTTTTTATTTAAAAGAGGTTTCTTGTTATGATTAATTTGAAGTCGGTTGTTTATTTTTTTGAAAACGTTATTTGCTTGCGATGTCGTTATTGGCGGTAAAGTAAAAGTTTTTCACAACGATGACTGCAATAACCTCTTTTCTGCTAGTAGCACTTTTCCGCATAACCCTGTATCTACGGGTGCAATCGACCGTATAGTTACGACTTCTGACATCCTGTCTCTCCACACATCGCCCCAGAAATAATAACACAGTATTGGTGTTGACAGTTCACTAGTTTCTCATGAATAACTTTATTAGATGTGGCGGATTATCTTATAATAAACAACTGTACAACACAAATATATTGTCGTATGACAACGTATGATATAACTAAGTTGATATAATGTGCTTGTACTTACCATACCATAGAAGTACCTAAATATTAATGAATATGAGAGTCAATGTCTTCCTACAAACTGCTATGCAATTTGTCAGAGTTATAAATTGACCTATGTGCCTAATTATTTCAATTATTATTATTTTAAATTATTAAGACAAAAAAAAACACTACTTACCATTATAATGGTAAGTAGTAAACACGATTTATAGGTAGACATCGACTCTCATATTCATTACTATTTAGGTACTACGAGTATGTACGAGTAGGTATTGACATTTTAGTGATATAAAAGAGCTTAAAACTCAATATATGTTAACTTATAGGTACACAGGTTATTTACATAGATATATTCTATTTAACAGTAGTAGTTGTAGTACTCTACTGCAGAGTCCGCTTGGGGAAGTACCACACCTTTGCCAGTTATTCAACCGCCAAGCAGTAGTGTGCAAGCATTACTGTGTTCCGGTTTGAAGGGCAATGTTACCAGAGACATTACTGGGTATGAAGAGATTTAACATCTAATATCTCAGGGTGACGAGCGCAGTGCAGTGCGGCGCAGGATTGTGTTTGCATGTTCACAATTCTGGCACTGCTACTGTTAGTGGCAGTCGTGACGCTTACCACCAGGCGAACGTCTTGCTCGTCACTAGATTGTATAAAAAATAAATATTGAATCATTATTTATAGACTCACTAACTATACTCGGCCATGCTTTCTTACCTCATACTATTATCTGAATAAATAAAAATCTATTGCAACATGTAAGTATGACGGTTACAATGTTATTATTGATAAAACCACAGTTACACGTAAAATTCCATTAAGTAGGTCACAATAATAATAACTTAACAAAATAGTTATAAAAATACAATACTAAAGAAATGAAGATTGAAGATTTATAAATAAATACTGTTCACATTTAAAATTGGCGCCGTACAGCCGACATTTTTTATTTTAACCTGTAACAACACTGAACCTTGAAAGCATTACGCTTTTTTTTTGGGCAGTCGTCTTTAATAGACTGATTGACCAATTGGAGGCGAGCGACCAAAAACTTCAACCTTGGAGGATTTAGCTCCTCTCTTTCACTGCAACCATTTACTAAAGGCGGATTTTTTGTATTACATCACATTGGTGCAGTAGATAAATTGCCTGCCGACGCTCATTCGGTTTCGTTAGCGTTTGCCGCGTAACCTTTTATAGGCGATTGACGGCATCTGTTACAGAAATACCTATACTGACTGACTAATTTGTGATTATAACAATATTCTTCAACTGTATTTTTTTTTTGGACCGGAAACTGCATCCAGGCCCGCTGGTGGATGGGCAGCAGCGTCTTCTCGAATAACGGTGGTGAGCACTCAACGAATCCCGGGCCGCCTGCCAAGCGTAGGTATTATGGCAACACTCTTAGGCCGGGCGCATACGACGAGAAAAACCGTAAGAAAAACCGTCCGGTTTCGTCTGAAGGCGCTCCGTGCATACATTTTGTACTAGGTCAGCACACCGTAAGAAATTTCTCGAGACGCACGTCTCGCTCGCACCAGTTAATTCTGCGCAGTGTATTTCGGTCGGTCCGGCGCCTGTCAGGTGCCGCCGTGCCGAATTAATGTGCGACCACTCTTAACGGGGAGACCTTCGTCCAGCAATGGACGTCTTCCGGCTGAAGATGATGTATATTAGATTTCAGATTTTAGAAAAGTACTTGCATGTTGTACCAATGTTTTACTAAATGCTGTGGCAGCAAAGCTTTAGCACTGTTATTAAATACACTGCAACATGAGTAATATGAAAGCAATGGAAAGTCCCACTTCTTGGAACATTGATTCGGAAAGGTGAAGATATTTCGTACAATAATACGAGATGACGGAACAAATTCGGGATTTTATCCAAAAGGATCTCAAAGACCTTTCGACATAAATAATTCTGATACCTATCGAAAAAAATATCCACTTATATTTCAGGCTAATTTAGCTTAAGTGTTGAAGATTATCTATAAAATAGCTGTTCAATAAAATTTTACCAATAGTAAAAAAAGTGGAAGCCGTGTTAGTCTAACGTTCGAATCAAAATCGTGAGGTAGTAAATTCAAATCCCGTTATTCAAACGAAATAACTCTTTGGAGTTCATCAGATCCATGGTTTGAATTGGCCTGATCGTTTTAAATCAATTTTTTTTTAAATCATTTTTAGTTTCATTCATTCATTCATTCATTGTTAGTACTCCGGATTTACACTGGGCTTACGGTAAAAGAAAAACATCAAATACAAATACTACAAATAGTTTATTGATAACACCAAAGTTACACGCAAATTGTATTAAGTATGTCACAAAAAAGAATCACTTAATAAAATGAAATAATAATTATAAAAATACGTTAATAATCTCTTATTTTAAAATAAGCTTCAATGTCATAAAACAAATTCTCTTGTAACCACGCTCTGAGTGTCTAGTGCCAGTTTTTCCAAGAGCGTTTACGTATTCGTTCACGTTAACGTAAACTACAATTTGTATGAAATAAGAGCAGCGCCACCTAGTGTCAAACATATCAAACATGTTATATATATATTGAATACGTAAACGCTCTTGGAAAAACTGGCACTAGACACTCTGAGCTTTTTTTTGAAGCATCCGGTGGAAGGAGCATCCCGAATGGAAGCTGGTATACGGTTAGATCGCGGGGCTCCAAAATATACACTGACCTCTCCAACTTGACGAGACGGTGCGTCGGGGTTATCTGTTAGTCTTTCTTTTTATTGCTTCGTGAATCTAACGTGCTGTGAACGCCTCTACGTTGGAACGTTTCTAGGTTTACATGGGTGAATAGGGCTATCTGGTAAATAAACTCACTCGTGAGGAAACCTTCTAACGTCGGGAGAATAAGACTGTTCAACAACTTCAAGGTGAACACCATTGACTATTACCGGCCCCGGGTTTCGTCGTCGTCAGCCATAAAACGTCCACTGCTGGACGAAGGCCTCCCTTTATAGAGGGGTGTTGCCATAATCCCCACGCTTAGCAGGCGGCTTGGGGATCGCAGAATGGTCACCACCGTTAACCAAGAGGACGCTGCTGCCCGTCCTCCGGTGGGTCTGGTTGCAGTTTAAGGACATACCCAGGTCCAACAGGGGCTACGGATTTATTTGATTATTATTAAATCCTTTGTATATAAGTTCCTTTGGTGTGAACTATAATGAGTTAATCTATCTATCTACCTATTAAGCATTATGTGTTGAAGCTTGTCTTATCTATTTTTATTCGGAAGCTGTTTTTTTTAATAATCAGCTAGGCTGGAAAGCATTTCTTATAAGTCTGTAGCGACTCCACCATTAAAACAATATCGTCAGCAAACCTATGACCTCATATTATGAGATGTACTTACGTAGTAACATGAATATAATGGGGATCCACAATGCGATTTTTTTTCCCGCTAGGTGGTGCATCGTCGATGCGGCCATAATCAACAATCAATTTCATATACACATACACACACACACACCCTGCTAATTAATTAGAAATTTACTTTTTAAATTTTATATATTTCTGTAGCTGGGGAGTCTGAAAACGGATTATTCCCAATATTTTTGAATTCTGTAATTTAAAGTTATTTCTGCAAAGATCTAGATCTAGAAGGATACCTCTGTTTGGATATTTTATTATCTGTAAGCCCAATATCCAATCCAAATAGCCAATAAAATCTGTCGCCATAAAGGTATACGGGTCTTTACTTTTATTTTATATATATGACGGAGGAGGAGGGTCCTTTCGCCATCATCATCAGCACTCATCGTTGATCCTCTTAGCAGTGGGCGTCGTCGGTGGGTAGTGTCGGATGAGAATAAAACATGCTCGTACAATCAATCAAATTATAATCTTCGCAGGCACAGTACAGTAATCAGGTAGGCACAAATAAGTTGTAGGTAGGTACGTATCACAGAACGCGCGATGGTTCAGTGTCCACCGCACGCGCCGCTCGCCAATGGGAAAGTGAAGTCACCGATCGACGGCGCGCACGTCACCGACTCCATCGAGTGCCACCAGGTGGCGCTGGCGTCCCGGATACGACTCGATTGCGACATATACTATACTTATATAATATTTAAATTTAAACACCTATATAACCTACAAATCTATTTTTAGGCCGTCAACAGCTGCATAGATTCTTAAAACAAGGCACAGTAGGTACCCGGTATTTTTGCTTGGACTAGATTATGGACAACGCCTCATCAAAAGCAGATAGATATAAGCAACGATTACCAAAACTTGATTTTCCACGTCCGGCCGCGCTGTGGAACCTCATTATTCAAATTTTATTGTGTTCAACACGGTTTCCCGTCACATGGCCTATATTTCAGCGTGTCCCATGAATCATTAGCAGAGGCGTGTTGAAAACAAAACAACCGTAATCCGCGCTTTCAACAACAAAGGGCATTCCAATAAAATACGGCCTTAAGTCACACCGACAAGTAAGTTATATTAAGATTTTACAATAAACGTCCAAATAATTAGTGTAATATTTATAACGATATTGAATTTTCGCCCTTCGAAGGTAGGGATTGCCTTAGGCCTGGCCTTAGGTCTGGCCTTGGCCTTGCTTGGCCTTGTACGATGTATAAGGATGGTAAAGACATAAAAAGTTATAACGAATTTATGAGATATAGAGCTCAGGGTTAGGTGTTCTAAAATTTTGTCATTATTCATTTTGAAAAAAGGTTAACCCAAGTTATGTAACGGAAGACCCAATCAGTCTTTGAATAAGTTACCATTAGAGTAATTTACAAAGCGTTACCGCGGGTTACATTGTCGGCCCATGTCTACCGCTATTCGAGAGAATTTCGAATTTAGCGAACGTAATCATCAAGTGCGCTGGGCTAGACATTTGGCTAGGCTCTGTGCACAACTGCACATGACGCAGTACTGTGTAACAGGCAGCTCTATCGCCGACATAAGGGGCACTCCACACGGCCCGTGTCACGCACAGATTATTTATCGCCTTTATTTATCTGCTTTCTGAATCGCCCGCCTGTATAGACCTTTACTAAGATCGCACTTAGACTGAACGCAGGACGCAATGCGACAAATATTTTTATATCATCAGCCCGGAGACGTCCACTGCTGAACGAAGGACTTAGACCGCCACACTGTACGACAACCTACCATTTGAATCCACTGGTTGCCCGCGACTTTTATAATGTCGTCGCTCCACCTAAAGGAGGCCTTCCTACGCTGCGTCTTCCATTTCGCGGTCGCCACTCAAAACCTTTCTTCCCCATCGGTTATCAGTTCTGCGAGCGATGTGGCCTGCCCATTGCTACTTAAACTTGCAAACCCTGCGAGCTATGTCGGTGACTTTGGTTCTTTTTGGGTCGCAGTTTTCTAGTGTGGTCTGACCTTCACTAAGAAGTTTGTGAATGGGGAGGTTTTTAAGGCTTTTTATGATCTTTTCAGTGTTGTGTTATTTGTGTGAGTGTTCTTTGACAAATGAGTTTTTGTATGTTTTGCTGAGATGTGGTGTAAGTGAAATGATCTTAGCGACACTATCAGGAAAATCTCAGCCCAAATTGTGTTAGTTAAGATTATTTTTGTAATACTACTTATTTTACCAGTCTACAGATATGCCCTGCCCAGTTCCATTTTAGTCTCCTTATTCTCTCTTTAACATCCGGTATTTATATATAATATCTGTAGACTGGAAAACACTAGGTGGACAAAGAAAGTCACGGAATGGATCCCACGTGATGGAAAGAGAAAACAGGGAAGGCCAAGAAAGAGGTGGAGGGATATATTCGCAGAGAGAGTTGGACCTGACTGCATGAAGAGAGCAAGAGGCAGAGATGAGTGGAGAACACTAGGGGAGGCCTATGCCGAAGAGGCAAATTCTACAGGAAATATTTTGCATAATGTATAAACTACAAATTACCTGTACCTGTAGTAGAAATAAAGGCTTTTTTATTTTATTTTATTACTTATTTTACTATTATATAAACCCGTGTTTTTAAGTAACTCCTGTTGCCTGAAAAAAACGATTATTATTATTATTAGGTTGCTAGTCTGATTTGTTAGATGTACCTAACTGGCAACTTTATATATATATATTTTTGATGTGTTTAATCAGCCTTCTCCACATTCGCTCCCTGCTGAATATAGACATACCCTCGAAAGGCGATTGGTTGTACCTACTACGCTGGCCCAGTTGCGGGATTGGTGGACTCTACTGCAGATGTAGTGGTAGGACTCTACTGCAGATGTAGTGGTAGGACTCTACTGCAGATGTAGTGGTAGGACTCTACTGCAGATGTAGTGGTAGGACTCTACTGCAGATGTAGTGGTAGGACTCTACTGCAGATGTAGTGGTAGGACTCTACTGCAGATGTAGTGGTAGGACTCTACTGCAGATGTAGTGGTAGGACTCTACTGCAGGTGTAGTGGTAGGACTCTACCGCAGATGTAGTAGTAGGACTCTACTGCAGATGTAGTGGTAGGACTCTACTGCAGACTGCCTGGGAAAGTACCACACCTTTGCCAGTTATTCAACCGCCAAGTAGTAGTGTGCAAGCATAACTGTGTTCCGGTTTGAAAGGCAGTGTTACCAAATAAATTAATGGGTATGAAGAGATTTGACATCTGATATCTCAGAGTGACGAGCGCAGAGCAGTGCTGCACCGCACCGCATTGTATTCGCAAGTTCACAATTATAGCACTGCCACTGTTAGTGGCAGGCGTGACGCTTACCACCACGTGAAAGTCTTGCTCGTCTAGTCACATGAAAGCAATAAAAAAACATTAAAAAATCATTATCATCAGCCCGGAGACGTCGGTTCACTGCTGAACGAAAGCCTCCCCCTTGGACCGCCACACCCCGCGACTTTTACAATGTCGTCGGTCCTCCTAGTGGGAGGCCTTCCACGCTGCTTCTTCCGGTTCGCAATCGCCACTCGAGAACCTTTCTTCCCCATCTGTTATCAGTTCTTCAAGCGATGTGGCCTGCCCTGCGCCACTTCAACTTGCAAACCCTGCGAGCTATGTCGGTGACTTTGGTTCTTTGGCGAATAGCCAGGAAAATCTCATACAAAATAGTATAAGGTATTTATAAGATGGGCCCGTGTTTTTTAAGTGGTTCCTGTTGCCTGAAATAAACTATTTTATTATTATTAAAGTACAGTTTCCAAGATAGGAGTGAGAATTCTGTGTATTCAACTGTAGTTACCAGTGTCGGACTTATATTTTATGTCTGTACCAAAACACAGAGTGGAAACTATTAATACATCTACCTATTTCATCTCGGGATTTAGTCACAGACTAGCCATTGCAATTTGCCGGTCATAGAATGAACCACATAGGACATAAAGTCAATGGATACCGCAATATCTGATTTGAATCTACAAACATCAATTTGTGATTTTTCAATTCACGCTTCACGCATATATTTTTTTCAAAACGCTACCGTGGATCGGATGACACGTTAAATTGTTGGTCCTGGTTGTTTGTTCTAGTTTCTATAACAACAACCGTCAGCCATGTCAGAGGTCTTTGGGCGGCACATTAACTCTGACACTAGGGCTGGCCACTCAGCCTATACGAACTTACTTTTATAACGCAAATCCTAAGCAATTGGTTAAAATAGGTAAAGTGAAAATAAGATTTAAAAAAATGGATTTAACTTACACTAGGTAAAAAATATAAAGCCGCTTTTAAGTACGACGGATAATTACTTCGGTTTCATGTGTAATTCATTGTTTTTTATACTTAGTTAATCAGTGAATCTTAATCATTTGTGAAGTTTTTTAGGAAACCTTTTTTATGGTGTGAAATCAATTAACATTCCTACATACGTTTAGTTCTGCGTACATAATTATTATGGCTTCTTTCTCCTAAATTAAAAATGTTAGTTCTAACATTTGTATACAAAGAGAAGAGGTGTTATATAATTAGGGTCGAGATTCGATATTCCTAAAATTGAATACACACATTGTAATGTGTAACAAAAAAGTTCAACAATACTAAAGGGTATGTATGTACGTAAGCATCATTATGAAAAACTTTTACTATACAACCTTGAAACTGCGAAAAAAAACAGCTGTTCCATACAATAAGTTCATAGACCTTGCACAAAGGGTTGCCCGACTTCTATATGTCATAGTTACTGTATTTCTCGTTGGTAATGTCTTATCTATCGTTTTATTATCCCTGGCATGGCTAGCACACTTACCTATCAGAGCAACTATTCGTGTTGACGCATCACAAATTTAATTATGGTGTTTGATTACGTAGGTCTGCATGTCTGATCGCTTTGCATATGCAGGGCTATGTGGAACGGTACTGTTAAGTAAAAGGAGGTCATTGTGCTTCGTCATTGTGAACAACTTCGAGTATAGAGTCAAATCAGAAATCGTAAAAAAACAGCTTGTCTATACTTTTTTTTGATAATAAGAATATACAACTTATTATAATAATATATTATATATATTATTGTTTTTTTATTAAACAAATTGTAATACATAGTTAAATTAAATATTACACATGTCAATATTGTCAATACAAAACCTAATAACTAATCAAATAGCCCGCCCCTGACCGTTCCCGATGCAAAGGTGCCCATCACACTTGCCGCGTTCCCACGTTGAATGGCAATGGTCATCCTCTGCAGCAGGAACGAACCGGAGCGGGACTCACCTGGCTTAATAATGAGCCCTATTTCCCTGATAAGCTCCTTAGCTTCAATGCCCCAACAACCCAGGGTCTCCACAGCTATCGGCACGAAGTGGTAAAGCGGCTCCATAGCGGCGTACTTTAGCCTCTTTTTTAAACTGGCATGCTCTGCGGCAGCTGACGGGGAGTGGATAGTGCGACTGAGGTGGCTGGCGGCAATAGTGCTGACGCAAGTAGCGTCCCAAACCAGGCACTTGCCGTTCTTCTTTTTTAGATTGTGAATTACATTTTCTAATGGAATGGTTGATATCTAGTGGGATATTTGTAGAACAATGATGTTTTTAATAAAAAATGCTTAAAAATTAACTAGGTTCGTTTAAAACACCGTTGTTGGTGTTGACGAAATTCAACCCTTCTATAGCTAATAGGCATATCTGATAGCTTTGGATATAGGTAGGTCTTTGATTATCTTACCAGCAGCTGCTTCACCAAGATAATAATATTGGTATATTCGGCATTGGGATTGCATAATAATCGTGTTATTTTAGACTTGCCTATCTACATAAATGTATGTCGGCTCTCACTGGATTATACAATGTGTTTCATTAACCTGAACTAAATACTCTATCCATCAGAGTAAATCATTTTATGACTCCTAGTTAACTATATTGTTTAAAATAATTATGACTTCAGAAAAAAAAATGATTAATTTGCTTAACGTTCGTTTGTTCGTAATCAGCCATAAAACGCCCACAGCTGGACGAAGGCCTCCATGTGTTGCCAAAATCCCCGCGCTTGGCAGTCGGCTTGGGGATCGCAGAATGCTCACCACCGTTAACCAAGAGGACGCTGCTGCCCGTCTTCCGTTAGCTCTGGTTGCAGTTTAAGGAAATACCCAGGTCCCTTGAGGTTACATTTTCATAATAATTTGACCTGGGTATGTCATGAAACTGCATCCAGTACCACCGGAGGACGGGCAGCGTCCTCTCGGTTAACGGTGGTGAACATTCTGAGATTTCCAAGCCTATATTGGTGGCGTGGGGTGGTTATGAAGCTCCCCCGGGTGCATAATAACCACGCTTGGCACCCCTTACTCTCATAACACAGGACTGAATACATTTTTGTCATAATAACTGTGCCTTCAAACAAAATATACTTTTTGTTTTATTTATACGGGAATACTCACGTTTAATTAAATCGGATAAAACTGTCAAAACCACGTCAGTGTTCATAATAAAATATACTTTTTATTTTTAAATGAGGTTTTTTTCGAAATTTGCAAGCTCTCGTTTAATAAATACTATTTAATCACTTTGATGGATTGTGCATCTTTATTGAAACTCGTTGTATAACTAACTTCGTACTTATTGGCTGAGTGGCAAATCCTGGTGTCAGAATTAATATGCCGCCGAAGGGTTCTGACATGGCTCCACGGTTGTTGTTATATAAATATATAGAACAAAAAACCAATTATATCCCGAAGTAGCGCTCAATTGTAAATACCACTCACGGTCACGAATCCGAAGACTGATCGCATCGCCTATTGCTTAACTTTAACGATTTTTTGAGATAACCAAATCAAGCTACGCCAAGAATATACGTTGTATAAATGTTTTCATTTTGCATGTACATTGATTAACTCGAGGGATTAGTTCTCAAGTTGCCTACACCTCGGACCCCCGGGCCGAGGTTCCCAATTTGCTCCAATTCCAAGGCAATCAGTGGCTAAATCGAAACGGCTATCTGTTAGCATAATTATTACCTGCTCGTTACTGTTTCTGGAACGTCTGATGGAAGTGGGAGGGGAGAACGTCATACACTGAAAGGCACAGAAACCGAAAGGCTTATTACCAGAGATTTAATAGTAGTAACTTCATTCTGTACTGTTTATTCTCCTCAGATACACTTTCTCTAGAGATACACTTTTAGTAAAACTACGCTTTTATTAGGTGACAAACTACCTAATTAAAACTAAACTAATATTTAAAAAAAATACTATATAAGAGACCGTTTAAAGTATCCATATAGGTAGCAAACCTATAGATAGTTTAAACGGTCTCTAATTTCGGGTCGTCGTCAGCCATAAAACGTCCACTGCTGGACGAAGGCCTCCCCCTTTATCCCCTGATTTTTCAGTGATGAGTATTTTTTAAAATTTCTTTGATTAAGTTTAATTAAATATGCCTTTTGATCTTTAAAAATATGTAGATATTTTACTTACGGTTTAAAAAAAAGCGACCAAGTGAATACTTTTTCTCAGTTTGGTTCGCATGGGAAAGTGTATCTTAGGGGAATAATAATAATTATAATGAACTAAATATGGATTGAAAAAACATTTATTTTTGAGTGTACTAGCTGAAAATGAATCTCTAAGGAACAGAAGCGCAACTTTTCTAAAAGTGTCTCTCCAGGGAAAGTGTATCTGAGAGGAATACATCTTCTGTACTTCATTCTGTTTACTAATATTAGATAGCAATAAAAATTTGGGGTTCACATTCCATTAGTAAATACACAATAATCGCTGTCTTTTGTCACAAATTAATTTCAATAAATATGTGAGGGTTATCGCCATTTTGAGGCGATCGTAGTGTTACGAGACAGAGAGACTTCGAGAATCCTTCTTTAATGTTTGAGAATATTCGAGATTCGCGAGCAATAGACAAATACTTGTGTTCTCTTTTTGTCATGCAGTAATTAGATTCGCTATCTCTATTTTCCGGCAAATGTAATATGCTAGGTATACTTGATTGTGTTGGCTTATTTATTTTGAACTATTTGCAAGCGCTAGGCCGTCCATTACATTCACCTTCGCTAACTCGAGGCATATTTCTAACAAAAATAACAAATAGATATATTTTTTCTGTACAATAATCCTAAAACAGGAAAATATGTTCGAGTGCCCGATCAATTTCGTTTGGAATTCAAATGTAATTTATTTATTTTGATTCCCCGTTCAATTTGGTGAAACAATTACTTTCATTGAGTTATATTTAGATCGTATTACATTGTAGCCAACATAATATTACCTGAAAACTGTAGAGTTGAATTGGCGCAGGGCGCCACTAACGTATTTTTTACAAATTGAATAAACGTGTTTTTGTTTTATTTATACGGGAATACTCACATTTAATTAAATCGGATACTCCGACTATAGTTTCGATCACATCCGGTGACCTTTTTCAAAGAGTGAAAACAGAGCCCGACGCGCGTGCAGATGCGTCCTGCTTAGCACACAATAGTAGTAATAGTATTCCTATATAAATAAAACAAAAATGTGTCAAAACCACGTCAGTTTTCTGAATAAACGTGCTTTTTAAATATTATTTCGTTTGCAATTCTGTCCCAATGAATAAGTTATTAGTTAATATCGATCGGTTTGTCGCAATGTTATTGCATTATATTTACACAATACTCGCATTATTATTCGACAAAACTGAACATCTATGCATACGAGTACATAAATACATCCACTTATGATGATATTTTGTTAAGGTACCTTCTCGTACTATCTACAAAACTTTTTTTCGTTCCAAAATAATCTTAATTTATTTTGTTTAAATTCTTATTCAAATTTAAAATTGTTTGGTTTGCCACTTATTACGAACATAAGTTATTTATTTCACAAATATTTGTATAATATTGTCTTTTCTAATTTATTATTCTTTGATATCTCCAGGCCTTCGACCTGGGTTTGGCATGGCTCTTATGGCTTGTCCATTCATCATGGCTTGGATATAAGACTTCCTGAGGGACCGATTGATTCGAGGGGTAATTGATGGCTGCTCGTCCGTTCAAAAGGCTATCAATGCCGGTGTTCCTCAGGGGTCGGTGCTTTCTGGGACGCTCTTCCTTCTACACATTAACGATCTGCTAAAACCCGGTATCTTTGGGTGTGCTGACGACAGCAATTATATAGAGAGCTACATATCCAATACAAGAATCAGTGCACCAAAAATCCAGTCTCTAAGAGAGCCAAGCCTCTGAGCGGGGCGAAGCCAACCTAGTCAAGTTCAAAGTATCTAAGACCCAAGCGTGTCTGTTTTCTACTAAAAGAAGACTACGATAAGCGAACATCTTGAACTCTTGGGCGTTACTCTGACTCCAACTCTCAACTTTGGCTCCTAGTCAAAGGCTTAATTGGCTGCAAAAAATCTGGGTATCCTCTCGAAGATGAGGCAGTATTTCACGTCGGAATAGTTGCTCACAAACACAAGTTCGGTCGTACATGGAATAATGATCTCCCTTTTGGGATGGATCATAAAAGTATCAGCTTGAAGCGTTGGAATCAATTGAGAAACGTGCCAAGATAATTATAAAGCAATGATTTCCTGGTTCGGGATAAAACTACAGAATCTTGAACATCGTCAAAGCTTTGTGGTATTTTATCGGATATATATCGACGAGTGTGCGTTGGATGATCTTATTCCTTCCTGCCCATTTTTCTATCAGACGGCCAGCTCCTCGAAATAGTAACACTGTTTCATGGTTGATATATCAAAAACTCGTTCGTTAGTTTCACGGCAATAACGGTTCACTTGTCTTAGTCAATATTTTCTTTTAGTTTTGCCTGGTTTCCTAACTACATAATATAATATTTATGAAGGAATAGTAAACTTGCCCACCAATACGTAATAATATCGCTAACTAGGCGCAGTTAGTGCTTCAATCAACCGCTTTTACGGTGTACTGACTTGCTCTGCCGCCATATTGATGACGTCATGCGCTTATCAACGCAACAAAAATATCGTCATTTTCAGTACCACGCATTCGTACGACCGACTAAGCCCCAAGCAGCTTATTGTATTGTAGTTTGTACTCATCAATGTGAACAACTTTTTACTATAGAACTGACTAATATCGTGAAAATAATATCAACGAAATGTAGCCAATTTTGTTTTCACTATTTCAGTGTTGTGTTTATGGTAAAACCTATTCACAATAATGGGTTTATGGAGTAGAGTTTCCGGTTTAGTAGCGCACCGCGTAACTCCTTCCTTCTGTCCTGATTCCACAGCCATCGTAAGCAATTTCTATATTCGAAGACTATTTGAATAAAATTGTTGTCTCATTCGTTTCAGGTTTGGACAGAAGAAAACGGATGTCTGACGGTCGAGTGGTGATCACACAACACTTCACTGAGCGGACTGTCACGCCGGGGGGTGATGTAAGCGACAATTTATAATGTTTCAATGTTTGTTTTATTTATACGGGAATACGTTTAATTAAATCGGATACTCCAGTTTCGATCACATCTGGTGACCTTTTTCAAAAAGTGAAAACAGAGCCCGACGCGAGTTCAGATGCGTCCTGATTATCACTGCTTAGCTGCTTAAAAGGTCACCGGATGTGATCGAAACTATAGTCGGAGTATCCGATTTAATTAAACGTGAGTAAGTACTCACGTATAAATAAAACAAAAATGTGTCAAAACCACGTCACTTTTTATAATAAAAAGAAAGATAATTAAATAAATAAAAAAGATAAGATTAGATTAAAGATAAAAAATATTTATTAAAATAAATAAATCTGTAACAAAAAGGTTCAACAATACTGAAAAGGACATACTCATCATTATGAACAACTTTTACTATGAGGCCAACCTTTAAATTTATTTATTTTATTCGCGAGGTTGGCGCTAAATAAAGAATTCCTTATCTTTTTTTTATTAATCTTTCTTCTCTTATTTTGTTTTTTTTTTTTTTTAAATTGTATTATGAGTACATAAACCGTTCATTCGGTATTGTTGAATATTTTTGTTGCACATTGTATAATACGTACTATTCAACTAGAAAGTTTAATAAATGTACGAAATATAATAAACAGATAAGTAGTTGGAACAGTTATGTTGCGCAGTAAGTAGAAGCCTCTTTGTCTGAGTTTCGCTTGAAATACGCGTATAGGTACTGCCTGCACACAAATACGTCATGGCCTTATGTCACACAAATATACCAGTAGTTCGGTGAATAATGTAGACCTCGCTTGCTTGATCATGAAGTAGATCATTACTTTTATATCTTGACAACTTTACTGATTTTGAACCTATTCGAAATTCTTGAGGCAGTGGTGCCCAAAGCGGGCACAGTGCCTAAAGCGGGCACCCCTCAAAAAAGTTGAAATTTTTAAAGCTATTGCGGCACAGCTGCACGTGAACAAGTCCCCTGCGGCAATCACCCTGGTCCGTCTGAGACGAAATCGTCGGAGTTTTCTCTCTTATAACAAAAGCTCATATTTTTTAGTTTTTTTATCAACTTTATCTTAAGGTGCCCGCTTTGAGCCCTCCTCCCCTAATCTTGAGTAGGTACCGTATTTTTCTGCAAAATATTTTTAAAATTGTGACCTTTAAATGTTTCCGCAGCAAACTTCCCCCTTTTTTGGGAAAAACATATACAATCAAAATTGCCGACGAAAAAAATCTATGAAATTATAGAATCTGTATACCAATTTTCGTCAAAAGGCATGTGGCTTTTGGCCTAGTTCATACAAGAAAGTAAGTTTTATTACCACTAGGCCACCTGCGTGTGGAAAATGTCCTAAGCCTTTAGTTGAAAAATAGCTATGACCTGTAGGTACGCTAGTAGCAGCTTCCATATATCCGGACAGGCGAAACCGAATTTTACCAGTTATTGCAAAAACTGCACTCGCTTCGCTCACTCGATCAATCAACCTATTCAATTAAGGAACCTGTTGTTCGCGTATTACAAAAGAAAAGAGTCATCAAGGAAGCTTCACCCATTCACTGCGAAACGTATATTTGTACTACCTTTTTTACATATCTGTGATATTATAATGATTGTTTTAGATTAGCATGCAATGCTCAGCCACTGGTGACAGGCCACCACAGTTCACGTGGGAAAGAGATGGAATCGTCGTATCTAGCAACACAGATGCAAGGTATTTACAACTTAGCAAAAAATAGAATAAGTGAAATGTAGAATTTCCCCCACTGACGATTATTCACAGTATGGTCAAAAATGTCCGTTTTAAGACTTTATTGTCAAGCTATACCTACTTTTTTACTAACATGGCATAGCTATGTCTAGCTTTATTTTTCTATGTTGGTCCGCTGTCCGTTTATATGCAGAGAAAGCTTATTTTCATTAAATTCTAAAATAATTGAAATGCATGCATTCATCATCCATTACAAAGGTCTGGAATTCTGGAATACTACGTCTACATTCGTCTATAAGTACGTATGTTCGAGGACGCACTAAGTCTCGCTCGTCTCGTCGCTCAATTACATTCAAAAAGTCTACCTGTAACATTTCTGATGTAGGTACACAATAAAGATTTTCTATCTATCATCAGACGAAGAGTGGATAACCTATCTTCTGGGCAAACGTACTCCAGACTAGACCTTGTCTAATGGGATCAATCTCAGTAGATACAGGAGCCAGATCCACGATGAATCTACTGAAATATTATTTTCTCATTGGAGCTGATTTCAAAGATATGACAGAAAACGTATCTAATGAGATTTTTTTAATGGGACGCTTTCGTGTGGCATGATTAAAACGAGCACAGCAAAATCTCAGTATCGTCAAAAGCAAAAGAATCTAGACTATTACAATATCTATATTTAGGTGATAGTACCAGTATAAATTCACAAGTTTCTAAGTAATTTAGGAAACCAGTAATTTTTACTGATATTTCAGATACGCGCTGGGTCAAATAATGACTTCGGATAACTCAGTGGTGGCTCAACTCAACATCACTCGAGTGAGGGTTGAGGATGGTGGACTTTACTCTTGTACGGCGAAAGAAGGAGAGCACACAGCTAGTCATGAAAACAGGCTTGATGTTTACGGTACTTTTAATAAATTAATACCCTGCCTTCAATGTTAACCACGTCATGCAATGTTAACTATGCGTCGACATGGTGTCGACCTAATAATAATAGAGCATGAGTCAACATTTTACCAACTAACGATACTTGCGATTTAGGTGGAGTGATAAAAACTACATCTACCTACCTCTTTTTTACTTTTTAACGTCTGCTTGTAATGAATTGTCTTAATTTTTAAGTTGGTTGCAATGATGTATCTTTTTTTGATGACACAGGGATCACACTTACGATCATTTCAAGGCCCATCCACTATAATATGACTCTCTTGCCTTCGTCATCTTACATTCCACTGTTTAGAAGAACCTACCCTCAAAAGGAGATTCATATTATATATAATAAAAAATAAAAAAAAAATCTAATGCTATAGCATTAGATATTTTTTCTGCGAATCGGGTTTCGTCGCTATATTTTCCTTCACTTATTTATTATCTATTCGTAAATCTCGAAGAACTCGATTAACAGAATCGTAGCCTTATATTTGAGGCGATACTCCAACTACTTAGTTAACCACACCTTTAACTTGCAACAACAAACTACACCGCACTTTCAAAAGTAACTCTTTATTTAGAGAAGTATGAAACTATTTATTGATACAAGCTTTTCATAAAGTAACGGGCGGTGACTTTTTCAGGACCTCCGTACATAAGAGCTCTGCCCCCAATTAAAGTACAGAGTGGAGATGCAGTCAACTTAAGATGCCCATTCTACGGTTATCCTATCAGGTACTCGTGTTACTAACTGTTTGTTGATAGGTTGTATGAGTAAATTAGCTACGTCATCCTCTTAAATGACAAAATAATGTCCGTACGTTTTACTAATAGATCATATTAGATTCAGATCAGATAGTTTTATTTCTTCTATCCGTCCATCCCATTCCAT
Source organism: Erannis defoliaria (assembly GCA_905404285.2). Taxonomy (NCBI): domain Eukaryota; kingdom Metazoa; phylum Arthropoda; class Insecta; order Lepidoptera; family Geometridae; genus Erannis; species Erannis defoliaria. The sequence continues at coordinate 2,947,866 of FR990090.1, read as the reverse complement.
ACTGTATACAGCTGGTAATGGTAATTGTTTAATTGCTAAATAATGTGCCATCTTGTATCTCCCTGATGTCAGAATGTCTAAGCGGCCTGATGACTTCTTGTAGGTATATAATGTGGCCAATATCCTTTTGAGATTCATTTTGATTATATACTCGAACTCTACGTGTTTAAATTGTCGTGTTTACGCAAATCTCACAGCAAGGAGAAATAGGCGATTCGCGGAATTTCTAAGGACACGCCTCATGTAGCCTGATCTATCTAGCATATATGTTTCTTGTTGGATATAGCTATAGGTAATATAAAATATAAAACGTGCTATTACGCACCTTCAATATAAAGGTTAATTCATTATTCATAAAGAAAAATTAAATTTATAGGAAGGTTTTTGGGCCAAAACCAAGAACATATATCAATGATCTTGGATTAGCAATAATACACTATACTAGGCCCTCTTATAGGCTCACAAAGCATATGTTTGTTAGGTTAAAGGTCACAAAAGTTAGGTGGCCACTTGTATGCGACAAGTAACTACCTAACCGCAGTATTTTTTTTGTTGCAGCAAAATAGATTGGGAATACCAAGGCAAAACACTAAACACCAACAGTCTATTCTCCACTCGATACAAAAGAAGCTTTCGTACAAATCGGAAAACCCGACGAAACGCTCCAAGCATCAATATAAACGGTGTTTTATCCATCACAGAAGTTAGCAAAGAACTTAATGGGGCTATTTACACTTGCATAGTAACAAGCCCAAGTGGTGAAATGGCTAGAAGAGCGTTTGAGATTCAGGTCATAGAGGCGCCAGTTTTAGACGATCTTCTGTTAGGCAACAACCTTCAAGAAGGACAAGTTGCTAATATATATTGCAATGTGAGGACGGGTGACTTGCCGATACACTTTGAGTGGCTAAAGGACGGAAAAAGGATACCTGGTAACTTGAAAGTAAGCAGAGATTAAAATTGTTTAATTTTAACTTGGTGAAAATTTATGCGATTATGGGTCAAATCATTGAAGCAGACTAACTTTAATACATGATTTGTTGTTAACTGAATGAACTTCCTGAATTTTGGCAGTGATACAATTTTAATTACTATTTTAAAAGTGTTTAAGGGCTTTGCTTAAATGTTATTTATTAATGTTATTTAACTTTTGTGTAATACGAAAATCAAATTCGCGGTTCTAACAAGCATCATTAAAGTTTACCTAAGCGGCATTTTCAAATAAAGCCGTAGCTGTGAGCCGAAAATGTTTAATATTCATAGCTGTGGTGCGATAAAAAGCGCGTAGAGTATAGAACACACTTAATTCCTGTTTAATGATTGACATGCTATATGGCATTGAGTGTTTGACCATTACTCACCTGATATTAAGGATCGACAAGTTGACGGCTCGAACTCATCGGTGGGCGCGGCTAAAAAGCATGCTCTCTTCATCAAACAAACTGTGGGAAAGGGAGAAAGAAAGATAAATGAGCGCGCAAATATTTTTTTGTCGACCTTTGGCTGCAGTAATGTGGTTGAATAAACTCTAAGTTAATTTATTCCAACTTAAATTATTTGAAATGTTTATGAACTAAACTATGCCGCTTGATAAATTATTTTAGAGTTTTCGTATTCCTTATGTTATTTATCTACGTCCAATGTGGCGTTAAAATTGAGCTAAAATACAAGATGTTTCCTGGCTCATAACTTTCATGTTTATTAACTTTTTACTTTCGTAATAATTTACAATCCTAGATAATGAATAGATTAATCGATATAATACTTAGTCTTGGACCTACAAAATTACATAGTGGAGTAGTAATACTACCGCGTTTCTATGGAGAAGTGAGTAACTAGTCTACTCTTAAGCAACGGAGCGAATTAATTTTAAAAGAAGTATTTGTTTCAAAAAGGTTCTGTTCTCCCAGCTACCTAAGTAAGTAAATACCTAAGTAAATTATTGATTTTCTTAGATAGGTAACGTTTGTAAATGACACAGCAACTTTGCAGGTGGTCGAACGAAATTCCGAACTATTCAGCGCTTTAGTAATCAAGAAAGTTTCCCTGGAACACTGCGGAACCTACACCTGTGTGGCTTCTAACCACGTAGCGAAGGTTAATCGATCTACAGAACTTTACATCAAAGGTATAATTATCTTCAAGATTAGTAACAGCTTTAGGCTAAAACCGATCATCATAATGTTCAATGTTAATGTCCCTATCAGCTTAGCCAATTGAACCTTATTATTTTAAGTGTATGGTCACTTTTGTACTTAGACAAATAGTGTCATTATTATACCTTGATATTTATTTAACAATGAACATTATTATACCTTGTCAATTTTCATTATTGTATAATAATTATACCTTAGTCGCCTTTTCCTATCTCTTATCTGTTTAAAGATAACTACGTCTGATACAATCCCACACCTTTGCCAGTTATTTAACCGCCAAGCAGTAGTGTGCAAGAATTACTATGTTCCGGTTTGAAGGGCAATGTTACCAGATAAATAGGCCACTATAGACCAGTCATCTATGACTGGTTTTTTTTTATTGTCCTCTTAAAATGTGGCCCATAAATATAGCTGATTAATGAAAAGAAAACGAAAATCTGATCAAGAATAAGTAACTTATAAGCATTTTAATATCATGCTAGACAGAGAGGCGAAACAGCAAATCGTGACGTCACTTCTCAGTACGCCATATAAATTATATTGTGACAAGTAAGGCGTGACGTCATTTTTTGTTTTGTGGGAAAGGGACAGAGTTGTCTCTAACAAAAACTTTAAACGCTCATATATCAGAACATTATTAACCGATTTAAATTATTTTTTCAACAAACATACTATATTTACTTAAATTCTTCATCAAAGCTATTGGTTTCAACGATTTAAACATCAGTCATCTACCCTATTACCGGATTTAACATATTCTGATATCTCAGTTTGACGAGCGCAGTACAGTGCGGCGCAAGATTATCTTCGCAAGTTCACAATTCTGGCACTGCTATTGTTAGTGGCAGGCGTGACGCTTACCACCAGGTGAAAGTCTTGCTCGTCTCGACACTTGACCGTATAAAAAAACTTTAATATCATCACCATAATGCACGTATGATTTCCTTGAACAACTCATCACATTTTGTTAAGAGTTGCCGAAATTTGAATATAGTTATGATATTGGCACTAATTCCTGCCACACATAAATAAATTACTCTCTGAAATACTTACTATTAATAAAAATGTTACATGCAGTGGCGCCCAAATGGCTGGAAGAACCATCCAACTCTTCTTTGCTCCTTGGAAGAAAAGGGACAGTGTCATGCAGTGCCAATGGATACCCAGAGCCCCAAGTACACTGGATGAAGAAAGATGGTATATTAATTTATTGAGTTCACCAACACAGTGTACGATGATACAAAGGTTAAAAAATAATAAATAGTCAAATGTTAACGCAATAATTACTAAATTATTAATTTGGCTCCACTGGTGGAGACTAGTGGAGGACGGTGAATTCATTAGGAAAAAAAATGTTCTTTAGACACACCGGTGGACTTAAGGGGCAAATTAAATACCTGTGGATCCACTGGTGGATTCAAGAGGAGAAAAAAATTGCTTTTGCTCCATCTGTGGAGCCTGGCGGTGGTAGATCCACCGCCGGATAAGGAGTTGCGATGAGCGACTTGCAGCCGCAGATCCTATTTTGCGGACGGAGTGTGTGACGTCATACTTATTTGTTCAGTCTGCTAACGTCCGCCACGCGAAACAGTTTTTCAAACTTACATATTAGATGTACGATTTTTTATGTTTTTACCCAGTAACAGTAAAAATGAAATAAGTTGCTCTGTTTATTTATGTAAAAATGACCGAGGGAAAAATTCACATGACATGATTGGCATCTAATTTCATTCGTAAGTAATTTTATTTCTATATTTAGTGATCCGTTCCATAAAATTTAAAAACGCGACATCTAGAAAGATATTAATAAATTAAGTGTTAATTCAGCTAAGTGTTAGTTCACTTAGTTCTATTCTCAAAAACTTTTCCTGAAAACCGCTAGATGGCAGTACAATTTGCCACTCCTCTCGCCAACCTACACCTTCCCTCACAGTCACGCGTCTTTCTAAGGAAAAATCCTTTGATCACATCTCTGCTTCTATTTATCTGTGGTCATGTATCACAAACCCCACAGATTTTCCTCTCCACTGTGAAATATATTTCCAGCGCTTCTCGGGACGTGGCAGCCCGTTCTAGAGCTAGCTGGCGGTGGTATCCTGAGCCTGCCTAACGGGACGCTGGTCATCGAGGAGGTGTCTCTTGCTGACGAGGGTCTGTACTCCTGCAATGTTGAGAACGGTGTCGGACAGCCACTGAGCAAGACTGTGTGGATGAGCGTTAACAGTAAGTCCCTCTTTAACAATCAGAAGACGTCCACTGCTGCACGAAAGCCTTCCTAGGTCCTAGGTGGGCCATAATCTCCACGCTTTGCAGGTGGCTTGGGGATCGCAGAATGCTCACCACCGTTAACCGAGAAGACGCTGCTGCCCGTCCTCCGGTGGTACTGGATGCAATTTTAGGACATATCCCATAATGTAGGGATTCCCAGATCCCTCTACGTAATAGGGTTCAATCAATTATTTAATCGTCCCATCTAGCTAAATCAAAAAAAGGACGCTCAACTCGTCAAACTATTTTTTTTTTATTTTTTTTTAGTGTGAGTGAGTAATGTGTATGTATGTATGATTGTATGCGTGTTACTTCCTCACGCTGTCAACAAAAATCAGCTAAATTCAAAATGATAATAGTTTATAATATAGACAAGCTTAAAGGCTACTGTTCATTTTTGTACTGTGTACTGTTCAAACAAGAATGGACCTTAGAGGTATCATATCTTGGTACTTCACCTAGCTTGCGCCTAGCTTGGTGACATGGGACGAGATCAAGGGGACGACCACAGAGAAGGAGGGAAGACGACCTACCATAAGAGTGGCGCAGAATTGCCAGAGATAGAAAGAGTGGCGACTTCTAGAGGAGGCCTATGTCCAGGGAGGACAACCTGATGGAGATTCTATACAATTTTTTATGTAATTTTATGATAGAAACTAGTGCCTAATACTGTAGTGGTTAATTAATTTCGGTGAATAAGGGCTATTTTTATTTTATTTGTTTAAGTGTGCCTGATATTTTTATAAAACAACACGATTCTAGGGAATTTTGAGCGTTCATTTTCAGTCAACATTACCTATTTAAAACATTAAATTTTGTCGTGAAACTTGAGGCGCTCGACGAGTTAGAATTTAGGTAGCAGCTTATATAAAGTTTCTCTGGCCGGGCAAGCCGTATAACAGGCGACTAAGACAAACCAACTTGTCCCAGATTTATCCTTTGAAGGTAACCTACTTACACTTACAACTTTGTCTGAGATAAGTATTTTGAAACTGGGTGACAATCGGTGCGGTCGGTGTAAGATATCCTTAATATAGACAACAAGGACAAAATTGTATTTTATCTTAGTATAATTTTATATTTATCATGTTTTTACCAAGTAAATAAATTAAGTATCTGTAGTTTATTCATATATTTTGTAGCTTGTCTAGGTGATTCTAAACGATCACTGATGTTAAGCAACGGACGGTCCGGTTAGTCTTCGGATGGGTGACCGTGAGTGGCATTTATTTCTGAGTGCTACCGTGGGTCGGATGACACGTTAAATTGTTGGTCCCGGTTGTTTGTTCTAGTGTCTATAACAACAACCGTCAGCCATGTCAGAGGCCTTAGGGCGGCACATTAACTCTGACACTAGGGCTGGCCACTCAGCCTATACGAACTTACTTAACTTTTTATATATTACTAGTAGGTGTCTGTGTGTGTGTTTATGTGTGTGTTTTTTTGGGTAAGTATGTGCGTGAATAAGTGAGTAACGAATGCAGAAGTTTTTTTGTATTTTTGTTAATGATGAAACTTACTCGCATGATGACCGCTTTAACCGTTGCCATGGCCTACAATTCTCTGCTTATCACCCGTATCTATTTATGAGTCCCGAATGCGTGCTTATGCAATTGTATATAAGTAATCCATTGCAAGATTTCCAAGAAGATGGACCTGGGTATGTCCTAAAACTGCATCCAGACCCACCGGAGGACGGGCAGCAGCGTCCTCTTAGTTAACGGTGGTGATCATTCTGCGATCCCCAAGCCGCCTGCCAAGCGTGGGGATTATGGCAACCCCTCCCTATTAAGTATTGGGGGGACAGTATTGGGGGGACATTTATTACACACAGCGCCTGTACTAGTTCGATAGCTCCTTGTGTAAATGAAACAATAGGATATTTCTTCCACCGGATTTATTGTTCGACAAGGTTCTAAACTCGCGGCAGGTACACTCCGATACAAAACCAAACGATACCGCGATCTAGAAATCATGCCGTCGACCGTAGCGACATCTATTGGCACGCTTAAAAACTAACACATTAGCCTTCTACCTTAACATTCCGCCAACCAAAGGACAGAATGTCCTTTCCAACCGCCAACCATGACAAAGGTTATTCCTTCGTCCGTATACAATTTTGGTGCTAAATCTACTATTTTACATTCGTGCGCTTAACTAACTCTTATTTAAAAAAACTAACATAACAGTTCTCTCGATATGTTTACTCACAAATCTCAAATATTTACTAGTCTGTAATTGGCAAAATGCAGAGCTTTGAAGTAGGACGTTTAACAACTGAGTTTTTACATTTTAAAGATACAACTCTTGTAAGTCCGTCTGTTCCAGGATGTTTTTCGAGGATTTTGCCAAAAACCCATCTACATGGAGGTAAATCATCCTCCTTAACCAACACTATGTCCCCTACCTGAGGTTCAGGAACCTTGTACGCCCATTTGTAACGATGCATCAAATGCACCAAATATTCACTGGACCACCTTCGCCAAAAATTCTGAAGCATAGATTGCGTCAGTTGCCATCTCTTTAATGAGCTTACATTAGAGTGTTCGTAGTTGATCTCGGGAACAGTTACAATAGGCTCTCCAATAATGAAATGTCCCGGCGTTAGCGGGCTGGATTCACCTGGTTCATTTTGAACAATTGATAACGGGCGCGAGTTTAAGCACGCTTCAATTTGATTTAGGAGTGTAGTCAGCTCCTCAAAAGTCAACGTGGATTCTCCAATAACGCGTTTGATATGGTACTTGGTGGATTTAATACCAGCCTCCCATAAACCACCGAAATTTGGAGCCCGTGCAGGTATAAAATGCCATGTGGTACCCTGTAGTGCCAAACTATCAGTTACCTCTTGAACCATGGAAGATGTTTCACAATTAAGCATCTCCTTGAGCTCCTTTGACGCGGCTACGAAATTTGTACCGTTGTCACTGTACAAATTAGCACAGTGTCCTCGCCTTGCCACAAAACGTTTGAACGCCTCCAAAAATCCCCTCGAAGTCAAGTCGCTTACTAGTTCAATGTGGACAGCCTTTGTGACCATGCACACAAATAACGATATATAGCCCTTATAAGCCTTGTGTCCTCTACCCTTTGCCGTTCTAAGCATGATTGGACCCGCGTAGTCTACTCCTGAATTCAGAAACGCTCGAGCAGGCGTTACTCTTACAGAAGGCAGAGATCCCATCATCTGAGTTTGTATTTTAGCCTTGTGACGTACGCAAGTTACGCATTTGCGGACGTGAAGTTTTATCAGGTTTTTTACGCCAATTATCCAATAACCTGACCGTAAATAATTTAACATTAGTTGCACATCCCCGTGTAACGTCTTTCGGTGAGCTTCGTCAACTATCAGTCTTGACAAAGCTGACTGGGATGGCAATATAATAGGATGTTTTGTGTTCTCCGTTTCTTGAGACTTAGATATTCTGCCCCTAGACCTCAGCAATCCTGTCTCATCAAGAAATGGGGTGAGAGATAAAAGCCTTGAACTTTTTGACCTAACTTGTCCATCAGTTTGAATTTCTTTAATCTCTTGCATAAATGTAGAAGCCTGAGATAGCTTGATACAAGTCTTTAAAGCCTCATCTAACTCCCGAGAACTTAAATGTCTTCCTAGTGATGTTTCGTGATTTGCTGACGAAACATCCCGCTTGGTAATGAATCTTCTACAGTATGCCACTACACGAACTAATTTCGTGAGCGACGAGTATTTTTCCAAAATAGAATCATCTACAGTGCCTATATGAACCTTGATGTGTTCTTCTTCGTGTGTGTCGTTATCCTTAAGTTTGGTGTACGTGATCTGTTTATCCCATAAATACCTTGGACCAAACTTCCACAACTCATGTTGAACTAGTTCAATCGGCCGAACGCCCCGAGGTGCACAATCTGCTGGATTGTCCTTTGTACCAACATGCGACCACTGCGATGATTCGAGAGTTGTATGGATCTCCGAAACCCTGTTGGCTACAAAGGTTTTCCAGTTGCTAGCATGTTTATTAAGCCAAGATAATACGACGGTTGAATCTGACCAAGCCCTAATTTGGCTTCTTGGAATATTTAGCACCTCAGCAATTTCCACCAACAATTTAGCTAGCAATACCGCACCACAAAGTTCTAGCCGCGGTATGCTGACCTGTTTGACAGGAGCTACTCTTGTCTTTGCTCCAATCAGGCTGACATGGACGTTTCCCGTCGAATCTGTTACACGTAGATATACTACAGATGAAAACGCCACAGTTGAGGCGTCTGAAAAACCATGTAATTCCACGTCAGCATCATCCATATTCGTGTGCAGCCATCTGGGAATACGAAATTCACACAGTTGAGACAGTTCTTCACGGTAAGTATACCAATCTTGTAATATTTCATTTGGTGGTTCCTCATCCCAACCAGTGCCTGCTATCCACAATCGCTGAATGAAAACCTTTGCTTTTATCACGCATGGTGCTATCCATCCTAAAGGGTCAAACAGTCGTGCCACATCCGATATAATTTTTCTTTTTGTTACAGGTGCAGAAGGCGGCGGCAGATTCACCGAGTACTGGAATTCATCGCGGCTTCGGTTCCAGGTAAGTCCCAAAATTTTTATTATATTATTATCCCTGTTAAATTCCAAATTCTTTTCTTGTTTCTCTGTATAATTTTCTGTTTCTCCTTTTATCATTTGTTCAAAAACCTCTAGTAGTTCATCCTTATTACTTGACCATTTTTGTAGTATAAATCCCCCTTTCTTTAGTAGTGCATCCATATCCTTTATCAATTCTCTTCCTTCCTCTATTGTTTGGCAACCAGTCATTAAATCGTCCATGTAGAATTCCTTTGCTACCTTCTCTGCTGCAATCGGGTATTGTTCTTTGTGATCTATAGCAACTTGATTTAACGCCTTTACAGCTAGATACGGCGCTGAAGCTGTACCGAATGTGACGGTGAGTAGTTTGTAGTCATGTATTTCATCTTCTGGTTGAGTTCTCCATACGATGCGTTGGTAGTCACAATCTTCATCTGCTACCCTCACCATGCGGTACATCTTCACAATGTCGGCTATTATGCATACAGGATGTTTTCTCCAATTCATAATTAAATGACGTAATTCTGGCTGCAGTGTTGGTCCAATCATTAAAGTGTCGTTGAGAGACACGTTTTTAGTATTTTTACAGGATGCGTCGAAAACTACCCTTACTTTAGACGTGGTCTTATCCTCCCTAACAACGGCGTGGTGCGGTAAGTATACAGCCTGGTCCCTTTTCGCATCGGGTACCTGCACCAACGTCATGTGGTCTAACTGTAAGTATTCATTTATTACATCTTTATATTTTTCAGCAAACTTCACGTTATTAACAAATTTTCTTTCTAGGTTCTTCAATCTTTTAATAGCAATCTCACGTGAATCTCCATTTGTGCAGTCTGGATCATCATCATTGCGAAAAGGCAACTTCACGACATATCTGCCATCTTCGGTACGAGATGTCGTGGCTGCGAAGAAATCTTCACACCTTTGTTCGTCCTTTGTTAACATTTTTGATTTTAATAAAGGTTCTGATTCCAATTCCCAAAATCGTTTTAATTCATTATCCTCAAGATAACTATGCAAAACTGCAATGTTTTTGTTTCCTGTAGCTGAACTTACTGGCCCAGATAATAACCACCCTAAAGTGGTGCATTGAGCTACTGGAGATCCTGTTGGGCCTCGCAGCAAGCCTTCCCTTAGTATCTGGCAGTAAACTTCCGCTCCTAGCAGCACATCAATTTGATTTGGTACGTCGAATGCAGGATCAGCTAAACACAATTGTTGTAACTCTGCCCAATTTTCGAGTGCTACTCGTTTTCCTGGTAGGTATGTGGTAATGTTACTCAATACATACGCATTCAACTCCATTTCAAATATCGAATCAATTCTGGATTTGATTTTTAGTACCACCATGTGTTTTGAAATGACGGACGACTTGTCGCCGCCCAATCCTGATATAGTGTTCTCGACAGGGAACTTCTTCAATCCTAATCGCTGAACGATAGCTTCGTTTACTACCGAAGCTTGTGATCCCTGGTCGAGTAAAGCTCTAATAACTGAATATTGACCAGTTTTATCCTCAGCTTGTATTAAAGCTGTAGCCAATAGTACCTGGTTACTAACTTGGCTCTTGGCACAACATGCTACCATCTCATTTGCCTGTGTTACTGGCGTGTTCTCGTTGTCCTGAATAGTTGGTGCATGTTTAGCCCCGCTACCTTCCCCAGAAACCCTTGCAACATTGGGGACACCATTCGGGTGCAGTAAAGAATGATGCCTTTTATGACAAATTTTACAATTAATAGGCGTTTGGCAAAACCTCACACCGTGGTTGCTGCCTAAGCAGTTAAAACAGATTCTTTTATTTGTAACAAATTCACGTCTTTTATCAAAATCTTGATTAGCAAACTTCTTACAGAAACATAACTTATGTTCCTCACTGCAAAACTCGCATTGTATTTTAGCAACATTTGTCGTATGCAAAACCTTAGTTTGGCTAACCTTTTGACCCACAGACGGCCTAGCGTATGATGTGCTTGGCTTGTTAACTTGGTTAGGTGCAATAAATTCCAAGGCACGATACCTACTTGTAAGAAATTCCTTAAACTGACTAAAAGTGGGTAAGGCATCTGAAGTCAAGTTCATCGTTACATTGAGTTCCCACTGCTTTCGAGATTCGGGATCTAATTTAAGCGAAAGCAGATGTATTAAAATTATATCCCACGTAGAAACATCAATTCCAAGATTGCCTAACGCATGAAGACAATCCGATGAAGTATCTATTAGTTCCTTCAGAAACCCTGCCGACTCAGCAGTTGCATTCTTTTGGCTTAGCAAGCGTTTCAAAATACAATGTGACAAATACTTCTTATTGCTATAACGTTCTTCTAAAACCTTCCAGCATTGGGTGTAGTTAGCGTCGGAAACCGGTATATAGCGAATAAGCTGCTCTGCTTCACCAGTCAAATAACTTTTTAAATATTGCATCCGTTGCACGTTATCCAAAGAATTATTCTTGTGAATCATTGAAACATATAAATCCCGGAATGTGATCCACTCCGTGTATTTGCCTGAAAACGTCGGGATACTTATCTTTGGTAATTTGACCTGGTTTGTCTTATTAGGATTTCCATCACTACCACCCAATGACTTAGAACCCTTAAAGTTTAACAAACTATTTTTAAGTTCGCCTTTATAATCTATATACTCTTCTTCAGTTTTATCATAGAATTCACCAGTTATATATGATTCCCTATTCAACAATTTAGGGTCGCTTTGTTGGACTAAATTCTTATGACCTAGTCTGAATTCAGACCATTGTTGTTCCAATGATTCCAATCTACTTTCAATGTAGTCGCTGTTTAATCGCTCCTTTGGCGACTTTTTGAAATTCGATTTAGCCTTATAAATACGTTTTGAAGTTTCAACTTGATAGTTTAATAAAGATTCCATTGTTGCCATAATGAAAAGGAAACCAAATCCAAATGAATCTTTTTACCAAAATTGTTTAACCACTAGATTAACTTAAATTCCAAAAACATAATTACTGTTACAATAGTACCACTTTAAACACTCTTGAATAACAAACAATTATGTCGAAAAAAAATACAAGTGCAAAAAATTCACAAAAATTTTACAAGTCCCAGAAATCTGCGAAAATTTTACAAGTGTTTTAAAGACGTTTTGGTTCTGAGTGAAATCCGGCATGGATTCCCCGTACCTACGTTTTTTCGCTTATTTTTCTAAGTCCTAAATCTAACATTTGCATGCAAAATTTTCTAAGTCCAATTTAAAGTTGAAATTTTTCTATCTTCCTAAAGTTGAAATTCTTCTAGTATATAAATATCAAATGTACTCACGGTTGCACTTCACACTCACGCACACATATGCACTGAAAACCTCTTGATATGTGACGTCACCTCCACTACTTCCTTGGCTGCCGCCGCTCCCTCAGCTTGCCAACCAGCTGGCACAGCTTGGGCCCGCTTCACGACCTGGCTGCCTGCGCACGCGCTCCTTGCTGCGCCGCGCTGTTCTCCGGTGGTGTTGTCCTGTCCCGGTCCTCCTTCCACGTACTCAGCAACCCACTGCGAGCACGGGGTCCAGTGGTCCCAAATGACCACCGTGTACTGCCGCTGGACACCTCAAATCCGTCTCGAACAATGTACTAGTTCGATAGCTCCTTGTGTAAATGAAACAATAGGATATTTCTTCCACCGGATTTATTGTTCGACAAGGTTCTAAACTCGCGGCAGGTACACTCCGATACAAAACCAAACGATACCGCGATCTAGAAATCATGCCGTCGACCGTAGCGACATCTATTGGCACGCTTAAAAACTAACACATTAGCCTTCTACCTTAACAGCGCCATCTAGCCCCATACTAAGCAAAGCTTGTATTTATTTTTATTTTTTTCCTTAGTTTTTGGCATCGCACGTTGTGCATTCTGCCAGTGTCAAGTTTATGAATTTTTACATTTATTTGTTATCATCAAGTCATATAAGTCATGAAATCACAGTAAGTCACATGAAATTAGTCCTAGTCGAGTCCAAGTCATACCCCAGTAAAGTTGTGGTGACTTTACTATGAGCTTCTACGGAGTTTTGAAAACAACACGAAAAGACATGTTTCACCACATTATATCACTTGCCCACACTCGTGCATGTAATTCAACACTCAATGAATAAAACACCACCATTTTTAATCATTAATTCGCGAAAAAACACAAGTTTAAGAAAATAATAGAATGCAACGACATGATTTTTCCGTGTTCCCGCCAAAACTCAAAAAGCTTGTATTATGGAAACCAGATAGCTGATAGAATACTTATATACATTTTTTTTTTCGTAAATACATACTTATAATACATACTACACCCAGACACAGAACAAACATCGATGTACGTCATAAACATTTTTGTCCTGGGTGGGGATCGAACCCACGCCCTACAGCTCTGAAGGCAGACATGCTACCAACTGAGCTATCAGGCTATTAAGGGGGAGGCCTTCGTCCAGCAGTGGATGTCTCCGGCTGTTGAAGATTGCAAGATTTGCATAAAATAAGATCAGTGTTCAATCTTGACACAATATGCATAGGCCTCTCTCTACTCTTGAAGGGCGATCGGGCGATATCCACCACGCTGGCCCAGCTGCGTGTGTTTGCTAGATGGTTGGCCTCTGTTTTATCGAATTCTAGATCTAGTATTTATAGCAGACTATTGATTTCTCTGATTGATTGTTTAGCCTTTCGGAGAAACTCAGAGTCACGCAACGGGCAATGGAGAGAGCTATGGTCGGAGTTACTTTGCGCGATAAAATCCGGAACGAGGATATTCGCCAAAGAACCAAAGTCACCGATATATCTCGCAGGGTTTGCAAGTTGAAGTGGCAAATGGCAGGCCACATCGCTTGAAAAACTGACAACCAATGGGGAAGAAAGGATATTGAATGGCGACCGCGAACCGGAAGACGCAGCGTAGGAAGGCCTTTACAATATCGTCGTTCCACCTAGTGGGCTAGGTCCACTGATATTGTAAAAGTCGCGGGAAACCGGTGGATGCAAATGGCAGGTTGTCGTACAGTGTGACGGTCTAAGGGAGAGACCTTTGTTCAGCAGTAGATATCACCGGGCTGATGATGATGATGATTGATTCCTATATCTAAGATAAGAATAGTTACTGAAGCCTACAAAAAAAAACAATAAACAATCAATTCCAGAACCAGTTCATTTCGAGTTATCGTCACCGAATGTAACGTCACGCCTCGGGCACCCGATCTCGCTGGAGTGCAGACCACTGGGCGATGAACCAATCAGAGTGTCCTGGATGCACGATGGAGTCCCAGTGGAGGCCCAGAGCCAGAGGTGAGTGGGGATTGGTGCACTAGTATGGTTCTTCTGAGTTGGTGTAGTGGTAGGACACTCGCAGGGTCTACCAGAGATAAGTACCACACCTTTGCCAGTTATTCGACCGCCAAGCAGTAGTGTGCAAGTATTAGTACCGTATTAGTAGTATTGAATACCTAATTGATTCGTTGTAATTTATATTTTGTATAATAATTGCTATTCAACTGGATTGTATCCAATTTTGTTATTAGCGAAAACTTATTTGGCTAATTTGTTTATATTCTTCTGTGTTCTAACAAATGAATTTGTGATAGCTGTTTGTTTTCCAAGAAATAAATAAATTTCTGTATTTAGGTTTGAAGGGCAATGTTACCAAAGATATTACTGCGCATAAAATAAATAAATATTGGTGGACATTTCACACAGCGCGATCAAGCCCCATAACTAAGCAAAGCTTCTTTATGGAAACCAGCTAGAAGAATATAAATACTTATATACTTATATAAGTATAAGTGCTGCCAGTTAAAAGTCGTAGTGATGGGTTTTTATCCTTTTATTTGTCGAATTTCGTCGGAACGGATAATGATTTTTAAGTTTTTGTTGTAAGTTTAGTATATTTTATATTATCTGTTTTGTGTCGTGTACCTGTTTGTGTGATGTGATATTAGTTTTGTGTATGTAATTAATCTTTCATTTGCCTTATATGTGTATATCATGTGATTTTCGCGTGCGTGACGTCACCTGCCGGGCCCAACGGAAGACCAGGGGGTCTAGACAAGAACCACTTTCTGTTAGCGTTAACGCCTGCGGAAAGATAAAATTGTATGAAAATTACATTAGCAGTCACGTGACATTTCTCAAGCTAATGTCATTTTCATATAATTTTATATTTCCGCTGGCGTTAACGCTAACAGAAAGTGGTTCTTGTCTAGACCCTCGGCGCCGGTTGCTCGCAACCGGCATCTTGCTGAGTTGGGGCCGGTTTGTGACAAAAGGTAAACAATTTTTTATTTATGTTTTACTTTTCCGTGTTCTGTGTAACTGCATTTTTGTTTATACTTTTGCCACGAGTAAACTATTGTCTATATATATTTTTTGTTAATACATACTTGTAATACATTCATTTGACATTTAATATCTCATGTTGACGAGCGCAGCGCAGTGTGGCGCAGGATTTTGTTCGTTACATGCCCAGGTCATATTTGAAAAAAAAAACACTTCTGTTGATAAGTAACTTACTTCCTTTCAGGGTCAAAATGTCTGAAACCAAGACGGCTCAAGGGCTGCTGAGTGCCATCAGCCTCCAGTACACGGAGACCAGTGACGCTGGCGTGTACCAGTGCCGAGCGACCAACCCATACGGAGCGGCCACTTTTCACTTGCATCTCACCATCTTAGGTAACTACTGTTAGTATTTATTATTATTTAGTTTATTCAATGGAGTGAAGAAACGAGCGAGACGTTCGCCTGGTGGTAAGCATTAAGCCTGTCCGTAACAGTGTGAACTTGCGAACAAAATTCTGCACTGCACTGCGCTCGTCACCCTGAGTTATGAGATGTCAAATGTCTTTATGTCCAGTAATTTATCTGGTAACAGTGCCCTACAAACCGAAACACAATGCTCAATGTCGGATGTGTTCAATGTGTACACATGAATATGGTCAGAAATATCATAGGCTTTGGAAGCCCAATATTACATAAGAAGCAAAAGTGCGCGTGGGAAGCGACATCATCATTAACCTTTTATTCTCTGCTAATGTATTCCACTGAGCTCGCAGTCCTTTGAGTGACGCGAGCATACCTATGTTTGCTTAAGCTCTATGCCATGAAGTTAGCTATACTATAGGAATACTGATTGTGTTGGAATAACATAACATTAAAAGTAGAAGTATTATTACTCTTCCTTCTAGTCGACTCAAGGTGTGAAACTGAGATCTAAACCCGGACTCTTGGGCTCCACCAATGCCTCCTATTGGTGGAGCCGAAGCCAACACAGAGAGGCCCATTACTATTATTAATTGATTGTTGTTATACCTTTTTTCTAGAACCTCCAACCCCGCCATCGGATCTCCGCATAGACTCAGTCCGGTCCCGCACGGCGAGCGTGTCGTGGCGCGACACTCTCCGAGCGCACGCGAGACACTACACCCTCCAGTACTCCCACACCCACTTCACGGACACCTGGGAACACGGCACTACTATCAACGTTACCAGGTGAGAAGAGATACGAAGACTAGGGGTAGTGACTGTTGTGAATGCATGATGGTATTAGTACGGCTTTATGGTCAACTCAGCCCGCAGCCCGTTCAGCCCGCGGGCTCAGTCGACCACTTTCTACCTTTTTCTTGGTCAAGCCAGCCCATAATTTTGTCAGTTAGCCCGCGCGCTCTGTTGACCACTTTATAATAGTCTAGCTGATGTCCGCGACAGCGTCCGCGTGTATTAATTAACCCTTAGAGGATTTAGCTGCTCTCTCTATACATAATCACTGACATCTCATGACCAATCTATCAACGTTACACTTTTAAAATAAAACCTTTGCTAAAACAAGCAAAAAAAGAATGTAAAACCAATTTATTCTAATTTATGGACCTTTCCGTGTTCCAACTAGTATGCTATTGTTTTTATTTTAACAACGTTTTGGTGATCGACAAAAACCAAGGTGTCGATGGTCTCTGTTACCTACACGTTTGCTCGATTTTTGATGATCAACACGTTCGATTAAACAAAATCGAGCAAATCTCCAGGCATCTAGATACGTGACTCTGTGTTTTGACTAGCAACTTTCTATTAATCCAGAATATGGGCGAAAAATGAATCACGTAGTTCTAGAAGCAGACACACATAAATCAATATAAATCGTAATAATAAATAGTAAGTCTGTTTAAATAAAAATCAATTGGCACATATGTAAGACGGAGCACCGCGGCGGACGGAGCGGAACGGCTCGATCGATTTGGCTGTTTTTTTTTCGTTGTGTTCGTAATTGTCACAAGGTTTGTATGAAATAATGTCCGCGCTCGACGTCATTTCTGTGTGGCCCGCGGCTTAAAGATTTAGGCGGCCGTACACTGCGCTCAATTAACTGGTGCGTGCGAGACGGCTGTGACGAGAAATTTCTTACAGTGTGCGGGACCTAGTACAAAATGTATTCACGGAGCGCCTTCGAGCGCGACCGTCTGGGTTTTCTATCAGGTTTTTCTTAAAATGTGCGGCCCCTCTTAATCCGGATTAAATCTAGAATATATATATATATATTTTTATGCTTTCAAGTGACGAGAAGTGACGGGCAAGGCGTTCGCCTGGTGGTAAGCGTCACACCTGCCACTAACAGTAGCAGTGCCAGAATTATGAGCTTGGACCTGGGTATGTCCTAAAACTGCATCCAGAACCACCGGAGGACGGGCAGCAGCGTCCTTTTAGTTAACGGTGGTAACACTCTGCGATCCCCAAGCCGCCTGCCAAGCGTGAGGATTATGGCAACCCCTCCCTGTTAAGGGGGAGGCCTTCATCCAGCAGTGGACGTCTTCTGGCTGATGAATGAGTGAACAGAATCCTGCGCCGCAATGCACTACGCTGAGAGATTAGATGTTAAATCTCTTCATACCCAGGAATTTCTCTGGTAACATTGCCATTCTAACCGCAACACAGTAATGCTTGCACACTACTGCTTGGCGGTTAAATAACTGGCGAAGGTGTGGTACTTCCCCAGGCGTACTCTGCAGTAGAGTCCTACCACTACAAAAACCATTATTCCGCCATGTTGTTTCATCCGTTGCTTTAAATGTAACAAAGCCTCACTTCTTTCCAGAAAGGACAACGACCTCCGCCAGTCCATAGACCTGCAGAATCTCCGGCCAGCCTCGTCGTATGCCGTTCGAGTCGCAACTGGAAACCAGGTCGGAGTCAGCGTCTACACATCACCGGTGCACTTCACCACTCATGAGGAGGGTAAGCAACATTATTAGAGAAACATTATATGAAGTGTTTCCACACTTGGGTATTTTAGCCCAATCAATTTACGAGACTTAGTATCACGGTGCTTGCAAAATACAAATAAAATATTTCGCTTTGATTGGCTTAATTTGCTGACGGACAATCAGTAAAAATAATATTATACAAATATGACCTTGATTGTTGAAACGAAGTAGTAATGAACCGCACTTATACAGTCGGCGTGTATCAAATTGTGACGATGACGTCACATGCCGCAGCAAGATCCGGCCTGAGGAAATTAGTGTCGGGGATTATTTTTTATATTATGAATCTCGGAAACTAATTGACGTATCGAAATAATGTTCACATGTTTTTAATTATTTATTAGTAGAGAATACGATAGGCTGTAACCTAAATGTGTGAGCAATTTAATTATTTCATTTCAATTAAACACAAACTTTAAAATTTCTGATTGTTATACTAGAGGAACGTTATTTTATAATATTTAGAAAATAAAAAGCTATTTATATTGTGGTCAAGGTCGACCCCTAACTTTCCTGGACTATTATTATGTTATTAATGCATAGACAGTAGAGTTCAGGCTTTGATTCCTCTCTCTAAAAGAGTGATTCTCTCAGAAGAGAGAGCACTCTTTTATGCATCATTTTCTTTTTAATTTCTAGCTCCTTCATCAGCTCCTGTGAACGTGCAGGTAGAGCAGACAGAAAACCCTGGAGAACTGTACGTGTCTTGGTTGCCGCCATTGAAAGAGACGCACAACGGTGTCGTCCTGGGATACCACGTGAAAGCTGTACCACAGAATGTTATAGATACAGGTAACACTAAATAATATTGATTTGAGGCATTCGTGGAATTCGGTTGTTTTTTTTTTATGTTTGTTACCTGAGAACACTGTTATTTATAAAACGGAAGATATAATTTAAGATTGGTCCCATAGAAATTTCATCAAAATTGGTTTTTAAATCAAAATAACTGGAAAAAATATATCATCCAGGACTAACTGGTCGTACCCTGCGCGGGAACGTGATAAAACTAGAATTTGGATACGTACGTTTTCGCGGGGAAAATTGAGTTGATATAATTTTATCACGGCTCGTATGCTAGGCGGGCTAGGGGGACAATTGCGTATTTTGCTATCATGCCTGTTTTTTTAAAGCTTTTTGTGTTATGGAAAAGATAGGCGTTTGACCGCCACTCATTTGATGTTAATATTGACGGTGTGGTCGTAGACGGTACACACAGCGAGGCTGGAATGGGAATCGGCTCATAGGTTAGACTGAACAGCCTTCTATACCCAAATTAATCGGATACGAAAACTCTCACTTCCGTCGTCTGCACGGATATAAATAGTGTAGTTTTCGAGTAGAGTGGAGTTATGTGAGCATTGAGAGAATAATTAGTAAATTTTGAACTTGACCTTTTGCACCCTACAATCTAGTTATGATTATTTCTGGACTGTAAACATGTGGGCATTATGAAAATTTAATGCAGATAGACACGAAAGAAATCTGCATAATTTAATAGAAAAAAAATTATCGTTGGACATTGAGAGAATAATTAGTAAATTTTCAACTTGACCTTTTGCACCCTAAAATCTAGTTATGATTATTTCTGGACTGTAAACATGTGGGCATTATGCAAATTGAATGCAGATAGACACGAAAGAAATCTGTATAATTTAATAGAAAAAAAAAATCGTTGGACATTAATTTCACACAGCGCCATCTAGCCCCAAACTAAGCAAAGCTTGTAATATGGAAACTAGATAGCTGATAGAATACTTATATACTTTTTGTTTTGTAAATACATACTTATTATACATACTACACCCAGACACAGAACAAACATCTATGTTCGCCAAATAAATGTTTGCCTTGGGCGGGGATCGAACCCACGCCCTACGGCAGACATGCTACCAACCGAGCTATAAGGCTACCCTGCATCCTAGTATTTGTATTCAATTTTTTATCGTGCGTCCCTATTCAAAGTAAATGGGCCTAGGTCTTTTATAATTATGATTTCAGATGATGCTGATTCGAGAACCGTTAAAGTTTCTCAGCTGTCTGGTAAACAGGAATGCCTACTGAGCGGGCTGTTAAAGAACACGAGGTAAGTATCAAAAGTAACTTAAACATAAGTAGTTAAGATTGAAAATCCAGAGTAGCTACTACCCACTGAAGAGAGAAGTGAATAGAACGGAAATGTGACGGGCCGCGCTAGCCGGCATTAACTGTAAATGCGCTTAATGACAATTCTACCAATATACATGTTTTTTACCTGGACCTCGGTATGTCCTTAAACTGCAACCAGACCCACCGGAGGACGGGCAGCAGCGTCCTCTTGGTTAACGGTGGTGACCATTCTGCGATCCCCAAGCCGCCTGCCAAGCGTGGACATTATGGCAACACCCGTCTATAAAGGGCCTCCGTCCAGCAGTGGACCTTATCCGACATGTTCTGGCGTCAGCCAAGGAAGCACACTGGGTCCAACTGAGTTTACAATCATGATCAATGACCTGCCTGAAGTTGTCAGAACGGCTGAATGTCAAATTTTTGCCGATGATCTGAAACTATACTTGGGTATACGTAGTATTCATGACTGTGAAGCTCTCCAGGCGGACATAGACAATGTAGTGAGATGGGGGGAGCGCAATCATTTAGAATTTAATAGTTCTAAGTGTAAAACCATCTCATTTACTCGTTCGAGGAGCCCCATTCACTATGACTACCAAGTGTCTGAAGTTTGTCTGGAGCGCGTCACGGAAATTAGAGACTTGCGAGTGACCTTAGATGCTGAACTTACATTCAATAAACATATTTAGAATATTAGCAATGATGCTTTCAAATCTCTCGGATTTGTTATGCGACAGACGGGTAGATTCCGGGTTAGGAACGCTATCTTTTTACTTTATTCCTCCCTGGTACGCAGTAAGCTGGAGTACAACACAATCGTTTGGGACACCCACAAAAAAAAAATAAGCTATTGCTAGAAAGGGTACAGAGGAAATTTGCCCGATATCTTTACAAAAAGCTGTACGGATATTATCCCTTTTTGTATCCGTCTCTGTTCGTCGCCGGTATGGTCGGTATCAATACGCTAGAACTTAGGAGGAAATGCGTGATAATGGTGCATTACTACCGGCTGGTCAACGGCCTGATAGACAACCCCGGCGCGCTCGCTCGCTGCTCACTATCCGTGCCGGACCGCGTGCGGCAGTCGCGCGCGTGCTGCGTGCGGCGGCTGTTCCACGCGCCGCTCGTGCGCACTGACACGGCGCGGTCCGCTCCCACGACTCAGGCCATTTATTTGCTTAACGCGCTGCTTGCTCATCAGCCAGACTTAGATATATTTGCTGATAAGTTTAACAATTTTTTAAACTCCGCTGTAACTTTTATTAGCAATAAGTATATCACGTAAGTGTGGTGTAAATTATGTTTTTAATTATTTAATAATGTTGGCTCTCTGTGCGCTTTGGTGAATACTGTAAGCACAGAAAGCATTTGTCGCAAATAAATAAATAAATAAATGGCTGACGACGACGACGACGACTTGTTTTTTAACTGAGAGCTCAAAAGACAATTTAAATAGACGCGTAGGAAACCAAACCACATTGCATCGTAATTAGATATATTTTTTATCTGTTGCTAAATGGCATTTCGAGCCTTTTAGGTACTTCAAATGCGCGACCAATGATTGGCATTTTTTCGTCGTAGTTTCTATACAATTTTGTGTGAAACTGGCGACAGCGGTTTTCGGTACAATTGCTTTACAACATTGTTTTGACAGCAGTTCTACCTAAGAAGTAGGGCTTTCGCTTTTCTGGGCTACTACCAGACTCAGAGACTGACAGATGAAGGGACAGCTAGTACTCACCAGTGAAGTTTCTGGAAGCAAACAGGTGAATACTGGGTCTAATGGTGACAAAGTTCTGGGGACTGATCAAAGACATTACTTACCACTGTTCTTCAAGATCAAGGAGGCGGCGATAATAATGACATAGATAATTCCTTAGATCCAAAAAATATATTTAATAATTAAGATTCAATGCTGAGTTGGCTCCATTCATCACAGGTGTGTCTATTATAATAATGTCGTCGTCGTCAGCCATAAAATGTCCACTGCTGGACGAAGGCCTCCCCCTTTATAGAGGGGTGTTGCCATAATCCCCACGCTTGGCAGGTGGCTTGGGGATCGCAGAATGGTCACCACCGTTATCCAAGAGGACGTTGCTGCCCGTCCTCCGGTGGCTCTGGTTGCAGTTTAAGGACATACCCAGGTCCAATAATCAGTCCATATAATAATGTATATCTATGTATTCATTTCAGATACGCTGTATCAGTGTCGGCTTACACTAATGCTGGTTCAGGCCCATTTTCATTACCAGTGTTCCAAGATACGAGAGAAGGAGGTAGGTTACAAATTAACAAATTATCTGTACTTAAATGCAATAGAAAAGATCAATCTGGGTGCCTTCAAGGTGCGTGAGTTTTCTCTTAGGCAATCGCGCTCTATCATGAATCGTTCCAACGCATTCCAAAAATTCGTACGTAACCATACAAAACTATTTTACTGTGCTTTTTGATTCGTACTCATACTACCTTATAATAGGATTATCTGCGCCGTCGTCTTTGTTTCCCGAGAACTACAATCTGGGCCTTTTTAAGGCTAGAGTGAGTCGATGTCTTGTAGATCGACGTGTTTCATATTCTGCCTCAATATCGCTTAACATCACGCAAGTTGGTGGTCAAATAGATATGTTTTTCTGGCGATCACTTTTCTGAAACGGCTAGATCTTATTTTATTATAATAATAATAATAATAGAGGCTCTCGCTAGACGGTTGGGTCAAGGGTCAGATACAAAGGGCAGTGGTACTTGACACGGCACGCATTGTCAGGAGGTTCCTCACTCTGCAGCCCTAACCACCGGCAGCTTGAGCCCTGCCCCGCTGCCGGCGGCATTCTAGGTTTAGGTTTTTTATAATATTTATGTTTTTGAATTTATATTGTAAAAAACTTAGATTTAAGAAAGTAAATAAATAATGTGAATAATAATAATAAATCTTTATTTCAGATCCAAGATCCATAGTGGTATTGACGTTGCACAAATTACAATATTCCAAGATAAATAAGCTAAAAACAACGAACACGATAGGTTAAAAATCTGAAAACTAAAAACAAACAAGTGCAACTTAACAGTGTAACTTAAATTATAGTTTTAATCCAGTGTTGTAGAATAGGGCTATCATATTTATCTGCTATTGTCCTTATGACACTATTATGACTGCCGCGCAACCTACTCAACAGCGATAAAAATCTCTTTCGTATGATCGCCTGGAAACCGTCTAAAACCGTTTATTGTACACTGCCAAAAATCTTGCAGCTCCTGAACAAGCTCCATCGTCTGTGGAATGCACGGCCGTGTCTTCGACTTCACTGCGAGTTGGATGGCAGCCCATAGCATTGCCAGGCCAGGGCAGTTCACTGGTGGGATACACCATCTTATACACTACGGAAGGTAAACGGACTTCAAATGTTCCCGGAGTGCTGAGTGCGAGTTTTCCCATTGCGTGTACGTATTCTATCGCTGTAGTGTCCAATCTTGACACTGAAATTAAATGTCGCTGCTTTTATTTCATACCAATGCTGTAAGCGTTCACGTGATCTAATACGTAGACGCAATAGGCTAGATGACTGGTTTTTTTGTTTGTCCTATTTAAATGTGTCTCATAAATATAGCTGATCAATGAAAAGAAAATGAAAATCTGATCAAAAATAAGCAACTTATAAACATTTTAATATCATGCTAGACAGAGAGTCGAAACAGCAAATCGTGACGTCACTTCTCTGTACGCCATATAAAGTCGTTTTTGACAAGTAAGGCGTGAAGTCATTTTTTGTTTTGTCGGAGAGGGACAGAGTTGTCTCTAACAAAAACTTATAACGCTTATATATCAGAACATTATTAACCGATTTCGATAATATTTTCAATAAACATACAATATTTACTTAAATTCTTCATCAAAACTATTGGTTTCAACGATATAAACATTAGTCACAGACAGAAAAATTTTACTGTTTATTTTTCGAACCATAAATTACATTAAGTTTTAATAACTCAAAAACTAGTTAAATCGCAGAATATTACAAAAAAAATGTAAAGAGCTTATAATAAGTATGCGATCTACTTCTAATAAACTACTCTTCTGCTCCTTTTCTTCTTCTTTCAAGCTTTGTCGAACTTAACTTTTTTAGTACCTATACCTTTTTTTGCGTGCAGGCGTCGACTTCTGGCCTCTGAGCTACAGTAGTTTCCCTGCCAGCCCTAATTTTGGAATGGCTTTAACACGTCCTAAAAGTTTTTTTATTATTTCGAAGCGTTGAATCCTGTCGGTTGGTCTATAACAATTCATTAAATAGCACTGCATTCAAATCTTTATTATTGTATCCATTTGACCTACCTAATATAACGCAACATTGTTATAAGGTGAATAAATAATCTGAATCTGAATCTGCTAATAATTTACATTAAGCCCCAATTTTATTGAATTGGTTTCTATTCCTTCGGTGGTTCTGGATGCAGTTTTAGGAAATCAGGTCCAGGTTTATTATTGAATTTCATTACAATTTATTCTTACCCTTGTCTCTAACAATAAGAAACGTGTTATTGGACACATTCTTAGTAATTTGAATACCTAGAAGCTTAAAAATTTTAAAAAAAAAAGTACAAAAAAAAAATATTGTCAAATAAAAACAAATATATATATATATTATATTATTTAATTATTTTTATTATATTTTATTATTATTATTTATATATATTGTTAAATATTGTCTATTGTCTATTGTCTTAAGTTAGAACCAAATTACTTATTAGCTTATATTTAAGCTAGATTGTAATAAAATTAGGGTGACCATATAAAAAGGGCACCATAATAAAAAATTAAAAACAATTTATTCTTCAGAAGGCGCTTGGCAGAATCAGACGTCACTTCACACTGAGCTATATTTACAAGGATTGCTGAAGTACTCTAACTACACCATTAAACTGGCTGGCTTCTCCAATTTTGGAGTAGGCCCTCACTCGTACCCGATTGTCTGTGCTACTTTACAGGATGGTAAGCTGTCATGGATATTTTTATTTATTATGTGTAACATAATATAAATAATATTATATGTAATATAAATAATATAATATGTTCGACAATAACTTGCGAATTCATGAAAATTTGTCATGTCATGAAAGTTGATGCACATAAATTTTTTAAGTTCAGAAATGAATTTAATCGGCCGGGTCAAATAGTAACCATTGGTAGTTAAATAAAATGTTGTATAAACAAAACATGTCAAGGTCTCATTTTGGGGCGAACGACTAGTTATTTAAGCTATCATGAACCTTGCAAAAGTTTTGAATCGATACGTCAATTATTAGAAGTACCTACCTACTTACTTAAAATCGACTTCGAAGATTTTATCATAAAGTTTCTTAGTTAAAATGAAATGCTGTGACCCTGTGCTTTGTACGTAATTTAATTGATGGTTGGAGTTAACATAGCTGTAAAAACCGACGCCATAGAATATTTTTATTCCTATGAAAAATCATCCAAGTTTTTTTTTTTTCAGTTCCCGGTGCTCCAGCTGATATAAAGGTTCTGGTGCTATCCTCCACTTCTCTACTAGTCAGCTGGAAGAGGCCTGAACATCCAAATGGAGAAATATTACACTACACGGTCTATGTGAAACCAACTTCAAGGTATGTAGGGCGTATTTTTCAGTCACAGTTTATTTGCTTCAAGGACATGATGTGCTTGTTTAAAACTGGTTGAACTTATATAACTTTATTCACTTTTTTTTCTTTGACTGCTGCTTCTATCAGTAATCCCGGTATAAAATAAAAACATTCGTTCAAGTATGTAGTTCAAGTATTCGTTGAAAAATTACATATTTTTTTTTACTAATAAATAAATAATAATAAATAAATATCGGTGGACATTATTCACACAGCGCCATCTAGCCCAAACTAAGCAAAGCTTGTAACATGGAAACCAGATAGCTGATAGAATACTTATATACTTATTTTTTTTGTAAATACATACTTATAATACATACTACTTTAATTATTATGTATTATAAGTATGTATAATACATAATAATAATTATTATTATTATTACTACACCCAGACATAGAACAAACATCTATGTTCGTCACATAAATGTTTGCCCTGGGTAGGGATCGAACCCACGCCCTACAGCTCTGAAGGCAGACGTGCTACCAACTGAGCTATAAGGCAGTCAAAATAGACGTAATCTAGATTTTAGATCTATTCTATGACAAAATGCATAGTATCGGCTAAGTCTACGTATTTTGTCTTCGATAACACCACCGTCGGCTTACCAACAAGCGATTAAATGGCCAATCACCAAATTATACGTTTTAAAACGAATAAATTGGGCCACGTGTAAAGGCATGCTTGTTTATGAAATGCCATCATGAGAAGTCGTTCTTTATTTTAGACAATTCACCACTTAGGGCAATTTCTTCATAAAAAGGTAATGCACGAACTTAAAAAGCCATTTAAATTTAATATTTGTTTAAGAACATTTAACGTTTTTTTTTTAAATCTTTTTACGGTTTTTTGTGGTTCAATAGGTTAGATACATTTTCCCATCCACAGCGCTGGGCTAGCCCAGGCGCACCGCGCCGGCGCCGCTCGCACCTCTACTGAGCTAGCTGGCCTCACCAGTGGCGTCACTTACGAAACATGGGTAACAGCGAGCACCGCGGCAGGCGAGGGAGCTACTACCAGACGCGTTACACATACTCCCAGCTCTAGAGGTCTGTAACCACCTCTAACTTGTAGAGCTTAATGACCTACCCCAAACTATTCCTAGCTGTAAAAATCAAAGCTGGTACCATTAAACCTCAACCGAGATGGCTGGACTATCAAGCTGCGTGACGTATGAAGTTACTGCCAGCTGCTATTCCAACTGAGCTGGTTAGATTAACTAGCGGCGAGACGTATAAAATATGTGAGAGCAATAGACTCTAGGAAGTCACTTCCACTATCTTTCTAGTGTCTATGACAGGTCATTCTAATTACAATACCGCAAAGGCTGATTTTATTGATACAAATTGAATGTCTTCCAGTGGTGGCGGGGGTGGCATCTCTCGGCGGCCCCGTGTCAGTAGGGGTGGGCAGCTCCCTGCTGCTGGTGTGCCAGTGCGTGGGCGCGCCGCCGCCGCGCACGGTCTGGTACCACAAGCACAACATCATCACGCACCATCCCAGGTTCACCAGGAACCACGACGACAGCCTGCTTATAAACAGTAAGCATTGTAGTAGTGGCGGGGGTAGCGCAGGTTTTGTGTCAGTTTAGACATATCACTAATGTCTTCTTTGGTTGTACTGTTCACAGATATAGACCAATCTCTAAGCGGGAACTACACATGTCTGGCCAAGAACCTGTACGGTTCTGACTCTGTTGAGTACGCGGTGACAGTGCTGCCTCTACCAGAGGCTCCGGTACTCAGGACCACGCCTTACAAAGACTCCATACTCGTAGAATGGGAGCAACCATACTACTCTATCAGCAATCGGAGTTCCAGTCAGAAGATTAGTGAGTACCTACTATCTACTTTTTACGAGACTGGCAAAGTTCCCAAGAAGGGTAATGTTATTCAATTATATTCGAGAGTGACTCCGGTGTAAACGAAATATATCTAAGAGGCTACAAATCTATTTTCATCACACTTGCTCGTAAAGTGGATCTTATTGCATCGGTTTTAGGCTCATAATCCAAGCTATTACGCACGCGGGCTTTTTACTTTACATTATGGCACATGGTGCTATAATAGGTATAACCCGGTAAAGTCAAGTTTGTACGTGACTGCAATCAGACGTATGTATACGAAGCAATCTTAATATAGCCGGGTAATACTTACAGTTTTTTTGTAATACCAACAAAGAGTTCTTATGCCGCTGAAGTAAATGTCAACCCTAGCGCGCATTACTGATTTGGGCGCCATTTTCCGCGAATGTTTGTTGACGTTTTCGCTGTGTGGTTGATTATTATCATAAAAAAAATGTTTTTTCCTCGCAAGTGTGACGAAAACAGTCGTATGAAACTCTTGTGCTATGTTTCAATACACTCTCGGCTTCCTTATCGCGCTCGCCTGCGGCTCGCGCGCATAATACCGCCTCTAGTGTAATGACCAACATAGCACACTTGTATCATAATGTACTATTGTCTAATCTTTTAAAATCTGGCTTCTATAAGTAACAGAAACTGTCTGCTTATTTCTCGGATCAACGAAATGTCCAGAAAACTTAGTTTTATCAGAGCTGATATATTATACTAATTAATCTATATTAGTCTGAAAATAATACCTAGATTTCTACTACTCATGAACATTATATACTTCAAATCTACAGAAGCACTCATATAATATATCATCACACTTTCCAGCCTACAGTCTAACATGGAAAGAGTCAAACGGCCCATGGCAAGAAGCGTGGCCGGCGAACAAGTTGCCAAACTTGTCCGGCGTGCAAAAGCACGTACTCACCGGACTCAAGTGTGGCACTAAATACTCGCTGCGAATCACTGCGACCAACCGAGTTGGTACTTCCCAGCCGGCCTACATGGATGTTAGCACTTTAGGTGGAGGTGAGAACACCATTTGAAAAAAAGTTATAAGAAACACTATTCACATTAAGGAAAATGGTCCAATCCAGTGTTGCCAAGAGATGGCGGTAGAATATTTATTTATAAATTGGCGTCATGTACCGGTGATGTTTTATCACCAATTATTTTTGATTTTAAAACGAACATAGTAGCTATATTCGTTCTTTTTCTGCAGCGCTGCGTTCATTATCATCATCTTCATCCCATTGGTAAAGAAACGAATATAAAGAGAAGAGAGAATTGCAATTTATATCCTAAAAAAAACAGTAAAATGAATCTGGCGCCATCTCTTGGCAACTTTGGGCTGGCTCATTCCCCTTAAGATTGGTCTCACAGCCGAGGCAGCTGAGCAAGTTTGTAAACGCTTGTCTAGCTCCACAGTGAGTCACGCAGTCAAAAAGAAAAAGTTGCTCTTCATGCTCTTCTACTAATACTGTGTACTGTGTAGCTAACTGTGTCACCAGTTCTGCAAACTTAAATACACAAGTAGTTAAATTTCTGTTTTCAGTCCCGATAGCGCCGTCAACGAATGAGTGGTTCTGGAGCAACAGCAGCCACTTGCTGGTGCAGCTGGCTGGGTGGGATGACGGAGGATGTGAACTGCGGGTCTGGGGGGTAGAGTACCGCCCTCTCGGGGCTAAGATCTGGCTGCGAGCTAGGGATACTGGGGTGAGTTCCTGTTCCACTGTTTCACCAGCTTTCCTACTTCTACTTCTTTAAATTCCGCTTCCATCGAATGTTGGACATCATTCATCGTCATCGTCAGCCAGAAGAATTCCTATGCTAAACGAAGGCCTTCTCCTTGAAAGAGAGGGGCAAGGGTTGCTATACTTAATGTCTTCACTGGGCAGGCGGCTTGGGGATCGCAAAATGATCCCACCGTTAACCGAAAGGAGGCTGCTGCCTGTCCGCCGGTGGTTCTGGATGTAGTTTTAGAACATACCTACCACCATTAGGACACCGGTGGACATCATTAGGGCTAGTCTAACTCTAGAGGCTTCTGCTCTGAAGAGCGAGGATGTGCTGCAGCCTGTAGCCAAACCATCCTACAGGTTTTTAAGATACGAAGACTACCGTCTAGCTGCACTTCTTTTCCCAGCGATCTTTCCCTGTATGACGGGCAGGGCCCTGTTTTACCGGCAAGTTTACAATTGTACTAGCTTCTTGTACCAGTAACTACAAGTTACCAGTTACAGGTAGATCGTTTGTCTTTAATTTATATACAAGTGCTTTTACTTGTAGTTTGTACACTGGTTGTCTTGTAACTTTAGAAAAGGCCGTAATCAATTTTTTTGCGGTGTTGCCAGTTTTTTGCTACAAGTACAAGACTTCATACAAGATCATCGTGCGGGTGAAACCGTGAGGTGCAGCTAGTATACTTCTTAATAGTTTTCTAAATCTGTCACATTTTTTAGGAGTCATGCCGTTAGTCCACGGAAAAGTGAAATCCCTACTTCTTATAATAGAACGGCTGTCAAAACAATGCTCTAAAGCAATTGTATGGAAAACCGTTGTCGCCAGTTTCACACTTATTTGTTTAGAAACTAAGACGAAAAAATGCCAATAATTGGTCGCGCATTTGTAGTAAAACGCTCGAAATGAAAATTTGCAACAGATTAAAGTTGATCTAATTACGATACAATGTGGTTTGGTTTCCTACGAGTCTATTTAAATTGTCTTTTTGAGTATTCTCAGTTTAAAAACTAACTGTATATTGGTAGAATTTACATTAAGCGCATTTGCACCTAATGCCGGCTAGCGCGGCCCGTCACATTTCCGTTCTATTCACTTCTCTCTTCAGTGCGTTAGTCTATTTAACACAACATCCGTTTGTTCTATTTCAGCAATCATATAACGACCACCCGTCCTGGCAGCTCCCGTACCAACCGAAGACGTACAGAACAGGGTCTTTCTCGATAGCAGATCTATCGCCCGCTACTTGGTACCAGGTCCGAGTGATAGCGACGAACGAGGCTGGAAGCGTCACTACTGTGTACAGTTTTGCTACAAAAGATGGAGATGGCAGTAAGTCGCCATGTTCTATGGATATCTCGACAGACTAGATATTCGATCAAAGAAATGTAGAAAATCATGAAAATATTTTTGCTTTGAAATTTGTGGCACCTATAATGGGTATCCATTTTGTTTTACTAATTTTGAACTATATTACCTGTCTCCGTTATTCCGTCTAATGCAGAAGACGGAAATGGTGTCAGTTGAATCTAATCCGTTTGGACAGAATTTACAATAAATATGGGACCTGATCACCGACGATGAATACGCCTAAATCCACACTGAAGACTGAACTTGTGCCTTTTACCTATTTTTTACACCTAGTCACACTAACATGACTCATTCACACCAGTGAGTCGGTAATTTACAATATTGTATTTGCCCCATATACATTGTGCCACAAGCCACTAGAGCAGATGGTATGACTCTCATTCCTTGGAAGATGGGATGGCCTTTAGTGTGGGATGCTACTTGTGTTGATACACTGGCGCCGTCTCATCTTCCAGAAACATCAAAACATGCGGGTGGTGCGGCTAATGCGGCGGAATGCCTCAAACGGCGCAAATATTCTAGCCTCGATAGAGGTTACATGTTTGTGCCGTTTGGGGTAGAGACACTTGGGCCGTGGGGGCCAGGTGCTTTGCGTATCTTTAAGGATTTATCGGGGAGACTTAAAGAATCCACACGTGACCAAAATGCTGGCCTTTATTTGGGCCAGAAAATTAGCCTCGCAATCCAGCGGGGCAACGTGGCCAGCATTTTGGGCACATTACCCGAAATTAGAGACCGTTTAAAGTACCTATAGATACTTTAAACGGTCGCTTATATCGTTTTTTTTTAGTGTAATTAGGTAGTTTATTTAATTAGAGATGAGTTTTAATTGTATTAAATAATTATTCTAGAGCAGATGAAATAAATCTCTGTCTCTAAAGCTCAAGCCTCTGACCTATTACCCACGTGGTAATAGGTCAGAGGCACTTAACCAACAATATGCGAGCACAAAGAGGCGACAATAAAAACACCCAGAGTTCTCAATTTTTTTTACAGTGTTTCCTTTTTATGCAATGGAGTGACGACATGAGCGAGACGTACGCCTGGTGGTAAGCACTACGACTGCTAATAACAGTAGCAGAGCCAGAAAAAAAATAACAAAAAAAATACTTGCACCGCAATGCACTGCGCTCGTCACCCTGAGATACAAAAAAATCTTCAAAAAGTTTATTAGATTTAAAAGAAAAAAGAAATGCCAGTTCAAACCCCAAATCTCTTCATGCCCAGTAAAGGCTTAGGACATGTACCATAGGCAGGTGAACTAGTAATACAAACTTCCCATACTCCTAGAACTAGGCCAAAATGTCACATGCCTTTATCTGGTAACTTTGCCCTTCAAACGAAAACACAGTAATTTATTTAATTATTATTTAGAATACAAACAGCTATCACAAAAAAAAATAAGTCACAGAAAAGTATGAACAAATAAGCCAAAAAAGCAGATTGCATACAATCCAGTTGTAAGTAACGATAAAAAAACACAATGATTGCACACTACTGCTCGACGGTTGAATAACTGGCAAGGGTGTGGTACTTATCCAGGCAGACTGTGCTATAAAGTCCTACCACTACAAAATTCTACCTGAAGCAAAAAGTGACTCCTATGTCTAATGTTTCAGGTGAAGTGGGCCCTCCGTCAGACCTGTTCGACATCAACATGGTGGTTATCGTCTGCAGCTCCATCCTGCTTGCCGTCTGCTTGATGAGCTGCGTCTACATACTGGTCAAACGGCAGAGGTAGGCTTAGCTGGGTTTCACAGACGCATTGGGGAAGCGGTTTAAGGAGGAGGAATTGTTTAGCAGTTGATGTCTCCGGGCTGACGATGATGAAATTTTTGAATTTTGCACTCGATTCGCTCACGCGTTTGCAATAATCGTAATTGCGTTATAGATTTAAACTTGCTGCACAACTATAAAACCTGGTAAGCGTCCCTATCATAATATGGACGTTGCTTTCCATCAGGCAGGGTGTAGTCAAATGCAAACGTATTCCGAACAAAAAAAATGGTACCTGCCAAAAAATGTTGGTGGGTTTTCTTCGGTGAAGTTTCGGTCGGTCACCGAAGTTAGCCAAGAATCTTGGCTAACTTGTTTGTTTTTATTTGCAGAAGTGGCAACCTGACAGAGTACCGCGACTCTATCACGGTGGACAACAAGTCGGAGAGCGGCAACTTGACCGCGAACACCTCACACACCAACCTGCCCACCGTGAAGGAGAACGCAATCAACGCACAGAACAGGATCTACAGCGCGCCCATACACATGAGGAATAACAGCAAACATGGTAATTAAAGCATTCATACCGTATGACAGCAACGTCCTCTCGCCTAGCGGTGGCGAGCATTCTGCGATCCCCAACCCGCCTGCCAAGCGTGGTGGGGATTATGATAACCCCCTCTCTCCCACTCCTTATAGCAAAGGTCTTCCATGAGGCGCCTCTTCTTGCATTGGACTATCGCGACTGTATCATTTTCATATAATTGTCATTTTATGATATCGTAACTGTGTGGCTTCCAGAACTGTACGAGATAAGCCCTTACGCCCAGTTCGCTGTCGGCTTCAGGACGTTCGGGCACGTAGAGAACCAGGATCTACCCCCGAGGCACCACAAGCAGAGATACGATACGGGTAAATTTTTAAAAAACTAAGTAGTGCCCCCGAAGGCGAGTCACGGCCGTATCATCCTTTACTAGAAGCATTTCGAGGCAATTTAATTACAACATAAACATTTTAGTTTAGTTATGTACCTAAACTTTTATGCAAAATTTACATAATAGATAGAAAAGATAGATATCTAAGTAGATAAAGAAAAAAGGCGAAATACCTATTAAAAGCTACTCCACGTTTTTTAAGTTAATAATTATATAAGGATCATACTTTATGCGTACACGACGAAGCCTTCGGTATGATCGCGATTTCTTGACACTAGAGCTTGCTGTTTAAATTTCCTACAAATCGTGAGGTTTATAAGCCATTTTCTTTGCAGAAACAAGTTTCCAAGTTTGCTCTGAATCAGAAGACAGTGACAGCATATCGAAGTCTACACTCAAAAGTGTGCCGAGAAGTAAGTTCATTATACCCATACTTATAATTAGGTATATGTGGCGCTCTAATGAGACTGCTGGACTAGACAAGCCAGAGTCAAAGGCGGAGTCGAGGTGGCGGCGTGGTAAAAGAGTCAAGGCGAAAAAGCGCCGCGCCGCCACCGCGACCCTGCCCTAACGCCGCCTCGACTCCGCCGCGACTCTTGCAGTGTGCGCACTGCAGACCAATGTATAGAAAAGTTAGATAAGGCGAGCTTCACCCCGACGCTGCCTCGAAAAATGGCGTCCGGGAACGCTCGCTGCGATCCTGCTTTCAAATAATTCATCCAGAAAAATATTTAAAACATAATAAAGAAAAGTTTTATGTGTCATTTTGTTTTCAGAAGTGTGCCGGACACCTCACCATAGGTAACCAACCAAGGACTTGCATCTTTAGTATTTGATACGATTATTTCAGCGGACCATTTTCCCTTTCCGGATGAAACGTCGAAAGCACATCCCTGTGATAACAGAGTGCGGGAAAAGATTAAAAAAAACTGTCTATAACTAAGCAAAAAAAAAACTGAAACTTATTTTCTGTTGACAATCATCATCATAGGCAACATATTCGGCCGACTGCAGGACCTAAGTCTCCTCCCGGTTTCGCCAGTTTTCCCTGTTTAGTGTCAGTCTCGTCCAGGTGCTTCCAGAACTTCCGGATATCCTCCCGCGTCCGATGGGCTGGTCTTCCAATGCCAAGCTAAACTTTAGGCCATGTCCAATGTCGATATCGAATTTTATGTTTGGGGTATAAGAATCATTTTATCCTGAAGACTTCAGGCCCAGATTACCACGCGCCGCTATATCACTTACGCATTTCATCATTTTTGAAGATATAAAATCACTGAATATAACATTGAAAAATCGCAGTCGGTGAAATCGCTGAGAATAACATTAGAAAGGTTCAGCAAAAAAAATATGTTTTTTTTAAGCTTTCAAGTGAAGTGACGAGCAAGATGTTCGACTGGTGGTAAGCGTCACGCCTGCCACTAACAGTAGCAGTGCCAGAATTGTGAACTTGCGAACACAATCCTGCGCCGCACTGCACTGCGCTCGTCACCCTGAGATATTAGATGCCAAATCTCTTCATACCCAGTAATTTATGTGCGATGTTTATCTAAATAAGTTTTAGTGCCTACAAATTATACTATAGGTTTTGCCCAGTTTTATAAATAAAAATTAGCTTGGATCGAATTTTCATTTATTTCTAAACCTTTCTAATGTTATTCTCAGTAATTTCACCGACTACGATTTTTCTTAACTGGATATTCAATTATTGTACCTATACGTTCAAAAATGTTTCTTTTTTCCTTTGTTTTTGGCGTCGCACGTTGTGCATTCTGCCAGTGTCAAGTTTCTGAATTTTCAAGTTTTTTTTTTAAATTCAAATCAAGTATAATATGTCTTGAATCACAGTCAGTCACACGAAATTTGTCATAGTCGAGTCCAAGTCATGCCCTAGTAAAGTTGTGGCGACTTTACTACGAGCTTCTACGGAGTTTTGAAAACAACACGAAAAGACACGTTTCACCACATTATATCACTTGCCCACACTCGTGCATGTAATTCAACACTCAATGAATAAAACACCACCATTTTAAATCATTAATTCGCGAAAAAAACACAAGTTTAAGAAAATAATAGAATGCAACGACATGATTTTCCCGTGTTCCCGCCAAAACTCCGTTCAAAAATGTTAAAATGTGCGAGCGAGACAGTGGCGCGCAACATTCTAAACGTTCACAAAAATCATCGGAGATAATTATGAAAAGTCTTAATAACAAATGCCGATTCGGCATTTGTTAATTATTAACGAAACTACGAGTATTACTCGAGTATTACTCGTAGTTTCGTTAATCGTTTTTATTTGTGTTTTCTACCGAATTACCAAACGCATAGCATATAGTGTCATTTTGGCCCAGTTCATACAAGGGGTGTATTCCCGTTGTCCCCATTGACGCTGTCCCCATTCAACGGGTAAAACGGAAATCAATAAAAATAATCAAAATTGATTCCTGTTGTCCCCACTGACTTGTACTAGTTAATGTGGACAGCGGAACTCAATAAAAATAATAAAAATTTATTTGTACCACTTTGCCACCGGCAAATGGGAATGGGAAGCATGGGAAATGTCGTAAGCCTCTAAAAGAAAATAAAAGCCAAAATATTCCGAAACGAATACAAATTTATTAATAAGACCCGAAGCTTTTATGTAACGACAACGGAATAATCTTATCAAATAAGGAACCATGTAAATAAGTAGATTTATTATAATTATAACATAAGATTATTTTTTATGTAAATAATAACGTGTACCAATTATAATAATTATATAATAATTAATTAATGTCATGAATTATTAAGTCACGTCATGACGAACGCACAGCGTAAATTCTATGATTATTAGTATAACTTAGTTGCGAGTAACCGGAATAACTTAGTTACTCTATTAGAGATATTTCTGGTATTTGACTCAGTAATAATTGTAATTAATCTTAAATTAAATAGCTTTTTAATTAGCTACGGATGTAGTCGCAGACAGAACTGTCGTCAGTTGAGTTCTAAAGAAGGATATTGAATAACAGTACTCATTAATGGATTAGTCACTGCCCAAGACTAGGTATAACCGTAATGAACAAATATTTTTTTATTCTTTCTTGTAATTGATAGTTTGAATTACCCGCGACGGAACGGAGAAGGTAGGAAGGGAGGCATTTAGGCCGAGGTTGTATAGATGTAAGTGCAAAAATGAACGTTTCCCTGTGATGTATCTCCAAAAAGGTTTGGATCGATTTAGGAAAGTTTTCTGTAAAAGGTTTGTGATACATGGCGATTGTTCTTTGATCGTTTTTTTTTTACTTGCCTATTCAGAATCTATATTATTTTACCCAACTGTTTTTGTACCATGATTATAATATTATTAATATTTATTATTTATTTTATTATTTATATAACCAAAATATAAATCTATAGGTACAGCTATTTTTATAGGTATCTACGTAGCTTTACATTGCTAGGCTAGACTTGGCAACATTATGTTGGATGATTTTTTAAATGATATTTTTGTTTTTTTTTTAATGTAGGTCATTCATTTGAAATATGTTTAATTTCGTGGTTTTTGTATGTTATGTTTGTTTTACTAGGTGGAGCGACGACATTGTAAAAGTCGCGAGTCGCAAACGGTGGATGCAAATGGCAGGTTGTCGTGCAGTGTGGCGGTCTAAGAGAGAGGCCTTCGTTCAGCAGTGGACGTCTCCGGGCTGATGATGATGATGATTTTTATTTTATTTTATTAATCAAACAAACTCCACCGAACCCTTTTTTATATAAGTAATATGTAGACTGTCATTTAGTTCATTGACATCTTAAGGGTCATTTACCCATCATAATGAAGAACTAACAACTTGCACCATGATACCAACTCAGCTATCCCATGCAAAAAGTTTGTTTACGAACGACAAAATGTATGGAGCTGATATTTTTTACGCGATTCACTTGTTAATTTTGTAGTAAAAGTTGTTCATTACGATGAGGTTAATGACCCCCTAAGATAATTCCAATTAATTCAATAGTCGCCCCGTACACACAGTTACTATACCTACCTATGATAAATTATTTTTAAGACATTCAAAAGTGTATTGTTATTCATCATTATCATCATCATCAGCCCGGAGACGTCCACTGCTGAACGAAGGCCTCCCCCTTAGACCGCCACACTGTACACTGCGTCTTCCGGTTCGCGGTCGCCGCTCAAGAACCTTACGAATAATATTAGATACTAAAAAAATTATTGAATAGTATAATTTATATTGAAACATTTACGGCCTTACCTAAAATAATCTCGATACTCTTAGTCACTGCTTAAACTTCTCTGTCCTTTTCTAGCACGTGCAACTTCGCGTCAGAGAGAAGATGGCAGAGCATCTTAAGCAGTGACTAACGGTTGAAAGGTTTTTTTAAGTAAGGCCGTTAATAGGTAACCTACCTATGAAAAGTTTATTTTTGGGTTGATTGGTGACGTAACTTTGCTTTCATTTCCATGAATACAAGTAGGCATACCTATTCGTGTTGTGGTTTTGATTAGTAAGTATATCATTTTTAATTAAAATGACTTTGTTTCACCATAAAAGGTACGTACCTATTTAAAATCAATCGTTATGATACCTATAATGATTCACATTGGTTTTTCCATTATTTAAAAGGTATTCTTGTAAGGTATAAGTCTTTCGTGATTTCGTTATGCCCTATTTGGTAGTTTTGTCATTGCTTTGGTAAAAGTCCGATCCCCAAGCCGCCGGCCAAGCGTGGGGATTATGGCAACCCCTCTTAATTAAGGGGGCGACCAAAAGACGTGCAGCAGTTGACGTCTTTTGGATGTTGATGTGATGTGATTGGTAAAAGTACTTTATGTCTAAAACTATTGTTATAAGATAAAAAAAACTTGGGAGCCGCCGGCAGTGGGGCAGTGCTCAAGCTGCCAGTGTTAAGTGCTGCAGAGTGAGGAGCATCTTGACATTACGTGCCATACCTAGGATCACTGCCTTTTGGATCTGACCTTTGACCCAACCGTCTAGCGAGAGCCTCTTAAGGTGTTGATGGAGGCTCTTCGCTATATATAAGACCGTTTACCGAGATGACTATCGGGACAATGACCATGGAGTCAACATATTTATTAATTAGGTATTAATTATTCATTATCATAGTTACTACTATACTTTATGTAAATATTTAGTTAAGGATCTTCGTAAGCTCGTAGCGCACGTATGCTAATTATTATACATCTAAAAAGACTGATTATTCATCTTAAACAATTGTTATTCAGTTTCTTTACAATTTTGATGTAGATACTAGATAATAATAAATAAATGTTAGACAAAGTAAAAGGTGATTTTATTTTACAGTTATAAATGTTAAAGTTTCTATGTTTGGACGTTTGTTACTCAATCACGCAAACAGAGGCGGACAGCGCTCTAGGCTAGCACCTTATCGGCCCTCTAAAATCTGGCGCCCATATATTGTCTTGCAAATATGTTACAAGGAAAACAGACGAGACTTTACCTAAGTGGCTTAATTGTTTAAAATATTGGTAATATAAATAATAAACAATTGGCAGATATTGATTTTCGTTTAATAACTTCCGGGTGCGCCCCTTTGTATCCTCGCGCCCCTGGGCACGTGCCTAGTTTGCCTTACAGTATTCCGCCACTGCACGCAAAAACTGCTAAGTGGATGTTGTATGATAGGTAGCTGATACCTGGAATACTTACCACATAATGTGGTTACACATTGGTTATTTTTTATAGCAGGAATCGTGGGTGAAACCGTGGAACACTATATAATAATAAATACCAGCGTTTACCCGCGGCTTCGCTCACGTATCACTCAGGATAACTTTATGTTAATCTGTGATAAAAAGTATAGCGGACGTCGAGACCCTTAATCACAGAATAAATAATAGTACTTCGTACAGAAAGTTAACTCCGCAAAGGAATTGAAATAAATAAGGACTCTATCAACTAGGCAATAAAGTAGCAATTCAACTCGCACAGCGCTGGATACCGCTCGCTATATTCACCTAGATATACCGCTCTCTTTCTATCACGTATGCTTGCGTGCGACGATGCTAGCGTGCGGGAACGACTGACTTCTGCCTTGCATTGTCCACCCGGACGGAGCGCCGGCAAAACATACCTAAACTGCGGAGTGACACCCCCATGCCTTAATTCAAGAAAAATACACGTCTATCCATTCCGTTGCAGTGTGAAGGACATACTGTCGGATTTATAATAATGTTAGGGAAGCAAGGTTTCAGTAATTTCACAGAACTTTCAGGGTAGTATGACAAATCATTTGATTTTGATTTGCCTTGGATTTAGCAAACTAGTGTTAAGTTGATAGATTAATCAACACTGGGTGTTAAGGATTTTTAAAGGTTTAATTTTATCAAGGTTTTCTACAGATTTTACGAAACACGTTGTAGATACGTACAGGTAAAAAGTGAAAAGCAAGTGGCAATTTATTTAGAATTTATTATCTCGAAGGGATCAATAACTACGCGTACTATTATTAAAGTAGGTAACCTACACCATGAAAATATATTTTGAATTAATTATCCTAAAAAAACATCATAAAATATACATAATTATTTAGTTATTTATACTAAACTATTTAGTTATTTATACTTATTTATTTATTTGACTCTACCTACTTAGAGTAGGTACCGTAATAATTGGGTACTTATAACAATGAATTATGAGTTTAGCCTCGTATCCTTAACTTAATGGACTTCCTTCCTTCTCTAGGCGGGTAGGTACGTAATATTCTGTTATTACGTCACAGCACTTTCCGGTAGCTCAATATTACTGAGAATTTGACGTAGGTAATAAAGAATAATCCTTGTTAAACAAAAATAAAGTCAAGTAAGGTGGACGACGGTCCATGTTTTTGTTGCAATCTTTTTTGTTGTTGGTAGGTAATGTAGTGTTGTTGGTAGATTGTTGCCTCGTGTTGGACCTGGGTATGTCCTAAAACTGCATCCAGAACTACCGGAGGACGGGCACCAGCGTCCTCTCAGTTAACGGTGGTGAACATTCTGCGATCCCCAGGCAGCCTGCCAAGCCTGGGGTTTTTGGCAACACCTCCCTTTAAGGGAGAGGTCTTCGTCCAGTAGTGGACGTCTTCTGGCTGTTGATGTGTAGTGTTATTCGGAGGTGAAGTATTGGGGAGAAGGCTCCCCTGGACTTTTTTATGCAATGCAGTGACGAGACTCGCGATACGTTCGCCTGGTGGTAAGCGTCACGCCTGCCCATAACAGTAGCAGTGCTAGAATTGTGAACTTGCGAACAAAATTCTTATGACCAACAATTATAAGATTTGATATTTAACGTGGATATGCCGCCGGCATGCTGGGTACTCTGCCGACTGGCAGTGGGTTTAAAAGCATCTGAATTGTGTCTAGACCTTCATCAGTCTGGATACAATCCTTTTGTTTTTATGTAGTAGGTTAGGTAGGTTCGATCCCCACCAAGGGCAAACATTTATGTGACGAACATAAATGTTTGTTCTGTGTCTGGGTGTAGTATGTATTATAAGTATGTATTTACAAAAAAAAAAATTATATAAGTATTCTATCAGCTATCTAGTTTCCATATTACAAGCTTTGCTTAGTTTGGGGCTAGATGGCGCTGTGTGAAAAAATGTCCTGCGATATTTATTATTATTTTATTATTTACTTTGTTTTTTGTTTTCACACTACTATTATAAATACGATACTTTGTCGTTAAGGATTTAATTGTACGTTTGTTACCTCTTCTCCCCAAAATGGCTGCACGGATTTGGATGAAACTTGGAATGGAAATAGCTCCCCTCGGGGCGCAGTTTGTAGTTAATAGAGGCATTTGCCCACTAAAAATATTGTGAATTAGAGAAAGAAAGCATGCTGTGCCGTCAGGGCCGTAGCCAGGGGGGAGGCATTAAGGGTCAATGCCCTACCTTAATATACCGGCTCCGTATCAGAAGGGCTTTCAGGTTAAATGACGATGTTTGTAGAACGTTGGCATGTTAAAACGTCTATGTGATGACAACGTCTTGAGTAGCAAAACGACTTGCTAATAAAATGTCCAAAATGTGAAAACGTCTAAAATGCCCAATGCCCTACCTTAAAAGATAGCATCAGCTAATAATAATCGAAGTACTGTGAAGTGCCCTACCTTTAAAAACAGCTGCCCTACCTGAAATAGGGTAGATGACTGATGTTTAAATCGTTGAAACCAATAGCTTTGATGAAGAATTTAAGTTAATATAATATGTTTATTGAAAACATAATTTAAATCGGTTATGTATGTTCTGATATATAAGCATTTAAATTTTTTGGTAGAGACAACTCTGTCCCTTTCCCACAAAACAAAAAATGACGTCACGCCTTACTTGTCAGAATAGAATTTATATGGCGTACAGAGAAGTGACATCACGATTTGCTGTTTCGCCTCTCTGTCTAGCATGATATTAAAATGCTTATAAGTTGCTTATTTTTGATCAGATTTTCATTTTCTTTGCATTTATCAGCTATATTTATGGGCCACATTTTAATAGGACAATTTAAATAAACCAGTCATCTAGCCTATTCTAGCTGCGGCCCTGTGTGCCTTGTGTACCACCAGGAGTCGTACCATGATCATTATTGCAGGACCGAATAGGTTTAGTTGCCAACGCTGCGCGAGTGTGAATTTTATCATTTCGTAATACGGTTCGCGGTCGCGCAGCTTCACCAGGTGAGCCTATTCGGTCCCGCAATCAGAGTTCATGGTACGACCCCTGGTGGGATAACGGAATGATGATGACAATTAATTAGGATCCCTATTCTTAAGATCCCAAAGTACCCTCTCGACTGGAGTATTGTGGTAACCATGAATGTCCTCAGATTTTGGTATCTTTCTCTTAAAATTCATTCGTTTAGGGTGCAGGATATATAAAAAATACATAATGTAAAATGCAAAACTTTTTTATTTTGGCTCATTCGTCCTCTTTTTTCAATATTGGTATTTGCACTTTTTGCAAAGTTTTATTGCAAGTCGGTATACTTATTTGAGTAACAGTTTACTGGTAGATGTTATCGTCTATAGAACAATTACCTATGTCAGTCTTATAAATTCTGCCTTCTCTTTCTGCATTCTCTCTCTCGCTCTCTTTTTCTTCCTTTGCCTTTTGCTCTTTCAAGACGAACTTTTTAATACTATTTTGAAGCAAGAACGTAGTAGGTATTATTCCATTATTATTCACATTTTAAAATAAAAGCAAAAAATAAGTTATTCTAAACGAAAGATGCGCTATCGCGTCATAAAACAACGTTTGAAAATGACTCCCGTGTCGTCATGTTTACGAGTTGCGCCGGAGTGCTAAAGAAGAAAGCACTTTTATGAGAGCAAAAGGGATAGCGCGCGTCTCGCTTAGTGAGCGAAGACAGGCGAGACAGTCTCTGGGGCCGTTTTCACGGGGCCATTTTAGGGCGCGATATGAAACATCTCCCTTCTTATATATATAATATCATTGATATTAAAGTAAAAGGTGTTTTCAGTGACTCCTTATATAACATAGCCGTTGTCATTTCTTTATATTATCTTAAATAATAAAATAACATGGCCTTAATACCGGCTAAGACCCTTAAAAGATTAATGCTCAAACTATACTAACATACCTATCATGTAGGGTCTACGTGCCGCAACACAGCATTTCGATCATGTTAGTACAACATTTATACCGATAGCTGTTTATAAGCAAACACAAAAATCCATCACAATGAACAAAAACTCATGTCTAAATTAGGAATCATTTGATCTTTCAAAAGTGATTCAGGAATGTGTTTGTTAAAAATAAACTGAATCACTTTCACAGCTCTATTATCTCTGGTGCCATTTCTATTCACTAGAAACTATGACACGTTCATGTTTAACGTTTTACGTGCTCTTATATCCACTGATCACTGTATTTAGCCAATCGAGATAGTTGACTACTTTTGTGTAGATTCCAGGCATGCCTGCTGTTCCACAGTGGATGCTGCCAGAGCTGATCACTCCCCACAACTCCGCGCGTTGCTTCATCCAAACCAAAGGGCCACCAGAATCTCCACTGCAAGTATCGATGCCTGCTTCACCGCCGGCGCAAATTACGTTCTTAGGCAAGGTCTTGCCATCATAAGCTTTTTGGCAAGTATCAGTCTTGAAGTAAGGAAGAGTAATTGATTTCTTAACGTGGCTGTATTCTCCATTTTGTGGGATGACACCCCAGCCAGCTGCAGTGAATACGGCCTCTTCTTTGAGCTTTCCGGTAGGTAAGCACGCGGGGCGGATGAAATCTAAAGATAAAACAAATTGTTTGGTTATTTTTTGTTAATTAAGGGAAAAAAATTTTTTTTGTTAATTTATCGTATTTACAAACAGAGAAGTTTTTTTTTAAGTTATTGTTTTTGGAAAAAATACTGGAAAAGGGGTTTTAGACGGACAGTAATAGTCCGTCTTAAACCCGATGTCAGTCGAGTCACTGCCGATTCTTTAGGGGGTGAAATTTAAACCTTATGCATTCTTATGGGCATTGGATAATTCTATGATTGCCTACTAATGAATTTTTAATTTTAGGCTGGTCTAAGTACGCGCTTTATTTTCAAGGTTTATTTTTTCTTGCTTGGTCTCTATCTAAATGACATTCGAATAGTTGCAAAGTTCAACCCAGGGGTCGTACCGTGCCCCGCTTATTGCGGGGCGATAAAATTCACAGTCGCGCAGCGTCGGCAGCTGAGCCTATTCGGCCCCGCAATAAGCGTTCATGGTACGGCCCCTGATACGGGTATATAACCGCTGACCAATCTATTAACCTGTGAGTACCTACTGCTCATGACAAACAATTAATTATAGCCTTTAATCCTAGTCATTTCAAACTGCAGAA
This sequence comes from Erannis defoliaria, assembly GCA_905404285.2. NCBI lineage: Eukaryota > Metazoa > Arthropoda > Insecta > Lepidoptera > Geometridae > Erannis > Erannis defoliaria. Next base: position 2,903,361 of record FR990090.1, on the reverse strand, counting down.
CCTTTCTAGGGGCTTCCCCAATGTTCATTCATAATTTACTGGAAGTACTTACAAAAGTACCCTGACGGTGAGACAGCGGGTACAAGCTGATTCATCATTGTAAAAACAATTAAGTTGATGTTCGAATTATTTCCTTGGTCAGGCACGTGTCAAGGGAATTACTAAGTTATGTTGAAAGTGTTGCCGTTTTGTGGCCGATGTCATGATATTTTCTGTTTAACCTAAAAACCTGCTGGACTAATTCAATACCTTGATCTTGGCAAAGCTAGCTTACATAAATAAATAAACATCGGTAGGCATTTTTCACACAGCGCTATCTAGCCCCAAACTAAGCAAAGCTTGTGCAATGGAAACCAGATAGCTGATAGAATACTTATAATACATATTTTTTTTGTACATACATACTTATGATATATAACTACACCCAGACACAGACCATACATCTATTTGTCCTGGGTGCGGATTGAACCCACGCCCTGCAGCTCTGAAGGCAGACATGCTTCCAACTGAGCTATACCTAAGGCACGTTTTCAGGTTTGTTAAAACCTTCCCGATTAGGTGAAAAACTGAATTACGAAAACGTTGTAAGTTGTGGGTACTGCTGGAATGGTCATGAGCAATGGTCATCACTTCTTAGCATGAGGGGAGCGTCTGCATGTTTCATCGTATATTACTTGTTACTTTGTATTCAAACATCCTTGGATAGGTCCGTCTATAGCAGTAGAATGTTAAAAGCTGATGCAGTATGACTTGCTTACCGGTATAGGGCGCGTCTTCTTTAAGAGTCAACACGGCGATGTCATTTTCCTTCCCATCGTAGTCTGGGTGGACAGTGATGGACTCTACCTCGATGACCACGATGCGGTCCGTGCAAACGCCATCGATGCAGTCACGGCCGTGCTCGATGTCATACTCTCCCAAGCGGACTTTGAGGCTGGAGAAACGAGAATTGCTTTATTTAGATGAAAAGAGTCACAAAATACGTACTATGAGGTTAGACTGTTATTTGTAGACGTTTCTGGCATGATTGATCGATCGTCGGAGTGACTGGAAACGATAATCCGAAGACTGGGTCAGGTGCCCTAAGAAAAGCTTGTCCAGCAGAGGATGGTTATTGCATGTTTCTTTTAAAGCAGCAAATAAAACAACGGTTCTACTGTTAGTGGACCAAGTGCTGCCTATCGTCTGCGGTATTTATAGTATTGTCAATGCGTTTACAATGGGTTTCTTAAAGATACTGTTATTTTACGTTGTACCTAAGTGATTGCGTTAAGACGGCAGTAGGACATTTCACACCTTAGAAGTGTTGACCTGCAATATGCAATAATGAAGATGAATCTTTTAAAGTGATGGGATGTAGAAACTCCAAGCCGGTAATGAGGCCTATTCAGTCCACATCACATCATCATCAGCCAGAAAACATCCACTGCTGGACGAAGGCTTACGCCCAGGGTGTTGCCATAATCCCCACGCTTGGCAGGTGGCTTAGGGATCGCAGAATGCTCACCACCGTTCACTGAGACTGATGCCCGTTCTCCGGTGGTGTTGGATGCAGTTTTATGTTATACCCAGGTCCAACAATCCAGGATTCGAGCTTTAAGATTAAGATACTCACGTATCAAACTGAGGATGCTTCATACAATGAGCAGCGGTGATGACATGTCGGCGGCCGACGAGGGTACCACCGCACCGGGTGCGGGTCAGGCGACCATTGTAGAGATACTCCAGGTAGACTGTCCACGGGTTCAGGTGGACCGGGTTCTGGCTTGCTTGGGTACCGCATAGACCTTAGAAAAGACGATAAATATTTATTTGGTGATGGAGGAAGTTAAACGGTATTGTGTAAGCAAATGACCATATTAGGTTACTAAAAGCATGTAGTAGTGGTAGGACTCTACTGCAGAGTCCACCTGGGAAAGTACCACACCTTTGCCAGTTATTCAACCGCCAAGCAGTAGTGAGCAAGCATTCCTGTGTTCCGGTTTGAAGGGCAATGTTACCAGAAAAAATATTGGGTATGAAGAGATTTAACATCTAATAACTGTAACGGGACATGCGTGACTGTGGCTCAAATTCACTAATTATTATATTAATTTATAATAAACCCTACTGAGAAATAGTGAAGCTTTCTATGATGCTAAGTTAAGGAAATCAGATGAATAGTTTCGAAGATTACCTCGAACAAACATACAAACTCACAAACTTTACTTCTTTATAATATAAGTGTAGATCGATAGCTAAAACGAATTCCTGTAGCATTCAGGATTATCAGTTTAGTGCTTACGAGTGTGCAAAAATTCCGGTCAAATTGACGTAGGTAACTAGGTAGTAGGTAGGTATTTATGCTTCATTCATAAAGCACGCGACCTACGTGGTAAAAACTCTCAAATGTACCTAATATTGTTGTTTTATAGTATTAATTAATACAACATTTTCCCTGTCCGTTGTGATTTGCGCACGCGCTCATGCTTACGGGAAATCCTACAGTTACGTTCTTGTAAGATTCCGAAGAAATAAGGCAAGGAAGTTTTGCTGTGACTGTCGTTAGCAAGCTCCTGGAAGCTCCTGTTTTCAACTGATTATGTATTCTAAGACTATGAAGACAATAGTGCTTATTGAGAAACCTTATATATCAGAAACAAACAAGACGACCGAACGTACCTACGAGCGAAAAAAATCAAAAAGTTTTTTTTTTTTAGGGTGGCTTATAAAAAACTAATGACTACAAAAATTATGTCACACCTAATCATTAAAAAAACAGTATTCGACCCTTATCTACGTATGTCAGCTAAGTGGTACATAAGGGTTGAATAATGGATTTAGACCGATTTTACTTACCAACCGACCGACCGATTGGATTTTTGCTGGAGGTTGGTTAAGATAGAAGTCGATATACGAGCTTAAATAGAGAACTAACTCCTTCCACCAAATGCCCTTCAATCCGTTCTTCAATTCGTTTTTGGTGCCTTGGCGTACAGGTCACGACAATGTAATTATGCCGTGGCGTTTATTCGTTTGTCAGAAGTTCATCAAAATTTAATTATTAAGTAATCATTATATTCAAAGATTTTGAATTTAAGGTCGATTCATCATCAACAGCCAGAAGTTGTCCATTGCTGGACGAAAGCCTCTCCCTTAATAGGGAGGAGTTGCCATAATTCCCACGCTTGGCAGGCGGCTTGGGGATCGCAGAGTGTTACCACCGTTAACTAAGAGGACGCTGCTGCCCGTCCTCCGGTGGTGCTGGATTGCAGTTTAACGACATGCCCAGGTCATGGCAACACGTTAAGATCGATTAAATAAGATGAAACATGAACATGATCTTTGTCCTAAAACTGCATCCAGAACCACCGGAGGACGGACAGCAGCGTCCTCCCGACGATGGTAAGCATTCTGCGACCCTCAAGCTATTTCGAAACTTCTGATATAGCCACAGTACCTACTGCAGTGTGTGTGGCGGTGTTTGTGTCAGTATCTATGTGTTAATTTTTTTCAAACTTACCGGTGTCGTCCAGGGGCAAGCAGTCCACGGCAATCACCACTGCGGTCACAATGAGCACTTTGAACATGATTAAAACTAAATTAGAGAGAGCTTCTGATTCCTGATCCTGTGGAAGGATTATAAGGACGGCGCGGTACAACCGTCGAGAGATCCTCGACTTTGAGTTGACCGATCGAGCCGGTGGTAGAACGTAGACTGAGCACATGAGTGCTGTGCCACATTAATTTACTATCCTGTTTTTCCCACCACAATATTAACTTACATTGACAGTTATCCTTCGAGAATATAATATTATAATATAGCATATTACAGTACAGTTATCCTTATCATACGTCATTATTATATAAGTTGCGCATGGATGGATATCCTGAAGTAGGTATATTTGAATCATGATTCACAAAAAAATTACAAACTTTCGGTTGAACCACAGAAAAGCGAAAGCGAAAGGTTGAACGACATGCCTGGTGAATAAATTTTTGATGGTTCAAAATCAAGACACCTAGACAATAAAAAAGGCCTGCAAAAATATTATAGCCCGTATTACTCGTGATGAAGTAAGGATTGTAACGATAACCCAAACATGCAAATCTTCAGGCATTTAGACGTTACGGTGGAATAAAGAAACTCACATACATACACAGATACATACATAAATGAACACTAACTAAAAATAACATAACACTCTTTTTTTGGGCAGTCGTGTAATTATGGCCCAGGATATAGAAGAGGTGCTCTAATAAGGGCATAAGGCAGGGATCCTCAAAGCATCCTCTGGATTGGGATAGAGTATTTTATACTTTTTTTTATTCGGTGGAGTGACGATACAAGCGAAATGCGATTCCTGTGGTGATATAATATTTTCAATAATACACCATTTTTTTTTTAAAAACTACCGTCTGCAATTTCGACTACATCTTCATATTTTCCAGTTATTTTGATTTATTCCAGTAATTACTAAAAACCAAAACCAAACTACTGAACCGATTTCGATACAATTTATATGGGACTAGGTACCTCTGAAGTAAGTAACACCTACCAAACAAAAAAATAATTATCAAAATTTAATTCATAATTGGCGGGGAAATCCAAAACAGACGAATGACCTCCTTTTTTGAAGTCGGTTCAACATGGTAAAATGCGGGAGCGAGATAGCGGCGCGCAGCATTTTGTTGAGAGGCCTTCGTCCAGCAGTTGATGTCTTCTGGCTGTGGATGTTGATGTGACGTATTAACTCTGAAACCTAGAGCCGGTTTAGAATACGCTACTGTATCAGTTTTTTGTAGTAGTAGGACTCTACTGCAGAGTCCTCCTGGGGAAATTCCACACCGTTGCCAGTTATTCTACCGCCAAGCAGTAGTGTGCAAGCATTACTGTGTTCCGGTTTGAAGGGCAATGCTACCAGAGAAATTACTGGGTATGAAGAAATTTAACATCTAATATCTCAGGGTGACGAGCACAGTGCAGTGCGGCGCAGGATTGTATTCGCAAGTTCACAATTCTGGCACTGCTGCTGTTAGTGGCAGGCGTGACGCTTACCATCAGGTGAAACTCTTGCTCGTCTCGTCAATTGACAGTATAAAAAAAAGTGTTTTAAACTCATAGTTCTATGTAGTGACAGGACTCTACTGCAGAATCCGCCTGGGGAAATACCACACCTTTGCCAGTTATTCAACCGCCAAGAAGTAGTGTGCATGCATTACTGTGTTCCGGTTTTAAGGGCAATACTACCAGAGAAATTACTGGGTATGAAGAAATTTAACATATCATATCCCAGGGTGACGAGCGCAGTGCAGTGCGGCGCAGGATTGGGGTGATGGATGCAGTGCAGATGTCGCGATTAATTAGAAACTATTGACAATCTCGCTTTGAAATGTGTTCACGAAAATTACCATTCTATGTATCACGCACACTGGTATCGTTTTCCCTTGCAGGCATGGGACTTCAGAGTAATAATAACTGGTTATAGAATATAGATAGATACTCTAAGCATAGGACATTTTGGGAATGGATCCAGGCTAATCATGTAACTGTTCGGGATCGCGATTCGGATCGCGATTTGACATAAATGTCACTTGTCACTTTTATTATGAAAACTGACGTGGTTTTGACACATTTTTGTTTTGTATCCGATTTAATTAAACGTGAGTATTCCCGTATAAATAAAACAAAAATTTCACTTGTCACTGTCAGCTTCACAGTACGGAGGGATTTCTCTCACTATCGTTATCGAACGAATGCATTGATTTCTTAATTAAAATAGGCAAATCCGACGGTCTTTTAGCGTTTCGTCCTGCCCTGCAGGGTCAAAATGAGTTTTAGCGGGACAGTGACAAGTTACAATAAAGTCAAATCGCGATCCGAATCGCGATCCCGAACAGTTACATGATTACCCTGCTGTAGGGAATGGAACATTTTGAGAGAGAGATTTGGATGTTGTATTGTCATAGAGCCTACGTGACATCCTGATATTCAACGTGGCATTATGTCACGATACGATGGACTATGGAAGATATGGAAGGTGACTTAGTCATAACGGTGTTGTATGATCATTCAATAATAATTATTATAAATCAGTGGATTTATTTATTACAGCTTGACCCTCATTTCTGTGCTAACCTACTACCACGAATAATGATTTACCTAATATTAAGTTCGTTGCTTGTCTAGGTGAATAGCGCTCGTGGCGTAGCTTGTCTAGGTGATTCTAAACGATCACCGTTGTTAAGCAACGGACGGTCCGGTCAGTCTTCGGATGGGTGACCGTGAGTGGCATTTATTTCTGAGCGCTACCGTGGATCGGATGACACGTTAATTTGTTGGTCCCGGTTGTTTGTTCTAGTTTCTATAACAACAACCGTCAGCCATGTCAGAGGACTTCGGGCGGAACATAAACTCTGACACTAGGGCTGGCCACTCAGCCTATACGAACTTCATCATCATCATCATCAGCCCGGAGACGTCCACTGCTGAACGAAGGCCTCCCCCTTAGACCGCCACACTGTAGGACAACCTGCCATTTGCATCCACCGGTTGCCCGCGACTTTTACAATGTCGTCGGTCCACCTAGTGGGATACCTTCCTACGCTGCGTCTTCTGGTTCGCGGTCGCCACTCAAGAACCTTTCTTCCCCCATCGATTGTCAGTTCTTCGAGCGATGTGTGCCTGCCTGTACTTACTTACTATTTACCTAATGCACTTTACGCATATTTACGTGTACAGTGTGGATGTACGATGTACTTATACAGTGTACGATGTGTCACCGACAAAGGGAATCCTACTGAGGAGATCTTCAGTAGGATTCTGTTTGTTAGTGACACATCGTCGCGTCGATAGAATGGGGATCCACACGGCGATTTTTTCCCGCTAGGTGGCGCATCGTCGATGCAGTCATAGTCGCAACTGTCAATCTCATACATTTTGTTGTTGTTTTTCTACAATTTAATGATTTTACTCTTATTAGACTCGTATTACCAGGGAGAATCTGCATTTACTGGTTTGTAAAGCAATCCTTTGCTAAGCTAATTAAAGCTCTGTTCAACATAAAATGTAAACAACTATCTAACCCAACGACGGTGATAATGGAATGGACGGGCCCAGCGCTTGCAAATCGATCAATAACAAGACAACACAATCAAGCATACCTAGCTAAAAGTATGCATATTACATTTGCCAGTAAATAGAGATAGCGAATCTAATTACTGCATGACAAAAAGAGAACACATGTACATGTATTAGAAGTTTGTATTGTAGTATCGTACGGCTCGCAAGTCGCAAAGGCAGAGTATGACTGAAGGGAGCGGAGAGCCGGCGCTCAACATATAGTCTTCAAAATCTGTGCGCTTATTTCCCGTCCATTCATGTTATCATTGTCGCTGATCTAACCTACAAATCTATTTTCAGGCCGTCAACAGCTGCATAGACTCCACAGTACCTACCCAGTATTTTTCCTTGGACTAGATTATCGACAACACCCTCATCAAGAGCAGATAGATATAAGCAACGGTTAACAAGAACACTTCATTTTGCCACATCCGGACCGCCGGCCGCTGGCGTCATTTGCAAAAAGTTTTGTCTGTGGAACCTCATTGTATGGAGATACCCGAAGACTCGAGAATTGATTCAGTTTGATTAAAGCTAACTAAGTTCTAATAAAGCTTACTGAGTTTTACTTTTTGTGGTACTCCGTGGCAGAACTAAGTACCTACTTTCATTTAAAAAAAACCTATTACTTACTAGAGAATAATTTTCATTTGAAAGTGGTCCTGCCGGGGAGCATACTCTCTGGCAGGACCATACTGTCCCGGGCAGAACCATGTTTATATTACTGGATAAAAACTACAGAATAAAAATGTAGAGAAAATGTATAGTGTTGTAGCCTTATTTAAAAAACTGTACCTATATTGCCAATTTCCTAGAAAATATCAATTGCAAGTGGTCCTACTGGGGAGGATACTCTCTGGCAGGACCACATTGTCCTGGGCAGAACCATGTTTATTTACTGAAGATTTTTTTTTGAATAAATATATAATACTTATCTACATTATATGTTCGTACTGTAACTTTTTAATTTGCAATATAATTATATAGGTGGTTGCCTTTATTTACTACAACTAACTACAAAGATTATTTACTATTTATTATTATTATTTATACTATTTAGCTTACTACACAAAAAACAAAATAATTGTATCCAGACCGATGAAAGTAGAGCCCATCCAAATGTTCAAACCCACTACAGTCGGCAGCGTAACCAGCATGCTGGCGGCATTGCCACGTTGAATGGCAATGCTTATGCATTGGGCCAAATAAACGCCAGCATTTTGATCACGCCTCGCGTCGACCTCACGGACCCAATGCCTCAACACCAAACGGCGAAAATAAATGCAACCTCTGCCGAGGTTAGCATTTTTGCGCCGCCGCTTGTGCTGCTCCGCCGAATTTGCCGCCGCACCAGCTCTACTCTGTGTCTCAGGAAGATGAGTAGCGTCCCATACAAGGGGCCGTCCCAACTTTCAAGGCACAAGTGTCATACCGTCAGGTCTTGAGCCATCGTCACGCGTAACGCCGCAAACAGTGCAACAGCTTTTAACATCAATGTTGGGTATATGTGGTCTTGAACCCCTAACCTATTAACGCTTATCAAAATATAACCTCATAATTTTACAAAAAATGTACTAAACATATTGCAATGTACACATTATGTAGAGAGGCATTAAGAGGAAAATGCGTACTAGATCTCGTTTTTTTTTACTAGTAAACCTTGCCTTATTTACCTCTTGCAGTAGGATTCCCTATGACGCTGCCACACAAAGTTTGTACTCAACACGGGACCAAAGCGTGTCAAAAAACGATAGGGAATATGCATGTGTTTCAATTATTAAAAATAATAGGATACATTGAGAATTTAACTCGAATCTCATCAGATTCAGTTAAATTCATTCATTACGTCGAAAAAATTATTAAAATGGGCTGGTAAAGTTCTGAAATATAAGCGTTCGAATTATTTGGGAGGGAGTCACATGTACCTTTCTAGCAAAACACGTGAATAGTATAGAATTTCTCCTTTTTTAGCAAAACACGTGCTAGTATAGAATTTGTTTGGACACATGCATATTCCCTATTGCTTGTTATGCATTAGGATGCATAAAAAACCCTAAAAATAAAATAAAATAGTAGGTAAGTTAGGCAAATAAATCACCTATTGAGATAGGTAGAGGGTAGAGGTACCTAATTTATTAAAATCTCGATTTCTACTATATCTATGTTTTTTTTAAATGAAAAAACAAATATCTGCTCGTTCCTTGTGCAAAGTCTGGCCATTTCCACGCTGCACGCAGTCCTTGACTGGCAGCATTTCCAAGGGCACCATTGCACCGGGTACGGTCATAACCACCCACCCGGTTATTCAAATAGCTTTTTATTTAAAATTTGACATTTATACGTTAAGTTAATGACAATGTGATGGAATGTGCTTATTACATTTTAATCCTACAGTAATGTTTTTGGATTTAAATATAAAGGTTTTTATACTATAATGAAACAAACATAAAAGGGACATAATATCGATTTATTTGACAAAAATCAATTAGAATACACGTTATCTTCTTAGTTAGCTAATATAATTTTATTAACGCAAATCGGAAGTGGAGACTTTTGTGAGAATTAACACAATATTTACATTAAAATGTGCTTACGTCAAAAAAAAAAACCAACCAAATAAGAATTAAACATGATAAACACACATGCAGTTTTAAGCCATGGATACCGTAACCCAGTACCTGTTGGTACATAGGTAGGTACGTCATTGAATTTTCACTCTGGACATCTTAAATCAAATATACTATATAGATACACAGTCTCTATGAAAATCAAACCACAAGAGTGTTCCCGCTAATGCATAATATACCTCTCCAGCCAATATAAAAATGGTCTACAAGCGGATATTGTTTCATTTTAATAATGAACCACACTCTGTAATAGCGTTGTAAAACTTTCGGCATTGTAGAACGTCACACGACTGGCGCGTCACACGCGACTGATAGCAAAACAAGGCATATTACGCTATTTATGCGTTGTTTTGACGGTGCTGTTTTCGAGCGGCGGCGACAGAAGATCTACCCTATATTTCATCGTAGCCGGACATAATGCTATGCAAGTTTTCTCACGATGTTTTCCTGCGCCGAAAAGCCAGTGGTATTGTTTTTCCATCAAATCTCATTATGTTAAATAATAATTAACTATTGCATATTCTTGAAAAGTTACCCTTAGAAATTCGTTTTATCAACAATCAGAAGACGTCCACTGCTGGCCTGATCCACCCCTTAATAGGGAGGGGTTGCCATAATCCCCGCGCTTGACAGGCGGCTTGGGGATCGCAGACTGCTCACCACCGTTAACGGAGAGGACGCTGCTGCCCGTCCTCCGGTAGTTCTGGATGCAGTTTTAGGGCATACCCAGGTCATACAAAAATGTTTGCATTAATATTAGAGTGAACGAAAAGTGCCGCGGTATTTAATCTACTCTCTCTATCTAATCGAACAATTCAGCGGAAATAACATGACGTATAAGTATGTCACATTTGCAGTGAACAAAATGTGATAAAAATGTTGCTGCGCTAAGCCAGCTATGGTAATAGAGCTGGGCTACGTTCAGAGGTACGCCCGGGTAGTTCAGCGGTACGCTCGGATTGTTTAAAGGTACGCCCGGATACACCAAGATGTATTCAACTCAAGACTTGATTTATAGCTTTTTTGTGGAAGTTTCACAACTCCGCCATCGTAATATAGAATGACTCTCTGCGTTTGATGGCCAGATAGTACAAAACAGTTTTGTCGGTGGATTCAGAAGAATCTTTTATTTTTTTGCAACTGTTGTGTACGTAGCTGTAACGATAATGAAGTCGGTTAAAAATATAAAACACCGTCATTAGTCATTCCGCGCCTTTGAGCGTACAACACGGTTGTAATCAAACTACCGTCGATACCGGCCGTATTACCTGCAGGGGTATTCAGTCATCTACATTCAGGATGACAGAGACGCAGAATGTGGATCCGAACGGAAAGCTTTCCGATTAAGTTGTGAACCCCTGCAGACGTTTTAATGGAAAGTTTTGACAGTTGTGTTAAAGATTTTAGAACAAATTGTATTAAAAATTTCACTGAAAATTCATTATTATTGTCGTAATAATTATTTATAACTAATTTAAGTGATAATTAAAAGCACTACAGACAAAAAAAAACAATAAAAAAGCCTATTTTATTGCGAGGTTATTAAAACAATCGTGTCGCTCCGTACATCTTAGACGCTTTGCACGCTGCCCTGCATCCCATAAAACAAATAAAATACAATAGGTATTTGTAGAATTTGTTTTGTTATTTCCTTGTCATTGTTAATCTATTTGCAAATACAATAATATGCCAGTAAAATAACAATGTTATCAATTACATAAATAAAAATCATATATATTTTTCCTTGACAGCCTTATTATTAACTATAATTTAAGGGAAAAAAAACGTAAGGTAAAAGAATCACCGATTACGAGATCCCAGTGGGAATTGCAACACTTGGTCCGATAGGAATTCGGACGGTGGACCAAAGAAGCCCCGGAACGGAGATTCATCACAACAGTAACCGGGCAGACCATCTCGGAAGACATTGTTAAAACGGCAGAAAAGATGTAGACGAGACTGCCACAGGTGCGGGAAAGATGGCGCGCTGAAGAAGTGACATATACCGCCAGAACCAACCCAGAATCTACAGATCCTGTTGACTGCTCGTGAACATAATTCCTCCTACGCCAAACCACACCGGCCTATATTCAGCAGTGAGATTTAAAGCCAATTCAGTACTAGGGATTCAAAAGCAACATTTGACATGATAAGGGACATTGATCAGACAAATTTATAAATGGTAACATTCCATCACAGATCATAAATAGCCTGTTGATGGCTCGTGAACATAATTTCTCCTACATACACGAGTCACCGTTGCGGGGGCAGGGGGCGAGGTAACGTTCTGTGCTTGTGATTGACCAATCACTGGGATGACGCAATCTGAGATATGAAATACAATGAGATTCTGTCGGAGTTTTGGCGGGAACACGGAAAAATCATGTCGTTGCATTCTATTATTTTCTTAAACTTGAGTTTTTTCGCGAATTAATGATTAAAAATGGTGGTGTTTTATTCATTGAGTGTTGAATTACATGCACGAGTGTGGGCAAGTGATATAATGTGGTGAAACATGTATTTTCGTGTTGTTTTCAAAACTCCATAGAAGCTCATAGTAAAGTCGCCACAACTTTACTAGGGTATGACTTGGACTCGACTATGACTAATTTCGTGTGACTTACTGTGACTTCATGACTTATTTGACTTGATAATAACAAATAAATGTGAAAATTCATAAACTTGACACTGGCAGAATGCACAACGTGCGATGCCAATAACTAAGGAAAAAAATGAGATTCTGTCGTACTCGCAGTGGCTAGCAGTGGTTTTTTAACTACTTATTTTGGTTTGAGGGGAAGTCGGACGAGCAGACAACAGGTTATAGTCTTTTCCAGAAACGAACCGCCTTTGAAGCACACATTGGCACGCGTGTATAAATACGCACGCGCACGTCCGCAAATAAGATATAATAAGGGGATTCCCAGAGTTCGGATGTGTTGAAACGTATAATACACGTGTACCGTGCACTTTAAGCGCGGTTCATTTCTGGAGTAGCTCGCTGTTCCTACCTCAGCTTTGCGTAAGCTGGAGACGATTTTTCAACCGACTTCAAAAAAAGAGGTTCTCAATTCGACTGTTAATTTTTTTGTTGTTTGTATGTTATGCTTTTGAGCATTCTTTTTTTGTTTGGTAGGTAATACTTCAGAGGTGGTCCAATATAAATTTTATCAAAATTGGTTTAGTAGTTTGGTTTTTAAATCAAAATTATTAGAAAATATAAATATGCCATCCAGGTGTTCGAAGATGAAGTCGGTTGTATTTTTTTTTAAAGCGTATTATTTTTACGATGTTGAAACGAAGCACATTTCAATAAACACGATTAATTCTCACATAAAAGTATTTTTTTATATTGTAAACATGAAATAGTGGACGTCATGCTATCATTACGTTTTTTTTTAAATATAACCATTAATCAGATATGTTGACAACATCTATCCTATATCTCTAATAATAATAAACACTCTTAGATCTAAAATAATGATATCCAAACTAGAAAATATCAGTACAGATAGACTAATGATATTAAACAACCAACAAAAAAAATTAAAAAAATATAATTAATTATCTGACAGCTGACAAAGGAACGAACGAGTCTATAGATAATATTTATCTAAATGTAATGCGATGATTTAAAAAAAAAAGTGTGCATTAGTACGCGTCTACCTAAAAAAAAAACTATGCTTACAAAACTTTATATATATTATTGTATAAATATACGACAGTCGATATATAATTCAGTTACGAAGCTTATGTATCAAATACTATAACTACACAAGATATACAAGAATATATTTTTAATACTCACATATAAACCTTTCACATATTTTGAAATACAATTATGTGTGAGTGTTAAACATAGGAAACCGTTTCACTAGATATGTGGCATTGAAAGTTCTCCAATAGGTATGTATACATAATATAAGTAAGGCTAGCTTTTATCTCGTGCGATTTCGCGTGTATTTTACAATATAGTTACAATGCAATAACATTATCTATGCTCGATAGGCTAGGAGTTAAACCTCAGCTATTTGCCAGTCATTCAATCGGTAAGCAGTAGTGTGCAAACCATTACTGTGTTGGCAAAGGGCAATGTTACTAGAGAAATGGCTGGGCATGAAGATATATTATATGTAATATCTCAGGGTGACGAGCGCAGTGCATTGCGGCGCAGTATTATGTTCGCAAGTTCACAATTGTAACACTACTACTGATATATATATAATGATATATATACCGCCCAGGCGGTAACGTTAACCACGGACCGTACATATCAGGTTCGTCCCGTCACTCCAATAAAAAAAAAAATACGCGAACGTGGTTTACTGTTAACGCGACTACCCTGATATAAGAAACTATTTTTTTCGTAACATTTGGGTATAAATACACGCAAAACCGTCTGATTGTAAAACAGCTACCAAAATTCTACACAACATCGCAACATCGAAAACATCTTATATTATAGAGATATCGCAGCCCTATCGTGGAAATTGGGCATATTATGAAACGGCAGTCATTTCATAATCCGAACATCGGTAAGAATGCTCCCATCAACAGACTAGTTAGGGAGTCTATAAGGACGACGTGGTCGACCTTTTCGTGGGTGGCGGGGACAAGTTCAAATCGTCAATCCGTGCCAAACTTTCAAATATTCCTAAAAAATATATTTTACATAATAACTTATTTTTTAGATTACTATATCTGCTTCTGATTAATTATAGATAAGCTGTGTTGTAATTTATTTAACTTAGAAAACTTTTCTGCACAATTACTGATATGTTATATTGTAGCTTAATTCACTATGATAGTTTAAATAACTAGCATTCTTATTATGACCTATTTTAAACACATTTTCACCATGTACTCTACACCTTTATATAATTGTGATGACGTTTAGCTAGTTACTGCCCTGTCTCTGTTGGTACATCACGTTGGTGTTACGAATAAAATTTCAGTTTTATATTGGTTAAGCATCGTTGAATGCTTAACGTTTCTCGATCTTGCCGGTGAGCTTTAGCCAAGTATAGAGCCAACATTATAATAATGGGCAAAATCCATAAATTATAACTGCATAGGTCACTTACATCGTCGATACAGAAATAAACATTCGATTACTTACTGAAAAAACCTGATATTTGTATGCGACCGCCATTTTGAAAAGCGTGTAACTAAGGCCTTACAGTGGCACAAATTGAAAGCTTTCTGTGATCGAACCAAGTTTTTCTTTAGCGTTGAGAGTAATATCAATAGCTATTAGTAATTTCGTTCGATTTAGCAAGAATACATCTTGATTATACCCTACAGAAAACCGTATTTTTCTCAAAAAGTTACATCTTTTATGTACTAACTGGGATCTTTATAATATGCCTAATTTCTACGATGTGCCTGCGACATAGATATAACTTTCAAATATCCAGGAAATCATTATCATTTCTGTAATGTACGTTATAATATGTAACATTTGGGATATATTTTTTCTTATACACTATGAGATTATTTTGAGAAGATTTAAGCTATTGTCGTTATCCTTTCGTGGACAAATTATAGTATATACAATGTGCAACAAAAAGGTTCGACAATACTGAAGGGTTGAATACTGACCTTGAAGGAGTGAAAAATACAGCTGTTCCATACATTTTGACCAAGGTCAATCAACTTTTTGTATGGAAGAGCCGGTTTTTTTTTCATGATGTCAGGGTTGGCCCTATAGTAAAAGTTGTTCATAATTATGAGTACATACATACCCTTCAATATTGTTGAATCTTTTTGTTACACATTGTATATATTCTTTATTGCTTTGTTTATTAAATACTTGATAGAACACTTGGGAGAATCGTATTGATTATGTATCAGATTATTGGGTAATTATGACTCAATTGTTTCATTTAGTTGAGTCACACTCCTAGAAAACTTTACGAAACAAGTTTACATTTTTTGTAAGAATTATTGGAAAATCCACAGTTGCGCATGAGTTGCATGGACAATGGACATAGTTCGTCTAAACTGAAACTGAACTCTCTTATAATACATTTAAGGACTATATTCAAATGAACATTGGATGACGTTGATTGATTTCTACGTACCAGCTATGGATTGATTAGACCAACCAGCGGCAGGTACAAGAGATCTAACTCGTAAATGATTACTTTAATCAACCATACAGAGAAAATGGAAGTGTTTCACAGAAATATATACAGGGTGACTGGGAAAACACTTGATAGATTGATAGAAGATACTCAGTACTACATTCACATACCAAAAAAAAACACAAAAAAAATAAACGGTGCTTAATATTTGACCTAATTATCCAGTAAAAACAATGAATGATCACTTCTTGCAAAACACAGTTCAAATAATAGTTACTTCAAAAGCGCGCTGGCGGAAACCTAACCAAATTAATTTAGCTAGAGTTTTCTTTGTAGTTTAAATAAATATTTTTATTTAGCTTTTTTATATTATACAGTTATGTAACCATGAATCGGTATCTCATATAATGTCGTTGAGTAAATCAAGTGTTCAACCTGTCACGCTGTATAACCATTGCAAGCTTATCAAGAAAATGATTTATAAATGTACAGTCCATAGTGTACTGTTGAGTGAAGGAGACATTCATTTTTTTAGACAATCTAACAAACCTGTAGGAAATCCATTATTTGGTTATTTGAGTTACGCTTACTGTGGTACTAAGCTTGTGATAAGAAGTTATTGTTCACATAATTACTGTCCACTTTTACAATAAAGCCAACATTAAAACCGCGAAAAAAACATTTAATCCGTACATTTAGAATTTCACGAGTCATTTTTTTTCTTCTTTCATTGTTACTTACTCGCGATTTAAGTGTTGGCTCCAAAGTAAAGGTCAAAGTTTTGGCATAGTACCACTTTACGTATTCCTATCTAAGTGTTGATCAGCATAGTGCCCGTTTTTTCCACTTGAACCCCCCTTTTGGAACCCCTGAAGGGTCCACGGATACTCATTATTAGAATTGCCCCAAACCATGCAGGGGGTTCAAGATTGGTGACAAAATTTAAATTCTGTTTAATGTATCTTAATTTAATTGTATTAAACATACAATTTTATCAAAAACGTTGGACATAACTGCATCTCTTTTTTCATTTTGTTAACCTAAAATCAAATAAAAACCATATAATTGGAAAAAAACCATAATAAATAATCCTCCTCTTTTTATTTATATAATAAGAGGAGGATCATAATATAATAATAAATATGACTGTCTGGGGTCCAAGAGTAACACCAAGTATCCGTGGACCCCCCCCCCCCCCCCCAGGGGGTCCAAATGTAATAGTGAGCATCCGTGAGAACCCCCTAGGTTGTTAAAGGGGGGTTCAAGTGGATAACGATAGTGCCAGTTCAATCCTTACCCATAGCCTTATCCTAGCGATCCCAGTGACCCTAGTGACCCTAGCGACCCTAGCAACCCTAGCGTATCTTAGGCGCCGATCGATCATTGCATTGCTTGTTGCGTCGCAGTGTCGCGCCGCGTTTGATTTGTTCCATGAGCGACGTGTGACACACCCGAGGATCAGGCTAGAAACAGAAAAATAAACCTTTACCCAACTGTGAATAATACAAACATGACTAAATATATTACTATACAATACAACACAATTGTTTATTGATAACACCAAAGTTACACATCAAATTTCATTAATATGTCACAAAAAACAATCACGTAATAAAAAGTAAGTTCGTATAGGCTGAGTGGCCAGCCCTAGTGTCAGAATTAATGAGCCGCCCGAAGGCCTCTGACATGGCTGACGGTTGTTGTTATAGAAACTAGAACAAACAACCGGGACCAACAATTTAACGTGTCATCCGGTCCACGGTAGCGCTCAGAAATAAATGCCAGTCACGGTCACCCATCTGAAGACTGACCGGACCGTCCGTTGCTTAACATTGGTGATCGTTTAGAATCACCTAGACAAGCTACGCCACGAGTCTATATAGTACGAGTATCTCTTATTTGTAAATAAACTTCAATGACAAAACAAATTCTCTTGTAACCACGCTCTGAGCTTGGGTTTGAAGCACCCGGAGGAAGGAGCATCCCGAATAGAAGCTCGTAGATCGCGGGCCCCAAAATATACACTGACCTCTCCGACTTGACGAAATGGTGCGACGGGGTTATCAGTTGATCTTTCTTTTTATTGATTCTTAAATCTAACGTGCTGTGAACACCTCTTCGTTGGTATAATCTATTACAAAAAAAAAAGAATTGAATTGAATTACTAAAGTATTAATTACTAAGCTCAGCTAGACCTACGTCATAGGACAGTCAGCTAGCCACTGTGACACAATTAGGTACTGAACCCTGTACGCTATACATATCACGTACACTACAAAGGTGGTATCCGCCTGGGAAAGTACCACTTCTTTGCCAGTTATTCAACGGCCAAGCAGTAGTTTGCAAGCATTACTGTGTTTCGGTTTGAAGGGCAATGCAATGTTACCAGAGAAATTACTGGGCATGAAGAGATTTGACATCTAATATCTCAGGGTAACAAGCGCAGTTAATACAAACATTAATAAACGTTTCAAACCCACGTCTGTTATATACATTTATTCATATTTTATAAGCTTCGCGCGGGTAACAGACTTCACAGGATCACCCGCTGGGCTAATTTTAAGATTGCCTGAATATTTTATCAAAATCGCTCCACCCGTTTTAGAGTCTATAGGGAACATAAATTCAAACATCGTTTTTTATATATTTATATAGAAGGTTGATAGAAAGATTTGAAACGTTATTTCTATTATTTGCAATTTAATTTCAATTCATCATATTTATAGGTCATTGTAAATTTAAATTGTTTATAAATAATTTGTGTTTGAAATACGAATAGTATACATGGGCGCCAGCAGCAGGGTGCAAGGGGTTGCACTTGCAACCCCCTGTCAGGATAGAAAATACATAGTATTTTTTTTTTGTTAAGCTGTTTGAATAAAAACGGAAAGCAATTTAACGGATTATGGTTTCGAAGCAAGATAAATAAACAGTCGTAGTAAAAAATAGGTAAGATGACTCCCCAAGTACCTATTTTTTCCACAAATATTGGTATTTGGGGAACCTACCTCGGGAAATTTGTATTGTTTATGTATTTGTGTTAGGACACTATGCCACAGTTCGCCTGGGGAAGTACCACATCTTTGGAAGTTATTCAACCGCCAGGCGCTAGTGAGTAAGCATTAGTTTTGTTTTGAAAGGCAATGTTACCAGAGAAAATGTTAGCGAGGATTCCCCGAGCAATAATGCGAACCACCGTCTTCAGAGATTAAGTATGTTTTCGATGAGCGAAGTATAAATATTCAATCAAATATGAATTCAATATTCAATCCCATCGGCCAGAAAACGTCCACTGCTGGATGAAGGCCTCCCCTTAAAGGGAGTTGCCATAATCCCCACGCTTGGCAGGCGGCTTGGGGATCGCAGTATGTTCACCATCGTTAACGGAGAGGACGCTGCTGTCCGTCCTCTGGTGGGTCTGGATGCAGTTTTAGGACATACCCAGGTCCAAATCAAATACGAATTTGAATTTGATATATCACTTATTTTGTATTAGGTAACTAGTTACTCTAGAGGTCGCCCGCGACCTTGGCGGCTTGGGGATCGCAGAATGCTCACCACAATGATTAAGAAAGATGCGCCATCGCGTAATAAAACAACGATTGATTTTAGATGTTTACGAGTTGCGCCTGAGTGCGAAAGAAGAAAGCACTTTTATGAGAGCAAAAGGGATAGCACGCGTAGTGAGCGCAGACAGGCGAGACAGTCCCAAGGGCCGTTTTCACGGGGCCATTTGAGGGCGCGATATGACATATCTCTTTATATAATTATTTAATATCATTGCTCACCACCGTTAACCGAGAAAACGCTGCTGCCCGTCCTCCGGTGGTTCTGGATGCAGTTTTGGGAGATACCCAGGTGCTTCTTTTATAAATACAACCAATTTGCGTAGGGGATATATTGTGAAAGGGACATTCTAGTATGAAGCCCATCATGCCAAGTCAGAGACGTTGAGTTCGAATTTGAAATAACGGGCCACACGCATTCCTGATAAAACTAACCACAGGATACAGATATATTAAGGATGCAGATAAGCTACTGAATCGGACTTCCCTCAATGAAAAACGTCATTCACATACGTCATACCAAAATGTCAACTTTTAACAAATTGAGTAATCAGCGGAAAGTAGCTTTAGTAATTAATTGTATTAACTAGGTAAATAATGTTCTCGGAAGTAGCTTTGACCGTATCGCCAAGTTTTCCTGTACTAATCGTATGACGTTTCCTGATCACGAACGTGGTGTGGAATTAAGTATTTTGTAAGCTTGGCAAAAAAGAGTATAAGTTAATACGGGCGCCACTATCGCAAGTAGTTTTAAATATCATCCACCCGAACGAACTGAGACCTCTCGACTCTCGACACCCATATCTCCAGACCTCTTTGACGGATTTGGCTCATATTCGAACATGATAAAAAAAATATGTTAAAATTAAAAAAAAAAAAAAATGTTAAAAACAAATTA
Source organism: Erannis defoliaria (assembly GCA_905404285.2). NCBI lineage: Eukaryota > Metazoa > Arthropoda > Insecta > Lepidoptera > Geometridae > Erannis > Erannis defoliaria. Next base: position 2,883,082 of record FR990090.1, on the reverse strand, counting down.
AACAATTTTTTTTAATTTAAATTTGTTATAAGTTTCTACTGTCTTGTCTTGTGTACAAAATGTGGTTTTTTTTTCTACAAATAAAATATTGTCTATTATTGATAATTTTATATGCGTAGCGGTCTTGGCGTAGCTTGACTAGGTGTCGATCTGGTCAGATCGATATGGTCGATTTCGGATGTGTGACCTCCGGTGGCTCATAACTCGGACACTAAGGCTGGCCACTCAGCCTACGCGAACTTATTTACATTTATTGCATTTTCACGAACTGCTTGCTTACAAAATTTCATAAAGATCGGATCAACGGTTCGCAAGTTATCGTCGAACAAAATATACATACAACTGTTTTACTGTTGTATTATTGCTATCAGTGTTTATTTATTATTTGCCATAAATAAATGATTGTCTATTTGCCTATTTCAAAGATACATCCAAACTACGACTTTTGCCTTAGACTCCCAGACCTTCGCCTCGCTTCGGTCAATCATAGGAAGATGAATGGCTGAATTTACTCATTGACCCGATTATCTACAGGTAAGGAGAAAAAATAAAATGGTAGCAGTTCATGTTATTTTAAGTTAACGGTTTTGTCATCAGAACTAAAGGTACCCTTACCATGTAGTAGATTGGTATGGAAGGAGTCATTCAAGTTGCCCAGATGTCGCACTAATATGTTGCTACATTCTCCATTGGTCCGTATGTGTGCTAGCTACGATAAGGAAGCGATACGGAAAAATATAGATATTTTAAAACTTGGTCCGCTTTCCTCTCTTAAAATTGGGATAAAGAATCTGTTGAAAGTAGCCCACTACAATAAGAAATACAAGTTTTTTGTTTTTGTAAGATAATAACAGATAATTATGGTAGATAAAAAAAAAATTAAGTTTGTAAGTTAGGTTCACTATTTAGGAATTATGCACCCTATATCGATTGTTGTGTACTTTTTTTAGCTATAGTTTGTGCATAAAGCTGTTTGTGAACTTCCAATAAAAAAAATAAAAATAAAAAAACCTACACATACATAGTAGGGACGGGTTGGACGCCATTTTGAAATGTCGCCGATTCGTCGGGGTCAAAGAAACGCATTGACACCGATGACGGCACAGTCTGCGACGCACGTCCGACATGATTACTTGAGAGCAAAACTCCAAACTGTGTGGCACGAATTACATTTCAAAGTGCAGTAAAAATAGGTGGCGGTTCTTACGACCGGCAAGTCAACATTTAAAGTTAAACTAAACTTGCTTTTAAACAAAAACTTTTATTTTTAGGTAATAGGTAAGGCGTTTCTAGTTTCGTACAGTTTGCGCTTCTTTTACCACGCCTTACTGTCGTTGCACGTAGTGACCGCAAAATCCGAGAGATGATATTTGATATTTTGTCAAAGAGAATTCATCTTACGATTTCTTAACTCAGGCGTATCTAGACATAGAAATCATTGGTAGACACAAAGGCACTATTTACATTAGCGCATAGCAACGTAACAATGAATAAGGTTAAATATTAATTATATTAACTAAGTCCATAATATAATTCTTGGAACATGACGATATAGCTTAGTTTCCTGTAATATTGTCAAGTGATTTCGTAACGACCGGATGCAATAATAAAAATAAGGTATTACGTAGTAGTATGAGTTTATTAAATCTTTCGCTCTGATTGTTTCTTTTTAAACGACTTCAAAAAAGAGGAGGTTCTCAATACGGTTATTTTTTTAAATGTTTGGTTACGTCGGAACTCCGTCATTTATAGATCGATACGGAAACATATTAATATAATATATACAGGATTAGTTTTAATCAGTTAGCATCCTTTTAAGGGCATATTCTGTACATCAAAACAAACAACTTTTACTATGTGGCCAACATTTAAATCGCAAAAAAAACACCTGTTCCTTACCTTTTGCCCAAGGTCGATGAACTTTTTCGCGATTTCAATGTTGGCCCCATAGTAAAAGTTGTTTGTTTTGATGTACAGAATATGCCCTTAAAAGGACGCTACTGATTAGAACTAACCCTGTATATAAATATTCCATAAAGAATCGTGTAAAACGTTACATCACATTTGGAGTTTGAACCGCAATAATGACTAATCCCGTTCCCATCGATCTCTGAGCAGGCATGACGCGCATACGCATACTATTAAGGCCAGGCCTATCATTAAAAAGTCTAAAGTTGTATCAGGTAGGGTCACATTTAGCGGAGCAAAAATATGGCGGTTACGCAGATTCGTGCGTGTCAAGCTCCGAACGCCGAAAAAAGTCGGCGCACTGCATAGCATGCGCCGAGTTTTGGCGCGGACATTTTTTTGCACGTTTGTGACTCTATACATATTAGCTCAATGGATGTTAAGAATATAAGCACAGAATAAATAATAGTACTACGTACAGAAAGTTAACTCCGCAAAGGAATTGAAATAAATAAGGACTCTAACTATTAGGCAATAAAGTAGCAATTCAACTCGCACAGCGCTGGATACCGCTCGCTATATACACCTAGATATACCGCTCTCTTTCTATCACGTATGCTTAGTTACGTGCGACGAGGCTAGCGTGCGGGCGGCCACTGACTTCTGCCTTGCATTGTCCACCCGGACGGAGCGCCGGCCGAAGTACCTAAACTGCGGAGTGACAGCCGCCTGATATAAGGTTGTTATAAGGTAGGAGCGTCACCTGCGCCTGCCGGTTGACGGCGTCGAGCACGAGGCCGGCGCGCGGCGACATCTGCCGGCGGCGCGCCTGCAGCGTCGCCGGCAGATATAAGGTTGTTATAAGGTAGGAGCGTCACCTGCGCCTGCCGGTTGACGGCGTCGAGCACGAGGCCGGCGCGCGGCGACATCTGCCGGCGGCGCGCCTGCAGCGTCGCCGGCAGATATAAGGTTGTTATAAGGTAGGAGCGTCACCTGCGCCTGCCGGTTGACGGCGTCGAGCACGAGGCCGGCGCGCGGCGACATCTGCCGGCGGCGCGCCTGCAGCGTCGCCGGCAGATATAAGGTTGTTATAAGGTAGGAGCGTCACCTGCGCCTGCCGGTTGACGGCGTCGAGCACGAGGCCGGCGCGCGGCGACATCTGCCGGCGGCGCGCCTGCAGCGTCGCCGACAGATATAAGGTTGTTATAAGGTAGGAGCGTCACCTGCGCCTGCCGGTTGACGGCGTCGAGCACGAGGCCGGCGCGCGGCGACATCTGCCGGCGGCGCGCCTGCAGCGTCGCCGACAGATATAAGGTTGTTATAAGGTAGGAGCGTCACCTGCGCCTGCCGGTTGACGGCGTCGAGCACGAGGCCGGCGCGCGGCGACATCTGCCGGCGGCGCGCCTGCAGCGTCGCCGGCAGATATAAGGTTGTTATAAGGTAGGAGCGTCACCTGCGCCTGCCGGTTGACGGCGTCGAGCACGAGGCCGGCGCGCGGCGACATCTGCCGGCGGCGCGCCTGCAGCGTCGCCGACAGATATAAGGTTGTTATAAGGTAGGAGCGTCACCTGCGCCTGCCGGTTGACGGCGTCGAGCACGAGGCCGGCGCGCGGCGACATCTGCCGGCGGCGCGCCTGCAGCGTCGCCGGCAGATATAAGGTTGTTATAAGGTAGGAGCGTCACCTGCGCCTGCCGGTTGACGGCGTCGAGCACGAGGCCGGCGCGCGGCGACATCTGCCGGCGGCGCGCCTGCAGCGTCGCCGGCAGATATAAGGTTGTTATAAGGTAGGAGCGTCACCTGCGCCTGCCGGTTGACGGCGTCGAGCACGAGGCCGGCGCGCGGCGACATCTGCCGGCGGCGCGCCTGCAGCGTCGCCGACAGATATAAGGTTGTTATAAGGTAGGAGCGTCACCTGCGCCTGCCGGTTGACGGCGTCGAGCACGAGGCCGGCGCGCGGCGACATCTGCCGGCGGCGCGCCTGCAGCGTCGCCGACAGATATAAGGTTGTTATAAGGTAGGAGCGTCACCTGCGCCTGCCGGTTGACGGCGTCGAGCACGAGGCCGGCGCGCGGCGACATCTGCCGGCGGCGCGCCTGCAGCGTCGCCGGCAGATATAAGGTTGTTATAAGGTAGGAGCGTCACCTGCGCCTGCCGGTTGACGGCGTCGAGCACGAGGCCGGCGCGCGGCGACATCTGCCGGCGGCGCGCCTGCAGCGTCGCCGGCAGATATAAGGTTGTTATAAGGTAGGAGCGTCACCTGCGCCTGCCGGTTGACGGCGTCGAGCACGAGGCCGGCGCGCGGCGACATCTGCCGGCGGCGCGCCTGCAGCGTCGCCGGCAGATATAAGGTTGTTATAAGGTAGGAGCGTCACCTGCGCCTGCCGGTTGACGGCGTCGAGCACGAGGCCGGCGCGCGGCGACATCTGCCGGCGGCGCGCCTGCAGCGTCGCCGACAGATATAAGGTTGTTATAAGGTAGGAGCGTCACCTGCGCCTGCCGGTTGACGGCGTCGAGCACGAGGCCGGCGCGCGGCGACATCTGCCGGCGGCGCGCCTGCAGCGTCGCCGACAGATATAAGGTTGTTATAAGGTAGGAGCGTCACCTGCGCCTGCCGGTTGACGGCGTCGAGCACGAGGCCGGCGCGCGGCGACATCTGCCGGCGGCGCGCCTGCAGCGTCGCCGGCAGATATAAGGTTGTTATAAGGTAGGAGCGTCACCTGCGCCTGCCGGTTGACGGCGTCGAGCACGAGGCCGGCGCGCGGCGACATCTGCCGGCGGCGCGCCTGCAGCGTCGCCGACAGATATAAGGTTGTTATAAGGTAGGAGCGTCACCTGCGCCTGCCGGTTGACGGCGTCGAGCACGAGGCCGGCGCGCGGCGACATCTGCCGGCGGCGCGCCTGCAGCGTCGCCGACAGATATAAGGTTGTTATAAGGTAGGAGCGTCACCTGCGCCTGCCGGTTGACGGCGTCGAGCACGAGGCCGGCGCGCGGCGACATCTGCCGGCGGCGCGCCTGCAGCGTCGCCGGCAGATATAAGGTTGTTATAAGGTAGGAGCGTCACCTGCGCCTGCCGGTTGACGGCGTCGAGCACGAGGCCGGCGCGCGGCGACATCTGCCGGCGGCGCGCCTGCAGCGTCGCCGGCAGATATAAGGTTGTTATAAGGTAGGAGCGTCACCTGCGCCTGCCGGTTGACGGCGTCGAGCACGAGGCCGGCGCGCGGCGACATCTGCCGGCGGCGCGCCTGCAGCGTCGCCGGCAGATATAAGGTTGTTATAAGGTAGGAGCGTCACCTGCGCCTGCCGGTTGACGGCGTCGAGCACGAGGCCGGCGCGCGGCGACATCTGCCGGCGGCGCGCCTGCAGCGTCGCCGACAGATATAAGGTTGTTATAAGGTAGGAGCGTCACCTGCGCCTGCCGGTTGACGGCGTCGAGCACGAGGCCGGCGCGCGGCGACATCTGCCGGCGGCGCGCCTGCAGCGTCGCCGACAGATATAAGGTTGTTATAAGGTAGGAGCGTCACCTGCGCCTGCCGGTTGACGGCGTCGAGCACGAGGCCGGCGCGCGGCGACATCTGCCGGCGGCGCGCCTGCAGCGTCGCCGGCAGATATAAGGTTGTTATAAGGTAGGAGCGTCACCTGCGCCTGCCGGTTGACGGCGTCGAGCACGAGGCCGGCGCGCGGCGACATCTGCCGGCGGCGCGCCTGCAGCGTCGCCGACAGATATAAGGTTGTTATAAGGTAGGAGCGTCACCTGCGCCTGCCGGTTGACGGCGTCGAGCACGAGGCCGGCGCGCGGCGACATCTGCCGGCGGCGCGCCTGCAGCGTCGCCGGCAGATATAAGGTTGTTATAAGGTAGGAGCGTCACCTGCGCCTGCCGGTTGACGGCGTCGAGCACGAGGCCGGCGCGCGGCGACATCTGCCGGCGGCGCGCCTGCAGCGTCGCCGACAGATATAAGGTTGTTATAAGGTAGGAGCGTCACCTGCGCCTGCCGGTTGACGGCGTCGAGCACGAGGCCGGCGCGCGGCGACATCTGCCGGCGGCGCGCCTGCAGCGTCGCCGGCAGATATAAGGTTGTTATAAGGTAGGAGCGTCACCTGCGCCTGCCGGTTGACGGCGTCGAGCACGAGGCCGGCGCGCGGCGACATCTGCCGGCGGCGCGCCTGCAGCGTCGCCGGCAGATATAAGGTTGTTATAAGGTAGGAGCGTCACCTGCGCCTGCCGGTTGACGGCGTCGAGCACGAGGCCGGCGCGCGGCGACATCTGCCGGCGGCGCGCCTGCAGCGTCGCCGGCAGATATAAGGTTGTTATAAGGTAGGAGCGTCACCTGCGCCTGCCGGTTGACGGCGTCGAGCACGAGGCCGGCGCGCGGCGACATCTGCCGGCGGCGCGCCTGCAGCGTCGCCGGCAGATATAAGGTTGTTATAAGGTAGGAGCGTCACCTGCGCCTGCCGGTTGACGGCGTCGAGCACGAGGCCGGCGCGCGGCGACATCTGCCGGCGGCGCGCCTGCAGCGTCGCCGGCAGATATAAGGTTGTTATAAGGTAGGAGCGTCACCTGCGCCTGCCGGTTGACGGCGTCGAGCACGAGGCCGGCGCGCGGCGACATCTGCCGGCGGCGCGCCTGCAGCGTCGCCGGCAGATATAAGGTTGTTATAAGGTAGGAGCGTCACCTGCGCCTGCCGGTTGACGGCGTCGAGCACGAGGCCGGCGCGCGGCGACATCTGCCGGCGGCGCGCCTGCAGCGTCGCCGGCAGATATAAGGTTGTTATAAGGTAGGAGCGTCACCTGCGCCTGCCGGTTGACGGCGTCGAGCACGAGGCCGGCGCGCGGCGACATCTGCCGGCGGCGCGCCTGCAGCGTCGCCGGCAGATATAAGGTTGTTATAAGGTAGGAGCGTCACCTGCGCCTGCCGGTTGACGGCGTCGAGCACGAGGCCGGCGCGCGGCGACATCTGCCGGCGGCGCGCCTGCAGCGTCGCCGGCAGATATAAGGTTGTTATAAGGTAGGAGCGTCACCTGCGCCTGCCGGTTGACGGCGTCGAGCACGAGGCCGGCGCGCGGCGACATCTGCCGGCGGCGCGCCTGCAGCGTCGCCGGCAGATATAAGGTTGTTATAAGGTAGGAGCGTCACCTGCGCCTGCCGGTTGACGGCGTCGAGCACGAGGCCGGCGCGCGGCGACATCTGCCGGCGGCGCGCCTGCAGCGTCGCCGGCAGATATAAGGTTGTTATAAGGTAGGAGCGTCACCTGCGCCTGCCGGTTGACGGCGTCGAGCACGAGGCCGGCGCGCGGCGACATCTGCCGGCGGCGCGCCTGCAGCGTCGCCGGCAGATATAAGGTTGTTATAAGGTAGGAGCGTCACCTGCGCCTGCCGGTTGACGGCGTCGAGCACGAGGCCGGCGCGCGGCGACATCTGCCGGCGGCGCGCCTGCAGCGTCGCCGGCAGATATAAGGTTGTTATAAGGTAGGAGCGTCACCTGCGCCTGCCGGTTGACGGCGTCGAGCACGAGGCCGGCGCGCGGCGACATCTGCCGGCGGCGCGCCTGCAGCGTCGCCGGCAGATATAAGGTTGTTATAAGGTAGGAGCGTCACCTGCGCCTGCCGGTTGACGGCGTCGAGCACGAGGCCGGCGCGCGGCGACATCTGCCGGCGGCGCGCCTGCAGCGTCGCCGGCAGATATAAGGTTGTTATAAGGTAGGAGCGTCACCTGCGCCTGCCGGTTGACGGCGTCGAGCACGAGGCCGGCGCGCGGCGACATCTGCCGGCGGCGCGCCTGCAGCGTCGCCGGCAGATATAAGGTTGTTATAAGGTAGGAGCGTCACCTGCGCCTGCCGGTTGACGGCGTCGAGCACGAGGCCGGCGCGCGGCGACATCTGCCGGCGGCGCGCCTGCAGCGTCGCCGGCAGATATAAGGTTGTTATAAGGTAGGAGCGTCACCTGCGCCTGCCGGTTGACGGCGTCGAGCACGAGGCCGGCGCGCGGCGACATCTGCCGGCGGCGCGCCTGCAGCGTCGCCGGCAGATATAAGGTTGTTATAAGGTAGGAGCGTCACCTGCGCCTGCCGGTTGACGGCGTCGAGCACGAGGCCGGCGCGCGGCGACATCTGCCGGCGGCGCGCCTGCAGCGTCGCCGGCAGATATAAGGTTGTTATAAGGTAGGAGCGTCACCTGCGCCTGCCGGTTGACGGCGTCGAGCACGAGGCCGGCGCGCGGCGACATCTGCCGGCGGCGCGCCTGCAGCGTCGCCGGCAGATATAAGGTTGTTATAAGGTAGGAGCGTCACCTGCGCCTGCCGGTTGACGGCGTCGAGCACGAGGCCGGCGCGCGGCGACATCTGCCGGCGGCGCGCCTGCAGCGTCGCCGGCAGATATAAGGTTGTTATAAGGTAGGAGCGTCACCTGCGCCTGCCGGTTGACGGCGTCGAGCACGAGGCCGGCGCGCGGCGACATCTGCCGGCGGCGCGCCTGCAGCGTCGCCGGCAGATATAAGGTTGTTATAAGGTAGGAGCGTCACCTGCGCCTGCCGGTTGACGGCGTCGAGCACGAGGCCGGCGCGCGGCGACATCTGCCGGCGGCGCGCCTGCAGCGTCGCCGGCAGATATAAGGTTGTTATAAGGTAGGAGCGTCACCTGCGCCTGCCGGTTGACGGCGTCAAGCACGAGGCCGGCGCGCGGCGACATCTGCCGGCGGCGCGCCTGCAGCGTCGCCGACAGCTTGTCCAGGAACGCGGGCTGCACCGCCGCCGGCAGGCTGCCTGTAAAACACTTTATGTTTTTAATGCTATACAAAAAGTTCATCGTCCTTGGATCCATGTATGGAACAGGTTTTTTTTTATTTGGTCGGTGACGAGACAAGTAAGACTTTCACCTGGTGGTAAGCGTCACGCCTGCCAGTAACAGTAGCAGTGCTATCCAATCCTGCGCCGCACTGCACTGCGCTCGTCAACCTGAGATAGCAGATGTACAATCTCTTCATACCCAGTAATTTATCTGGTAACATTGCCCTTCAAACCGGAACACAGTAATGCTTGCACACTACTGCTTGGCGATTGAATAACTGGCAAAGGTGAGGTACTTCCCCAGGCGGAGTCTGCAGTAAAGTCCTACCACTATACCACTACTGTTTTTTTTTGCGATTTCAATATTGGCTCCATAGTAAAAGTTGTTTGTTTTGATGTACAGAATATGCCCTTAAAAGGATGCTAACTAATTAGAACTAACCCTGATATAATATATGGATGGACATTTTTCACACAGCGCCATCTACCCCCAAACTAAGCAAACCTTGTAATATGGAAACTAAATAGCTGATAGAATACTTATATACTTTTTTTGTAAATATATACTCATGATGCATACCACACCCAGACACAGAACAAATTCTATGTTCATCACATAAACGCTTGTCCTGGGTGGGGATCGAACCCACGCCCTACAGGTCTGAAGGCAGACATGCTACCAACCGAGCTATAAGGCTGTGTGTGTAAGGGTGTATATTACTGTTATATTTGTATTACAGTACCTTTTCCTTTGGGCGGTGGGTCAGCGGGGGTGACGGCGGACACGGCGCGGCGGCCGGCGCGCGGAGACAGCTGCGGCGCCAGCTTGGCGCTCAGGCTCGCTATCAAGCCGCTCTCTGATCAACACAACGACATCCTTACAACCACAGGCGTATGTAAGGGGGGAGGGAGGGTTACATTATTTAACGCTAGGCGCGTACCGCAATATCACCCCTTTGATGATGAAAAACGGTGATGATATTAATGATAAAATGATATTAATGATAATGTTATTCCGCCTGTTAAAAATTAAAAATATATAAGTTAAAAGACTGCTCTTTGGCTTTAAGTCCAAGTTTAATTCCTTCCAAATCACCGCAAAAAATTGCGAAAGCCTAAACATTCGAAAGCCCTAGTCACATGTCGGCCGCAACGTTTCATTGGTCTAAACTCCCTTATAAAGTCTTATTTGGTCCAAGTCCTTAATTAGTTACTGTTTTAGGTAATCACCAAATAATGTATGTAAATAATGTGGATGACTCCCTCCCAAATACTTTGTACGATTATATTTCAGAACTTTACCAGCCCATTTCAATTATTTTTTCGAAGTAAGCATCAGATTCAGTTAAACTCTCCATTTATCCTATTATGTTTAATAAATGAAACACATGCATATTACCTACTACTAGAGTATTTTGTCACGTGCATTCATCCATTAAAGAAACAGAGAGTATCACACGCTGTATGCAAAATCGGCCTGTTAATAAGTCGACTGTTGGACATAGCCCAATCCTCGAAGGGCGATTGAGCCGTAAACACCAAGCCGGCCAAGTAGCGGACTTCATGAATTTCTTCTCAGGACATAATATACAGGGTTAGTCCTAATCAGTTAGCATCCTTTTAAGGGCATACTCTGTACATCAAAACAAACAACTTTTAATATGGAACCAACATAAAACCAAAAAAAAAAAAAAAAAAAAAAAAAAAAAAAAAAAAAAAAAAAAAAAAAAAAACATTGAATTCGCGCATAAATTATCAGCTGTTCCATACAAAAAACTTTGCGGACTGTTTTTTTTTTTGAGATTTCAATGTTGTCCCCATAGTAAAAGTTGTTTGTTTTGATGTACATTGTACAGAGTATGCCCTTAAAAGGATGCTAACTGATTAGGACTAACCCTGTATATGCCGGGAACTTTCTTATTCCTAGGCATATTTATTTATTTCCAAAGGAACACATATTAAACAACAACCATGCCAACGTATAAGTTATAAAAAAACATTTTACGAAATTGATAATTAAAAAAAATATAAGCTTAAAGCGGCTGTAAAGGCGCCGTGCCAAGACTTAACCCATTCTTTGTCACTCAATCATGTTTCTATAAGGAACATACAAAATTGGTACGTAATTTTTTTGTGAATACATAAAACACAACTCACGTTCTATATGGTGTCTGTCGGCGCTATGCGAGCGCGCGGCTATATTTTTCCTGAGTGCGAGCGGGCTGAGCGCGTGATGGTTAGCGGCCACGTTGTTGAACCCTCCGATTATTTGCGACGGCTGCGCGTATATCGTGTTGTTTTGGCCGTACTTCTTCTCTTGTTGGAGTTTGAAACCTGTTGGCAAGATTTGAAAATTATACAACACCTTCAACACACACAAAGATTCGAACATGGATGTTTGATATGTGTCTGGGTAAAGTATGTATTATAAGTTTGTATTTACGAAAATAAGTATATAAGTATTCTATCAGCTATCTGGTTTCCATATTACAAGCTTTGCTTAATTTGGGGCTAGATGTAATTTGTGAAAAATGTCCACCGATATTTATTTTTATTATTAATTAATGTATAATGTGTTAATTAATTAAGCGTAGGGATTATGGCAACCCCTCCCTATTAAGGGGGAGGCCTTCATCGAGCAGTGGACGTCTTGTGGCTGATGATGTTCTCCCGTTAGGTTAACACCCCGTCAATAGACCTGTATCTCGTAGAAAAATACCCGATGGGGAAGAAAGGTTCTTCAGTGACGACCACGCACCGGAAGACGCAGCGTCAAGCGACATTGCGAAAGTCGCGGGCAACCGGTGGATGCAAATGTCAAGTCGTCGTACAGTGTGGCGGTCTAAGGGGGAGGCCTTCGTTCAGCAGTGGACGTCTCCGGGCTGATGGTGATGATGATCGTAGAAAGGCAAGTGGTCTCACCGGTCTGTCCGTAATGCGAGTCGTTCGGTACCCTGGGCCCGAAGCTGGTGAAGGAGTTGTCTCCGTAGCTCGGCGTGGACGGGCTCGACCCGTGCGGGGACCCGCGCGGCTCGTACGTGCCGCCTGATGACACGTGCTCACATTGAACTTATGTAACATAATATCAACGATAAGGCCGCTTTTCGCGACCGGTCGCGCTGGCAGAATGGCTGTATGTAAAAAGCCAATTGCTAAGAAAAACTTGCATGACGTAAGACGCTTGTATTATATTTGATGGCAAAAATTTAATAAACAAAACTTGCTTGTCACTCTGTTGTTTGTAAAATCTTGGAAATTACTTTGCAGTTTTGGTTGAGCTATATATATTTGGTTTTGGGTGTAAAATACACGAATAACAGTTAATCGGTACAGTTAAACATTATTATTAAACATTTATTATAAAAAATATGCACCATTTGCATGTAAAGTTCAAAATTAATCAACCATAATTAACATTTCGACAAATGTATTTTTCTCTGTAATAAGCTAAGTTTTAGCCAACTCATCTATTGTTATTACACTACACGATACATATTATGTGCCACAATTTCGCATGTCACACTCGAACTATACAATGTGTAACAAAAAAGTTCAACAATACTGAAAGATATATGTATGTACTCATCATTATGAACAACTTTCCAACTCTGAAATCGCAAAAAAAATACTGCTGCTTACTAATACTAAATTTTTACCAAGGTCAATGACCTTTTTGTATGGAACAGCAGATATGTTTGTCGCGATTTCACTGTTGGTCACATAGTAAAAGATGTTCATAATGATGAGTATATACACACCCTTCAGTATTGTTGAACCTTTTTGTTACACATTGTATAAACACACAAATGAAACGTGTCACAAACGATAAATATCACAATCAATACTAACCCGCATTCCCATCTCTATAAAGGTCAGAATTGGAGTTATTCAGGCTACTCTTCCGTCCATACACGGAGTTCTCGAAGGCCACCAGCCGTTGACCCGTCTGCCCGTATATCGGGTTCACGTTGCCGGTGCTGTTTATACTGGTCACCGAGCACCAGTTAGTCTTGGACTGTTGGAAGCTGGAGAGCTGTGTGGGGCTGGTGTTCGCGTTAGTCTGGTTTTGCAGTTGCTGGACGCTGCGACGGACGAGGCCGGGCGACGCAGGCATGTGTTTCAATTCGGTCAACTGTTTCACCGTTTCAGCTACGTTTATTCCTGCAAAAAATTATACAAATATAAAGAAGTTAATCATTATAAGTTTTGACCTGGGTATGTCCTAAAACTGCATCCAAAACCACCGCAGGTCGGGCAGCACCGTCCTCTTATTTAACGGTGGTAACACTCTGCCATCTCCAAGACGCCTGCCAAGCGTGGGGATTATGACAACGCCTCCCTATTAAGGGAGAGGCCTTCGTCCAGTAGTGGACGTCTTCTCGCTGTTGTTGATGAATTGAATAATTAATGAATTTAAGTTAATCATTATAATTTTTGACCTGCGTATGTCCTAAAACTGCATCCAGTCCCACCGGAGGTCGGGCAGCAGCGTCCTCTCCGTTAACGGTGGTGAGTATTCTGCTATCCCCAAGCCGCCTGCCAAGCGTGGGGATGATGGCAACCCCTCCCTATTAAGCGGGAAGCTTTCGTCCGGTAGTAGACTTCTTCAGGCTGCCGAGAGAAGGTTTTATTTACCAGGTGGAGGAGAATCATTGGTGTCCGGTTGCAACAGGAAGGCCGGCGGCGGCGGCAGGTTGTCCGCCTCGTTCGGACCCGACCCCGGGCTATGGTTGTTGCCCTGGAACACATACCACACATACAACCCTAACAACGTGTCTTAGAGGTTGATTTTATGTGTGTATGTATGTGGATAAGAAGGTGTTTTGTGTGTCAGGGCTTTATCTAGCAGATATTATAAACATGAAGTTATTTGCCACAATTAACTCATCAAGTGAAGCTCTATCTTGTCAAAAACGTGAATTGACGTGTGTGTCTGGTTGTTTGTAATGGGGTGTGTTTGTTGGTATGTGTTTGAGAGTAGAGTGGGGGTCATGTATTTATGTGTGAGATAGAGAGAGAGAAAGATAGATACAGGGTGAGAAAATGAGAGAGAGAGAGAAAGAGATATATTTATATTTATTTATATATGGAGAAAGAGAGACAGTGCGAGGGACAAAATGTAATGTAGGATGTGTGCGCTTGTGTGGGTGTGAGAGAGTTACCTGCTGGTAAGGCGGTCGCTGGGGCCTCGATATGGAAGAGGAGCGTCGCACGGGCGGCGGCGGCTTGCCCACAGAGCTCGAGGATCCGCGACGCGACCACACCGTCGCTGCAACGTAACAAACTCGCGTGACTATCACGCACGATCCTGATTGCCTAGTACTTTTTTACGAGGACGACGTTTATTTCTCGACGTTATGTTTTTAATAAATTATACCATGCGCATAGCACCATAGCATAGCATTGTAAAATTAGACTTAATAGTACACAGGTGGACATTGACCTCCATTTGAAAGGTGATTTGGCCATATCCACCACACTGTCCCAGGCACGCGCCGAGGACTAATTGGTTTTTCCCCGCGCGGGAAAGTGATAAACCTTGAATGTGGATACGTCTGTCTCGTTTTCGCGGGGAAAAAAGAGTGGTTAGACGTTTATCACGGCTCGCATGCTAGGCGGGCTGGTGAGGATTGGTGGACATTTAGTTGGCTTTCACCATTGAATTACTTCTACGGTCCTCACGAAGTTTACCTTCACCGAAAATCCAGTGGTACGAAAATTCGTACATAAACTCTAAAGAGATCAATGATATGGGCTCGGGACTTGAACCCATGACTCACGAATACAAAACAAGCGGTCTCCCACTAGATTACCATGACTTCATTAAGTATAATATCATTTACGATTGTATGATACTATTTAGTTGAGTCCCGGCTACGGCGCGCTACGAGATTACTACGAAAATGACGTCATGTGCTACAGCGTGCTACGTACGTGACTTGAGATAACCACTGTAGCATTTATGATTGCCTGGTACTTTCTATAGCGAGTGTCATGGGCGTGGCTATAGCTTTCACATGGTAGGTGGGGGGTGCATCCCCATACGAGGGTCCAAAAATAAGACTAGTGTTGCGTCGGGTCGGAGGCGGGGGGGATCATCGAATAATTACTCCGCTAATTATAAATTGTAATAAATTTATCTTGATGTATTTTTTTTTGGTAGGCGATACTTCAGAAGTGCCATATAAATTTTATCGAAATCGGCACAGTACTTTGATTTTGAAGTCAAAATAACTGGAAAATACGAAGATGTCATCCAGCTAGTCAAAATTGAAGTCGGTTGTTTTTTTTAAGCCTTTTTTCTCTCTCTTGTTGGTCAACTGCATGGTCTATGGGAGCTAACAAATCAAATCCACAGGTATGTTAAAAGCATTAAAAAAAGGCAGACTAAAAAATAAAATTTCAACTCACATTTACGAACAAATTATTCCTCAAATCTACTAACCGTTCATAGAGACGGGACGCCTTTTAGGCACCGCCGGTTTTTTCCCTATAGTAGCGAAAGACGGCGTCTCGGTGGCTTCGTCCAAAGAGCGGACCGCTTCCTCCAAACTGCCCAGAGATATGGAGAAACTCTCCCGCGCCGCTGTGATCGACACATCGCTGTCTCGCCGCAGGGTCACGATCTCGCAATCGACTACAGGGAAGCATGCCAAGCGGTAACGGAAAATAAAACCACAACACAAAATAAAAACATAACATGACCAATGTTACTAACATTGTATGAGAGTAGCCGATTGATTAAATCACACGAATGTTACAGGATGTTAATTTGAATAACGAACGTTTTCTAGGATATATTAGTACTCATCGTTGTGAACAACTATTACTATGGGATCACTACTGCAATCGTGAAAAAAAATACTTTCCCATGGCAATGTTACCAGAGAAATTACTGGGTATGAAGATATTTAACATCTAATATCTCAGGGTGACGAGCGCAGTGCAGTGCGGCGCAGGATTGTGTTCGCCAGTTCACAATCCTGGCACTGCTACTGCTAGTGGCAGGCGTGACGCTTACCACCAGGCGAACGTCTTGCTCGTCTCGTCACATAACAGTATATATAAAAAAAGGCTAAAGAGTATTTTGTCCACGGCCGATGAACATTTTGTATGGAACAGCAGATTTTTTTTTCTTGTTTTTTATGTTGGCCCCACTGTAAAAGTTGTTCATAATGACGAGTACATAGATACCCTTCAGTATTGTTGTTTTTTTTTGTTACACATTGTATATGATCAACGCACTATTATTTTGAAGAATGGTGCAATTTTGTAAAATTATGCTAAGTATAAAAGATGCTAAATCAAACTTGCACTATCCCAAACACAAAACGAATAGCAAACAAAAAATATGCCACACAACGTTAAAAATACAAAAAAACTGCACTCTTCACAAAAGTAAAAGGTTCTAAGACACAGAAACACACAAAATAGAGCCGTCAAGGGAAGGTACATTATAATTATATTCTAAAATCTGTCATATTACTGTTAAACTAAAGTTAAAGTTACCATCAGCGTGTTGGACTTGATGTTGGTGACCGTGGTCCTCCGCCGCAAACGCCCCTTGACTGCCGTACCCGCTGGATGACTCCAGGGAAGACTCGCTTGCACTACTCTCTGAACAAACCTGGAATCAAGACAGTACTGAATCTTAGCAACTGAAGCCGAATATTTAGTATATTGGCGCTTATATAAAGTAAAATAAGAATAAGGAACTGGGATTGGGATAAAATCGAAACGAAAGTCATAGGTTAGAAAACTAAAACGCCTACTTCATCTTAGCCGAATCTTTAGTATATTGACGCTTATATAAAGTTCAATAAGAATAAGAAACTAGGATAAAATCGAAACGAAAGTCATAGGTTTAAAAACTAAAACGCCTACTTTATCTTAGCCGAATCTTTAGTATATTGACACTTATGTAAAGTAAAATAAGAATTAGGAATTGGGATTAAACTGAAACGATAGTCATAGGTTAGAAAGCTTTAATGCCTACTTCATTTTACACGAATCTTTAGTATATTGGCGCTTATATAAAGTATACAATAAGAATTAGGAAATGGGATAAAACTGAAACGATACTCATAGATTAGAAAACTAAAACGCCTACTTCATTTTAGCCGAATCTTTAGTATATTGGCGCTTATATAAAGTATACAATAAGAATTAGGAAATGGGATAAAACTGAAACGATACTCATAGATTAGAAAACTAAAACGGCTACTTCATTTTAGCCGAATCTTTAGTATATTGGCGCTTATATAAAGTATACAATAAGAATTAGGAAATGGGATAAAACTGAAACGATACTCATAGATTAGAAAACTAAAACGCCTACTTCATTTTAGCCGAATCTTTAGTATATTGGCGCTTATATAAAGTATACAATAAGAATTAGGAAATGGGATAAAACTGAAACGATACTCATAGATTAGAAAACTAAAACGGCTACTTCATTTTAGCCGAATCTTTAGTATATTGGCGCTTATATAAAGTATACAATAAGAATTAGGAAATGGGATGAAACTGAAACGATACTCATAGGTTAGAAAACTAAAACGCCTACTTCATTTTAGCCGAATCTTTAGTATATTGGCGCTTATATAAAGTAAAATAAGAATAAGGAACTGGGATAAAATCGAAACATAAGTCATAGGTTTCAAAACTAAAACGCCTACTTCATTTTAGCCGAACCTTTAGTATATTGACGCTTATATAAAGTATACAATAAGAATTAGGAATTGGGATTAAACTGAAACGATAGTCATAGGTTGGAAACTAAAACTTCCTTACACCATGTCATATTATTTGAGGACCATCATCATCATCATCATGATGTTCATATCGCTAGCTGACGAAGGAAGACGTGAGGAAACCTGCATACACCCGGACAATTAATTTAATCAGATACAAGTTGCATATAGAACACGACAAAAAGAAAACAATAAAGCGGACAATGATCCGGATTGACTCGCATCAATATTATAATTCTACCATATTGTATTAAATACTTATGTGAATGATAACACAGTGACATTGACAATATAGTATGTGCATTGCATTATGTTTCTTGAAACAATAGGGTTTTACGCTGTTATGTTTTGGCGGTTACGCAAATTACTGTTATTGTGCGGATGGAGTAGTTTTGATCCTTGAACATGTAATATTTAAAAAAAGTTATCTAACAATTCTAATACTGAGTATACATGTACCGTTTCTATACATTATACCGCCTGTTGTACCTATCTGCCTGACTGTGTCAATAAAGTGTTATTATTGCAATGTCCAATACAATAGTTTATTAATAGCACCCAAATTACACGTCGAATTTCATTACGTATGTGTCACAAAAAACAATTACTTAATAAAATAAAATTATAATTGCAATGTATTAATAATTATTTTATTTAGTTGCTATTAACGAATAATAATTCCTAAAAAATAAATTCTAGTTATTGTTTGCAGGCCAAATTGAACTTTTTCATGTGCAAACTTTAGCAAGAACTGAAGAGATAATTTTATTATTTTGCACATAAAGGAAAAAGGTATGAGCTAATCATCTTGAAACCAGACAACTATAACAACTTAGAATACTAAACTATTGACTTTGAAACACGCAGCAAACAGTTAAACTGCAGATAAAATAATATTAGTTTACTCACTTTTTAACTGTAGGTACTATTCAAATATACCGGTCGGTAGAAGACCATAAAGTGACATGGAATATTGTCCCCCAAAGTAATTAATGGTCTCTGCGAGATTGCCCACGGGGGTGAAAAGCAAATCATAACTATGAATAAATTTACTACAAGTATCAAGATGC
Organism: Erannis defoliaria; assembly: GCA_905404285.2. NCBI lineage: Eukaryota > Metazoa > Arthropoda > Insecta > Lepidoptera > Geometridae > Erannis > Erannis defoliaria. Next base: position 2,864,574 of record FR990090.1, on the reverse strand, counting down.
ACATGTCGAAGTATTGCCGCGTTACTACCGCGTGCGCGCAATATAACCTGGCACTTGAAGGACTGCATCAAATCGCTGCAGTTCCTGAACGCAAACGCGTCAGATCGTACGTGCTGTGATTGCTATTGTATTGTATTACTAGTGAAAATGTCGGCGCACATGAAGTTACTTCTGAAAATTTTGTAAGTATATCCTGTGTAAAATAAAAGGTAATAGACATTTTTGAATAGGCTAGATGACTGTTTTTTTTATTGTCCTATTAAAATGTGGGCCATAAATATAGCTGATTAATGAAAATCTGATCAAAAATAAGCAATTTATAAGCATTTTAATATCATGCTAGACAAAGAGAGCGACACAGCAAATAGTGACGTCACCTCTCTGTATGCCATATAAATTATATTTTTACAAGGCGTGACGTCATTTTTTGTTTTGTGGGAAAGGGACAGAGTTGGCTCTACTAAAAACTTTAAACGCTTATATCATCATCATCAACAGCCGGAACACGTCCACTACCGGACGAAAGCCTCCCCCTTAAAAGGGAGGGTTGCCATAATCCCCACGCTTAGCAGGCGGCTTGGGGATCGCAGAATGGATACCACCGTTAACTGAGAGGACGCTGCCGCCCGTCCTCCGGTGGTTCTGGGTGCAGTTTTAGGACATACCCAGGATACAAACGCTTATATATCAGAACATTAATAACCGATTTAAATATTTTTTTCAATAAACTTACTATATTTACGTAATTCTTCATCAAAGCTATTGGTTTCAACGATTTAAACATCAGTCATCTACCCTATTCATTACCTCATAAACTTGTGATTTCTTTACTGGATTAACGGCATCAGCCTTAATATTACAAATGCGATGTTTGTGTGTTTGTCTGTTACTCCTTCAACGGCTGAACAGAGTTGGACGAAATTCAGTATATAAGTAGCTTATAACTTGTAAAAATAACAAATCGGCTACTTTTTATTCCAAGAATCGTGGAGAGCTTCTAGTGTATGATTATATCGGTCTTTAAAACCCTAAATTCTATTTTGTGCCGTGTTTATTCTTTTGGCGCCACATTGCGTGCGATCCACTAAAATATGGATTATATGGATAGTACGATTTTTTAAACACTGTTTATACTATCACGGTATTTCATTGCGTTTCTAAATATCCGTAAATAATCATAAATAAATATTTATTATTTTATTCTACATGTTTCATAGAATTAAGGGTCACAGCCTTTATGGTCTAACTTTTTAGTCAACCTCTAAGGTTAAGGTTCGACACCCTAAAAAACATTGGAATAGTTTTGTTCAATTTAACAGTTGATTATGTGAGGCTAAAAGGATGATGGAATTAATAGCTGAGATTGGTACAAAATTTTCGAAAGGGAAGTCCTTTGCCATGTATTGGAACAGTTACGGCTCAAATTAGTATTTTTTGGACATGTTTGTTTATTTGGCCCTAAAATTTCATACAACGGCAAAATCACCAGAACTAGTCCAGAATGTTAGATGAAATATAACGTCCGATGGCCTGAGCAATAAACTTTATCTAAAACAAACAAGTTTTATTGGAAACGATCAAACGTAAATCATGATTGTTTTAATAAGTAGCGCTCGTGGCGTAGCTTGTCCAGGTGATTCTAAACGATCACCGATGTTAAGCAACGGACGGTCCGGTCAGTCTTCGGATGAGTGACCTTCAGTGGCATTTATTTCTGAGCGCTACCGTGGGTCGGATGACAAGTTAAATTGTTGGTCCCGGTTGTTTGTTCTAGTTTCTATAACAACAACCGTCAGCCATGTCAGAGGCTGGCCACTCAGCCTATACGAACTTACTTACTGTTTTGATACCTATTGCATTTTGTACGACCAACTTACATTGAGACTCAACTGACTATAAGAACTAAACAAAAAAGTTAATTATAAATTGTTGTAAATTATATTTTATATACCTAATACTTAATTACTATTCAACTGGATTGTATCCAATGTTGCTATTAGTGAAAACTTGTTTGGCTTATTTGTTTATATTATTCTGTGTCCTAGCAAATGAGTTTGTGATAGCTGTTTGTTATCCAAGAAATAAATAAATGAATAAATAAACTTTATCAACGAATACTGTTCATTTCACCGAAGAGAGAAGTAAATAGAACGGAAATGTGACGGGCCGCGCTAGCCGGCATTAGGTGCAAATGCGCTTGATGACAATTTTGCCAATATACATGTTTTTAGACTGAAAATACTCAAAAAGACAATTGAAATAGACGCGTAGGAAACCAAACCACATTGCATCGTAATTAGATCAATTTTAAACTGTTACAAAATAGCATTTCGAGCGTTTTACTTCAAATGCCCGACCAATTAATGGCATTTTTTCGTCGTAGTTTCCATACAAATAAGCGTAAAACTGGTGACAGCGGTTTTCTATACAATTGCTTTAGAACATTGTTTTGACAACCGTTCTAACCTAAGAAGTAGGGCTTTCGCTTTTCTGTGGTTCATTTATTCACAAACCACGACAGTGACGTATTCAAATCTAGAAATAAGTTGGCCGACTATACTTAGAAACTGCAAAGGTAGAAATCAATGTTACGATTAAAAATACATCACCATTCACGAGAAATGCGATAACGGATACATAAGAAATTGTGTTACGACGACATCGTAAATTGTTTCCTTGTTTCAGGTTAGTTTTGAATGTCCACACTACACTACAATGGTAAGATTTATCGATACCTATTTACAAATATATTTTTAATAAAAGATATAAAGTCGGTTATCCTAAGCCCTGCGTCTTCTTTAAGCAAGCTTCAAAAAAGGAGGTTCTCAATTCGACTGTATGTATTTTTTTTTTGTATGTATGTTACGCGATCACTCGGCCAATTACGAACTATATATTTTTCATGATTATTTTTTTGTTTGGTAGGTAATACAGAGGTGGTCCCATATAAATTTCATTGATATCGGTTCTGTAGTTTGGTTTTTAAATAAAAATTACTAGAAAGTATGAAGATGTCATGCAGGTATTTGAAGATGAAGTCGGTTGTTTTTTTCTTTAAATAGCTTATTATTAACAATTTTAAACATTAATTTCAGTCCAAAAGGCGACATAGAAGACATGAAAGCGGCTTACAAATCCGGTGAGATATTAGACTTCTCGACGCCTATAACACTGGACAAGATCAAATTAAAATTGAAAGAGAGCGGCATCTTCGACCAAGACACAGCCGATTTGAACGATAGAGAAAGGAAGGAACTAAAAAAACTGTTCGACACTGTTGAAATTATGGTAAGTACAGAACTGACCCAGAAAGAGGAGCATATTACTCCTGGTGACTGAACGATACCTAGACTTGTGTTTGTCTTAAAACTGTATCTAGAACCACCGGAGGACGTGCACGGCTCTCGGTGGTGAGTATTCTGCAATCACCAAGCCGCCTGCCAAGCTTGGGGATTATGGAAACCCCTCTCCCTAAGGGGGAGGCCTTCGACCAGCAGTCGCGTATTTAAAACAGATTAGATTAATTGCCGTCATTATCATTGGCAGATAATTCGACTCGCTACAAAACATAAGCCTTAATTCTTCCTCTATCGCCAATCTTCTCTGTTTGGCGCCAATTTTGTCCAGGTGCTTCCACTGAATATACTGATTAGATTAGCACCTGTGAGACGATTTGTTTCATCATCATCAGCCCGGAGACGTCCACTGCTGAACGAAGGCCTCCCCCTTAGACCACCACACTGTACGACAACCTGCCATTTGCATCCACCCGGATGCCCGCGACTTTTACAATGTCCCCGCTATAATATAATATATATATATATATAGTGGGAGGCCGCGCCTACGCTGCGTAGGACGGTTCGCGGTCGCCACGAGAGAACCTTTCTTCCCCATCGGTTATCAGTTCGTCGAGCGATGTGTTCTGCCCACAGCCACTTCAACTTGCAAACCCTGCGAGCTATGTCGGTGACTTTGGTTATTTGGCAAATATCCACGTTCCGGATTTTATCACGCAAAGTAACTCCGAGCTTAGCTCTCTCCATTGCCCGTTGTGTGACTCTGAGTTTCTCCAAAAGGCCAGCAGTTAAAGACAACGTTTCAGTTCCATATGTCATTACTGGCAACACACACTGGTTAAAAACCCTTGTCTTCAGACACTGCGGGATTTTGGACGAGAAGATATTACGCAGTTTCCCGACAATTTGGTGGCTTAGTTTTGATTATAATTTTGAAATAATAATAATATTGTTGTATTCCATTTTTATTTGAATACTTTGAAGTAATATTACATACTACCGTCATTAATTATTATTTTGAATATTTTTGTATGAAGTGATTCCACACTTATGGTATTTCTATGTTGTCATAATTTTTCTACCTGTTTAAGCTTTAAAAACATATTAATTATTATGTCAGCTATATGTAAATGTAATCGGAGCAACTAACATGGGTCTCAAATTTGCACACCCTATGCGTTAAAAACATGTTGATCCTTTCCAATATTTTTAAGATCTTCACCTGTACACATGTTTTGACAAATAAACGTATCTTTATCTTTAGGAAGGCGATTTTTGATATTTCCTTTTAACGTATAATTCAAACGGCATGTTGCAGATGACATCGCGCAGCCGCCAGCCGCAGGCCGTGCAAAACCTGTTCTCTTCGTTGCGAATGCTCGAAAGAGTCCTCAAAAAGCAACTCAAAGAAGGACAGATCTCCGAAACCTTAGCTGCAAAGTTCCAGTGGGAAAAATTGTGAGTCACAGACTTTATGTCAACGTATGTAAGGTGGACAATTGCTTGGCGCATGCTTTATTCTACACTTGGTCAGGTTTTTGAAAGATGTACGGTGTACTAAGATTTTGGTTTACGAAAACAAAAAAATATTGCATAAATTGTTCCATATTATAGTACCTACCATGGATATACCGCGTAAAAAATCGCGTTCGTTCGATCATGGAATTGTTCAATGGAACTAGTGCGAATGTACCAAATGTCGTCCACAAATCGTACCTCCCATAGATTCCCACCCACGTTAAGGATCTTTGAAGGAGCGTAGCGAGCACAAGAATTTTTGTGCCTGTTTTGATCAAAGAGCGAATACATTCATAAAGCAGAAAAACACATACAAATGCTACATAATATTTACAACCAAATAAGTCGTGATCAAAGGTTTACACGAAAACAAAGAGAGTGCGAAGATTTCAGATTAGCGTAATTTCTCATCTCCAGGGAGGATAGCAAAGACTATAAATCCTGTTGACTGATCGTCGAACATTAGACGAAACACGAAAATTAGTAGTTTAAAAACCACTGCTAGCCACTGCGAGTACGTCAGAATCTCATTGTGAAATACAATAAATATCTCAGATTGCGTCATCCCAGTGATTGGCCAATCGCAAGCCTAGAACGAACCTCGCCCCCTGCCCGCAACGGTGAGTCGTGTTTGTAGGAGAAATTAAGTTCACGAGCCATCAACAGGCTTTATGATCTGTGGAGGATAGTGTTCAGAAGTGTATAAAGCTCTTCCTGAAAAATTATGTGTTGGGGCTTCCATGTAATTACATGTTAGCAGGGAAGTGCAGCTGTTCCACTGCCAGACACGCCACGTCTAAAGAACATCTTTTCTGACTTTTCCAGATCCGGGAGACAAAAAAGAGAAAAACCTCTGTACCATTTCGACAAGACGACAAACATGAGGGTCTTTACGACCGATTAGGGACCTTCTTCGAGATGAGACCCACAGATATAACTACCCTACGAGAATACATCACGCAGGCACAAAAAATATTAAGGTTCTTCAGATTCTAATATGATATTCTATTATAAAGGGATCACTGCAAACACTTCCTGTTTTCTAGGACTCTCATTCTCCTTTTATTAAATTCATCTTGTTAATAAACGCAAATTAGCTTTTTCTTTATTAATAGTTTTGAACACGGAGCAAAAGCCCCAAATAATGGCGTAACTATTTAGAAACTACGCCACAGGTACTTTACATGATTGGCATCTTATTTCATTCGTAAGTAATGTTATTTGTGTATAGTTAGTGACCTGTTCTATACAATTTTAAAACGCGACATCTAGCGTGATATTAAGAAATTAAGTGTTAATTCAGCTAAGTGTTAGTTCACTAGTTCGATTCTCAAAAACTTTTCCTGAAAACCGCTAGATGGCAGTAATTTGCCACTCCTCCCGCGAACCTACACCTCCCCGCACAGTCACGCGTATTTCTAAGGAAAAATGTTTTGTTCACATCTCTGCTTCTATTACTCTGTGGTACAATGTTACCTTCTCCTGGTGAGGATGGTCTGCGTTTTGTTGGTGTTGCTGTTGTTGTTGTTGTTGCGCACGCGACGCCGCCAGCGTCGCCAGCTCCGACATGTTCACGTACAGCGCTTGTGGCATTTCTATAACAAGGGTGGTATTTTAACCCATTGACAATGTGATCTACTGACTACTATGATGACTCAACCCGCCACGCGCGCTAAATGTTTATGTGTCACTTAAGGACTTTTTTTTCTTAGTTATTGGCATCGCATGTTGTGCATTCTGCCAGTGTCAAGTTTGTGAATTTACAAGTTTTTTTTATTAAAATCAAGTCTAATATGTCATGAAATCACAGTCAGTCACACGAAATTAGTCATAATGGAGTCCAAGTCAAGCCCTAGTAAAGTTGTGGCGACTTTACTATGAGCTTCTACGGATTTTTGAAAACCACACGATAAGACACTTTTGCACCACATTATATCACTTGCCCACACTCGTGCATGTAATTCAACACTCAATGAATAAAACACCACCATTTTTAATCATTAATTTGCGGGTAAAAACACAAGTTTAAGAAAATAATAGAATGCAACGACATGATTTTTCCGTGTTCCCGCCAAAACTCCCTTTAAAGACTTGTCTGTGATTGATTCATTCATTCTGTGCTCCATCGACCAACCACATCCACTACATTTTGGAGGACTTCATTCCGAAGCGAATGAAGGACTTTTGATTGGCTAAGCGATTCCGTAGCCAACACAAAAAAATAAATAATAAAGTAATAAGAATCAGAGGATATCGCACGTCGTTATGAGGTTTCACAGGCAAAACTTTACGCAGATGGCGCCAGCATCAGTCCGGATGTGACAAAATCAAGTTTTCTTGTTAATTGTTGCTTATATCTATCTGCTCTTGATGAGGGCGTTGTCGACAATCTAGTCCAAGGAATAATACTGGGTACTGTGCCTTGTTTTATGAATCTATGCAGCTGTTGACGATAAGAAAATAGATTTGTAGGTTAGATAGTTGTTTACATTTTATGTTGGACAGAGCTATTATTAGCAAGGCAAAGGATTGCTCTTCAAACCAGCAAAACCCATTAAATTGCCGAAAAAAAACAACCTAACATGTTTTTTTTTTAAATTACAACCGACTTCAACTTCGAATACCTGGATGACATCTTCATATTTTCTAGTTGTTTTGATTTATAAACCAAACTGCTGAACCGATTTCGATAAAATGTATATGGGATCACCTCTGAAGTATTACCTACCAAACAAAAAAGAATCATCAAACTCAGTTCATAATTGGCGGAGTAATAGCGTAACAAACATACAAAAAAAAAACAGTCGAATTGAGAACCTCCTGTTTTGAAGTCGGTTGTAAATGTATAAGATTGACTGTTGACTTTTTGTGCCACCTAGCGGAAAAAGTCGCAGCGTGGATTCCCATTGATATATTTAGTTATTAATCCCTGCTGGCAATGAACCGTGACAAATGGAACATTATAGACAAAACAATTAAATATAAAGAAACACCAGCGCAGTTTCCACAGTGAGAGAGACCCCGTGTTACCTTTAGTAAGGTGCGGCGGCAGTGAGGACGGCTTGCTGGGTTTGAACTCCTGCTGGCCCGTGTTGGCGTTCGCAGACTTGGCGGGCACCGAGGGCCGCTCCAGGGACGAGCATCTCTGTTAATATAATATGCATGCTTTTTTTCATTGCCTCACATAAATGCTGTTTGCAACAAAACACATCATCGGAAATAAAATTTAAATATGTGCCCAAATAACGAAGTTATAAACATTTCAGTTCCATGTTAGACACTATAGTGATGACACTATGATGGTCGACAAAATGTACGAATGATTAGTTTATTTCTTCTTTACTTAATTATTTTTTCTTGAAGTTTTTTTTTTTTTGTATTGTAAACTGCTGGTATGTCACCCTCCCTGGCACAGCTGTAAGTGACAAAAGCAATAAATAATAAATAAGTGAATATATAAGCAACTCACAGTGGGTAGCGGTGGGCGCGCGTAGATCCCGCCTTCTCTCAGCTGCGACATCTCTAGCTCAGAGTGTGTGAACGTGTGCACACTGAGCGCAGGACGCGGGTGACCACGCTCGTACGCTGGAATACGGACACAGTGAAGAAATTACCACAAACTAAACATCGCATATCTCAAGTAATGAGAGCCAACACAATGATGATTGTCAAATTGGTTGGCTACCCGAGTGTGTTTCCCGATAATTATAATCTGGGTGTGTTCAAGTCGCGAGTGAATCGGTTTCTTCTAGGCAAGCGTGCTCCATCGTAGGCTGCATCTTCGTTTAACATCAAACGAGATGGCGGTCAAACGCGAGCCTATACAACAATATAATAATAAAAAAACTGTGTAATAAACAATAATAACTGCGTATAAATAAATAATATATTATAATAATAAATAACATATAATAACTATCTATATTATATTAGATATACCTGCGGAGATGGTGTGCGGACGGCCCATGATGGCTGAAGCGGCGCGTTCAAACTGCGCCGTATCTTTCAGGTCCGGCCACGTCGCCGACGCTGTAATATACACCTTATAATTAGCACCATTAAGATTAATATATGCTTAGCACGTATATAATAAATTCGATAGACTAATATAATAGGGTAGATGACTGATGTTTATATCGGTGAAACCAATAGCTTTGTTGAAGAATTTAAGTAAATATTGTATGTTTATTGAAAAAATAATTTAAATCGGTTATGAATGTTCTGATATATAAGCGTTTAAAGTTTTTAGTAGAGCAAACTCTGTCCCTTTCCCACAAAACAAAAAATGACGTCACGTCTTACTTGTCAGAATATAATTTATATGGCGTACAGAGAAGTGACGTCACGATTTGCTATTTCGCATCTCTATCTAGCATGATATTAAAATGCTCATAAGTTGCTTATTTTTGATCAGATTTTAATTTTCTTTTCATTAATCAGCTTATATTTATGGGCCACGTTTTGATAGGACAATTAAAAAAACAGTCATCTAACCTATTACTCTATGAATACGAAAAATTGCGGTTTTAGATAACAGCTTAAAAACTTGCACTAGTTTTTACCCGACTACACAACAAGATTTAGGTCGGAAAATTTAAATCCGACTTAGTGTTTTTACGAAACGTCATAATTAATGTGTTTCCTCCGCCTGTGTAAATATAAAAATTGGATCTGGGTTTGTCCTAAAACTGCAACCAGACCCACCGGAGGACGGGCAGCAGCGACCTCTAAGTTAACGGTGGTGACCATTCTGCGATCCCCAAGCCGCCTGCCAAGCGTGGGGATTATGGCAACCCTTCTCTATTAAGGGGGAGGCCTTGGTCCAGCAGTGGACGTCTTCCGGCTGTTGATGTATGTGATGTGATATGTGTAAGTAATAGGGTTATTATTTTAGCAGTCTATATGTATGTGTTCCCCCGTGACTCTCCCCTTCTTTCCTCCCAATCGGATAACGGATATCGTTCTATGTGCATTTGCCAATGTCAAGTAATTAAATATTTCAGGTTTTTGATGAATTTCTGTCAAACGAGACAAAGTACACAGTAAGTCACGGTCCAGTTAAAGCCATGCCTTAAAGTCTACTTACAAGCTTCTTCGGAGTATCACTTGCCTACACTCATGCGCATAAATCGGCACTGAATACAGCGTCGGTTAAGTTACAATCAAAAATATGGCATGCATGGCTTAATAGGCTTAATAGTGTTTCAATTATTAAAAATAATAGGATAAATGGAGTTTAACTGAATCTAAGGGTTACGTCGAAAAAATAATTAAAATCGGCTGGTAAAGTTCTGAAATATAAGCGTTCAAAGTATTTGGGAGGGGGTCAACTGTCCCTTTCTAGCAAAACGTGTGCATAGTATAGAATTTGTTTGGAATCGTGAACTTTGACGTCATAAACCTAGTATAGTGCCCTCCCTGTCTAACACGAAACTAAAATGTTTAAACTTCATTATTTGTGCACATATTAAAATTTTACTTTTGTTGATTTGTTTTGTTGCCAGCTTTTATGCGAGTCATTAAAATAACACGAGCATTTTCACGAGCTATTAAGAAAGTTGGTAAGAAGAAGGATTATAATTTTCCAACGTATATCTTCTATCGTTTCAACACATATCTAGTGATCGATCAGCATTATATGTCAGGTGTGTGTGTGTGTGTTACCTGCATTACCCATCATGTCCGAGTCAGATTCGTCGACGTGATCGCCTTCAATATTGATCTTGGCCGGTGTAAGGCATTCGCTGCTCACGCTCTGGTTATCTGAACCCTGACAAATTAAAAATGTTAATTACTTCGTATAGGCTGAGTGGCCAGCCTTAGTGTCAAAGTGTTAGTTTCCCAATGAAATCAATATTATTTCATTTTAAAGTTTTTAATTTACAATGTTTATATTCAGGTAGAACAATTACATGAATAAATGGTTACCCACCACCACTACCCTTTACTACCACCGCTAAAACAAGAGCGGAACCGAGCCTTTTCAACTAAATCAAGATTATTTTGTTTTGTAAAACGAAATACGCGCATACAGCGACTGCGACTACGTCGCGATCGCGCAACGAACACGCCGTGCATGCGCAACGAACACGCCGCGCATGCGCAACGAACACGCCGCGCATGCGCAACGAATACGTCGCGGTCGCGCAACGAACACGCCGCGCATGCGCAACGAACACGCCGCGCATGCGCAACGAGCTTGCCGCGAACGGCATTTTGTGCGTTCTCGTACAGAACCCTTTCGTGCCTGTTCCGTTCGTTTACTGCGTCTTCGAAGTAACAAAGCCAACAGAAGTGTTTCCTTGTCAGAATCCATTCTGTTACTGAGTGTATTGTACGTCGTGAACTCGCCGCGAACAGGCGACGAATACGTTGCGTAATCGCCACGTCTCCGCGACGTCTTCGCTGGGGGTATTCGATCCGGCGTAGGGTGGAATAGGGTGAAAGGGCTCTTAATCATCAATAAGTATTATATATAAGAAGTAACTAAGTACTACAAAAATATATATAACAAAACGAATGATAAAATGTTGGTTATTCAGCATTGCAAAACATACTTAAAAAATAAAATAAAAAAGCAAACAAAATAAAAAAGGCCCTGTTCCAAAAGCGATCATACCAGAATAAATCAAGGGCAATTACACCGAATAAGAAGGCTGTTGGTTGTCCAAATACAATAAAATAAAATATAATAATATTTATTATTATCTGTTTACAAGGAGAATATTCAATGAGAACAAAGTCGTTAGGGCATAGGGCCTTGTAAATAAACGTGGAGTATCTTCGGAATAAATAATCCACCGAGTTATAGCTGGGCAAAACTGACCATTGGTTTCCGAAACACAGCATTAATCTTTTTTCGGAGCCAATGGATTCAATATTGCACTGTATGAAAATTCATGGCCAATAAATGTATTTGCATTTTGTATTTGGTTTACGTTTCTCACTGAACGATCGCTAATGTACCGGACATACCCGCCACCTTTGAATACGATTCGAAGCAGGCTCTTGAATCACATTTTTTTTTAATTATGCGTAGACTAGCAAGACGTTCGCCTGGTGGTAAGCGTCACACCTGCAACTAACAACAGCCACTAGCAGTGCGCCGCACCGCACTGCTTTCGTCACCCTGAGATAATAGACGTTAAATCTCTTCATACCCAGTAATTTATCTGTTAACATTGCCCTTCAAAGCGGAACACAGTAATGCTTGCACACTACTGCTTGGTGATTGAATAACTGGCAAACGTGTGGTACTTCCCCAGGCGGACTCTGCTAGAGTCTTACCACTACAAAATAACGCTATCTTGCAACATCGTAACGCGAGGAGAGCCCAGAGTTCGAAAAGCGACTATAAGGTAGTGGTGCCAAAGCTCCAAATTACATTGTCAACGTAGAGCGAAGGGCGTTGCAACGCGTCCTGGGAACGGAAGCCGGAGTCAGCACTGCATACGCTGACCAGCCGCGCCGACTGGCCGATCAAATGCAAAGAAAAACAAATAAAGCAAAATAAAAACAACAACATAGAATTTTTGTATTCTTACTTTGCCTTGTATAGCTTGCTCTAGTACCTATATATCATGTTAATAGTAGATTATGCACTAAGGGAATAAAGCAGTGTCTTAGGTCGCGGGCGGCATATTGAACCCTGAGCGTAACGAGGGAGTCTAGAGTTATATAGAGTCCTGAGTGAAGCGAGGGGTTCAAGCTGCCCAAAGACAGGCTTTATTCCAGAGGAGCATACTCTACTTTTCACACCTGCGATACAATAAAAAGCCAGGGCTCCATAAGTTCAAATTCACTAACAATAACAGGACCAAACACCTTCGTTTGTTTCACATTCTTTGTAAACGCACCTTTTTTTTTAGTTCTGCTTATGGTGGCCAGTTCGATTTTCGAACAAACCTCTTTACAATGCCATAAGGGTATTTTTTTGTTACTTTTCCACGAGTTTCCACACGAATTTGACGTTCCAAATTGAAATCACTTTATTCCTTAGGGAGTTTCATACAACTTTATATCCCTTAAGAGAGAATGATTTACTTTACGTTGAGGTTACATGTTATGTTGGACATTGTCGAGCAGGTGGTGTGAAAATGAGTTTTATTATTAATGCAGCTAGGCATACATCGTTTTAGAATGTAGTACAGATCTATATAACAGTTCTATTAAAATTTACGGGATATTTACCGTGAACAACCAACCGTGATAGTTTAAAACAGTGATATCTATAAAATTCAACTTATGAGATAGCCTTAAATTATTGCCACCGTTTCTATTAGACCAACCCTGATCAAGTGACATTGATCTGGTAAAGCCCAGGATCGGACCGTGTAGCAGCCTCTTTGCTAGAGTTTGATACTTCAACAGGCTTGCCAAAACGTAATCTATCCAAACTCATTCTAAGGGTACTGATATAACATGTAGGACTATTCCCTACCTGAATAAAAAGGATCACGATGACATCATCGTCATCAGACTTCCTTAGTCCATTGCTGGATAGGCCTCTCCAAAATGAACGGTATAACACTTAAAATACATAACCAAAAACAGATAAGTACAGTCTTGATGACTGTACTAATCAACATTGGAAAATATCTTGGTCGAAGCGGAAAAAAACTCTCGAAACGAAAAAAACATCTAAAAACACATACAACAAGTAGCAGGATTAAAAAGCGAGTCTGTGTCCAAACTGGACCTACATAATACGTGTTAAAAAAAAAACAGTTTTAATAAATAAGCAATGTAGGTACATTTCTTACAAATAAAAAAATACTTTAAATAAACGGTAACAGTGTTCCGGTTTGAAGGGCAATGTTACCAGAGAAATTACTGGGTAAGAAGAGATTTAACATCTAATATCTCAGGGTGACGAGCGCAGTGCAGTGCGGCGCAGGATAGTGTTCGCAAGTTCTCAATTCTGGCACTGCTACTGTTAGTGCTACTGGTAGTTAGTTAGTGGTCTTGCTCGTCTCGTCACTTGAATGTATTAAACAAAACAAAAAAAAAAGAACATTGTAGGTAAATAGCAGTGCAAGTAAATAAATTGGGGGCAGCAATCCTCACTTCTATCTAGATACGTACATAGCAACGTTTACATAGCGCAAACAGGTTCTAATGCCTGTTCCATTGGAAACCCACTGAACAGTGGTTTGACACACTGTACATTGTTCCCACCCCAAAAGGGGAGGCCTTCGTCCAACAGTGACTCTAAATTGTGACTCTAATTGTGTCTCTAATAGGTGTGTAATTTTGTAAGTATAAATCTACAATACAATACAACTTTATTGCACACCAGAAATATAGAACAACTTACAACTAATCAGGGTACATTATTTGGCAGTACAAGGGGCGGCCTTATCACCATAAGCGGTTTTTTCCAGGCATCTACGTTGAGACTAACGCGTTTTCTGTGCGAGCAAATTTGCCCTGGTAGTTGGTGTTGTATCGTATGTTACCTGCGATAGACAGAGCTGGTTGTCATTGTTCGGCGTGGGGATGGTGCCGGCGGACGACGCGTTCGATATCGGAGTCGAACAGCTAACGCTCGACCCGGACACGCCTGCAAAGATAGATTTAATTATACAATGTGTAACAAAAAGGTTCACCAATACGAAAAGGTATGTACGTACTCTGTTCTATAGAAAAAGTTAATTGACCTTAGACAAAGTGTATGGAACAGCTGATATTTTTTTCACGATTTCAGGGTTGGCCCCATAGTGAAAGTATTTCATAATGATGAGTACATACCACAGAGTAATAGAAGAAGAGATGTGATCAAAGGATTTTTCCATAGAAGGACGCGGGATCGTGCGGGGAGGTGTAGGGTTGGCGGGAGGAGTCGTTAATTCCGCACATAGTGCTGCCATCTAGCAAAATTCAGGATAAGTTTTTTGAGAAGTGCTTTATCGACAAAATGGAGAACTCTTATAAACGCTAGATTTACTACTTAGTGGCGCCAGCTCTGGAGCTAGTTAAAAATATCAAGAAACGTTACATAAATATTTCATAAACAAACCACAAATAATACAAATAAAATTACTTATGAATGAAATGAGACGCCAATCATGTCATCGGAATGTTTGCCTCGATATTATGTGCAAGAAAAAACGCAGCCACTCATTTTCTTTTCACTTTTACTGTGTAAAAACACTAAAAGTCGTACATCTGTTTTGAAAGCCTGAAGGACTGCTACGTGAGGCGGAATTCGGAATATAGTCTTGCTTTGCACCTATTCTCATTTTGCTTTGAAATGTATCGACTATATTCTGTTTTGTGTGCCAAAATAAATAAATAAATCAATGAAGCAGCATGAACTTCTATTGAAGTCGTATAGGTGAGGGCACGAAAATCTCTAACTTCTTTAGGTGTTTGTTGGCTGTGAAAAGGTAAAAAGTAAGCTTGGCTATTCTGCCCAGCCGTTGTATCACGACTCGATGTCGCAGCAGATCTTACCGAGCTGGTGGTCGGAGCAGTGGCTGTTTAGGCTGGAGATGGACGTGAGGCTGGACTTGCGGCTGCCGAGCCGCGACGCGGTGGGCGAGTGCGGCGCGCTCGACGCCTCTGCCCACCCGCTGTAGCAAGACTTGATGTCGCAGATCACCTGCAATGTGCAACAGATAGCCTGTTAGTTCAGTTCCAAGGTAAATTAAGAATAGGTGTCTTCGAGGAAAGAATGGTTGTTCATTATCAGCCAGAAGACGTCCTTTGCTGGACGAGGGCCTCTAGTAGGATTTCTCTGGCTCACACCTCACAGTCAAGGGCGGATCCAGGGGTGGGGAGGGGTATAGGTCGACTACTGATAGCTTTTGCAGTTGTAATGGAATTGGAGCCTGACTGCTAACTAGACCTCTTCTCGACTATATGTCCCCCCCCCCCCCCCTGACTTAAAAGCTGGATCCGCCCTTGCTCACAGTTCCCGCACTCATTGCGATTCGATTTTAGCACCAACTCCAACGGCCTCATTGGTCTTTGCAACGAGTATCCGCTGATATTTTGAGGTAACTCGACAGTATAAAGACAGGGTAATAAACCTTCCCGTGCACAAGGGTCGAATTCATTGATAACTCGATTCTTATTCGATAACGTCAATGATCACAGATTAAGTGATCAAGGAGTAGGTTGGACTGAGCTGCCAGCATCTAGTGGCATACTGCGACCACTAGATGCTGGCAGCTGCAACTAACTGTTGGACCTCAAAACTTCATTATGAAGATGGCACCCAATGACGATGATGTAGTGATCAAGTTTAAAAAGAGGCACGTTATCACCTGTAAGCTGGCAGCCGGCAGCGTCCGTGGCTCGGCCGTGTGCCTCACTAGTTGCTCGCTGCCTTCCTGCAGATGTCCTACCTCCGCTAGCATGGCCACTTCACTCTCCTGAACAAACACATTAGCATTAATTTACAAACCTTGAATAGACTTAGAGTACACGCATCAGCTTACCATCAGTCCAGAGTTATCGGAATCTGATGGAGTGTAACTGATATGGGTTGATTTGATGCCAGGTTTGAAATGGACCTTTCGTTTTAAGATGACGTTCTCCCGAAACGGTGTAAACATGTGTTAACCAATACAATTATTCGAAATTAGAAAGAACGTCCACATTGTACACTGGTCAATACGTCGCCTAGATCAAACTTGTAAATCGTATTTTTTGTCTTGTTCTCACGCATAACAATGTTAATCGGAGAGGATACGACAGATTGTTATAGCTCTTTCTTTGAATTCATCATTACAACTGGCTGTATTTGCGTGGAAACCAAATAAGCAGAGCCGCTGATTAATATTGACATTAACAGTTTAGAACCGAAATCAAACGTAACTAACCACCACTGGGTTGAGCAGGGATACGAAGTGGCAGAAGCGGCTGCGCTCTTCGATAAGTGCCGCTTTGACGGCCTTCTCCTCCATTTCTTCTAACTGCTGCTTTCGTTCCTGGACATCCTGGAATGGTGAAAATATAATTAAGAACTCTATGAACACGCTTGAAGAACCACCGGAGGATGGGCAGCAGCATCTTCCCAGTTAACGGTGGTGAAAACTCTGCGATCCTGAAACCGCCTGCCAAGCTTGAGGATTACGACAACCTCTCCCTATTTAGGGGGAGGCCTTCGTCCAGCAGTGGACGTCTTCGGCTGATGATGTGATGTTGTCACGCTTGCTTTATCTGAATTCTCCAGACTTACATTACTTATGGTATGCTAAGCTTGCGTCATTGAGAAAGCAGCGCCTTTGATCACTTGCAATCTCTAAAGAATAAGGTATGACAAGGTGATCATAAACCCTTCATACATAAACCCCGCGTCAAAACAGCAACGAGAGGATACTTACTTCCCTTCATTCTTATACGAGACTCCAGAAGTAAGCCAACCCGTCCAGTTACGAAGATAGGTTCATTTTACCTGCATGTTAACATCAGCCCGCCTCTTTGCGTCCGTGGGTTGTCTCCGTGCCTTCCTCGCTTGTCGCTGTGCGTCAGCCACTCTCCTCCTGAGCTCGGTCCGCGCTCGCTTACACTCCTTGGCATGCTCGCGACTGAGAGCTCCCGTGGAGCAGCCGCCGCGGCGCCACTCGTCAGCTCGCTCCGACAGAGGTGTGATCAGGGTGTCCATTATAACGCTGAAATTAAGGAACATTGTACATGAACGAACGTCGGGAATAGAAGACTACTCACTTAGGGAGCAAAAGTAAATAATGTCTCAGATCTCATGTATATTGTCTCCCGCGACGAAACCGAAACAAACATGAGATCTGAGGCTTCTTTACTTGCTCCCGTGGTGTGTATACGATTTCACGTGCCGCTGCGGGGAGGAAGTGGTTCTATTATGAAAACTGACGTGGTTTTGACACATTTTTGTGTAGTGGTTCCTTTCGATCCGCAGCTAAAGTGGCTTCTTTAGCCCTGCAGGCACGTAAAGTAAATTTAGAAACACAACTGAAAGCATAGCTTTAACATTATTGTTCTAGATATAACTAAATTGTTTGAGCATTGACACATGCGTTGGTTATCGAAATGAAATTCTCGTCTGGGAATCTAAACACCAGTTCTTGACACTTTTTAACTATTTAATAATACTTTGATAACACTTTCGGAAAGGCACGACGGCTAATTTACAATATCTTTTAAATACTTACTGCGTTTTTAAGAACATTAACTTAGTTACTGATGCTAACAGTAACTATGATACTTATAGACAACACTTGCCCATGACCATGACAGCGATACCCAGAACTTTGAGAACTCATTACTTTCGCCTGCCAAGCGTGGGGATTACGGCAAGCCCTCCCTATTAAGGGGGAGGCTTTCGTCCAGCACTGGACGTTTTCTGGCTGATGATGATTTTGAGACATTCGTGAGTTTAATTACGTATGTAACAGGATTTAAGAAAGTTTTACTCAAAACAAAAAAGGTTTTCCTCTCATGTCATGTTTTCGGACAGAATCGGAATAAATAAGGAACGTGTTTATTTTACTTTGATTTTTATTTTCCTCAAACGAAATTACGACTTTAGGTTCTTTTTTTTGACGATAAATAGGTAACTAAAGTATAATTAGACAATAGCAACAAATTGCAAAATTCCCACGTCAACTAAATTATATATATTTTCCTTGAGGAAATGACATTTAAAATAAAATCATTATAGGATGATTATAGGTATTATAAGAGAGGTAGAGACAGAGGTAACATTTATGAGGTAAATGATAATTGACACCCGTACACCGTATGCATTGTATGCAAAGACTATAAATCCTGTTGACTAATCGTCCCTGACTTCCTGACTGACTGACTTCCCCTCAGACGAAAATTGGTAGTTTAAAAACCACTGCTAGCCAATGCGAGTATGTCAGAACCTCATTGTATTTGATAACTCAGATTGCGTCATTCCAGTGATTGGCCAATCGCAAGCATAGAATGTTACCTCGCCCCCTGCCCGCTACGGTGAGTCGTGTTTTTAGGAGAAATTATGTTCACGAGCAATCAACAGGCTATATGATCTGTGATTGTATGAAATACGTAACCATCCGCTTTGTACACCTTGAACGTATTTCTCTCTGATCCGGATTTGTCAAACGACCCAAAGTTTCAGCTTCATCCATGGCGTAGTAAGAGAAGGTCATGCCATCTACCTCAGCCCTCTGCTAATCTAGTCCAGGTTCGACCCGCGATGTTGACGATATCATCCACAGAAAAGCGCAAGCCCTACTTCTTTGGTTAGAACGGCTGTCAAAACAATGTAGTACGGAAAACCGCTGTCGCCAGCTTCACTTAAACGCTCGGTGTATGCGTTCGAAAATGACCGAAGGCACTATTTGGACGCAAAACGAGACGAACTGAAGAGAAGACCGGCTACCAACATTTCATACAGTTACGTAAATGGCACTCTTACGCGCGTGGACTGTGCACGCACATTTACTGCCAAAATTGGCTACATTAGCCATATTCGAGCACACCAGCGAAGCTCCTTACTTGATTGAGTCGCAGAAGTAGTCGCCGTAGCCGAAACCGGCATGGATGATATTATTATTATTATTATTACATCTAAACGCATAATCGTATTAAACATAACGCAATACATAACGCAATTATTGGTCGCGCATTTGAAGTTTATAACGCTCGAAAAGCCACCTGGACAGACTTTTAAAAGATTAAACTTGGTTTAATTACGATGCAATGTGGTTTGGTTTCCTACGCGTCTATTTCAATTGTATTTTTTAGTACTCAGTCTAAAAACATGTAAATTGGTAGAATAGGCTAGATGACTGATGTTTAAATCGTTGAAACCAATAGCTTTGATGAAGAATTTAAGTAAATATGGTATGTTTATTGAAAAAATAATTTGAATTGGTTATTAATGTTCTGATATATAAGCGTTTAAAGTTTTTGGTAGAGCCAACTCTGTCCCTTACCCACAAAACAAAAAATGACGTCACGCCTTACCTGTCAGAATAGAATTTATATGGCGTCCTGACAAGTAACGTCACGATTTGCTGTTTCGCCGCTCTGTCTAGCATGATATTAAAATGCTTATAAGTTGCTTATTTTTGATCAGATTTCATTTTCTTTTCATTAATCAGCTATATTTATGGGCCACATTTTAATAGGACAATAAAAAAATAACAGTCATCTAGCCTATTGTCACACGCACGTATGCATACGTGAACTCACTTTTCCGTTCTATTCATATCTCTCTTCAGTGACATCGTCGACCCGTCTTGTAGCTGGACGACCAATACCATGCCAGGACCACCTCTCTGCCATAACCTTACTCCGCCCGTCACCACTTCGCCTAGCTAATCATTATATAGCACAAAATCAAACGGACATATTTTATTTATAGTACCACCGAAAAGACCAAACTAAAAACAGGAACAATACAAAAATGTAAAAAGAACCTTCTTACGTTCCTAAAGCAGACCACGAACCGGCAAACGTAGCGTAGTAGGGTGCCTTGGAACCCGATGGGGTGACGATATACGTAAGGCAGAGGGCAAAAACCAAAGTGGCATACATTATGATGCCTATGTCGACTAATTTGGATATTTTTCTGCCGACTTCAAAAAGGAGGTTCTCAATTCGACTGTATGTATTTTTTGTGTGTATTACGCAACTACTCCGTCAATTATGAATTGATTTTGTTTTATCTTTTGTTTTGTAGATGGTACGAAATCGGGATCGCGTTTGTCATAATATGTCACTTGTCACTGTCACAGCTTCACGGAATCACGGAAGGATTTCTCTCGCTACCGTTTAACGAACGAATGCATTGATTTATTATTTATGTGAGGCAAATCCGTCGGTCTTATGGCGTTTCGCCTGCCCTGCAAGGTGAAATGAGTTTTGGCGGGACAGTGACAAGTGACAGTTATGACAAATCGCGATCCCGAACAGTTACATGATTAGCCTGCTGGTCCCAGATAAATTGTATCGAAATCAGTTCAGTAATTTGGTTTTTAAATCAAAATTAGTGGAAAATATGAAAATGTCATGCAGATAGTCGCAATGAAGTCGGTTTATTTTTTAACGTATTATTTTATAGAATGAGTTCGCTTTTTTCTTTTCCTCACCAAACCGGACACGGTAATCTAAGGCGGAGGACTGTTACCATTGTTCACACGCACACTTTGCACGTCGACTGCAAATGAGTGTAGCCGAGCTACCTATCTTGGACGTCATATAGCGGAAACAAAAGACCCGATGAAATAAATAGCCGCCTGTCGGGTGCCGTGCCGAATCAATGTGCGACCACTCTTAACCGACTTCAAAAAAGGAGGAGGTTCTATGTTCGACGGTATGTATGGTTTTGTTTTTAATGTATGTTCACGGATTTCTCCGTCAATTGTGTGCCGATTTTGAAAATTATTTTTTATTTGAAAGGGTATACTCCCGAGGTGTTCCATATTAATTTGTAGTAGGTTGATTTCTTTTTTGAAAAAGTTACTTGTTTTATTTGAATATCCGATTTCTAAAGTTACCTGATAAAGGTTTTCATCCTGGACTCGATGGCTCTGTGGCGGAGGCATACCCTGGTGAGCGCAGTCCCGATTTCTTTCGTCGCTCCTGAAACAATGCACTGAGCTTTAGAAACAGTTGTATCAGCCAGCAAGCCAAAGGAAGACTCGCTCCTGAAACAATACACCGAGCTTTATAAACAGTTGTATCAGCCAGCAAGCCAAAGGAAGACAGATAACATAACATAAAAAGAAGGATAGATAGGATTTCAAATAAAATAATTTCACCACCTTATGAACTTCTACGACCAGTGTGTGTCAAGGGTCTACGACCAGTGTGTGTTGCCAGTGATGACATATGGAACTGAGACGTGGTCTTTAACTGCTGGCCTTTTGGAGAAACTCAGAGTCACGCAAAGAGCTATGCTCGGAGTTACTTTGCGCGATAGAATCCGGAACGAGGATATTCGCCAAAGAACCAAAGTTACCGACATAGCTCGCAGGGTTTGCAAGTTGAAGTGGCGCAGGGCAGGCCACATCGCTCGAAGAACTGACAACCGATGGGGAAGAAAGGTTCTTGAGTGGCGACCGCGAACCGGAAGACGCAGCGTAGGAAGGCCTCCCACTAGGTGGACCGACGACATCGTAAAAGTCGCGGGCAACCGGTGGATCCAAATGGCAGGTTGTCGTATAGTGTGGCGGTCTAAGGGGGAGCCCTCGTTCAACAGTGGACGTCTCCGGGCTGATGAGGATGATAATGATGAACTTCTATATACAAGTATGTTCCATTTGCACATTGCAGGATTTGTCCAGAAAGAAAATTCCTTTGAGATTCGAGGACACTGCTGCGCTTAAGGATGCACCGCCCGACGGCTCGAACTAAACGGTGGGCGTGAAAAAAATAGCATGCTCTCTTCATCAAACAAAGTGTGGGAAAGGGAGTAAGAAAGAGAAATGAGCACGCAATTTGATTAATGTCGGGCTTTCGCTGCAGGGTTGTGTTGAAAAACTACTGGTTGAATTTATTCCAACTAAAGTTGTTTGAAATGTTGATGAACTAAACTATTCCGCTTGATAAATTATTTTAGAGTTTTCATACTCCTTGTGTTAATAATTTACGTCCAAAGTGGTGTTAAAATTGAGCTAAAATACGAGATGTTGCCTGGCTCATAACTTTCATGTTTAGTAACTTTTTACTTTCTTATCAATATACAATCGTAGATAATGAAGAGACAAATCGGTATAATGCTTAGTCTTGAACCTAAAACATTACATAGTGGAGTAATATTACTTCCCCGTTTCTATGGAGAAGTGACCGGCTTATTTACTCCTATAAGGGAAACACGGATTCTTCATACAATTTAGATTAGTCACAAGATTTCTGAACGGTTATATTTACTTAAGCAATGAATTGTTGAAAAATGGGAAATGATAGAGATATATCCTATCTACATATCTACAGCAGACCTAGACAAAAAGAAAAGGTGGCCTAGGGTCATTATCCAGAAAGAAAATAGGGGAATACATTCGTTTCCTCTTAAATGCCGTATTTGCTTAAGTGGCAACACAATAGCAAAGCAAAGTTGACATCACAGGTTCACACAACAGCTGAGTTGGACATTTTCCGAAGAAAGAGATGTGTTGCCATTATTATTTTTACGTAAGATTGCTTTTTAACCGACTTGAAAAGGGAGGTTCTATGTTCGAAGGTATGTATGTTTTTTTTGTTTAATTTTCACCGATTTCTCCGTCAATAGGCTAGATGACTGATGTTTAAATCGTTGAAACCAATAGCTTTGATGAAGAATTTAAGTGAATATAGTATGGTAATTGAAAACATTATTTAAATCGGTTAATAATGTTCTGATATATGAGCGTTTAAAGTTTTTGTTAGAGACAACTCTGTCCCTTTCCCACAAAACAAAAAATGACGTCACGCCTTACTTGTCAGAATATAATATATATGGCGTCCTGAGAAGTGACGTCACCATTTGCTATTTCGCCTCTCTGTCTAGCATGATATTAAAATGCTTATAAGTTACTTATTATTCATCAGATTTTAATTTTCTTTTCATTAATCAGCTATATTTATGGGCCACATTTGAATAGGACAATTAAAAAAAACCAGTCACCTATTGTAAACCAATATTTTTTTGAAAAATTGGCTTGTTTTTGACTACAGCAGTTCTCTTTCTGCTCTAAGAAATATAATGCCAATGTTTTGCAATTAATCGTAAGTACATAAAACTGTGATCATCTTTAAAAACCACGCCACTGTAATTTTAATGAAGGAAAACATGTTAAGGAAAACTGCATAATATCCGGAAAAAAAACAATGAGTGTGAACTCGCCCAATGACAAAATCACTTCACCAGGAAAGTTAAGAAATAAAGCCGAATGTTGGTAAACAATAATACGATTTAAAAAAAAACAACCGACTTAAATTTCTACTACCTGGATGACATCTTCATATTTTCCAGTTATTATTCCAGTAATTTTGATTTAAAAACCAAACTACTAAGCCGATTTCGATAAAATTTATATGGGACCTCTGACGTTCACAATTGACTGAGTAATCGGTGAACATTTAAAAACATACATACAGTCGAACATAGAACCTCCTCTTTTTTTGTAGTCGGTTAAAAATAGCTATGTAGTATGTATAGAGTATAGACAGTATGAAAAGTTGTTATTACAACAAAGAGTTTGAGAACCTACACACATCCACACAGGTCTTCCCAAGCTAAAGTTAACACGTGAGCTAAGTAAAAAAAAAAAAAAAAAAAAAGAAATACTAAAGCGAACTCATTGAGAAGACCACTAACCTTAAATACATTACAAAGACCATTAACGATTAAACGACGCCAATACCTCCTATAAAGCAAAAGGTTAAGACGTATCCTTGCCGATTTTTTTTTTTTAAATCAGTGTTTCAAACAAACATGCGTGCAAATCTGAGCGCTGTGCCTTTGCAAATAAATACATAATTAAATGGATAAACACCGACTCCCTATCAAAAGGGCGTAAGCAGAGCTAACGCGGTAAATTGAACTGTAAGCATGCGTGATACGAATCACATCGAGTTGTATACGTCATTCGGAAGATGGGCGAAGCGGGTGGTCAGTAAAACCAAACTTGTTTGCAATTTCTGACTAAAGTGCGACTGACGCTTGCGTTGAACGGACGTGTTTCCCAAAATTAGTGATAAGTGTTACATGTTGTGGTAGATCTCGAGAATGGCTCCCGTACTAATTTTCACGATCGTTGCCACGTACTTCTGCATTGTAAATGGACGTAAGTTCTTTGTACTCGTAATTCTATAAAAAAAAATAAGACTTGACAGGGTATAATATAATATGATCGTAAGACCTTGATAGCGCCGGTTTTGTTTTTGTTAATCTATTTTGCTTTGGGGGCGGATGATGCGATATCTAATAGTAGATTATTCACCTAGGGAGCAAAAGTAAAGAATGTCTCAGATCTCATGTTTGAGATCTAAGGCTTCTTTATTTGCTCCCGTGGTGTGTATACGATTTTACGTACCGCTACGGGAAGAAGTTCCTTTCGCTCCGCGTGGCGGGGCTAAAGTAGCCACTTTAGCCCCGCAGGCACGTAAATCTATATTTGATCGGGATTCACATATTTGCGTTCAAACTTTCAGAACCATCAAACATAATGAAGCATTGAAGTCGGAATAGCAAACTTCTTTAATTTTTGCAACAGTCATATCATAAATGTATACCTAATGGCATAGATCTAGTAAAAAAGGGAGATGAGGTACGCTTTAATGTCAAACAAATATAATGGGACTAAAACAACAATTTGATTTTTTTTTATTTTTTTTTACATTTAACAACATTATTTATGCAGTTTCTTTTTTTTACACTTAATTGCTATACCCTCATTTGGGTCATTATGTTATTCGTATTAGTTTTACATAATCCATAATGTGCAATAAACGATTTGACTTTGACTTTGAAGAAAAATTTAGTTTTATGTATTATCCTCTTTTTTACTAGATCTATGCCTACTGGTATTGACGTGCTGTTTGTTCGTACTTATTTCGTTTTTGTCACATAGTTATCAGTGGTAGCTTATGCAAATAAAGTGAACATAAAAGCACCGTTAAAAACTTGAGGAATGAAGGCGTTGTTGGCATTTTACTTTATCAACGGACACGTTTAAGAACGAACCTATTTAATTTTAGTTTACCGATAAAAAAGGTTCCATGTAGATAATGTTCCAATAACATTAAGAGATATTTTCTCATGTGATGTCTCTGGTTCTCTAAGTAAATTAAATTAAATCATTTATTTATTTATTGATACACAAAACAGAACATAGTCAAAACATATAAATTATTAGCTAGGTACAATTTCGAGCCAGACTATGTGCCTAAGCATGTGTAAACAGCATGATTATTTAATGAAACCTTTATAATTCCGAAGCAATGGTTACCAACATTTAAAAAAATAATCTAGAGTAGGTATTTACCTACTCATGTCTGTAAGTGAACTCAGAGCATTAAGAAATTATTAGCTACCTTAAAAAGATGTGTATCACCAGAGTGCGGTAGTTTCAATCCAATTCATATGAAGGCAAAAACCACGTGAAATGATAAGGAAAATATGGACAGAACCATTATGCCGGCAATCGCAGTTTTCCTGTGTGTTTCGTTTTACAACACATGACAACATTCAGTGTAGTTTCCGTTTTCGTTTTAGTTTTCGTAGTCATTGATATTAAGATGAAAAACATTAATCAATGAAACTATGCACGCACTATATAATATAATAAATTCCATATCTGGTCTGTCACGAGTCACGACATTATTGGACGTAAACAATCATAAAACAGTTATAGAACAATTATCGCTTAAACGGAAATTAACATCATAAGGTCTTCGGTCAGCTATGAATATAATTATTTCATTATTTCCTCCAAAGCATTGTTTAAAAAATAATACGCTTTTAAAAAAAAAATACAACCGACTTCAACTTTGAATACCTGGATTACATCTTCATATTTTCTAGTAATTTGATTTAAAAACCAAACTACTGAACCGATTACGATAAAATGCATATGGGACAACCTCTATTACCAACCAAACAAAAAAAGAATGATCAAAATTAGCTCATAATTGGCGGAGTAATCGCGTAACATACACACACAAAAAAACATACAGTAGAATTGAGAAACTCCTTTTTTGAAGTCGGTTGAAAATGGGCAGGATGGCTTTGATGGCTTGGGTTAGGAAAGGTCTAAGATGGGAGTTACAATGTTTGATTTTTACCAAATCATAATTAAGAATCGGGACAATGCATGTGTTTTTTTTATTGGCTCACAAACAAGCTGGCAACAAAACAAATCATCGTTTTTTTTATTTTTATTTGTGCACAAATAACGAAGCTATAAACATTTTAGTTTCATGTTAGACAGGGAGGGCACTATACTAGGTTTATGACGTCAAAGTTCACGATTCCAAACAAATTGTATACTATGCACGTGTTTTGCTCGAAAGGGACATGGCTCCCTCCCAAATACTTTGAACGCTTATATTTCAGAACTTTACAACAGCCGATTTCAATTATTTTCATCTCAATAATCTCAATATATAATATATGATTATTTATATATAATATAAATAATCAATATTTTTTTCGACGTCATCAGATTCAGTTAAACGCTTCATTTATGCTATTATTTTTAATAACTGAAACACATGCATATTCCCTACTGTTACACGCGAAACGACAAAGCATACAGAAATTGCAATTTTATCTAATACAGGCTTATCGCTTCATACCGTTTCTGGACATGAGCTGAATAAACCGAATAATACAGTTAAATAATGAGATGGCAGTCAAACGCAAGCCTATGTACAATTTAAAAAAGAAATAAGACAAAATGTACTTACACATTTTATTACGAAAAGGTAATAAACAGCAAATGGTTGGACAAGATCAAGATATTTTTATATACATGTCTTGTTTTTATTTTAGGCTGCAAATTATTACTGACTTTAGTAAGAGTACGAGGTATTTAAGATTATGATCATCATCATCAGCCCGGCGACGTCCACTGCTGAACGAGGACCTCCCCCTTAGACCGCCACACTGTACGACAACCTGCCATTTGCATCCACCGGTTGCCCGCGACTAAGATATAGATTACGATACAAATCCTATAAAAAAAACATTAATTTTAATTACTAATTTATAATTTTATTTTACACTACTGTTTGAAGTAGCCAAAAACATCAAAAATAACAAAATGTAATACAAATTCACAACTAAAAATGTTGTAAGTACATGTGTTGTTCTGAATAAGTGTAAAACAAATTTTGTTGAAACTACACCCTATCAAATATGCAAACAAACGAAATAAAAAACTATAATAAAAAGCTTATAAACATAAACTAACATTTTAAGAATACAAAAGGAACAACAAGTAGGTATAAATAAACAAGATACACCAGACGATGAGTCCATTATAATAATAATAAATAGTCTAGTAGTAAGACTGGCTGTGGAAACCAGTTAAACTTGTCATGCAACAGTAAACAAAAATGATTATTAAGATAAATCTGAGAATGATAAACTTGAATCTTAATTGTGGCGATATCTTTTGGGAAATACCCGCAACATTATGAATTACAAAGGTGAATCAAACATAATATCTTGTTTGGTGACAATTGTAATAAAATAAAATACATATTAATATCATAGATTCATAGCCCAGAGGTCAAATCTGGTGAATATATTAATCGAATTAATGATATAGAAACAACTAAATCTTACTTTACGACGTTTTTAATTGTGATATGTATCTACAATATTGTATTATTTCGTAGAGCACCGTACGATAGAGCATACTAAAAACCAGTCGATGCATTCGAACAATTGATAGTCAAATTAGATAGTATTTTGCTGAAGCTTACAGAATTGAATTCTAGCTGCAAAATGAGAGGGCTACTCCCAATCCACAATACGAAGAGAATACAGTCAGTCGATGCATTCGAACAATTTATAGTTAAATTTGATAGTGTTTTGCTAAAGCTTACAGAATTGAATACTGGCTTCAAAATAAGAGGGCATCTCCCAATCCACAAAATGAAGAGACTACAGCCGGTCATTATAATACTCGACATTACAGAAAAGGTATACAAAATGGTGAAGATGAAAAAGGACGCACAAGAACACGACACGAATGCTTTATGTTTGGTCGCACTTATAGCACGAACACAAACTATGTTAAATAAAATAGAGTAAGAAATAAATATAAAAATTTGTTTCAAAGCAAAAAATTGAAATACGTACGTGATTTTTACACCAAATTTAGCTAAGTGTTGTTTTTTATGCAAAATAAAATACGTTTTATGTAGTCAAACAAAGTAGACCAATGAAATTTAATGGAGTATAGAACATTGTAATGAATACATAATGTTGGTAATAAATGTCAACATTTATAATAAGACCCTTTGAGGTAGAGCAGGAAGAAATAATAAGCAAGCCCTACGAGTATAATATTTCGATAACATGAAACTAAAAAACAAAGAAAATCCCCTTAAGTATGACGCGATGAGTACTTACTCTTTAGCGGAAAACCTTTCAAGATTTACAATTATATACCTACCATGAGTCATTTTACGTTGACTTGAGTTTCACTACACCAAAGCAATTAATACAGGTACTTAGAACATGTAATACAATTAAATGAACATACACGTCAAATTACAATTAAGACTTATTATTTATTTATTTATCCAAAATACAACTATTATTACAGACTTTCCCTAATGTAATGATTTAATTGATTGTGAATAAACGCAGTTGGTACTGTTCCTGGCTAAAGAGTATAATTCCCTAATTCAATAGTATTAATACTTTTACAAATTTTTATCTCCGTATAGTATTCGGCAAAACAATCTTCTTTTGTTATTTGATATAACTAAAATGATTGATGAGTAAACCAATAATAATGAAGAGTCAATAAAAGGCAGGTAGTAAGTAAATTAAGGACACCTTGAAGACAGGTGGAACAAATGCATATCTGCAAAAGGTGACCAACTGGATTGCTGGTAGCGTAACGCAGAAGGTCACGTCTAATTTATAGCAGTAGATGGTATATTCAAAAGTGACTCTACAGTCGTCCATTAGTAAGACGATAATATTATTATGATAAATAAAACATATTTTTTTATTCCATACCAACAAAAACACGAAGAGCAGCAGGTGATCCTCAATAATTATTGAAGCCGCTATGAATAATTTGTATTCGTTCGTTATAAAAGATCGTTGTACCGTAGGAGGAAAACATCATAAACATATTCTTGGTAACGGACGTGATAGTATAGCCTAGTAAAGCAATTTAAACGCAGACATTAATTTAATTGAGTACGTTAGGGAAATTGATCTGGCTAAGCTAAAACTAGGTTATACGGATGAAGATAATGCCGGTGGTTAATAAGCAGGTAGATTGTTACTATAACTTTGACTTTACATTGCACGGAGAAAATAATAGTTAGTTCTTTACTCAGTACATAATAGGAAACCACAAATTGGCTTTCAAAATTTAAACCTTTCATCAAATTTTGGCCACAGGATTTTATGAAGACGTAATACATTTTCCAAACGACAAACCGAACTATCGCAGTCCAAGAATCGAAAGTCATAACGAACTCTACATAGGTAAAATAAAAAAGTTCCGTTGCTTCAGTTGTTTGTTTTAATGTGCCTAGTTGAGTTAAATCATGCAATCATTTACCTGATCTTCAAATTTAGACTTTGATATACTTGGAATGGACCAATTTCAAATGGTAGTTTTTACGCGAGGCAGGCCAGGTTTGCAACGGTTTCCTTTCGGGTTTATTTAAATTAGTTAATTATTTATCAAAGTTTAAAATTTGAAGATTTAGTGTTCACAGCTTTATGTATTTACATCACATCACATCAACAGCCGGAAGACGTCCACTGCTGGACGAAGGCCTCCCCCTTAAAGGGAGGTGTTGCCATAATCCCCACGCTTGGCAGGCGGCTTGGGGATCGCAGAATGGTAACCACCGTTAACTGAGAGGACGCTGCTGCCCGTCCTCCGGTGATTCTGGATGCATTTACTACCGGTAAAACCCACATTAACTAGGTGCATTCTCTTTTTTGTCCGCAATTCACCTGTGTATTTGCTGCACGCCATATTTGTATATACGCCATATAAGACGTCATCTGCCTAGTCCCTACCCATTGAACACCTTTGAACTTTCACGAATCTATCTACCCTTTATTTTATCCAAAACGGTTGCGTTGCGGTAGTAGGCGGTAACATAAAGAATTACAGATAGATACATAAAACGGCTGCAATTTTGAGAGGTAAAATTCACTTTTGAGCTAAAATATTATCACCTAATCACATGTTGTCAAATGTTCACATAGCTAATTAAGAATTTACCACGCTTTTCGCACATATATTTAACACCAAAACGGTTGCGTTGCGGTAGTAGGCGGTAACATACAGAATTACAGATAGATACATAAAAACGGCTGCAATTTTGAGAGGTAAAATTCACTTTTGAGCTAAAATATTATCACCTAATCACATGTTGTCAAATGTTCACTTAGCTAATTAAGAATTTACCACGCTTTTCGCACATATATATTTAACACCATGTTTTATATGTTCTAACATAATTTTACATTTTATAATAATCAAAAGGTTACAATCATTTCAACAAGTGGGTTCTGACGTGAGACTTTTTATAAAATTAACAATATTTACCTGTCCGCACCACTTTGCACAACCTTCAACCGGAGTTCATGTTGCTCCGTTGTACAATAAACTACCATATTTGTCGTCCTATAATAAAGATAAAGGTTGAATTAAACTCCAATGTATTTTACAAAGTAAAATTAAATGCAGGTAGAATTATTGACAGATATGACTTTAAAAAGTGCAAAGTTCGGATAGTTTGATATTCGTAACAAGCTAACAGTACCTGGCAATGTTTATGCATCTCAAGAAAGCTGTGGCCCATATTTGAAATGTTCTCTATGTTTTTTCCAGAATCATCATGCTCCACGCCCAACGGCGACAGAGGGACTTGCAAGTCTCTATACGAGTGCCAGTCAATGCTGGATTTAATCAAAAAACCTGACAAAACTCAGGCAGATATAGACTTACTGACGAATTCAAAATGCGGCTTCGAAGGGAAGACCCCGAAGGTAAGAATCATGGCACATCCAAAACCAATAAATTAAAGATACCAAGCCCAATAAGATTATGATTTCCGAAAACAGGATGACCTTTGCATAATAGACACAAGTAAAGGAGCCAGCCGATGTACAAATCATCATATTGCTTACACTAAAATACCCGGTTGAGATGAAGTAGGTGGGGACTCGGGAGATGATTGGTTCACTTGAGCGTTGAGTTCCTGATAGAAGATCAGGATCCGGATCAAAAGATTTTTTGAAATTAAAAGGTCATTAGGACAACAGAAGATCTGTTCACAGAATTTCTAGGGCCAATCTGTATAGTGCGACGATCCAGAATATATTTTACGTTCTTCGATTTATGGATCATAACGTTCTTGATTTTCAACGTATTTCCGACAACTAGGTATAAAACCTGGGACCTGGGTATGTCTTTAAACATCAACCAGACCCACCGGAGGACGGGCAGAAGCGTCCTCTTGGTTAACGGTGGTGAGCTTTGCGATCAACAAGCCGCATGCCAAGCGTGGGGATTATGGCAACACCACTCAATTAAGGGGGAGGCCTTCGTCCAGCAGTGGACGTTTTATGGCTGATGACATGTGAGGTATAAAATGAACGACGCAATGAACATAGTCGCGGTGGACCGGTTGAGAGAAGTGCCTCCCATTTGTAAGATTGAATTCGAACCCGGGCCCGTTATTTTGTAGGTTCGTATATGGCCTTAAAAATATTCTTGTAAAGGCTTGTAGATAACGGAAAACATATGAAAAAACCTGTATATTATAGTGTTCAGAATAAGAAAAGAATTGATTGACATTGGTAATATGAACCTGCTTCGGGTCAAGTTCTTGGAATATGGTTCAATTAGTCTTCACAGACATCTATCAGTATAAACCAATACTGCTTACATCTATTCGTTGCATTCCAGGTGTGCTGCCCGAACCCTTGCATTACTCCAGAAGGCAAACCGGGCAAGTGTGTCAGCATCTACTCGTGCCCGTATCTAGCCAGTTTACTCCAACCACCAGTATCCAGAGATAACATGCAATACGTCCAGAACTCTAAGTAAGTGATCCAAGAAAAGGTATAGCTTTACGCGCTGCTACATTCACTAGCTACTTTTTATTAATTCGATGTAGTTTCGAGACGAAGCGAGATGCGCGATGGTTATATTGTCATCAGTCGGTCCCTCATTGTAGATTCTATTACTACAGTTAGAGGTAATCCTATTGCTCTGGTACCAGGACAAATTGCCCCGATACTTGTGTATCAGTGACGTCTTAGTGACGACAAAGCCTGATCAGATATAGGATGTCACCAGCGTCGTAGTACCGGAGGATTCTAATACGGCAACGATATTCTCCATCTGTGCGGTATAACTATCACACCAGGTGAAATCATCGCAAGCAACGGCAAAGGAAAAGATCAGACTGGTGATCACGTGCAATGTCACCACTCAGCAGTACGAGAAGCTATGTTATATGTTCTATCTATGATTGCCAACCTTTTTGCTTAGCGTGGCGACTACGGGAAAACCCTCATAACAAGTCCTTTTAAATATGAATTCCCATTCATCATGATGATATTCTCAATGATAATGTCATATTGTCCTTTGCGTTTACCTCTTGGCAACACTTCTACAATGACATAATGTATTGTCACTCAATAATATATACGAAGGCAAAACTGGCTTCAATGTTACCTACCTACCATATTAGCGCCACAGTTTCACACAGTTGTCTTTTAAATGGAAACAAAAGTTTTTATGTAAACACAGAATACCAGCTATCTCTGTCTCCAAATTTAGTAGAAAAAATAACACATACACACAAAAGCTTGCATTTATGTGAGTGTATTATAATTATAAACAGTGCATCCAAGAACTCATAAAAGATACCTGTATCGCAAATGCCAAGGGCAATCGGGTGCAATGAGCATATAAATTTTAAATTTATTAACATAAAGTTTTTGCTTATTAAATATTTTTTGGGTTGCTGATGATGGTTTGATTATGGTACCTACTGTCCCTTTAATATGGAACTGTCAGGTAATGGGTAGGTGGTAGGTTAAGTAATGGGATATTGCTATATTTTGAAAGGATCCTTATGTCAATTGTATCAAATCTTAAATTTAGAAATTCTATATAAATAAATAAATTCAACTTTAGTTTGTTAACGACGCGACGTTTAGCCTGCGATGACATCTTGTTAACTGACTTCAAAAAAGGAGGAGGTTGGTTCGACGGTATGTTTTTTTATTTTATGTGTGTGTTCGCCGATTTCTCCGTCAATAGTGGAACGATTTTGAATATTATTTTTTTACTGCTGAGGTGGTCCCGTATTACTTTGAAGTCAGTTGAGTTTTAGTTACTTGTTTGATTGACTTAAGCGTTTAGCGATAAGTATTTTTTTTATGGAATGGATTGACGAGGCGAGCGAGACATTCGCCTGATGGTACGCATCACGCCTGCCCATAACAGTAGCAGTGCCAGAATTGTGAACCTGCGACCCAACCCCCCAGAAGGTTTCCCTTCTAGAAGGTTACGTGGTGGATAAAATCTAGGCTACTAAATCTGAAGCTTTTGGTAATGCAAATGCTATTCTTCTACTTATGATAAGTTCTGAATCATAACAGGAAAATTAAAGGCATACATTTTCTGACGAAGTAATGAACAAATTGAGGCAAATTAGTGAATAGTATGTAATTAAGCTTAAATTAACGTAACGGGTTTATATGAATAGGTATATCGAGGGTTTTATTTTTTAATTAAACCCAATTTAATGTAATTATGTGGATAGGATGTACCTACATAATAATGAAATTAGAAACGTTTTCCGAGTTCTTCTGTACAAAATCTAGGTCTGCCAAACCATTGGAGCGTGTCTCAAATATCCTCATTATTCTACGAGAACCTTAAATTTTATCTCGTAGGGTTCCGTATCATGACTGGCATTACTGGGTATGAAGAGATTTAACATCTAATATCTCAGGGTGACGAGCGCAGTGCAGTGCAGCGCAGGATTGTGTTCGCAAGTTCATAATTCTGACACTGCTACTGTTAGTGGCAGGCGTGACGCTTACCACCAGGCGAACGTCTTGCTCGACTCGTCACTTGATTGTATTAAAAATAAATAAATAAATGTCCGACAGGTTCCTATTACTAAGCCTACATCGTCTATTTGTCAGCCAACCTTTAGCGTAGAGCAGTTTCACTAGGTGTTCCCAAAAGATCACCAAAGTTAAGATACGGACGACTTCTGGCTGATGATGAGAGTAGCATTTACAACTTAGTACTTCCGTGTGTCGATGATATGCTGCTTATTATGACGATGACAAAAAGTAATAAGAAGGCAACCAAGCAACAATTTTGAGTAAATATATTTTGGTGTGTTTATTGATGGGCCCTAAAGCCAACCAACTAAGTCAAATTGCGACACGGATATTTTCAGATATGGCCTGAGTGAGTTTAAGTAATTTTGCGATCTAGCCATTTTAATACTAGCCCATCGTCAGCCGTGGACGTCTTCCACTGCTGGACGAAGGCCTTCCTATAGAGGGGTGTTGCCATAATCCCAACGCTTGGCAGGCGGCTTGGGGATCGCAGAAAGCTCACCACCGTTAACCAAGAGGACGCTGCTGCCCGTCCACCGGTGGCTCTGGTTGCAGTTTAAGGACATACCCAGGTCCATATCCAATACTAACCCAACTCATCCAAATTATCAACAGATGCACAGGCAAAGAACAATACAGCGTGTGCTGCGGCCCGCCGCGAGACACGAGCGTCATAGTGCCTGCGGGAGATTGTGCCACCACAGTGTCGGCGTTTCCGCCCGACCCGAAGACCGA
The DNA here is from genome assembly GCA_905404285.2 of Erannis defoliaria. NCBI lineage: Eukaryota > Metazoa > Arthropoda > Insecta > Lepidoptera > Geometridae > Erannis > Erannis defoliaria. Next base: position 2,829,255 of record FR990090.1, on the reverse strand, counting down.
ATGCTGCGGAGTAGACAGCCGAGTCGGAAACAAGATCGTAGGTATGTTCACACTATCGGTTAAACCGGTTTCTTTTTGAGAGAGAGGCGAGTTTCGAATCAGCATGAACTCGTTTCCTCTGTCCATTCTACTATCGGAAGACCAGGATCACGGAAAAGTAATCATGGTTTTTACGCCAAAAAAACTGAATGAAACAATTTGATTTCACTTTCATTGTGCGAACCGCTTAACAACGGAATACGTTGCCCGAGTGAGTCTTTCCCGACAGCAGCTAGTGGTCCATCAAATAACCATCATCATTTCGATTCAAGGCTGACAATTGTTTTTTTTTTCGTATTTTAATCTATTGTGTATTTTTGTATTAATTTTTTTTCCCAAAGTCTGGCCACTTCCACCATATATCATATAACATAACCTAATGCTGTTAGATTTGGGGGGAAGCACTGTACGACAAATTCGTGCTAGAATACCAGGATACCTATTATTTTTAATGTACTATCTCTAAGAAACAATAAAAATATTTTGTATAATATCACAATAAGCTCATCCTCATATTAAGGGCTTTTTTTTATTCAAGGTGGTACCGCGACGACAGTGGACCAGTACCCATGGCTGGTGATCATCGAGTATGTCCAAGCGGGGAGAATCAAGCTGCTGTGTGGTGGAGCCCTCATCAGCGGACGATACGTGCTCACTGCTGGCCACTGTGTGGCTGGAGACGTCCTGAAGGTTGGCACTCCGTGAGTATTGTTTCTTTTGTACTGATTTCTTCATAGTACCAATTTATTGAGGTCCAGGTGGGATAAGTAAGATAAAGATGGGCACAGGGATAGGTGAGGTTAGGTCCAAAAACAGATCGTCATTATCAGCCCGGTGACGTCCACTGCTGAACGAAGGCCTTCCCTTATACCGCCACACTGTACGACAACCTGCCATTTGCATCCACCGGTTGCCCGCGACTTTTAAAATGTCGTCGGTCCACCTAGTGGGCCTTCCTACGCTGCCTCTTCCGGTTCGAGGTTGTCACTCAAGAACCTTTCTCCCCATCGATTGTCAGTTCTTCGAGCGATGTGGTCTGCCCATTGCCACTTCAACTTGCAAGCTACTTGAGAACCTGAGAGCTATGTCGGTGAATTTGGTTCTTTGGCGAATATCCTCGTTTCGGATTTTATCGCGCAAAGTAACTCCGAGCATAGCTCTCTCCATTAGCCGTTGCGTGACCCTGAGTTTCTGCAAAAGGTTGTTTCAAAAGGGTCTCTCGTTTGGCTTTAAGATTCTCACAACTTGGACTAATATTAATTGTCTTTTTTCCTTCAGTAAAAATGTCCGACTGGGCGAGTATGACACGACGCAAGACGGCAAAGATTGCGCTCCCGTGGAGGCAGGCGGTGTGGACTGCACCGAAGGTGTAGTCATCATACCGATAGAACGCACCATCCCGCATCCCAACTACAGTACCAACAGGAAGCAGTCGCCGAATGATATAGCCTTGATAAGACTCCAGCAACTGGCGCCTTTCACCGGTGAGTCAAGATTTTTTGTTGAGTTTCTCCCAGGCAAGCTTGTTCCACCGCCGACAGCATATATTTGCTTAGTTTCATGGGAAATAAAGGTCTGCAAGCTTATTCACGAAACTCAGAAAGATTAGAAACGTATAGTGTTAAGTGGAATTTCTTCCATATGAGGGTTTTATGGCAACACCTTCCATTAAAGGGGAGGCCTTCGTCCAGCAGTAGCCGTTTTCTGGCTGATGAGTGGGAGGGTTTATCTTTCTCTCTGTATAAGTAAATAAGTCCGTATATAAGTCTTGCTTTTTAATTGATTTATTAATCTTAGCCTCGTGGTATTACAAATAGAAGTGGACAATTAAAATCAGAGACTGTAATATCGATATTTTTAGTTTCGATATCGCAATATCGATATAATTACTGATTAGTGTGTATCTGTTTATCGGTATTGATACTGATACTTTATTTTAATACATTGATTGAAATTTGTTTTTATTAATTTGAAATCAATATGTCTATATACATGGTTTTGTCTTTTGCGCCCTATTTTTCATATATATATATATATATATTATATTTTATTAAATAAGCGGATAAACAAAACGTCGAGCCTTGCGGGGCCAGCCGAGCTCGAATAAAGAGAAACCCCGGCGCTGCGGGTGTTGTTGCCACTCCGCACCGCAGAGCCAAGAAATATGGCAATGTCGCCGTCACGCCGTATCGGAATAGAGTATCCATAACTTATCGATACTCTATACTATAGATTATCGATACCTTTGTACCGATATTTGAAAAAAGTGATACACATATTGTGGGGAAGTCCAAAGATACTAAATATGTAACCACAGTCAAGGTTAGCACATTTATGCGGCATCTTCTTATGTCTTCTTTTTACTTCTCCGCAAAACCAGCCCTACTGTCTCAGGATCTAATGTAATCTTGTTGATTTCAGACTTCATCCGTCCCATTTGCCTGCCGGCAACAGACGTGACTCTGAACCCCCCTCCGCCACAAAATTTCACCCTGTTCACCGCCGGTTGGGGAGCTGTATCTACCACACAACCCTCTAGCGCAGTGAAATTACACGTTGACTTGCCTTACGTGGGGAAAAATGTAAGTGACATCATTTTGACCGTTTTTCGACATTCTTAATTAGCTAATTAGGAGCCATCGCTTAGCCGTGGTCGACAACTGCACTATAACGGTATACATAGTAAAAAATGCTTATATTCAGAATCCAGTAAGGAAATTGGGGATGCATGTCTGGATAAAAATCGGTGGAATTTCTTCTGAAAGAAGTATAACCGAACTTTCGGTCTCTCATTTAAACAGAATTTTCTGTAGACACAACACAAAGAGATGTTTAAAAATAACGCTTTTTTCAACCGACTTCAAAAAAGAAGGTTCTCAATTCGACTGTATGTTTTTTTTGTATGTTTGTTACGCGATTACTCCGCCAATGGTGAACTGATTTTGATGATTATTTTTTTGGTTGGTAGGTAATACTTCAGCCCGCCTAGCACGCGAGCCGTGATAAACGTGTATCCACTCTATTTGCCCCTTGAAAACGAGACAGACGTATCCATATTCTAGCTATATCACGTTCCCGCGCGGGGAAAGACCAATTAGTCCTCGGCGCGTGAGGCCAGAGGTGGTCCCATATACATTATTATCGAAATCGGTTCAGTAGTTTGGTTTTTATATCAATACGTCAAACATGTAAATCGCACCATTGATTGCATTATACCCTGATACGTACTTGGCATTGAGCGTCGCTAATCTATGACTAACTGAGAGGACATTTTATCGTCGCTGTGACTGTTTGATTTATTCGTAATTATTACTACAAAATAGCAGAGTTTTACCTACCATTAAAACTCATATTATGTCCGGAGCCTTATTCGAGGCCTTTTAAACAATATTGAGATGACATCTTCCGGTTTCGGCCGTATTTTAGTCGTTGTAGTTCCATTTAACGGCGAAAATATGGTAACTTCCGGCCGCCATGTTCACCAGGTGCCCCTCCATAGGAGCTTCCTTCATTGTGTTCTCAATAATCTACTTATTTCTAACTTAACTAACACCAGGCAGAACTTAATGTAAGGCCTCGAATAAGGCTCCGGACATAATATGAGTTTTAATGGTAGGTAAAACTCTGCTATTATGTCCTTCCGCCGTTATTCGAGGCCTTTTAAACAATATTGAGACATTGTTTGTTATCGCCTGGTGAACGAGACGCCAATGTGATTACAGACAGAATAATCGACAATAATTGTAATAATGCCTACAGGTTACTAATAGTACTTGATTATATTTACATATCATTATTCTACATGAAATGTACATACTATGAACTATCTTACAGATTCAAACAAATTACCTAAAGAAAGACTATTTGAACTAGTACTAGGTATTGATATTATTTCTTTTTTATAGAATTTTGAGAATGTATTTTCTGACCTCCAATTCGCTCTTGCTAAGATTGTATCTAATGGTTCTCTATCAATCCAACCCCTAGATGCTACAGCTGACCTGACACTTCCGGGGGTTGCGTCGACACCGGCATCGGACAAAACAGATTTTACCCAGCCCGCGATTACAGTTCGAGAGGCAGCTTTGGCGGGCCCTCGGGCTGTTACAAAAAGATTATTCACATTACTTTCCTTACGTCTATCACTACCCATCTGTATCAGTTTTCTTACCCATACCACAGGATCAATATTAGGATACTTTCTATTTGAATATAACTTCCAACCCGATTGAGTATACGATGCAGAATCAGTTTTAGATCCGTATATAGGCCAGAAAGTTACACAGTTCTCGTCCTTATTGTCTATGAAGTTACTGTCCGAAACACTTAAAAGTGTGAGATCGTGCACTCTACGTCCCGAGCAAAGTAACAGTAAAATAGCACAACGTCGTGAGACTTCCCACAAATTTTGTAAAGGAAGTGTACGATTTGTTAACCAAGAAATAACAATATTTGTATCCCATATATTTGTTACGGTATGTGTTTTCTTAGCATGACTCGTAGCGATGGACTTTAAGATTTGTTTAACTAAAACGTTAGAACTAAGCTGGCCACTATCTTCCGTAGAGCATAAAGTAGAAACCACAGACTTGTGGACCAAAATTGTTCTATATGCTAATTTTTCTTTAAGGTGGAGGTCGGCCAAAAATTGTGCCAATTCAGAGCCCGAAGGATTTGTAGGATTAACGTGAAAGTTCTGACACCATTTTAACCATCTTGCCCACGCAGGTTTGTATGTATTAAGGGTCGATTTCCGCCAACCTGCCCGCAGTAACGATTTTTGCTGTGTGGACCATGACCTTATTGATTCAGACCACCCCCACATTTCCAAATTTCCAGCGTCAACTCCTTTACTTTCGGCGGTGGGAGGCCTGTCGACAGGTCTACTAGCTTGGACTCTAACTGACGGACTGTGAACGGGGGTGCTAAGGCCCGAGCCTTGAGATCCGCTCTCCAAAACGCCTGGGGCCATTTCGGCGCTACTATTAGATACAAGCCTCTCGCTCGATTGAGGTGCATTAGGACTCTCGGTATAAGGTTCGGTGGGGGGAATATCCACGCTAGCTTGAATTTCCATTCCCAGGCAAACGCATTGTATCTCCAGGCCGCGTGGTCCGTCTGATCTAGGCTGACATACTTTGGTACGACATGGGCACGTACCGACGCAAACAGATCTACTTCCGGGACACCCCATTTTCGAAAAACCACCTCTGTCAACGCAGGAAGTAGATGCCACTCGGGGAGTATCGACTTCCGAGATAGACGATCTGCGACACCATTGAATTTTCCCGGAATGTGGTGAGGGACTAAATGAATGTCGAACCGATCTAAAATTTTGAAAATTTGATAAGTCAGACTCATCAATTGTTCCGATCGATTTCCTCCCTCGTTTCTTAGGTAGGCTACGACCGATTTGTTGTCGCATTGAAGCAACACTGACGAATGACTCAGAGTAGGACCGAATTGATACAAACATTTTAGAATAGTCAACATTTCTTTTTGATTCGAATGAACTGACTCTTCTCCGCTTAACCAGTTGCCTCGTACTTGGACGCCATTTAGGTCTGCTCCCCATCCAGAATCGGCTGCATCTGTTGTGAGAAAATGAGTCAACAACGGAGGATGAAGGCGAGTCGATTTGTCGCAATTCTGCCTCCACCACTCGAGTTCCCCGATTGGCAGTGAAGGAAGAGGAGTTCTCGTTTCGGAATCGCTTCGCAGCAGGTAGTTGCAATGTGCTAGGAGACAACGGAAGTTCAATCGACCCTGAGGAACAGCTAGCCGGGCAAAATTCAAGGTTCCGACCATGCTTTGAATTTCGCGAAGCGTCGCTTTTTGTTGCCCGAGTAGCTTCGTTATAGAAGAACGCAGACCTCGAATCTTCTTCTCGGGTAAGCTTTTCCTGTTCTTCCACGTATCCCATACTAGACCTAAGTATTCTAGAGATGTCTGAGGGACTAGAATTGACTTGGCGGTGTTGACAACCCACCCTAAGTATTGGAGGGTCCTGAGAACGGTCTGCGTCTGCTCCACTAACCTCAACCTGTCCTGACATGCAATTAAATAATCGTCGAGGAAGACTACTATTCGAATCCCCTTTTTCCTCAGAATTTCCGCTGTCCAGTTTGAAAGGGACGCAAACACTTTGGGAGCGGTTGCAAGTCCAAATGGCAAAGAGGTCATTTGGAGTAGTTGACCCCTGTATAGCATTCTTAGAAAGCATCGATGGGAGAGAGCTACAGGCACGTGGTAGTAGGCCTGCGTAAGATCGATTTTTACCATCCAATCGTTGGGCTGTAAAAAGTCTGGAATTCGATGAACTGAGATAAGTCTGAATTTGGTTACTTTTAAAAATTGATTCAGTCTCTTTAGATTGAAAATAGGGCGCATGGAACCGTCGCTTTTGGGGGTTAAGAACAGGGTGGATAAAAAACTGGGTGTTTCGGGGGCGTACTCCAGAATATTTTCTATCAATAAATTGTTTATAATCTGATCCATTTCGCAAGAGGGAACAGTTTGATAGCGGCCCTTGGCGAGTCGCGGTAGTACAAGCGGCGGCTGTGCTTGAAACGGAATTTTGTACCCTGTTATTACATTCAGCAAGGGCGTCGGTGCCCCAGACTCTATCCACGCATCCACGAACGTCCCTAACCTGCCCCCCTGGAATGGTTGCGTTTTGTCAAAAATGTTTACTGCCTCTTCCTCTGCCACGCGTTGCAGTGGTTTGACTGGAGAGTCCTTGTTGATATGCTGGTTTTCTTGAATTGGCCGAGGTCTGTTGACCTGCGGTAAACGACTGTGGCTTATGTTGAGGACGAAAAAACCGTTGGTTTCCAGCGTGGGCTGGGAAATCATAATAGGATGCATACGATTGCATAGGAGTATATGACTGCATTGGTACAAATGGCCTAGCCCCCTGTGGAGTGTGGTATCGCAACGCAAGCGGTGCTGTGTTGCGACCGGCTTGGTTGTAGCTACTGGGTCCAGGTTGCGCAGCCTGAGATCCAGATGAAACTCTCTTCTCTTGCGCAGAGAAGGAGGGTCTTGAAAAAACTTTACCAGTACCGCCATTATTTTTTAACACCTCAGAGAATTCTTCTTTATGGAACAAAAAATCACAAGACGGAGGTATCTTTTTCAGCGTTGTTTTTAAAAATTTGTCTTTTACTAAATTCAGAAATGCATCTCGTCTTTGTTCGATAATGTCGGCTCGGCGACCACAAAGCAATTGCAAACAATCAAGCGAGATTTTTTGAAAATCACCTGAAAAAATTTCTTTAATTTTTGTTGCCAACGCGTCTTTGTCAACTTCACCACTATCATGAACCCACTGCAGTAACTCGGATACCCCCGTTTTTAAAGCGTCGCTCTGCATAATGACCGCATGGGTAATCGCACCCAAGGACCTATCCGTTGCAATCAGATTGTTTGCCCTATCAAATTGTTTAATCTCATCATTCACCTCCAGATCGACGAACCCCGGTCGTGCATTATACGATTTTTGGATTTCCGAATAGCGGACGTTAGTCCAGTTTTCAGATTTAAAATGTTGTAATGAATTCAACAGTCGCAAATGCTCAGAAGAGGCTCTTTGCATTGTGGGTTCTTTTAAATTTGTCGTTAACTCAAATTTAAACTGAAGGGCGGACTCGGCAGGCACTTCGCTACTAGGCGCATCCAGCTGACTTGGCGCCGGGCTGTCTACATTGATTTCTCTTGAAGGATGATACCCAGGATCGACCGGGTGCCAACCCGGAGAAGGGTATGCACAAGCCAAAAAATTTTGGATTTGACTTACTTGTTCGGCAAGGTGTTCTAATACCTTACGCTTTTTCTGACCTCCCTCGTCCCTGCGCGACCGTTTTCGCTTACGATGGCTTCGCGGGTCCTCATCATCACTAGTGGATGACGATGACGACGTGATACACTCGCGCACGTTTTCATCACTTTCAGACATTTTGAGTAATAAATTACTTAAAAATCACTTTATGAGGGTAGTAAGCTTTTTACAAAAAAAAAAAAAAAACTGTACAAATATTAGAAAATACGATTGAAACTACAACTTTTATAAGCACTTCTACAAACGATAGTAGATTTTAAATAATTTTGCTATATATATAAAAAAAAAATTACGAACGCTAACAGCGTTTAAATGTATGTTACGGCTCGAAAATCAAGACGCCAATGAAGGAAGCTCCTATGGAGGGGCACCTGGTGAACATGGCGGCCGGAAGTTACCATATTTTCGCCGTTAAATGGAACTACAACGACTAAAATACGGCCGAAACCGGAAGATGTCATCTCAATATTGTTTAAAAGGCCTCGAATAACGGCGGAAGGACATAATATGAAAATGTCATCCAGGTATTCGAAGTTGAAGTCGGTTGTATTTTTTTTAAAAAGCGTATTATAATTAATATAGATTTTTTATGAACGCTAAATGCTGTTTTCAGATTTGCGAACCGGCGTACAAATCCGGTGGTAGAAACCTCATACTCACAGCAGGACAAATCTGTGCGGGTGGAATCGACGGCAAGGACTCGTGCAAAGGGGATTCAGGAGGTCCGCTGATGGTTGAAAATGGGCGGACCTGGGAGGTGATCGGAGTGGTCAGCTTCGGTCCCACACCCTGTGGCCTGCCTAACGTACCCGGTGTATATACCAAAGTGTACGAATACAATGACTGGATTAGAACCGTTATCGTAGCTTAGTTTTTACCGTTATTTTTAAGTAAATTCGCTCTCTTTTGCGTTACTTTCTATAGCAATGGAAATGGAAGAGAGAAAGTAATGACTGTGACTTATCAGTAGTAAAATAGGTTTAATTGAGGAATTAGTATCCATGTTTAATTTTAAAATACATAATTATAGTCTAAGATCCGATGAACAACGACCTTCACCCATCTGTTTAGTCGATAAAAATTGTTTGTTATCAAATTAAGTATGTTAGAAAAAACATCGGGAGTGGGTTGGCAAAAAAAACCTGCCAGGGCTAGGATTAATAAAAAAATACTTTTTATTTAATATTGCACACATGAGTTAAACGAATAAATTTAATAGCAATCGAAAGTATGAAGCCTATAGAATATGCAAACTTTGGGTTTCTGTTTTTATTCCTGGCGTAACTACTGGGTTTGTAGGTATAAACAGGGATGTTGATAAAAATTGCTAGTATTTTGATACTGACTTATTTAATAAACAAATAAGTGAAAATAACTAGTATCAACATACCTGTTTATACCTGCCAACCCAGTATACCACAGTTCATCGGATCCTCTACTAATACTCGAAATGTCATCGCGCTATAAGATCTTTCTTGAATTATTTGTAAAAAAAAACAGCGTGGTTATATTCTATACAGAATCTGGAATATCTACAATCTTCAAACATGTTTCTGTTGTTTACTCTAGAGTGACCCTTGCAATAATGCAATTTTTAAAGGTCAAGGTTTCATTTAAAGTGCATGCAAAAGAAACTGCTATACTGCTTAACAATATGTATAGTATAAGCAGCTTGAACAAATGTTTGATCTTATCGATACCAGAGCTGGATTAGATTCGATCGGAAAATCAGAAGCTAGATTTTAGGACATAGTTTGAAGTTTTTTTTATAATTTCGTGAGATTAAATATTTTTGTACTTTTCTCGACTTCGTTTGATTGCTAAGTGGAACTTAAAATGTGAACTTCGAGCATGCATTTATTGGGATATTCTCTATCATTATCTACGCGTATTTCGGCAAAGATGTCATGTTGGAGTTGATGTTGTTGTTATGAATGTGTAACACTTTAAGGGGTCATTGTACTCATCATTATGAACAACTTTTCCTATGGGTCAACCCTGAAATCGCAAAAAAAATGTTCCATACATTTTGTCCAAGGTCAATTCACTTTTTGTATGGAACAGCTGTTTTTTTTTCGCGATTTCAGTGTTGGTACCATAGGAAAAGTTGTTCATAATGATGAGTACAATGCCCCTTAAAGTTTTAGACATTAATAAGAAATAGTGGTGTATATTTTTTTATTTATTGCTCAGCTCCACGGACTCCGGGTCCGTGCCTTTTGTAAAAAAAAAACAATTGTTATGTTTTTACTTTGTAATCTAAAAATATCATTCTCTTCCGATCAAAACTGGAAACTCTAATCATACTCAGTGCTAATCAGTACTTGATAGGTAATAGCCATAATGTCAAGTTTTATTTTAATGACTATAAAATTTACTATCGTAGGTCACTCACCTCTGGCATTGGTCGCGGCGTCAGCAATCTTCTGGAAGGCGTCCAGAAAAGCTGCGATTGCCACGACCGCTGATCTGTAAAAACAATAATAGAGTTATCAGAACCTGTCCAAGTGTCCACATTATGGCCGGGCGCATACGACGAGAAAAACCGTATTAAAAACCGTCCGGTTTCGCCCGAAGACGCTCCGTGCATACATTTTGTACTAGGTCCCGCACACCGTAAGAAATTTCTAGAGACGCCCGTCTCGCTCGCACCAGTTAATTCTGCGCAGTGTGTTTCGGTCGGTCCGGCGCCTGTCGGGTGCCGTGCCGAATCAATGTGCGACCACTCTATAACTATACTCTGTTTGCTGAGAATGTCTAATACAGAGCGCTCTCTCTTGCACAATTGTATGTAAGTGGAAAGGACGGTAGCTATGACGGCAATAACTAAGTTCTTTTTTTTTTCTTAGTTATTGGCATCACACGTTGGGCATTCTGCCAGTGTCAAGTTTATGAATTTTCAAGTTTTTATATTAAAATCAAGTCAAATATGTCATGAAATCTCAGTCAGTCACACGAAATTAGTCATAGTCAAGTCCAAGTCATGCCCTAGTAAAGTTGTGGCGACTATGAGCTTCTACAGAGTCTTGAAAACAACACAATCTTCTTGACAAAATTCTTTTTTGTTTATACTTTTGCCACGAATAAACTATTGTCTATTGTCTATTGTCACAAAAAGACATGTTTCACCACATTATATCACTTGCCCACACTCGTGCATGTAATTCAACACTCAATGAATAAAACACCACCATTTTTTATCGTTAATTCGCGAAAAAACACAAGTTTAAGAAAATAATAGAATGCATGGACATGATTTTTCCGTGTTCCCGCCAAAACTCAAACTATGTTCGTTATCTGCGACTTACGACCAATGGCGTGCATTTTGACGATTTCCTTTTAGACATTCTCAGCGAACAGAGTATAAGTACTTTTATTGGTCTATGCCGGTGCGATCCCATCAAGAGATGCCACATGGGATCCGTTTTGTTTAGAATTATTTTACTATATCGGTCTAATCCCACCTATGTTTTGAACATGCACATTTTTTTTTATATCATAGATTCTACGAAGAAGAAGAAGAACACATGTAGTTACTTATTTGGGTACATTTTGCGAAATGTATTAGAAAACTTAAATTCGTAGTACATGTGATAGGCTGAGTTTTTGCTGAGGGTTAAAAATTAATAAGTTTGTTTACGAAAGACGGTTCCTACAAGGTTTACGCGCAACTACGTGGTTGCTTTTTTTTGCAAAGTTTGGGGAATAGATCGCCAGAGGTTTTAGTAAAAAATTTTTTTTTTATAAGAATGCCAGTGGTCTTTTGTTTGTATAAGTAAGTTTTAGTTTTAGCGTACACGAACATGCGTATTTTTAATGCTGTAGGAATTCGCTTAGTAAGGCTTATACGTAGCCACAGGCTTGAAAAATAAAATCGAACCTAATCACATTAAAGTTTGAGGTTAGATGCGGTCAAAATAACATACCTAAATGCTGCGATGAAATATAGGGTAGATCCCCCGATCACCGCTCGAAAACGGCACCGTAAAAACAAGGCATAAATAGCGTAATATCCCTTGTCTCTCAGTCGCGTGTGACCGCGCCAATCGTGTGCCGTGCTACGATGCCAAATGTTTTACACGCTCTCAAATGTTTTACAACGCTATCACAGGGTGTTAAGGTTAATTATTAAAATGAGACAATATATAAGTAAGCATTGGCGCGGGCTACTTTTGAGGTTTGATTTTCATAGAGACTGTGTATCTATAGTATATTTGATCTAAGCCCAAAAGCATACAAATAATCCTATGCCCAGCAGTAGGATAAAGAAGGTCGAGGACGACGATGAAATATCAAGTGCAAATGCATCATAAATTGATATCAACAAGCCGGAGAGAGACTACAATAACGATCGTTTAGCGCCAATTGACCGTCCTGCATATCGTATGGACGTGATGACACTCACAAATCGTAATCACGATCAGTTATATTGAACGGGGCGAATATATGAATAAGCTTATACGGCGACACAGGTTCTAAAAGACGCGGTTGAAAGAGAAACTACAGTTTTTTTTCTTAGTTATTGGCATTCGCACGCTGTGCATTCTGCCAGTGTCAAGTTTATGAAATTTCAAGTTTTTTCACCAAAATCATGTGAAATATGTCATGTAATCACAGGTAGTCACACGAAACTAGTCATAGTCGAGTCATGGAGACCCCACTATGAGCCTCTACGGCGTTATGAAAACAACACGAAAAGACATGCTTCACCACATTATATCACTTGCCCACACTCGCGCATGCAATTCAACACTCAATGAATAAAACGCCACTATTTTTAATCATGAATTCGCGATAATTCATAAGTTTAAGAAAATAATAGAATGCAATGACATTACTTTTCCGTGTTCCCGCCAAAACTCCGAAACTACAGTTTTTTTTTTTTTTTTTCTTAGTTCTTGGCATCGCACGTTGTGCATTCTGCCAGTGTCAAGTTTATGATTTTTTCAAGTATTTATATGAAAATCAAGTCAAATATGTCATGATATCACAGTCAGTCACACGAAATTAGTCATAGTCGAGTCCAAGTCATACCCTAGTAAAGTTGTGGCGACTTTACTATGAGCTTCTATGGAGTTTTGAAAACAACACAAAAAGACATGTTTCACCACAGTATATCACTTTCCCACACTCGTGCATGTAATTCAACACTCAATGAATAAAACACCACCATTTTTAATCATTAATTCGCGAAAAAACACAAGTTTAAGAAAATAATAGAATGCAACGACATGATTTTTCCGTGTTCCCGCCAAAACTCCGAAACTACAGTTGTCTACTATGGAAACATGCATGATATTAAAATGCTTATAAGTTGCTAATTTTTGATCAGATTTTCATTTTGGTTTCATTAATCAGCTATATTTAAAGGCCACATTTTAATAGGACAATAAAAAAAACCAGCCATCTAGCCTATTATAATTAGAGATAAACATAATAGCCGTTATGGATTATTGAACTTCTAAAATCTGAGTATATTATTGCAATCGTTACGGTCAAGCGTGACTCTTATCAACAGGAGAGCGGTTTGCTAGATACACAATTATTAAAGCGAGATAGGTGCGCAATTCATGCATGTGAGATAAGTTACGGGATCGCACTGCAGGCAGGTCACATCAACAGCCGGAAGACGTCCACTGCTGGTCGAAGGCGTCTCCCTTAAAGGGAGGTGTTGCCATAATCCCCACGCAGGCAGGTCATATCGTGTTAATGCTTACGTAATAAAGAGCAAATTTTTCAGAAGAATGCATAGAGTCCGTTTCGGTTGAATGGGTACATTTATTACATACGTTAGGTAACACACTTACTTTAATGCGGAATGTAGTTTGGTCGCCTTTGATATGAACTCCTCCCACATCGGAGCACTGTTCTGTGAACAAACAATGGTTCTATATTAGTGAAAAGTAATTTTGGTTTTTATTTAGGTTTATTTTTAAGGAATTATGGCCGCGGAGCGGAAAACGACTCTCAGGGACACCATGACTTCGCCGGTAGACGACATTGTTAAGGTGGCAGGAAAGCTGTCGACGAGACTGGCACATGACCGGGAAAGATGGCATGCTGAAAAGCAGACCTAAACTCAATCTTCGACAAAAATATATATAATAATAGATGATTATGCATAAAGTTTTAAGTAATATCAGTTGAGGACATTGGTTGAGTAGAGAATGGAGACCGTCCTGTAGCTCATGGGCCTTATTTTTTAGTCCTGTGTCGCGACCGAATCGCGCTCTCTGTGTGACCGACCGGGTCGTCAATCGTTAAAGACCCGGGTCGTGAATGATCGACGCGCGGCCTAAGATTCGCGGCACTTGCCTTGCCATTCATAACGATCTTCCGATCTGCAACCGACCGAGAGACCGAGACCGAATTAATGACCGGCGATTGATACAGCACCGACCGGTTTCGTCACGGTTTTCTTCGATCAATCTCAGTAAAATTGCGTAGCTATATTTGACTCTATGTTTATAGCCTTAAGCCTTGTTTAGGTTCTCGAGACCGATGATCGACGTTTTGATCGAATCTTTTTGCTCGGTCACTTGGCTCGTCGGTTACGAAAGACCGAGATCTCCGAAAATGACCGACCGACACAGGACTATTATTTTTGAATCGTACGCAAAGTTGCGCGAGCGGAGCCAACTTTCGAACGATATTGAACCTTATTTCAAACAACATCGTTCGAAAGTCGGCTTCGCTCGCATGCGAACGATTCAAAAATAAGGCCCCATGTCATTTGCACGTCTACGGGTGCGTGACCAAAATGCTGAAATTAGCTCGATCATATCACGGTCCTTGAACACCTGACCGAAGACGGTAATAGAAAGATTGCTCTTGTCCGTTTATGTCTTAACTCTTGACGTCAATTGGGTTTGTAACTCTAAATGCCTTGACTTTGACGTCGCTAAATATAGACTTGAAACTGAAGATAGAACTTTGAAGCTGGTAATTTTGTCAGGATAGTCACAAAACAGAAGTGGCTATCAGTTTCTGGTAAAAGACTACGTTCTAAATAGAGCTCCAAAGGCGGTCTGGAGCAGCTATACATATAAGCCAGCGACAATGATAACATGAATGGACGGGAAATAAGCGCACGGATTTTGAAGACTATATATTGAGCGCCAGCTCTCCACTCGCGTCAGTCATACTCTGTCTTGCGACATGCGAGCCGTACGATATGACATTACAAATAAATCCAAATTATGCATTCGTGTGCATTGCCCAAGTGTAATAACACTACCAATATTCGCAATAAATATTTGGAGATCACATTCCACAACTAAATACACATTAATCACGGTATTTTGTCACAACTGCAATTAATTTCAATAAATATGCTAAGGTAATCGCCATTTTGAGGCTATCGTAATGTTACGAGTCAGAGAGATCCTTCGTCAATGCTCGTGAATGTTCGAGATTCGAGAGCAATAGATAAATACATATGTTCTATTTTTGTGATGCAGTAATTAGATTTGCTTTCTCTATTTTCCGATAAATGTAATATGTATACTTTTAGCTAGGTATGCTTGATTGTGTTGACTTGTTAATTTTGAACGATTTGCAAGCGCTGAGCCCGTCCATTCTATTATCACCGTCGCTGATATAAGCTATTATTATATATAATGTACTTACCCAGCAATACCAAAGAAAAAGAAACTGCAAAGGCTAGTGGTAACACTAGAAATAGTACAAGAGCATTACATCTCAAATTCCAACCCTTACGATCGTTAAACAAAAGCGCACAGAAGTGTACAGTACAAAACTAAAATAGAACCCAATTCACAGCTACCAAACGTTCAAATTTAAAAAGTACTGTACGGTCTATTTCAATAAGAACCCTTCAAATCATTAAGAATATCTGATGGTAATAAAGACCCTCCTAATGTCATAATGTGTCATGGCGGCGTCAGAGACAAAGGGTCGAAAACTTTCAAGTTCACCGACATAAAACATTTTGAAGCACGTATTTTACATCATTATGTTTTAGACGAGTTTATGTTTTAGACGAGTTTATGGACGTGATGCTTACCAGGCGAACGTCTCGCTCGTCTCGTACCACCATGGCATAAAAAACGTTCGTCATCAAACACAAATTACCGGAACGATAATTTAGAGAGCTCTCTTCGACGAGATAAAGCTACAAACGATTCTAATAAGCAAACTCTGCATTAGAGTCCCACCACTACATACTACATGCAGTTACAACTTTCGGTTTACTTTGTGGTCTAAGCATGCCAATGAATGGCAAAATAGATAGGACTACACCTATCAATTGGACCTGGATTGGATTATCCTTGGACCTGAGTATGTCCTTAAACTGCAACCAGACCCACCGGAGGACGGGCAGAAGCGTCCTCTTGGTTAACGGTGGTGAGCATTCTGCGATCCCCAAGCCGCCTGACAAGCGTGGGGATTATGGCAACACCCCTCTATTGGGGGGCCTTCGTTCAGCAGTGGACGTCTTATAGCTTACGACGACACCTATCAATACGATTGTAATAATGGTAGGTACTCTATTTTAAGTAGAATAAATTTATTTCATTTCATTTAGTTACACGTATGTTAAGCACAAATATAAATATAGGCAAACTATGTGACGTAAATTGAAACCAGTAAATAAGTAATTAAATATTGGATTCTTATTTCAAAATTTCTCCTCTATGTTTTTTTTCATAAACGCATCATTTCGCATAAGGTGGCCAAACATTTTTCCTCTTCAAATCTCTATGCTCCTATGATCCTTCTTTTCTCTCCTACAATGTCTAACACCTCCTGTGTGTTTTCAAATAGAAGCACAGCGAGGACCCGGAAGACCGAGGAGAAGCTTTGTTGATCAAGTCAGGGAGAGGGCTAAAGTCATATCAAACAAGGAGGTCAAAGAACTGGCCGGAGATAGAGAAAGGTGGAAGTCTACCGACAAGAGCCGAGCTCTTAAATAAATGAATGAATTGCAAAATTGCCAGTCATTACTAATTACCCGACAAATTACCGCGATCTTTTGAATCACAAAAAGTAATATCAGAATTGATTCAATTAATATTTGATTGTGCAAACCAGCAGAACGTAACAACACAAAAATATAACACAATTTCCTGTCTACCTTTTTTCGATTGTTACACTATTGATTCGATTCTTCAACATTAACAAAAGAGTACTTTTAATAATAACATTAATAATTACTGGAATTAATCCAGTGGGCATTTTGAGTCTGCTTTTGAATTACTTTATTTAAATTTAAACCAGTTTGCAACTTTATTTAAATAATAAAAATAATACCAGAGAAATTACTGGGTATTTACATTGTGGTATGGACATTTAACATCTAATAACTCAGGGTGACGAGAGTGCAGTCCAGTGCGGCGCAGGATTGTGTTCGCAAGTGCACAATTCGCACTGCTGTTGTTAGTGGCAGGCGTGACGCTTACCACCAGGCGAACGTCTTGCTCGTATCGTCACATGAAAGCATTAAAAAAACTTCTGAGTAAAAATAAGCTATCTAAATAACAGCTATCTACACGATAAAACTAACACATTATGTATGAAGCGTGATATCTTTAGTTAGTCTAACTAAACTAAAGCTAATCGAAAAATATACAAATATCAGTTTTTTTAAATGCGTGAATCGCAGACAACCTCTTCTTGATAGCAACGGCAGTTTACATGTATACAAACAAAATAAAAGATAATACCTCAACCGTTAAACAGCCACGTAATTGACAGTCTAAAACCCATAATTAACGTAAATCTGTTAACCACTGTCAAGAACTTTAACTGGCCAAGCGAAAGTTAGTACGAGACTCGGGGGACGCGGGATGAACCTATGAAAGCTTGCGATCCTGTGGGAGCATAGAGGAAACAGCTCCAAAATGTACTACGCGACTCGTGATAAAGTTTTGTCCACTCTCTTTATCCTGCGCTAACGAGATCGACGTGTTCATGTCCTAGCTTTGTAATGCTTACGCACAATTTGCAAACGCTGAAAGACAACTTGCCTCAGGCGTGTTCTATGCCTGCCGGCCGACTCAACATCTAAACGCCGTCACACACGATGAAGATGCTATAATATTTCATGTTAGCTTAGAACACATTTAAATAACGCTAATCATACAAAACAAATGACGAAGACGGTGACGAAGATAATTTATGTTTCAAAAATGTATGGAGAGCGATATTTAATCTGAACATGAACTATTATAGCAACTTCGTCGTCTGAGACGGCCTTTATGCACAAAAGCCACCTACAAGATGAGACGTGAGACACACAGATAAATCTAAAATATGGCATAACGTAATATAGTGTATAGAGCTACAGATCCGATTATATGAATGTCGTATGTATTGAGTTTTCTGACGGTTGATGACACGCCATTTTAAATAGTAAAGTACCGATATATAACATAGCTATAACTTGCTGCCAGTTTAAATCAAATCAGTCAAACAAACTAAGAATCTGTCTTTTGTTCCGATAGTAGGATTACCTCTCCATCGATGTTGTCATCGATGGTCCAAGATATAATCATCAATTATTCAGCAGATGTAAGTGGAAAGTGGAAAGGTCATAAATGCCGGTAATTGGGCCAAGGGCGTAGCCTAGGGATTTAAGGGATTTAGATAGGTCGCCAGCAAAGGAGCTTTTTGGTAGATCAAAATTAAACAAATGTCAATCATCATTGATTTCACTGTGTAACTGTGTAGGTAACTGTGTAACTGTGTATATAATAATATACTGGCAGACACACTTCTGCTACGCGCGAATATTCATATCAAATTTAATTTCAGCAAAACAATTCTGTTACCCATGCCAAAGCGTCAAAAACACTCCAACCTCGACCTCAACAAAAGAATATTTTTCCCCAACACTGTCAAAAAAAAAACACGGAACATTTTGCATTCACGCAATTAACCCTGTCGACACGAGTGGGTAGATACTGTGCAAGGGTAGAAAGCAGTCTTGCACAGTAAGTGTCATTATTAACTAACATGATGAGGTTAAAATAAGATTTTAACCCATGGTTGTTAATGGTATTTTGTGAATTGAAATATCGAATATAATACATGCATATAAAAGAGGTGAAAAATAAAAAGTATAGAAATATTGGAATCTAGCTTAGTTAGTTGTGTAGCTTCAAGAGCGTAATACAATCTCGAAAACTTTCTTAATTCAATGCTTCTTTTAAATTTGTTATACACTCTGCAGTAGAGAAAACGAGACAAAGTTTTATATAACATAGATAAGAGATAGTAAGCGCAGTCGATGGTGGCGGGATACGAGATATGACAACATTTGGAAATTCTGTGGGTGCACCAGGACAAGATCAGCACTGAACAGGGAAGACTAACGAAACAGGCTAATTGAGCTACCGATTATAACGATGAAATAAGAAACGAAACAATTAAACAAGAATGAAATGAGAATATTTAAGAGATTATGGTAGGCCAAAACCGGAATTTTTGAATTTTTGAGTAAAAGCAAGTTTAGTTTAACTTTAAATATTGACTTGCCGGTCAAAAGAAACGCCACCTTTTTTTTACTTTTACTTTTGCACTATGAAATGTAATTCGTACAACCCTTCACCACACAGTTTGGCATTTTGCACTCAAGTGATCACGTCGGACGTGCGTCGCAGACTGTGCCGGCATCGGTGTCAATGCGTTTCTTTGACACCGACGAATGGGCGACGTTTCAAAATGGTGTCCAACCCGTCCCTACTATGTATATGTATGTCTATGTTACGATCACATCCGGATCGCACTCGAGTTTCGGTATAGTCGGAGCATCCGGCCCGTAGGTCCATTAAACTTGAGTAATCCCGTATGAATACACCACGAAGCCACGTCAGTTTCCATGGTAACAGAAGTGCGTATAGCTCGTGAATTGTTTTCTTTACGAGATTACAGCGTAACGTCAGTGACGCTGACTGTACGTGTATGGTGGTCTGCGGGAACTGCGCCAGTCTATGGGACCGGCCAAATTGTCATGTCCGGGTCCACTCGACCGTAATAATGCCGGTGTGCCATGGAAGCGCACGGAGCTTTTACAGCCGACGACGAATTGATAGTAAGAGGCAGAGCTAGGCAAGCATGCCAATTAGATCATCACCCTTATCATGGACGTTCGCGATTCTGATTGCGACCGTGTGAGAGCGGGAGGACGCATGGCGCGAGTAAGTTGGTACGAGCGGGATGGCATGCTATCGCAATCAGAATCGCGAACGTCCATGATAAGGGTGCATGTCTATGCTTCGGTGTGGCAAGGTCAAACGCAAGCCCCTTCTTTTTGACAAAAGGTCCGTATTCCGAAGTCCGCGAAGCTAAGCAATAAACAACAAAATTTAATTTAAAAAAAACTAGAATGTTGAAATTGCTTTTTCTTTCTTTTTTGTCTGCTAAAAGGTTCTTCCTTCCTTTCTCTCTTATAGTTAAAGTAAGGAGGACGTCCTGGCTGGTAATATCTGTCGCAGAACCGTTAATTGTCGGGATAGTTGTGATGGACCACGAATCAGCGTAGCCAGACGCACGCCCTGTGACTCGTAAGAGTGCTGATGCTCACACCCTATCTAAGTCGACGCCGATCTAGAAGGAACTTGTGAACACCCTATTGTATTGTATTATTGTTTTAAAATCAAATCAAATGAAATATCATTTATTTCAGATTACATAAATCCTTTTTAAATCATTTTTTTTTTCATTTTTTTATATAGCACAAAAATAATTAATCGAAGAATGACGTTATTAATTAAAATTAAAATTAGATTAGTATACACATTGAATTGAAATTAAACAGATTGAATCGACACGACAAAACAAAAATAGTAACACATATTAAAACAAAAATGATTAAAAATTATATCTTTTGTCCCATAAGCACACCCATCCCCTTGTTCTGAATGGGACAGTCAAATCGGGCTGCAATCATCTGCAGGATACCACTGTGACTGGCTCGTATACGCTGTCGCAGGGACGCGTTTTAGGGAATCAGTCTCCGGTATAGAGTCAACACTCTTGCAATGCGAACAAAAACGAGAATCTTATAAATGTAAATCATCCTACAAGCATTTTTTTCGTACACAATTTTAACATCAGAACCGGCATGACGAAAACTGTTTGAATGAAACCAGTTTTCCGCATCGTATCGTGCGCTATAAAGCCGCCGTGCGTGGAGTCAATGACCCGACGCTCTCCTTGTTAGGAAAAGCGGTAACAGTTTCCCGGGTATATTTCGCAAACTAGAACCTACACAGCCTCAGCACTATCACGCGTGCTGTGGCTCGCTGGAATTGGGCCTCTTGCATTACGTGACCTCATTCCTCAGTACTACTGAGTCTTTGCATCTAATCTAGATGTTATCCTTTAGTGAAGACGTTTGTTTTTAATTAAGTAGTTGACAAAAAAACAGTTTTGGTAGAAAGCACGGACCCCAGAATCCGTGGTTCTAGGCAAAAATTAAAAATCTAGATGTTATGGCAAGGAAGGCAGACAATGAATTCGATAAAGTCATTATGGGCTAACAATTTCGATTCTGCTGTTAGACTTTACACTTAACATTACAATAGTTTCGTTTCCGTTTTAATGTTGGTGTTTATTTTTTGGATATTTCTAAAAGCCTAGCTTGTGTCATTTTGCCTATGCTATTAAGCCAAATGCATGGCAACATTTTTAATTTGTGCTTAGCAACTACATTGGTAGGCGTACTTGCAACATTATTTGATCTTACCAGAAGTATACAATAAATAATAGTACCTCACACAAAACAAAAAGTTTAACACAAACGACAAAACAAAAGGTTTAACTTTTTCGGTAACAAAACAAACTTCAGTTCAGAATGCACCTAACAATAAGTATCTGAATATAGTTATACCAACAGAAGAGTAGCAGCGATGTGTAGATCGTAGCGCTGGGTATTTTAACAGACTTTAAAAAAGGAGGAGGTTCTATGTTCGACGGTATGTATGTTTTTTTTAAATATATTTTTTATGTATGTTCACCGATTTCTCCGACAATTCTGGATCGTTTTTTTTTATTTTTTAAACAGTATATTCCCGAGGTGGTCCTATATCAATTTGAAGTCGGTTGTTTTTTTAAGTTACAACAAGTAACTTAAAAAAGTTAGTCATTCTTCTAAAGTGGACAACAAAACAATAGGTTTCTTCTAGGTAAGCGACTTCATAGTAGACTGCATCTTCACCTAACATCAGGCGAGTTGGCAGTCAAACACAAGCATAATATTATGTAGTGGTAGGATTCTACTGCAGAGTCCACCTGGGGAAGGACCACAACTTTGTGTTATTATTCAACCGCGAAGCAGTAGTGTGCAAGCATTACTGTGTTCTGGAAGGGCAATGTTACAGTAGAAATTACTGGGTATGAAGAGATTTAACATCATCAGTGACGAGCGCAGTACAGTGCGGCGCAGGATTGTGTTCGCAAGTTCACAATTATAGCACTGCTACTGTTAGTGACAGACGTGACGCTTACCACCAGGCGAACGTCTTGCTCTACTCGTCGTTTTATTGTATAAAAAGAAAAAATACATATATAATACATATATATAATACGCCATAAAAGAGTCTACTTTATACAATAAGCAATATTATACCAAATTATTGAGCTCATATCGTTCCCGTATTTACACATTACACGAAAACAATACACCGACACGGTTGTTACACAACACCATTCCCGACTCGAAAGTTTATTCGCTTATTGTTACAGTTCCCGTTATTTGTTAAATGGTTTATGAGAATGCTAGAGTACCAAACTAGAGTACGCCAGAGTGTGTGTTCCCCGAAACGGTACAACATGAGGGTCTTCAATTATTGTAATATACTGCTCCATCTTAGACAGCAACAGGTTTAACATCAGACAAGATGTGGTAAACGCAGCAACCCTATTTATTCCGCAATAAATAGAAAAAGTACTTCTTCTTAGTCCAGCAGAGTAATAAGCGCAAGTGGTTATAAAACATGTAATAAAAAGGTTCAACAATACTGATGGGTATGTATGTGCTCATCATTATGAACAACTTTAACTAGGGGGCCAACCCTGAATTCTTGAAAAAATAACAGCTGTTACATACACTTTGTCCAAGGTCAATTAACTTTTTGTTTGGAACAAGTGATATTTTTTTCGCGATTTCAAGGTTGGCCCCATAGTAAAAGTTGTTCATAACGATGAGCACTAAGGCGTGTGGCCTAATGTTTAATTTATGTCTAATAACAGGCTTAGTCATGAATATAACTAAATACATTACACATACTGAAAAAATAAATTGTATTGGCTGATAAATCTCTGATGTATGAGCGTTTAAAGTTTTAGGTGGGGATAGAGAGGGGACGCTTTATCCCTTTCTCGCAAAGCACGTGTTAGTATAGCATTTGTATGCCGCGCCTGAGGCTTGACGTCATAGCTCAGTATAACGCGCTCTCTGTGTAGCTTGAAACTAGTACTTTACTGAAGTACTTTAGTACTTAGAACTTATTTATTTTTGAATTATTTAAAATTTTGTTTTCGTTGATAGGCTCTATTGATGATCAGCTTTCTTATGAGGTAATAAAAAATTGTAGTCATTAGGCCTATTTGCTGAACCTTTTTGTTTCACATTGTAGATACTCTAAGGCGCTGCACAATTGCGTAGACGCGGATTTACCAACGGTTATCGGTTCGACGGCTATAACCTCTGCCGTCTCACCTATTTCGTACGGAATTTACGCCACATTTAGCAGTTCAAAACAAAGCTATTTCTCAACACCTTGCCTTATCTAAAACATTTCTCCACCCTAAGCTCGAAATTACCCAAATAACTTCGCGTATGTAAACAAATGTTCATTCAACCTGCTGTACACCCGAGATAAAAATACGAAAGTTAAGAAACGCGGGTTTAATTTGATTGTTATTGTGGCGCTAGAGTTACGAGCCAT
Organism: Erannis defoliaria; assembly: GCA_905404285.2. Taxonomy (NCBI): domain Eukaryota; kingdom Metazoa; phylum Arthropoda; class Insecta; order Lepidoptera; family Geometridae; genus Erannis; species Erannis defoliaria. The sequence continues at coordinate 2,805,462 of FR990090.1, read as the reverse complement.
GGGTTAGGCTTGGGGATGTGCTTTGCCTACATGTTAAAAGTTACTTTAAAAATACCGTTTTAATCATTTTTGAAATTTTCGTCGTCGAAATTTGGCTGCGAAAAGCTGCATACAAAATGGAAATTTTAGACGCATTTACGTGTGTTTACTTGTATGTACCGAGCCAATCTCTAATATAATAAAAGGCTCTGTCCTGACTGACTGACTGACTGACAACGCACAGCCCAAACCGCTGGTCGTACAGACTTGAAATTAGGTCGAGTTTGGTAGAGTCGGTCGAATCGTCAAGTCGGTCGAGTCGGATAGAGTCGGTAGAGTTGGTTAAATAGAGTTTGCTCGGAATGATTTAAAGTGGAGAATTTTGGGAGCGGTCCGAATTTCTTCCGCACGCGGACGAAGTTGCGGAGGACCTCTAGTACTTAACAAAATCATCATAACACCACATGCATGTTCCAGCGAATACTTAGACAGAATCTTTACAGGGAAACCATGTTCATAAAAATCGAAATCTTTTACATTGCCTCTAGAGACCGCAGAACTGTGGAATGGACTATAGCGCGGGAACATATTGTCATCATGGGTAATCATGGTCTAAATCAAGGGTATAATACAAGAAACAGACCTAGTGGCGCTTTAGATCCTTTAATTTTTTTTATCTATAATATCATCGAAGCGATTTAAGCAATTGAGCAGATACCAAAAAAACAGTGGCTTGCCCTGTATCAAAATATCGGACTGATGTAAATGAGAGAGACAGAGATAATACTATCACCAATAGAAATCATGAGACGAAGTATTTAGAAAACGTTTCCAAATATTATGAACTAGCCACCTGAATCAACAGCCCTATCCGATTACCCCTAAAGTAAACGGAAAAGCGCTTCTCGATCTCAATAGCCCCAAGGCCATGAGGTTATCCGAGTCGATGACCCGACCACAGCTCGGTTATTGTCGGCTAATCTACAAAATGGGGTTGGGTTGAGAAGTGAGCGACTGATGGATGGATAGGCGTACTTGAAGTTTGCCTGGGAGAAATCGCTTAAGGTGATAAGGCCGCCCCCTCTACTGCCAAATAATGTACCCACCCTGATTATTTGTAAGTTGTTCTATATTTCTGGTGTGCAATAAAGTTATATTGTATTGTAAGTTTTAACATAAGCACGTCCTGACTACGAGGGCTGCACTAAAAGTATCGGGAATGGAATATTTCCACTGTTTCTGTTATATTAAAATCTTTTTAATTGAAAAGTCCTTGGTTTTAAAAATCGAATACCATTTATTTATATAAAAAAAGATTCTCGGTCTTGTCACAAGGTTTTGTCAAACTTGTTTAGTCGTTGAGAAAATGGAATTGACTCGAGAAATTTCAAGAGCGATGATTTATTATGACTTTCGAAGTGGTTTAACACAAAAACAGTGTGTTGACCGGATGATTTCTGCATTTGGTGATGAAACCCCATCCAAAACCACAATTTATCGCTGGTTTGCTGAATTTCAACGTGGACGTGTCAAGCTCAGTGATGATCCCCGTCAAGGTCGTCCAAAAACTGCAGTCACCCAAGAAAACGTTGATGCTGTGCGTAAGCTGATTGAGGAAGATCGACATGTGACATACCGCGAAATTCAGGCAACTTTAGACATTGGCATGAGTCAAATACAAATAATCTTGCATGAACAATTAGGTGTAAAAAAGTTGTTTTCCCGATGGATACCGCATTCGCTCTGTGAAGAGCAAAAAGCGGCTCGCGTTACTTGGTGCGTCAGAACTCTCGAAAGATTCCACGCAGGATCTTCAAATGCTGTATACAACATCGTATCAGGTGACGAATCCTGGATATACGCGTACGAACCCGAAACAAAAAACCAGTCACGAGTTTGGGTGTTCGAAAATTAGTTAAAGCCAACAAAAATTGTTCGTTCACGGAGTGTTGCAAAAAAAATGGTGGCCACGTTTGTCTCCAAAACCGGCCATGTTACGACTATTCCTCTTGAGGGACAAAGAACGGTTAATGCAGAATGGTATGCTAGCATTTGTTTGCCACAGGTCGTTTCTGAACTCCGTAAAGAGAACTGCAACCGCCGCATCATCCTCCATCACGATAATGCGAGTTCTCACACCGCGCACAGAACAAAAGAGTTTTTAGAGCAAGAAAACATAGAATTATTAGACCATCCGCCGTACAGCCCCGACCTAAGCCCTAATGATTTCTATACTTTCCCTAAAATAAAGAATAAATTGCTTGGACAGAGATTTTCATCACCTGAAGAAGCTGTGGACGCCTACAAAACGGCCATTTTGGAGACCCCAACTTCCGAATGGAATGGTTGCTTCAATGATTGGTTCCATCGTATGGAAAAATGTGTCAAAATTCGCGGAGAATACTTCGAAAAGCAATAAATATATTTTTAAATAGTAACGTTGTGTCACTTCCTTGATTCCCGAAATTTTCAGTGCCGCCCTCGTAGCAGACTTAATTAATAGTTTTCTTACATATCTTATCTCAGGGTATTTGTTAGATTTAGTTTGCCAGCAAGTTGAAACGGCAATAAATGATTGCTATATTTACCATAATTTTATAATGATAATATTTCCATACTTGCTGCTTGGGACTTGGGCGGGAGCAGAGGTAACTGCCAGAGGCAATTTTTTTAAATAGTATCTAAGTACGTATTGTGAGTATTTCTCCTTCTGTATCTATCATCATCATCAGCCCGTAGACGTCCAACTGGTGAACGAACGCCACCCCCTTAGACCGCCACTCGGTACGACAACCTGCCATTTGCATCCGCCGGTTGCCCGCAACTACCATCATCATTATCATCATCAGCCCGTAGACGTGCCCGTGACTTTCACTATGTCGTCGGTCCACCTAGTGGGAGGCCTTCCTACGCTGCGTCTTTCGATACGTGGTCGCCACTCAAGAACCTTTCTTCCCCATCGGTTATCAGGTCTTCGAGCGATGTGTCCTGCCCATAGCCAACTTGCAAACCTTGCGAGCTATGTCGGTTTGGTTCTTTGGCGAATATCCTCGTTCCGGATTTTATCGCGCAAAGTAACTCCGAGCATAGCTCTCTCCATTGCCCGTTGCGTGACTGTGTGTGTATCTATACCTAATCATAATCAATAGTTTTCTTATACCATAGCTGCGTGTAGGCTTCTCTCTTGCTATGCCATCTGAGCTAAGCTAGTTCAAGTTACCCGCAATGGTGATATCGTCGACCCATCTCACAGCTGGTTCCGCTAATAAGAGCTAAGGCTATGGTTTCCTATCTTCAACCGACTTCAAAAAAGGAGGTTCTCAATTCGACTGTATGTTTTTTTTAAATATATATATTACGCGATTAGTCCGCCAATTATGAACTGATTTTGATGATTCTTTTTTTGTTTGGTAAATTTTATCGAAATCGATTCAACAGTTAGGTTTTTAAATCAAAATAACTAGAAAATATGAAGATGTCATCCAGGTATTCCAAGTTGAAGTCGGTTGTATTTTTTTTATATGCGATATATGCGACGTCTGACTTCAGCGTCAACGTTGAAGAAACTTGTACACAGTGTGTGAAATGGATCACAACAGTACATTACTATAGTAAGCATCGTGATGCAGCGTACGGTGTGATGCTGTAAGCGACCGACGGCGTTTTTATGAGACCACCTAGACCCTAATATTCAAAATAAATCAGTCATTGATTTAATTCGCTCTTTAAACAACTAAGCATGACAATTTCAACTCTCAGTCTGCTTTTTTTCTATTTCATTCACGTTGTTTTGTTTCTACGCAAGTGTGTCTCTATACTAAGTTTTGCAGTGTAACATTCAGCTCTGTTGAATCTTCCCCTATTGTTGATCTTCACTGTTTGATCTTGTTCTTGCTTTATTCCTTTTGTGCAAAGTTCTGTATACCAACCTGAAACAAAGAGACGTAAATATAAATAAAACTCAAAGTATTTTAACGTATTTGTATAGGTCTTGAAAACTTTGACGGTAGCTCTGGCTTATCCTAAAATTTGTTCCTTTTAATCCACTACGAAGAAAAATCTTAATCTATATATACGCTTGGTGCAAATTAAATGTTTTGTATAGAAATACTAATATTATAAAGGAAAAGTTTTATTATTATTGTATGTTTAGTAACTTTTCTGTAAACTCAGAGAAATTACTGGGTATGAAGAGATTTAACATCTAATATCTCACGGTGATGACCGCAGTGCAGTGCGGCGCAGAATTGTGTTCGCAAGTTCACAATTCTAGCACTACTCCTGTTAGTGGCAGGTGTGACGCTTACCACCAGGCGAACGTCTTGCTCGTCTCGTCATTTGAACGATTTAAAAAAAACTCGAGGCCCAAGCCACGACCAATCTTGGCGATATTAGATATGGCGTGCATATGAAATGCTTATTCTCAGGTTAAGTACTATAGAAACTTAAAATTCTAAGTTGCAGATTAACGATGACGTTGACCGCATTTTGGGAATTGTTATCCCCAAAACTGCAACATCGAAACATCTACTTTACCAGTTACATACCAGTCTCACCTCATCATGATCAACGAAAATAAAAAGTATCGTCGATCCCGAGCCGATGCTATTTTAACCAGATAATTAGGAAACGTCCGCCCGATCAAATCCGGAGTAGTCGTTTTAAAATTAGTAGAGACTGCTTTATCATTGGATGTTATTAGTGGAATTTCTTTGAGATCTGCTTCACTGTATACGACAAGAGGTAAAGTTGGTTTTGACCTACGTTGGGAGTTGGGATTATGACCTACATTTATAGGTTATAATCCCCAAGATTGCAAATCCGAGCTTAAAAATTCTTCACAAATAGACAACTAAATAGTGGCATAGGCTATAGGTACATATTATTCAGTCAAACTATAAAACCACGCGGATATATACAATGTGTAACAAAAAGGTTCAACAATACTGAAGGGCATGTATGTACACATCATTATGAACAACTTTTACTATGGGGCCAACCGCCAAATCAAGAAAAAATATTCAGTAGTTCCATACATTTAATCCTAAGTCTACGAACTTTTTGTATAGAACAGCTGTTCTTTTTTTCGCGATCTCAATGTTGGTCCCATAGTAAAAGTTGTTCATAATGATGAGTACATACATTTTTACACTTTTTGTTACACATTGTATATATACGCAGGAAGCCATACTCAACAAGGGATAGGAAAGGATGATGATCATAATAATGAATGAAAACAATCTTTAAAGTATTCGACAAATGTAGGTAATGTAATGTAGGTAGGTGTGTGCTAAGCAGGACGCAGCAGCTGCACACACGTCGGGCTCTGTTTTCACTCTTTGAAAAAGGTCACCGGATGTGATCGAAACTATACTCGGAGTATCCGATTTAATCAAACGTGAGTATTCCCGTATAAATAAAACAAAAAGGAAAATCCAACATTCACTAATAGTATAATGTGCAAACTTTCAATGTATTCCTGGACTTTAATGTTTACCTCTGAAGAGAATAGAACGTAAAAGTGGGTTAAACGCAAGCTGTAAACTGTGATGAAATAAAATCAGGTCAGCTCTTTCAGGAAAGGTGGTCCCATCCATTATTCTAATCTCAGGCATCTGAGCGATAACAAAATGCTAAGCGTGCCGTTCCGTGCTAATGCTAACATACTTGACTTGGAGAAAGATAAGAATCGTATTGGATTCGCCAGCGGATTCGCTATGCATTTCTGGATTGTTCTTCGTAAATAAACCAGGCGATGAGACGCGTAGATAAGTTGCTTGATAGCAGGAGTTTACTAGTATATTTGTAAAACAAATACACTAGTAAACTCCTGCTCTAACTACTCCTGGTCTAAGACCAATCAAGTCGTGTCAGAAACAGTGTTTCCACTTTTAGGGATTTCTCCCTATTTTAGGGAAAAATTACTAGTATTATGTAAGGTTTAGGGACATTTCATTTCAAAAAGGAGTTTTGGGAGAAAGTCGAACTTAATGAAATAATTCTTGTGTCTAAGGTCTCAAACTCGTAATGAATGCAACCCGTCTAGTTTTAGTTGACCTATTAATTGTACTAAGACCGTAGTTACATAGGAACACATAGGCACTAAGGAACTAAGTCGTATTATACCAACAGTTAGTTTGTTTTTCATTCTGCATTGCAGAACAATAGCGACAAAATATTCTATTAATTGTCTGAGTGAGGGTGCCTATCCAATGTTAAGTGCAGCGAAAAACTGTAAAAGTAGTGCTTTGGCTTCATTTTAGGTATTATTTTTCTTTATTATGGTCAAGCTCCCCGAATCAAGGACTTTAGAATTTTCTTTAGGGAATTTTAGGGACAATTCGACAACAAACTAGGGAAAACCAAAGTTGAAAGTGGAAACACTGGTCAGAAACCTCAGGTAGCATATTAACTTTAGACACTACGCCTAAACCTTATAACATGTATCCCCGCAGATAAATATAATAGGCTCGTTCGACTAATATTCCTCCTTTCTTTGTTGGTTCCTTCGGTCACCTGCGATGAACTAGAAACAAATATTGAAATGTCTAAAATAAAAGTGTAAACAAACAACCGGGTCCCCCGACACAATTCATTTTAATTTCCGTTTGCTGCCAAAAAATAAACTAGGCAAATTGTTGCCTCAATTTCCGATCTATTTCCTCTGGTATAAATGCAAGACTGGAAACAGCAGGAACATTTTACATATATGATTTTGAAGCGCTAAGGGCGGTTATTTCGTCATCGTTGTGAGCTTTTATTTCTGTAGTATGATACTCGTCGTCATCCATAAGACGTCCACTGCTAGACGGTGGCCTTCCCTTTAATAGAGGTGTGTTGCCATAATTCCCACGCTTGGGAATCGCAGAATGCTCACCACCGTTAACTGAGAGGACGCTGCTGCCCGTCCTCCGGTGGGTCTGGTTGCAGTTTAAGGACATACCCAGGTCCAAGTCCAAGCTAGTATGATACTAATGTGAGCTGAAATAGATCAAAAAGTGGTATTACTCTTGTAGAGTTCGCCTCTGAAAGTACTTACCACACCTGTGCCAGTTACTTGCCGGTTGATAAAATTTCTAGATCGAAGAGTAATGTTTTCATTTGTATGATTCATTATAAAAAGATTCAATTAGTCATTATTTTGTGGCCATCACAGCGTAGAGTTTCCAACTGATGTAGTAGAAAACACTACCCAGTTTTTTTTTGCATGTTAGCAAATTCGTTCGTATTCGATAGTAGGGTCTCAACTCGACATTTTGCGAAAGATCTGAAAATGATGGTATAAGTAGGAGACAAACGATGCGCTGTAAGAAAAAAAGCCTCGGTAACACAACCCCTTAAGAGTAGACAAGTTCGTCACTTCTCCATAGAAACGCGGTAGTATTACTACTCCACTATGTAATTTTGTAGGTCCAAGACTAAGTATTGTATCGATTAATCTCTTCATTATCTAGGATTGTATATTATTACGAAAGTAAAAATTTAATGAACATGAAAGTTATTAGCCAGGAAACATCTTGTATTTTAGCTCAATTTTAACGCCACATTTGACGTAAATAAATAACATAAAGAATACGAAAACTCTAAAATAATTTATCAAGCGGCATAGTTTAGTCCATAAACATTTCAAATAACTTAAGTTGGAATAAATTAACTCAGAGTTAATTCAACCACATTACTGCAGCCATACGTCGACAAAAATTGCGCGCTCATTTATCTTTCTCTCTCCCTTTCCCACAGTTTGTTTGATGAAGAGAGCATGCTTTTTAGCCGCGCCCACCGATGAGTTCGACTCTTGTCAACTTGTCGATCGTTAAGAGTGCGACTAATGCCAGAAAAATATCAGATTTCACCCGCGCGTCTTGCAATAGTTTAGAGTCGAAAATCGCATGATACAATTGATGATGATGATGGCTGAGCAATTTAGGTGGGATTTTATTTAATTATTCAAAATGTAGGCATGAAATAAAAAAAATAAACGGCTACTGTGCTAAAACATTAGTATGGCTATGTAATTAGTAAAAAATAATGTGGTGCTGTCGCTGATAATTTAGAGCATTTGAATTAAAACAGTTTTTTTGTGGTGATATGTATTTTTTTTTTTATAAACCAGATTATTTTCCGAAATTCTATTCGGTTACTCGGCTTCTTTAGGTTTTTCCCATTCCTGTAGTTTTTTTTTAATTTGAATATTTACGTTCTTTATCATTAAACTAAGTATGTGTTTAAAAATACACCTTTTACTTTTGGCATTAGTCGCCCCCTTAATATGTTATTTATATAGAATCTTGCATTATTTATTGGGTGCCCCGAAGCGTATTTGCATACATCGGCTTATTCAGGCGATACGTCCATTTACTGGAGTTTTACGACAAATATGAGGCAATCATCTGTCGGAGTTATTTGAATTTTGATACGAAGCCCGCGGATGAGGGGAATAAAAACATCAAACGTGAAATTGGAAATATTTTAGGGTCGCTTTTAAGTGATATTGTTGAAGAAAGATTTTGTGGCTCGAATTGCATACTTTTGCTTCTCAAATATGTATATATTATATCGTAGGTATTTGTTTCTTCAACAGATGAAGCATTATGTTTAAAGCACCTGACTATAAATCATTTTTTGTATGTTTTGATAATGCTAATCTTTGGTAAAAGGTTAGAACTTTTTTATAGTGGTAGGACTATACTGCAGAGTCCGCCTGGGAAAGTACCACACCTTTGCCAGTAATTCAACCGCCAAGCAGTAGTGTGCAAGCATTACTGTGTTCCGGTTTGAAGGGCAATGTTACCAGATAAATTACTGGGTATGAAGAGATTTAACATCTACGAGGGCTACACTAAAAGTATCGGGAATGGAATATTTCCACTGTTTCTGTCATATTAAAATCTTTTTAATTGAAAACTCCTTGGTTTTAAAAATCGAATACCATTTATTTATTAAAAAAAATATTCTCGGTCTTGTCACAAGGTTTTGTCAAACTTGTTTAGTCGTTGAGAAAATGGAATTGACTCGAGAAAATTCAAGAGCGATGATTTATTATGACTTTCGAAGTGGTTTAACACAAAAACAGTGTGTTGACCGGATGATTTCTGCATTTGGTGATAAAGCCCCATCCAAAACCACAATTTATCGCTGGTTTGCTGAATTTCAACGTGGACGTGTCAAGCTCAGTGATGATCCCCGTCAAGGTCGTCCAAAAACTGCAGTCACCCAAGAAAACGTTGATGCTGTGCGTAAGCTGATTGAGGAAGATCGACATGTGACATACCGCGAAATTCAGGCAACTTTAGACATTGGCATGAGTCAAATACAAATAATCTTGCATGAAAAATTAGGTGTAAAAAAGTTGTTTTCCCGATGGATACCGCATTCGCTCTGTGAAGAGCAAAAAGCGGCTCGCGTTACTTGGTGCGTCAGAACTCTCGAAAGATTCCACGCAGGATCCTCAAATGCTGTATACAACATCGTATCAGGTGACGAATCCTGGATATACGCGTACGAACCCGAAACAAAAAACCAGTCACGAGTTTGGGTGTTCGAAAATGAGTTAAAGCCAACAAAAATTGTTCGTTCACGGAGTGTTGCAAAAAAAATGGTGGCCACGTTTGTCTCCAAAACCGGCCATGTTACGACTATTCCTCTTGAGGGACAAAGAACGGTTAATGCAGAATGGTATGCTAGCATTTGTTTGCCACAGGTCGTTTCTGAACTCCGTAAAGAGAACTGCAACCGCCGCATCATCCTCCATCACGACAATGCGAGTTCTCACACCGCGCACAGAACAAAAGAGTTTTTAGAGCAAGAAAACATAGAATTATTGGACCATCCGCCGTACAGCCCCGACCTAAGCCCTAATGATTTCTATACTTTCCCTAAAATAAAGAATAAATTGCGTGGACAGAGATTTTCATCACCTGAAGAAGCTGTGGACGCCTACAAAACGGCCATTTTGGAGACCCCAACTTCCGAATGGAATGGTTGCTTCAATGATTGGTTCCATCGTATGGAAAAATGTGTCAAATTTCGCGGAGAATACTTCGAAAAGCAATAAATATATTTTTAAATAGTAATGTTGTGTCACTTCCTTGATTCCCGAAATTTTCAGTGCCGCCCTCGTAATATGTCAGGGTGACGAGCGCAGTGCAGTGCGGCGGAGGAATTGTGTTCACAATTCTGGCACTGCTACTATTAGTGGCAGGTGTGACGCTTACCACCAGGCGAACGCATTGCTCGTCTCGTCACATAAAAAAATTGTATTAAAAAAAAACTCATACACCCTAGAACTTGTAGTGGTGAAATGTTTAAAAACTTTCTTGCCACTACCACTAAATAAGCCAGCAAAGAAATATGAATCAAACTGTCCTATCATTGTGATTTATAACAAATTCTGAAAGTATTAGCAGGGGGGTGTCACTCCGCAGTTTAATAGACAATAGACAATAGTTTATAGCTTAGTTTAGGTATGTTCGGCGCTCCGTCCGGGACGACAATGCAAGGCAGAAGTCAGTGGCCGCCCGCACGCTAGCCTCGTCGCACGTAACTAAACATACGTGATAGAAAGAGAGCGGTATATCTAGGTGAATATAGCGAGTGGTATCCAGCTCTGTGCGAGTTGAATTGCTACGTTATTGCCTAGTAGATAAAGTCCTTTTTTATTTCAATTCCTTTGCGGAGTGTACTTTCTGTACGTAGTACTATTATTTATTCTGTGTTATTAGCAGAAATCTTAGCTCGTCATTTATTGTGAGGAAACCAAAACTCTAAATATAAGTACACGTTTTGGTTTTGGGCACTCCTTTAAATACCAATACTTAGTAAAACTGTTTGACAGAATAGAATTAATATCATCGACGCCGGGAGGATTTTTATTAGCGTCCTCGTTATTGCCTTCCTTGAGTAATATAACTACGTCCATAGCTCTATTTGGCCTGAAGCTTTAACCTTTATGTAGTCCTGATTTAATTTAATCCACTACCGCCTAATCCCAAATGACCTCATTTAGTTTAACGATTTCAGAGGTTTCATGGCAGACTTGTAATCCCGGTTTTCAATTTTAAACGAAAACAGTTTCGCCGCTTTGCGGTAGACCTACAAAATGAGATTGGACTGTGTAGTATACTCTGTGGTCGTGTCTATGCTTCCCTCTATAAAAATAATATAAGATAAAATTATAGTTAGCTTTACGATCATTCAATTGCAGTTTCTCATTGTTCTATATAAACTGGGTGGCGGTATTGGGTAAAAATAAAAGATAAAGTGGAACCAGAGTTTTATTAAACAGATATCTAACAATGGCGACGAGGATGGGAAAGAATTATGTGCAAAATAATTGTGCTGCCCACGCCATATTGATAAAATATGCAGCGGCAATATCAAAAACAAATAGAAGAAGGAAAAACCGCATGGATACAAGATTTAAACAAAGATAACCTTATATTGTTGTTCCATGACCTAAATATTGAACCGGAAGGTTTAAACTTGGAATCCTTACGAAAAACATTACGAGATTTGGTAAAAAGTGGAAAATTAACCTCAAAAGTGCCAGACAGTAATAAAAGTGACTTGAAATTGGAAGAAACGTTAAGCCCAGAGCCAGAAAATCAATCTGTAAACATGATAAATATTAACAAGTACGGAATTATAGAACCATTTAACGGAAACAACTATGAAATATTTGAACAACAATTAGAATGCATCATAACCCTAAATGACGTACCGAAAACTAAGCAGACGCCATTATTAATCACCAACCTCACATCTAAAGTGTTAGAAACACTAAATCACTTGTGTACTCCAGATAAACCGATACAGAAGGATTACCAGGTGCTTAAAGAATTGTTGGAAAAGAGATATACTAAAGCAACATCAGTCCCTTTGGAAAGAGTAGCGTTCCGTGCTAGAAATCAGAAACAAAACGAACTAATTGAAGACTATGTGATGGATTTGAAGAAGCTGGCCAAACGATGCGATTTTAAAGACAAGGAAGACCAGGTGAAGGAGAAATTCATTGACGGGGTAAATAAACCCATGATAAAGTTTGAGCTACTAAAAAATGGAGAGGCGAGTCTGGAGAGACTGATTGTTATCGCCAGAACAGTAGATGCAGCATTACAGCAGTCACATTTACAGGGGCATGAAGCCATGGAAAATGCTCAAACATCCGGAGATAGAGAAATGTTTCAAGTAAGAAATAGATACAACACCCCAACACACACTAAAGCTGCAGATAAAACTGAATCACAGAGGCCGCGAAATCAACAAACCCATTCTGGAAAGTCAAGTGGAGTGTGCTTTGTTTGTGGAAAAGATAACCATATCAAATCTGAGTGTACATTAAAAAACAAATATTGCTCAGAGTGTGGAAAACAGGGCCATCTATTTAAAGTGTGCAGACTTCGGCAAACTAAGAAAGTAGAGGTAGCGGAAGAAAAAATAGACTATGAAAGTGACATAAAAAGTTTATTTGAAATTTCAGATCATACTGCAAACGTCTTCAGTATGTACAGGAACTACTCCACCGGTGGGAGCAAAGTACCACCACAGTTTGTCAGTATTTTAGTGGAAGGCAAGGAGGTAAATTTCGAATTAGACACGGGATCTGAAGTAAGTACTTTAACTCTTAATGAACACACTGCTTTATTCCCCGATAAAAAAATTGAAAATTGTAATATAACATTCAGAAACTTTGATCAAAGCCTCTCTAAGCCGTTAGGAATAATTAGGAACCTGAACCTAAGCTGGAATAATGTCATCAAACAAGCTAATGTGTACATTGTGAGTAATGATAAGCCTAGGATATTAGGTAGGGATTGGCTTAATATATTTAACCAGTGGCCGCTACAAATTGATGTTACAAATGATCTTAAATTAAATGACACTTGTGATCCTGTAAAAATGATAAAGAACAGATTCAGTGAAGTATTCACCCCAGGGTGGGGTGATTTTAAAGGAGAATGCATCACTTTGAAATTAAAAAGTGATAGCAAACCTAAATTTTTACCAGTAAGACAAGCACCTATTGCTTTAAAAGACAAAGTAACAAATGAAATAAATAGACTTTTACTTAATAAAAGAATAGAACCTGTCAAATATAGTCAGTGGGGAACACCAGTAGTTCCCGTTCTAAAACCAGACGGATCAGTAAGGCTATGTGGTGACTTCAAAGTTACACTTAATCCTTACTTGGAAATAGATCACTTCCCACTACCACACATTGAAAGCATTTTTGAAACACTAAAAGGAGGGGAATACTACTCTGAACTTGATCTTAAAGAGGCCTATTTACAAGCGCCGTTGGACCCTAGCTCACAAGAGCTAACTGTGATAACCACAGAATTAGGAATTTTCAAGTATCTGTACTTACCTTATGGTGTGAGCTCGGGACCAGGTTCTTTTCAAAGACTAATGAACAATAAACTGAGTCACATACCTAATGTTATTGTATTCATAGATAATATATATATACGCGGAAGTGACTTTAAAAATATGTGTAAAACATTAGAGGAAGTACTTGTCATCCTAAAGGAATCTGGTCTTAAATTAAAGCCAGAAAAATGCAAATTCTTTAGAAAAAGTATAAATGTCTTCGGTTATAAAGTAAACAAAGAGGGCATAAGTATTATTAAAGAAAATGTAATGCCGATTCTAAATTTACAGCCCCCAGGAAGTATAACAATGTTGAGATCATTCCTCGGCAAAATAAATTACTATGCACGGTTTTTGAAAAATATGGCAACCATCATTGCTCCGTTAAATGAAATGTTAAAAAGTGGAAAATTTGAATGGACTAAAGAGAGTCAGCATAGCTTCCAATTAATAAAAAATAAATTAAGCACAGCTCAAAACTTACAGCATTTCAATGCAACTCTTCCACTCATTTTATCATGTGATGCATCTGCGGTAGGGATCAGCGCAATATTATCAAATCGAGGGTCAGATAATGTGGTAAGGCCAATTGCATTCGCAAGTAAAAAATTGAATGACACAGAAAAAAAAATACTGCACTCTAGACAAAGAGGCGATGGCAGTAGTGTATGGTGTTACAAAATTTTATAACTATGTATATGGTAGAGAGTTTGAACTTGAAACAGATAATGCAGCACTAGTAAGAATTTTTGGCCCAACCAAAGGAATACCAAAAATGGCAGCAAAACGATTGCAGCATTATGCAATCTTTCTTTCAGCCTTTTCATATAAGATTAAACATATACCTAGCAATAAAAACCCGGCAGACTATTTATCTAGACAGCCAGAAATGGAAGAGACATCACAAAAATCAATAAAAAATCTAGAGTCCAGTACAAATTATATTGATATTACGGAGAAGCCAGTAATAAACTGGGAAATAATACAAACCGAAACAAAAAAAGATACCTTACTGTCAAAAGTTTTAAGATATAGCACTGATGGTTGGCCAGATGTAAAATCAGTTGAAGAAAAAATTAAACCATATTTGATGCGTAGAAATGAAATCAGTATTGATAGAAACTGTTTGTTCTGGGGGCATAGAATTATTATACCTACTCTAATTAGAGATAAAGTGTTAGTTGAACTTCATAAAAGTCATTTTGGAAGCACTCGAATGATAGAAATTGCAAAATCATACTTTTGGTGGCCAAAGCTGAATGAGGATGTAATAGAAATAAGTAAACAATGTGAAAATTGCTTAGCATATAGAAATACTCCTGCTAAAACAAATTTAAAGACATGGCCGATTCCGCCATTTTGTTGGTACAGAATCCATGCAGATTACTTGGGGCCATTTCATGGAAAAATGTTTTTAGTAGTAGTAGACAGTTACAGCAAATGGCCGGAAGTGTTCCAAATGACAAATATTGGTAGTGGTCTTACAATTCAAAAATTCAAAGAGCTCTTTCTTAGATTTGGTTTTCCTATTCATTTAGTAACTGACAATGGAAGCTCTTTTAAAAGTAAGGAATTTCAGGGTTTTTGCATAACTCTGAACATCCAACATACATGCACTCCCGTAAACCACCCAGCCACAAACGGAGCCGCTGAGAGATTTGTGGAAACATTTAAAACAAACATTAAAAAGATAATGGATAGTGGAAGGACATTAAATTATGCTGTCAATATCTTCCTAGCAGACTATAGAGTCACACCACATAAATCCACAGGGGTGTCACCGGCTCGCTTGATGTTGGGTAGAGAGATTAGGAGTAGATTTTCATTGCTAAGACCAATCCCAATATTCCAAGATTTAGTAAATAAGCAAAATAAAATGAAAGAATCACACCAAGGTCCTAGGAATGTACTGTTCAGTGTAGGTCAAACAGTTATGACTCGGGATTATAGAAAAGGTTCTAAACCATGGGCTGTAGGAACCATTATTGGAGAGTCCATTCCGGGGGCCACGTATATAATTGATGTGGATGGCCTTAAATGGAAAAGGCATGTGAACCAGATGAATATTTGTAGTCAATCGGTAATCTAGCTTCAGGCATATAATGTACAGTTATACCAAAGTACTATTTAATAAATAGAACATTGTAAGGGGGGAAGAGTGTAGCATACTCTGTGGTCGTGTCTATGCTTCCCTCTATAAAAATAATATAAGATAAAATTATAGTTAGCTTTACGATCATTCAATTGCAGTTTCTCATTGTTCTATATAAACTGGGTGGCGGTATTGGGTAAAAATAAAAGATAAAGTGGAACCAGAGTTTTATTAAACAGATATCTAACAGACTGCAAAATTTATTAGGGTAATGGGTATGAACTTGGTTTTGGACAGCAGTGAATGTCAATTATTTTCGAAATCCCCGTCATAAACAATTGCCTATCGACAACCATAGATAATGACAAACATTAGCCAAAGTCACAGATCATATAGCCAGTTGATGGCTCGTGAACATAATTTCTCCTACAAACACGACTCACTGTTACTGATATGCTTGCGATTGGCCAATCACTGGGATGACGTAATCTGAGTTACGAAATTCATTGAAATTCTGACGTACTCGCAGTCGCTAGCAGTGGCTTTTAAACTACACATTTTCGTATGAGGGGAAGTCGGACGATCAGTCAACAGGATTAGGATTAGTCTTTGGCCAAAGTATACCTACATAGTAATTCTGCGAAAAGTAGACCTTACGACCACAAACTTCGATTCCATTTCATATGAAGCCAATCAGCCTGTAAATAGCGCCCCACCAAACTTTCCCTTGCTTTTGGGGAAGACAATACAAATTATGAGATTATAGAACCCATATACGTTAATGCTAGGCTTCACCTGCGTGACGCTTTACGTCCAGTTATCGTAATAATGAACGTGCAATAAATGATGCATTAAACAATGCGCTATTTGGCCGGCCACACTATCATTTGACTTTAAATGTCGCCTAACGTCTAACGACATTAATAATGCCACTACCCCATTAGCGTGCTAACAGCCGGCCATATCTGCGTACTGTATCAAATACCGCGCTAAATAACGCGAGTACCAACATTCGAACAGATGAAAGTACATTTTGCCAGTTGTTGCAGAGCCTGCTCGCTTGGTCAAAAATCTAACATAACTCATTAAGAATGGTCTAAAATGAAACTAACATTTTACTGTTGCATTATTTAGAGCTATAGCAACAGCGCCTTATTAGCGCCCTCATCCGAATTTAATTTGAATTCGTCGAACAGCAAGTAAATCCAAAGTAGTAAGTAAAAAATATATCGGATTATATACTACCTCCAACCCCGATGTGACCCGATTTTCGTAATTCTTAAGCCGAGCTGAACCGTCAACAAGGTCATGTGGAACGAGAAACTCGACGAAGTTTCAGGAGCACCTTTGTATTCTGACTGCCTTGCGATCTATTTTTGAGACAATGATTTTGAAAACAAATTGGGAGAAGACTTTGAAATTACGAATTCGATTTAAGTACGCACAAACAGTTTAAAAATAGCTTATAGAAGACTGAAATAATAAATGATATTTGATTTGAGTACGTAAATAGAAAGGTACAAGCAATTAATAAAACAACTTGGGAAGACTGAAATCAAGGCCTAGAAAATGGCTAGATGACACCAAGTAGTGGACTGGACTGAGCCTACCAGCATCTAAAAGATACAGCATGGGATCGCAAGTTTTGCCAACTGACGTCAAAACTTGATGTGTACCCAGGGGAGACACGAGTCCGGCACCAAAAAGATAGCACCTAATGATGATAACGATAAGAACAATATTTGAATTGCCTACGTACAGGCAGTAAGCTCGGCTGGCGCGGCAGTGACATGAAGCGTAGAGAATCAGACTGGGTGGCGTGCATCGACATACATAGTGTGGCGTGCCTATAAGAAATCAGTGTCAAGCTGAAATCTAAAGCGATTTCGTTATTTTGTATTGTATTTACTTTTTACTTCGCACACACAATTACATAAAGTCTGCTTGTACACCACTATTTTTATTAATGTCTAAAACTTTAAGGGGACATTGTCATCATTATGAACTACTTTTCCTATGCGATAAACCCTAAAACCACGAATAAAAAAATAGCTGTTCCATAAAAAAGTTCATTGACCTTGGACAAAATGTATGGAACAGCTTATTTTTTTCGCGATTTCTTGGGGTTGACCCCGTAGGAAAAGCTGTTCATAATGATGAGTACAATGACGCCTTAAAGTTTTGGACATTCATAAAAATACTGGTTTGTAAGCTGTGGTTTCAGTGGACGATAGAAAGCAATATCCGTTTACCAAACATCTATCCACGTTATTTCCAATTTGGACGTTAATAAAGTCTAAAATCGATACGAGATTTAAAACGTAGGCAGCGTCGCGTAGTGATGTGAACGTGACTGCAATATCGATAACAATTTGGCATTCGATTCGGATCTCTACTGACACGTATTCCGTGCGCGGAATCGAGATAGAGTTTATTTAGTTAACTGTTAATAGAGTAGTTTAATACGAAACCGAGTTGCGAGGCAATTAGATTCCGTTCGATTTGTTTGTACGATGTTTACATAAATACGTTTACGAATCTTATTTTTAAGTTTAACTTATTTTAGGTGATCATTGTATACATTTATTTGGCCTTTCTGTGTACGAGGACGACAATATTATTTTTCCTAATTAGAACAGTTTATATTAATAATGAATCGGAGAAGGATGTTCAAAAATAAGGAAAATTACTATTGAAACCGCTATTGAAATATTTATCTTTATCACTCTAAGAACTATTAAAATGTTACTTTAGATCTTCAGCTATAAATCATTGAGTATTGGGTGTACTTATATAGAATACTTTTTGCAAATGAAACCCGAGAAAAATGTTTAAAAGGAACGAAAATCACAATGCGAACCGCGGGATTTAAGTAGATAAATCTAAACTAGCATATACCCTTACCCAACCCTAGGCACTATCATACTTCTGTACTACGGCACAATGGAGCGTAGGTCGAGTGTTGAGAAATTCGTACACCTTCACTGATCAAGCCGTAGACCCTTATTTAGCAACCTCAAAGCGTCGCTACTCAAATGCCATTTCCACATAGAGATTCGTGCTAAGCTTAGTACTCTTTCACACATCCCTATAACCTTTGGGACAGAAAGGGATGTAAGTATGTTGAATAGATTATGTCCGGAGAATATAGGGATGTTTGTGGTAGCAACTTTATAAGAGACGTTTCTGAAGACGTGAAATGTAATGCCATAGTCATCTTACGCATTTGCATTGTGTAGAAAATTTAAGACTTTATTTAGTGCTTTTTGTATTCTAATAATATAACCTGTAATCATTTCGTAATAGTACCTATAGGACAGTGTTATTTAAAGTCTACAGAAAAGAGAGTCAATGAAATCTTCAATAAAGATAGCATAATGGTTATTGTGTTCGAATTCCAATCCCTAAGGTGTGTGTTCCAGACCCAGAGTAATATTGAGCTTGGACGAAAGAAAACACCATGAGCAAACCATAGCATGGTGGTAAGATACTAGTAGCTTGCTGTATAGCTATACCAGCCTTTAGTTGACCAGAAATGGGGCAAAATTCTTAGTAGGTAACAAAACAATCGTTCCAATAGCGGCCGAAAGGAAAAATCTCACGGTGCGTTCTGGCAGGGTCGCTTGAGAAACAATTCTTACTCCAAGATCAGGCATCTTCACCATTTTTAACCATAAGCCAATCGCAACGGTGAGTTGGAGCTGACGGTGAAAGAAAATATCATGTTGAAATCATAGCATGCTGGTACGGTACTTTTTAGTACATCGTAGGTGAAAATCCGCCACCAAGCATATAACGGTGTCTTCCGGCAGAGCACTTGAAAGCCTGTTCCCATTCCGCCAGGCGAGGTGTGTTCACCGTCTTCAGCCACATCGTCGGTTAACACCAGGTGAGCTGTGATCAAACACCTAGCATGCAAACTATAAAAATGTCTTCCTACCCTATGTCACTATTCCCCCTTACGTCTTGAAGTTACTACAGAATTGTTATTTGTCTCTTACATTTCTCCGAATATTCAGTTATAAATCAACCAATTTCAAGAGAAAGATTAATATCTCGTAAGTTTACTAACAAAAGCTAGTGATCTCCTAACATTTCCCATTTCCTACTCTTCAATGATATAACGTTGAAAGAATTATTTTCTCTTTTCTCATCTCAATATAAAATTTCAGAGAACTCCAATTGTTGTTCTCCTTATAACGGAAACAATATAAATAGGGCAAGAAAATTGAATATTTATTGGAAGCTTTTTAATTAATCCTTCTAAGAACACAGGGATTAATCGGTATATCAGCCTTTATCACAATAGAGATAACAAGTTTAAATTGATAGTAATTCATTAGAGTTACACGACTTATATTCCCTATAGAGTAGGCCCCACGGCCTGCAATAGATAAAATAATCCTTACGGAAAAAGTTAAAGTAAAAGTTAAAGAAAAAAATATCTCCACAAAATTTTCTTTAAATCTATTTTTAGGGTACACACACACCTCAATAATAAAAAGGAGCCCTTGTATCAATTCGTTGTCCGTCTGTTTTATGGCTGGCAGACTAGGTGTTCGAACACAGATCACTTGATGTTAGGTGATTGAAGATTTACCATCTTCGATCACTTAACGTCAGATGACCTAGCTCATATAGCCTGGAAGGGGAACTGGCTCTCAAGTGAGGCTGTCGGCTCACTGTTATGAGATTTTCATCTGTTTTCTACTTGGAGGATCTAGCTCTCTCTGTTTACTATCAGTGCCTTTCCATTCATGAAGTTTGGCAGTCAACTTCTTAAATTTGTCCTTGTCAAAATCGAGTCTGAGCAGTCACTACCTTTAGCCACTATCTTTATTCCCGTCCCTCCCTGATATTACATAGCAACAATCATCTAATATAATAAAAGGCTCTGTCCTGACTGACTGACTGACAGACAACGCACAGCCCAAACCGCTGGTCGTACAGACTTGAAATTTGGAGGGTGTATTCGTCTCGATGCGGAGGGGTGTACTAAGAAAGGATTTATCGAAATTCGTCCCTCAAGGGGGGGGGGGGGGGGGGGGGGAGTTTGTATGAAAGTCCTTTGTTTTTGGACTTTTAGTCACGAAAATTTGGATTTGGATAGTTCATACAAAATAAAAAATTCAGTTTTCAAAATTTTTTCGTCAGGTACGATTTAAGGGATGTTATACGGAAAGTTCTTTGGTTTTGAAATTACAGTGATGAAAAATTGATATCTGGGTAGTTCATTCAAAGGGGGGAAGTTGGGGGGGGGGGGGGGGGGGAGTTGGTAGAGTCGGTAGAGTTGGAAGAGTTTGCTCGGAATGATTTTAAGTGGAGAATTTTGGGAGCGGTCCGTATTTCTTCCGCACGCGGACGAAGTCGCGGGGGACCTCTAGTATCAAGTATGATATACACAATCCTCAGCTTATAACAAAGATGATGTACAATGTACATCACCTTTGATGTGATCGAAAACCATTTCAGAAATTAATCGCTCATTTAGAACCAGATGCGCTGGCGAAATAAGCGCAAGGCCCATTATAAAAACGCTAATCCACGACGCCATATGTTCTGATTTTGATCTCAATTTGCATCATTAACGGTTGCAAGTACATTATCAGCTAATCACGTTACGACATTATTTAGTCTGGCTCTGGCCCACTTTCTTTCACCTAACCTTGAACAGTTTGGGAGCAAACTCCTACGCGAGGCAGTTGGTTGATTAATGGCATGCTAGTGCAAGCTTGTCGGATGAATCTGTCGTAATTGTTTGTTTATGTGAATGGATGTTGGCTTGCGTATGTATTATCTAAATGTGACGTTTTCTCAAAGAATATATCGTAAGATTCGTAGGTATTATCGACTCGCCAATCTTTTCAAATTTCTTCTGTTTAATTTTTGGTGTGTACAATAAAGAGTTAATCAATCAATCGCTATTTTGCTAATTGACCTTTTTTGTAACATTTTTGTTTTGAAGAAAACGAAGAAAGATATTGAAGTTATCTTACGCCATAAGACAGCGAACATAAACTCAATAAGTTACAGAAGCTTAGTAACTATGACGAAAATCGGCTAGCATGACATGTTCATCAACATCACGACTGATGTTGAGCTTTACTAAAAACCAAACAATATGAAAATACTTCTCTGCACGCAATCAGAAAGTTTTGGAAACGATTTTTTATGGGATTCATTCAAGATGCTGAACTAAAAGTAACAGTCGAGAGTTACTGTGCCGCCCGTAGGCCTTGTAATGAAATGAAAAACGATACAACCTGAATTGTAAAAACAAAAATAAAATTATGATTTAGATATACGGAATTTTACAGTTTCCTAGGAAGCAATGCACGATAGGTAAATCAATCGATTATAAACTTTCAAATACTATATCGACATACGTATTTTTTTATTACTATGCAACAACATAATAAAGTTAAGGCAGCGGTTCCAATCCTTGACCAAAGACATAGTCACACATGACCAAGCGACGTGGCGTCTGGTAACAGTACAATAAACCAGCGGACGCCGTCAAAGTGAAGGTATCAATTGCGGGTCAGACTTACAAACGACTTCCTGAGAGACCTTGTACAGTTTGGCGAGTAGCCAGATGCGTAAACGCAATATAAAAGAGATATTCAAGCGACTGGGTTAGACACGCACACAAGCACAGCTGTTCATTGCTTTTCAACCGACTTCAAAAGATGTTACGCGATTACTCTGCCAATTATGAACAGATTTTGATGATTCTTTTTTTGTTTGGTAAGTAATATTTCAGAGGTGATCCAATAAACATTTTATCGAAATCGGTTCCGTAGTTTAGTTTTTAAATCAAAATGACTAGAAAATATGATGATGTTATCCAGGTATTCGAAGTTGAGGTCGGTTGTATTTTTTTTAAAGCGTATTATGTGCTTGACGAGACGGAATTCCGGGCATTTTGGAATAGTAAATGTTACGGAATGTGTGGAATGTAAATACCGACGAAGTGATGACAGGTTGGAGTTAGGTAGCAGAATATTCAATAGCTGGTCGTGCTAATCATGGTCAAGATTAGCGCGCGACCGACGCAGATCAGATGGCACTGCAAGATGCCTATAATTATTCAGCAGAGGTATAAAGAAAACTATAGATTATGATGATATTAAATATAGGAAAGAACATTTCCAAAATATGTCAGGCTGACCAGTGACCGCATTCCTAAATCATCGATTCCAAGATCCAAGGTAATAAATTGAGGGCAGCTTTGATACTGACACTCATGCTTTACATGTCATAAATTAGATAGAAATTTTGTGTAGCGCGAAGAGACGAAAACGTAGGGCCCATGATACTTTTTAAATTTAGACAGAGGCGGAATAAATAGGCCAGTTCTAATGAACGGCTGGAGTATTCATAAAAATAGAGATTTATCGAACGTTCAGTATTGAAATCGTGAGTTAATAAAAGTTTTTTTGATCAAATTCATAGCAGCACAAATCTAAAATATTGAAAATTACTTTAAAATGTATGATATAGAATAGATGATTTTTTCTATACTGTAATTTAGAGATAAATTATTTTGTGTAACATTTGTCCCTGACCAAAATATTGGATACACATCACATCAACAGCCGGAAGACGTCCACTGCTGGACGAAAGCCTCTCCCTTAAAGAGAGGTGTTGCCATAATCCCCACGCTTGGCAGGCGTCTTGGGGAACGCAGAATGGTTACCACCGTTAACTGAGAGGACGCTGCTGCCCGTCCTCCGGTGGTCCTGGATGCAGATGAATATTGGATAAACCTAACGTAAATATGGAATCATCTCGCCACGTAGAAAATCCTTTGGGAACTTTTTCATCCCACTTTACCCAACAGACTCTAAGAACGTGACAAGAATATCAAAACTTTTAAAGTTGGAGGCAACATGCCTGTAATGTTTTCCAAGGATATTTCTGGGAACGAAACATTTCTTAAAGAGTGCTTTAGTATGCCTAGCACTTAGCGAAATGCTCGCAAATGTATGAGGCTTACGTTCCAGTTTTATTTATGAGCGTTTTCATTTCGTTTGTCACAAAAGTCTGCTAAAGTAGAAATAACATTTTACGTCCATCTTCGTGATGCACATAATCCTTAAGTCGAATTTCGTCAAAATCAATTTAACCCCTTATTAGCCACATAAAAAAAAAGGTAAACAAGTAACATAAACCACTTTCGCATTTATAATATCTATCATAGTGTGAAATTTGATGCAGTTATTTATTTAACCTGTGTTGTCCCACTGCTGGGCAAACGTCTCCCCCAATTTCTTCGAGCTGTAACGATCGTGTGCCAGCGCCGTGCAATCTTTTTTAAACTTCCCGAGTTCGTCGCGCCATCGTGTCGGAGGGGTCGACTGTTCAGGGGCACCCAATCCGTAGACACCTTTACCCATCTGTTTGGGTGCATAATATAAATAATATAACCACCAATAATAAATAGCAGAACAACAACGACGAGTTTTATTAAAAACTAGCTTTTGCCCGCAGCTTTGCCCGCGTAGTAATGTTGAATACTTGAATTCGGTTAAATCGGGGCCCAACTCAATTGAATCACTAAAATACGTATATTATTGCATTTTTTCCAAGCCACTTGCAAGTCTTTAAGTTTGCTTGAGGATGTCCAAATTTGGCATGTTGCGTTTGCAATACTTACTTCAAAACAAAGCCGTCTTGTTGAATTTTAAACAGACAGACAGATGGACATGACAGAATAGATGGATGGATGGACATGGAACTTCTGAAGATTGTGAGGCTTCTTTAAAAATATATGTGGGAGATATATCACTGCAGGTTGGAAAATTAGAATGTGATGAACTGGGAATAGTTGGGATGGTAAATGTAGGTGAAATTAATTTGTCATTTGTTAACTGAGTAGGCTGTACCGTAAATGTAGGTAAAATTAATTTATCAGACTGAGCCGTAAATGTTGGTGAATTCAGTTCAGAAAAATATCGGGCTGAAGAAGTTTGGACGGTATGAGTTGAAGACGTTTTGTAATTATTTTTGGGCATCTCTACAGCTAAAGAATCAAAGTACAAAGGCAAAGTAGAAGTTGCGTCAGAACTTATATCTTCTGTTTGAATGCAACTTGGAGATGTAGGAACCTCAACACGTCGCTTAGTTATTTTTTTCGCTACTACTGGAACACGTGGAGTGCCGTTAGAAATTATATCTATGTCTTCTAACAGATACGCATCAAAATGATTTCCCGTAAATCGTAGCCGCTTTATAGGTCTTCCTGCTGTACCAAACTTTGCATACAATTTGCCATTTTCATAAACTTCAAACTCAAACTCATATATTTATCCTGCAGCGGCTAGTTCACACGCAGTGCCCCAACTCGACTGCCGTGACATGTCATTAAAGTATGCAGTCGCAGCGGTGTAGTTGTCGCCGTTTGAATCATGAGACATGATTTCAAACTCCCAATTAGCTACTACATGAGTAACGATGTTTTTTCGCACCTCAATTGCCTTTTCTTGGGTACCGTGCATTAAAAAAGAAAGCGCACGAAAAAGACACGCTCCATCACCAACGATGGGAACAACATAGTGTTTTACCTTCGCTCCATGAATGAAGAGAAGTTCACTAAGCATTTTAAATAACAAACTAAATAACAATATAAAAAAACCTAATAACAAACAATGTAAACTAAAATTAAAAAAAATACGAATAACAAACTAATTAATAGCAATCTAAATAATTAAAGGAACAAATAACGATAATTATACGAAATGTAAATAACAAATGGAATGAAATAAGCTTAAGCAGAAAAAGTATGATAACAAAGAACGCAAAAAGATCACCAAAATATCGCAAGAATTACGAAACTTCGATAAAATACAGTGCTGCACTGATCGCTTAGGTAGACTCGGTGTGGGTTGGAGTGGGGCGCGCTCGAGGTAATGCGCGTCATTATACTCGGGTTTTAACGTATCTGAGCCGACGCGGGATGGACGGTTCGAAAGCGCTGTGCTTGGTGCGTGCACCGGATCAAGTACATGTGTTTAAAACATTTATCTTCTTACGCATAAACACTCGATTAGCTAGTATTATTATTAGCTTATCTATAATTATAATATTTTTTTTCAAATGAAAAATTGACCCGTGGCCTTCCAGTTTTAAAATTGTTTGAAAATTCTGAAACATGTTTATGTTTATTTTATCTTATCTCTTAAGTCAAAAACTTAACAGCCTTAAATGAATGGTTTCGGCAAAATGGTATTTTAATGATACATTGAACCCCTTGCGAATTTTTCAAAATCCTTGCTGAGTGTGCGTTTCTCTGCATCAGCCCTTAACACTAATGGTATATCGGCCTACCCTGATTGGGCCATATTCACTACGCTGGCCCAGTGCAGGTTGGCGGATTCACATACACTATCGTATTTCTTCTCCGGAAATATGTAGGTTTCCTCATGATGTTTTCCTTCACCGAAAAGCCAGTGGTATTATCCATGCGTAAGTTTCAAAGAACTAGGTAATTGGAACGGGCTCGCCCGGGTTCGAACCCGCGACCCCAAGAATGTGAGTCGAGCTTGATCTCACTGAAGCTACCACAGCTTGAGCTGAGTGTAAGTTTACACCACTCAAAATTTAGTTTAGGCATTTAAAAGTAAGTTAATTTAATATTAAAAATTAATTTAGCAGCTTAGGCTGTACAGTATCTATAATAATTATGTCCGTCAAACAGTCGTCTGCGTGGACCTACAAAAAAATAGCCTATGTCCGTTTCCGAACCTTATGTGCTATAACTACCTATCCAAAAATGCAGCTCCATCTGTTCAGCCGACCAATAAATACGCCCATCCCCGTCCCCATTCCCAGCCTCATCCCTATAAGCGCCCCCTTCCCCATCCCCATCCCGATACCAAATGTCATTTTAATATGAACACGCCCACCCCCTCCCCATCCCCGTTCCCTCCCTCATCCCCATCCCGAACCCCATCCTCCCCTCATCCCCATCCCGAACCCCATCCTCACCCCATCCCATCCCCACCCCCATCCCGATTTCAACTTTCATCTTAATATGGACACGCCCATCCCGGTTCCCAGCCTCATCCACATCCCATCCCCACCTGTCCCCACCAAATCCCCACCCATCCCCACCCCCATCCCCATCCCCAACCCATCCCCACCCCATCCCCACCCCATCCCCATCCCCATCCCGATACCAAATGTCATTTTAATATGAACACGCCCATCCCCGTCCCCATCCCCATTCCCTCCCTCATCCCCATCCCGAACCCCATCCTCACCCCATCCCATCCCCACCCCCATCCCGATTTCAACTTTCATCTTAATATGGACACGCCCATCCCCGTTCCCAGCCTCATCCAGATCACATCCCATCCCCACCTATTCCCACCAAATCCCCACCCATCTCCGCCCATCCCCACCCCATCCCCATCCCCACCCCATCCCCATCCCCATCCCGATACCAATTGTAATCTTAATATTAACATGCCTATCTCCGTCCCGTCTCCGTTCCCAGTATCATCGCCACCCCCACCCCCACCCCCATCCCCACATCTATCCCCATCCCTATACCAAATTTCATTTTAATATGTACAGCCGTTACAAAGTTAAGGAGAAACAAACGTAGTATCACTAAAACTTAGTTTTTTTTTTTTATACTAACGGGAGCTGATTTTGAAAAAACTGTGACACCCGTATCTTCTTATTTTTATAGTAGAATATGTATACCAAGTTTTGTATCAATCGAACCAGAGAATAAAAAGTTTCATACAAACTTTAACACCCCATTTAACCCCCTTCGGGGTTGATTTTCGAAAAATCCTTTCTTAGTGGGCGTTTACACCTCTCCAAAAACATACCCTCCAAATTTCAAGTCTCTACGTTTAGCGGTTTGGGCTGTACGTTGTCTATATGTCAGTCAGTCAGTCAGTCAGTCAGTCAGTCAGTCAGTCAGGACAAAGCCTTTTATAGTTATAGATCATAGACCATAAGATAAACAGAGACAGAGACAGAGATAAATCAGAGAAGTATTCTTAAGCAACTGGAAGTAAATCAACCACACCTTGCCTGCCAATTCTGGTGCCTGTGCGGATGCATAATTAATATAATAGACCTTTGCCCATATGTCCGGGTGCATAAATAATAAAACCACAAATAACAAATAGCAGAACAACAGCGAAAAGTTTTATAAAAAATCATAGACCATAAGATAGACAGAGATAACTCAGAGAAAAATTCTTGTGCAACTGGAAGTAAATCAACCACACCTTGCCTGTCAATTTTGGTGCCTGTGCGGGTGCATAATTAATATAATAGACCTTTGCCTATCTGTCCGGGTGCATGATTAATATAATATAATATAACCACCAATAATAAATACCAGAACAACAACGACGAGTTTTATTAAAACACATAGACCATAAGATATACAGAGATAATTCAGAGAAGAATTACTGTGCAACTGGAAGTAAATCAACCACACCTTGCCTGCCAATTCTGGTGCCAGTGCGGGTGCATAATTAACATAATAGACCTTTGCCCATCTGTCCGGGTGCACAATGAATATAATATAATATAACCACCAATAATAATTAGCAGAACAACAACGGCGAGTTTTATTAAAAATCATAGACCATAAGATAAACAGAGATAATTCAGAGAAGAATTATTGTGCAACTGGAAGTAAATCAACCACACCTCGCCTGCCAATTATTGCCGACTAGGCATCAGCAAAAGGAATCTGTCAATTAGTAACATCATTAACTTTTAAATCCTCATTTTAGTTTCCTCTGCCCTTGTTCCGTTTACCATTTCATCAGAACGGACGATGTTCTTTCCTTTGCAATTCGTTTTATAATGTGAATATACAGGGTGTTATTGAATTCATGAGCGATATCTTAGTGGGTCATTAAACTCATCATAATGGACAACCTGTACTCGTACTATGAAACTAACGCTGAAAACGAGAAAAAAATGGGCTGACCAAATCAAACGCAAAAAATTCAATAACTTTCCGCTTTGATTTCATAGTAAAATCTGTTCATTAGGATGAGTTTAATGACCCCCCGAAGTTAATGCTCTTGTATTCAATAACAGCTCTGCACAATTGATATCGCTGCATGCGAAATACTATATGTGAGTTGCGTATTGACTTGGAGTGATTATAGTCAAAACTGTGAAACTTCTTAAGTTTTTTTCTATAATAGACCTTTGATCACTATTTCATTAATGCAGCCATGATAGAGCACGCTTGCATGACCGAATTTTACCGAAACACTCAGAACTCGAAGACACATATTTTAGTAGTGTGACCGTTCCACAATCTACGTTCGCTAGAGTGGAAGCACAAGGCAAAGCGTTCTGTTCGAGTTTTTTTAGTATCAACTATAATATATAAAACCCACAAGACTGAAGTCATTTTTCCGTGCTTATCACAATCCGATATTAAAAGAGAAAGAGAAGACATACTTAATTTAATATCCGGCATCTCATAAAGAACCAATTAAGTAAGGAGGCCATCATCATCAACGGCCAGAAGACGTCCACTGCTGGACGAAAGCCTCCCATTAAAGGGAGGGGTTACCATAATCCCTACGCTTGGCAGGCGGCTTGGTGATCGCAGAATTCTCACCACCGTTAATCGAGAGGACGCTGCTGCCCGCCCTCCGGTGGTTCTGGATGCAGTTTTAATACCCAGGTCCAGTAAGTAAGTAAGTAAGTAAGTAAGCAATAACTACAATTAAAAATCATTCTAATAACTTGTAGTTGAACTTAATTGTGACAAGCAAAGTTAAAGATTCGCATCTGTCTAAACAACGTTAACTGTTCTCACGTCATGTGGATGGCCTAACAGTTACTCTTGTTTAAGTAACGTAACTACTGTCATTGTTATAACATAAACAGCGGCATTTACAAACACGCATGCAACTATGACGAATAGTTGGGAAACAGTTTTAACGAAGCATAAGAACAGATACGAAAAGCAATTATTTTGAAATGTCAAGTTTTGTGATTTAAACAAAGTACGTAATATCACAGTTAAGAATGTTTTTATTAAGAGTAAACAAGCCGGTCACTTTTCCATAGAAACGGGGAAGTAATATTACTCCACTATGTAATGTTGTAGGTCCAAGACTAAGTATTATATCGATTTGTCTCTACATTATCTAGGATTGTAACTTAATAAGTAAAAAAAAAAAAAAGTTATGAGCCAGGAAACATCTTGTATTTTAGCTCAATTTTAACGCCACTTTAGACGTAAACAAATAACACAAGGAGTACAAAAACTCTAAAATAATGTATTTATCGGCTATATAGTTTAGTTCATCAAATTTCAAATAAGTATTTATTTTATTTTTATTATTAATAGGCTTGCGTTTGACTACCAACTCGTCTGATGTTAAACGAAGATGCAGTCTACGATGGAGCACGCTTGCCTAGAAGAAACCGATTCACTTTTGTTATTTTCATTTTAATTGGAATAATTTAGTTCAGTAGTTTATTCATTACAATCCTGCAGCCAAAGAACGACATGACAAAATTTGCGCGCTCACATCTCTTTCCCACACTTTGTTTGATGAAGAGAGCATGCTTTTTAGCCACGCCCACCGATGAGTTCGAGCCGGGCGGTGCATCCTTAATACAAAAGTTATCAGCCAACTTTCGGGACAAAAAGTACTATGAAAACAAAACAAACTCGTAATAGAGTCATTACTGTTCCAACATAGCACATGAGACATAGCGAGAGACTGTTCCACCAAAACTCATTATGTGTTTGGACAACTGTTTCAATAATACTCGTATATATGTAACAGAATATTTATGTATGTAGCGCTCGTGGCGTAGCTTGTCCAGGTGATTCTAAATGATCACCGACGTTAAGCAACGGACGGTCCGGTCAGTCTTCGGATGGGTGACCGTGAGTGGCATTTATTTCTGAGCTGCTGATTCACGGTAGCCGTGGGTCGGATAACACGTTAAATTGTTGGTCCCGGTTGTTTGTTCTAGTTTCTATGTTGTTATACCGTCAGCCAAGTCAGAGGCCTTCAGGCGGCGCGGTCGCGTGCGTGCTATCGGTCGCGTGCTATCCATTATAAATATACATATAGAGCCATAATAGCTTTTCAAACGACTTCAAAAAAGGAGGTTCTCAATTCGACTGTATGTTTTTTTTTGTATGTATGGTACGCGATTACTCCGCCAATAGGGTAGATGACTGATGTTTATATCGTTGAAACCAATAGCTTTGATGGAGAATTTAAGTAAACATAGTATGTTTATTGAAAAAATAATTTAAATCGGTTAATAATGTTCTGATATATGAGCGTTTAAAGTTTTTGTTAGAGACAACTCTGTCCCTTTCCCACAAAACAAAAAATGACGTCATGCCTTACTTGTCAGAATATAATTTATATGGCGTACTGAGAAGTGACGTCACGATTTGCTGTTTCGCCTCTCTGTCTAGCATGATATTAAAATGCTTATAAGTTGCTTATTTTTGATCAGATTTTCATTTTCTTTTTTATTAATTAGCTATATTTATGAGCCACATTTGAATAAGACAATAAAAAAAAGCCAGTCATCTAGCCTATTATGAACTGATTTTGATGATTATTTCTGTTTGGTAGGTAATACTCCAGAGGTGATCCCATATAAATTTTATCGAAATCGGTTCAGTAGTGTGGTTTTTAAATCAAAATTACTAGATAATATGAAGATGTCATCCAGGTATCCGAAGTTGAAGACAGTTTTTTTTTTAAAAGCGAATTACTTATTTAGTTGTGCGTGACCACGTCCTGCTTCACACACGCCGTATAAATAAAAAACAAAAATGTCAATAACCACGACAGTTTTCATAGCAAATCGATCATTAGTTATTTAATGGTAAGACCAGAAAAGTTTGTCTAGCCCTGCACGTTCAATTCCGGGTTCCTGCTAAGCACAAGGGCGCATTCCTCTCGTCAGAATTCTGGCCTAAGGGGCTGGTTTTCCGACGCTACTGGGAAGCGACACTACCACAAAATCTCAGCCCACATTGTGTTAGTTATAATTATTTTTATATGTATGTTGGTCTGTAAGGTATCTATTATAATAGGCCCGTGTTTATAAAGTAACTCCTGTTGCCTGAAATAAACGATTATTATTATTATTTTCAGCCTTTATTGTCCCACTGCTGCGCAAAGCCCAGACTTCCAGACTGCCCGACGTTCGGCTTTGGTAGCCCAGTGTTTGTCGTTATTATTATTTTATTAATATTATTAAAGGCTTCTACCACATCGGCGTCGCATCGCACATTATAAACACACCCGCTTCCAGAGTAAAGAAGCCGAAGGCACCTGCCTCTGCATATTCATGCGTTCATTTTGTCCTACCGTTTGCTGGCCTATTGTCCTATTACAATGGACAGCAGGGCTCGATACGGTTGGTCGGAATTCTTTGGAAGGCGCTAGGATTTTTGGTGGTCTCGGATCCAAGCACTGTAATGTAATGTTTGTCTTTCCATGTCTGGGATTTTTGGTATACGAACACTTTAAACTAAAGCTTTAATTTAATCATACAGGGTGGCATTCTTTGGCATTATCTTTGGGGGTCATTAAACTCTACGTATTGTTTTTTTACAAGAAATCAAAGAATAACAAAATAAATAAATAATATAAAAAACGCGAAAAAAAAGGCTGCTCAATTTGTCTGTCGTGAAAACATTTTTTGTATAGGACAGCCAATTTTTTCGCGTTTTCACTGTTGTTTTCATGGTGCACCTGCAGGTAGTGCATTATGGTTCTCCCTTGTTTGTTATAACCACTTTTTCCTATAAGATCAATTGATGTAATTTCAGTTCATATAAAATTAGTTCGCTTAATTATTCATTTAACCTAATATTTATTTATTATTATATATTATTTTGCATAATCATTCATTTTATATAAATTAATTTCATATAATGGTTCACTTTGAATAATATTATTTATTACCGAACATTCATTTCAAAAAATGATACTTGACCTAATATTAATTTAAATTTATATCTGTTAAATCTAGCTAATAGGTAAGTATCAAAATACTTATAAGTTTACACAATACGGATGGGAAAGGAAGTGGGTTTTAATTTAAAAAAACAAGCTAAACGTACTGACGCATGTCGCCTGACTCGGTTATGTTAGTAGAAGAGACTCCGGCTGGGCTCCCGCCAGAAGCTCTAGCGGTCGCCCCTGAGGGGAGCTTTTGGCTCCCGTGCTTTTTATATACACTCTAGAGGTAGAGACCACAAGCCTAGGTGGAGACGGGGTGATCTGATTCAGATCTGTCACCCATTTCAAACAAAACCAACTCAAGCCGGGTATATGAAATAGGATTAGATAAAACAAAAATCACACCAAACGAATATTATATCAAATGAATGAACATTATACCATTTGAACATTAGCGCAACCGTTGTTATATCAAACAAAAATGATGTAAACTAAAAATATGCCAAGCGATTATTTTACGAAACGTTGTTCGTTCAAGTGAAATTATATGAAACGGCGGGGGACCCGTGCATTATAATGAGTTTAAGATAAGTTATCATCGTCTACAGGTTGACATTGAAATTCAATGTCACCTTGTACATTGACTTGATGATTGTTTGATAGGACTTGCTTGTTTTAACGACAATGGTTTATATTTTTAAATTGTTAACATGTACTTGTATAATGCATAAATAAGTACGACATTATGGCATGAATACAAGTACTTATTTCAATAACAAAGCACAGCTTCTAGTTCCTAATCAAAGGATATTGCATCAATAGGCGCGCCTACGTTTCCCATCCTACACGCTCCTAAATCTACGTAAATACATTTATTCATGAAGTCAATTCTACGGAAACCTAGTTTAAGAATCAAAGGCCTAGGCTTTTTGGCTAGTGCTTCTTCAGATGTTACAGAACCATTATAGAACTGTTAGCAGCTGCTACTCACGCTACTGAAGGTGGTCATTATTCTTCGCAACAGACAAGTCCTTTCTTTAACAGAATAATGCTCTTTAGTCCTGCCCTCAGAGTAATAATAAAAGAATATTCATCTGCGGTCCTGCCTGACCAAGCAATCAATCTGATAAATGTATTATTTCCATTCCAGGCTATATTATTATGTCTTTAATACCTCTGCCCACATCGTCGCTTAACAACGAGTGATTAAATAACTCATAATACCTATTCTATATTCCAGCCCTGCGTAATCCACTACCATTCCTTGTAAAGACAAAGAATCAGATACAAGATTTTAAACACAGTCATGAATTTTAAGGTGAGTTTTTATCTTTTTGCATTACATCACAGATCTAACAAAGCGACGGATGCAGAAGAAGAGAAGAATGCTGTTGAAATAAAATAAATTTATGATACATGCTTTAGGTTTGTACATAATGAATATTGTCGTGAGATTTGAGGGCGCTGCTGTGCTAAATTACTGGCTAATTTAGCCCCGCTACGCGGAGCGAAAGGAACCACTTCGTCCCCGCAGCAGCACGTAAAATCGTATACACACCACGGGAGCAAGTAAAGAAGCCTCAGATCTCATGTTTGTCACTCTCGCCGAGGGTGAAAAGAGACAATAAACATGAGATCTGAGACGTTCTTTACTTTTGTTTCCTAGGTGAGTAATCTACTGCTTTGTTTAGGTAAGCAATACGACAGCAAAGCAGTGTTGACATAACTGCTGAGTTACATCTGCCGGAAAGAAGGAATGAGTTGGTAATTAGAAATCATAGAGTTAGTTCACTATTTTGCATCGACAATAGGCTAGATAACCAGTTTTTTTTAATTGTCCAATTAAAAGCTGATTAATGAAAAGAAAATGAAAATCTGATCAAAAATAAGCAACTTATAAGCATTTTAATATCATGCTAGACAGAGAGAAGAAACAGCAAATCGTGACGTCACTTCTCTGTACGCCATATAAATTCTATTCTGACAAGTAATGCGTGACGTAATTTTTTGTTTTGTGGGAAAGGGACAGAGTTGACTCTAACAAAAACTTTAAACGCTCATATATCAGAACATTATTAACCGATTTAAATTATTTTTTCAATAAACATACTATGTTTACTTAAATTCTCCATCAAAGCTATTGGTTTCAACGATATAAACATCAGTCATCTACCCTATTCCCCAATCGTTATCTCCTCTACCTTGTGGCATACGTAAAAGGGTCACAGTACCGCTACGGCAGCCTCGGCGGCGCCACCACAGCGAAAGATAATAAGCGCGAATAGTTATACTGTTACACTGTTGGACGTTATGCAACCCGTCAAGTCATTGACATGTTCCATCTGCGCTGCGGAACTGAACGGCCACATGACACGTCTCAACGTTTAGATTTAGAAACATGCGTTTATAGGATAACCGGTGAACCAAAGTTCACTATAACTCGGAGTAGTAACAAGCTTATGAGTAGTGGACTTTTATCGTTTTTCTAGCCATGATTGTGCTACTCCAGAGTAAAGGCCTTCCGTCCTTCATGGCCGGTCTATGTTATGCAAAATATTGTATGTTTATGGTATTTGTACAGGTAAACAGAGGTAGAATATTAAATTTAAAAAAAAACATTCGGACTCTCCGGAATACAACAAGTTTTCTAGAATATAAAACCCTAAAAACCATAGACAATCATAGTATCACTTTTATTTTTATACGGTCAAGTAACGATACGAGCAAGACTTAAACCTGGTGGTAAGCGTCACGCCTGCCACTAACAGTAGCAGTGCCAGGAATGTGAACTTGCGAATACAATCCTACGCCGCACTGTACTGCGCTCGTCACCCTTAGATATTAGATGTTAAATCTCTTCATACCCAGTAATAAACCGGAACACAGTAATGCTTGCACACTACTGCTTGGCGGTTGAATAACTTGCAAAAGTGGTACTTCCCCAGGCGGACTCTGCAGTAGAGAAACAAAAACCTGGATAGATAATTCAAACATAATCAAAAAAAAGTTGTTTGAGCAACGGAACAATTTGAGAATGTGAATCCATCCAGTGCTTTCCATAACTTAACTTAACGAAAAAGCGACGCCGTTTTATGGTTGATGTACCAAAAACTCGTACGAAACGGTTTGATTCCACTTTCTTTATTCGAACTGCTAAACAGTGGGTAGCGCTGCCCGAGTGGGTGTTTCTCGATAAGTATAATCTGGGTGTCTTCAAGTCGCGAGTGAATCGACTTGTTCTAGGCAAGCGTGCTCCATCGTAGACTGCATCTTTGTTTATCACCAGACGAGATGGCAGTCAAACGCAAGCTTATAAATAAATAAAAAAAAAAAATTTGAATGAAGTATAAAATTAGACTTAAAATTAAATACAAAAAAATATATAGGATTTTGTGACAATATGCTGATTGAATAGCTTGACTATCGTATGTTTGTGGCTACGTGTAACCAAGCCGAAATAATCTTGTTATTTTATTATGAAAACTGACGTGGTTTTATACACATATTTTTTTTTATAATTTTTTTTTTTTTTTTTTATTTGTTTTAGTATCCGATTTAATTAAACGTGAGTATTCCCGTATAAATAAAACAAAAATCTTGTTATTGTTTTTACAATAACAACTAACAACTATTGTTTTTACCTCTGACCCAAAATTGGATTAGTTCGTAGTTTCCACCAGGTTTCTTTACGCTACAACCGCAGCTAGTTGCGCAACGCTGCCGATGCCCTATCCGCAGTTCGTGACTGGTAGTTAGATCCAAATCCAGACATTGCTGTTATATAAACCAGCTGAAAATTATCACGTAAAATAATAATAATAATGTAATACAGTTTTCTTGCTATGTGAAATTATTCCAACATTTAATCTATTGATCGATTTACAACCGACTTCAAAAAGGAGGTTCTCAATTCAACTGCGTGTTTTTTTGTATGTATGTTACGCGATTACTCCGCCAATTATGAACTGATTTTGGTGATTCTTTTTTTGTTTGGTAGGTAATACTTTAGAGGTGGTCCCATACATATTTCAGATGTCATCCAGGTATTCGAAGTTGAAGTCAGTTTATTTATTTTTTTAAAAGCGTATTATTATGGTTCACAGTTGTATTTTCCAATTCGATTTGCTCAAACATGAAACTATAGTATTGTTTTTAACATCGAAGTACGCATACATTTTTGGAGTGTCTTTTACACTAATAATGCTGATCAATAATTTTTTAACGGTTTTATTTAGCTTGCTTGCCATGCAGGGCTAACATGCGCGCGAGAAAATTTTGTCGTGTCTTTATGTCGGGCGAAAACGAGACAAACTTATACAGATTCGTAGCCTTGTCCTGTTTTGTAGAATCGAGAAAATTTTCTCGCGGTGCGCATGTTAAGCCTGCTGGTTTCTTGCTGTTTATTGTGTCAAATTTTGTAATTGAAATTTTCCCCCTTCCTGTTGACCGTTTGATCTGATAATTTGGTAATACTTTTCGTTATGATGACAAAACCAAACTTAGTTTTTTTAAGTGTTACCTTTTTATTTTGTAGCAAATATTTCATGTAGGTAATCCCGGTATCATACATGTATCACCTCCATTCAAATTTCAAATTAAATTTGTAGACGTCAAAAAGTAACAATTAGACCAATATATCGACATCACCTTGGCAATTTTCATAATTTCTTACCATGTAGACAGAAGCCAAGAAAATAAGCAAATTTTATAAAACGTCACGGTAAGAAATCGTCAAGGTCGCCTTGTTAAAGTCGTTAACTACGTAATCTCACCTACGCGGTGCGCATTCCAATCATTCACGATTCCATTCAGTCATTACACTCATTCTCTCATTATATTCATTTCTTCACTTCCGTAGCTCAATTCGCTATTGCTCGATCTCTGAGATTTGTTAGTAACTTTACACATCATCATCAGCCTGTATCGTTATCGACCCACTACTGATTATAGCCTCCTCTCTATTGTGCAATTGTTCTCTGTTTGGATCAATTTCGTTTACTGGAAATAACTTATCATTATTTCATTCTATAAAAACGAACTAACAAGGCCTAGGGTTTTCATTTACTTTTCAACCGACTTCAAAAAAAGGATGTTCTCAATTCGTCTGTATGTTTTTTTTTGTATGTATGTTACGCGATTACTCCGCCAATTATGAACTGATTTTGGTGATTCTTTTTTTGTTTGGTAGGTAATACTTTAGAGGTGGTCCCATACATATTTCAGATGTCATCCAGGTATTCGAAGTTGAAGTCAGTTTATTTATTTTTTTAAAAGCGTATTATTAATAATTAAGTTTACTATAAGAGATCATCCGATAACCAAGAACTGTATTGTAATGACGTCCCTAGACTTTTTTGCTCAACCCAAATACGATTCCATAACATTTATTGTCCTTATCTGCAACCTTCACATTCGCCACATTTCCCTCACTTTCCTACTGTCGAAATCGAAGTCCCGATTCTGATGTCCTGGTCTCGATCAATCACAGTGATATAAATCTCTTTCGTGAAGATTTATGTGAACAATTGTTTAAATTTTGCTCGTCCGTTCGACCGAGAACGCTGACAAAGTTTTTGGTCTCTTCAATGATTTATTATTCAAGTTTTGCAACAGATGGGCGTCTAGAACTTAAATTGACCTTGGATACGTCAAAATAAAAAGGTGAAAAGACATCCTAAGCTCGTGATATTTTAAGCATCAGCTCGAGTCTAGCCTTTAGAAATAAGAGAACAATCTAGATGATCTTCAGTTGGTGACCAAATATAGAAGTTTACCGAGATTGTTTCAAATGCTATTAAATATCATTTATAAACAGCACGAGTTCAGTGCTGACTGGGTCATGTAATAATACCTTCGGTCAAAGACAAATAAAATATATGTTAACGTAGATTTCGTTATTCTCAGTCTAAAATGCTCCATGGCTGCAATTGTCGACAGCGTTTGTGTTTGCCAGCAAGTGTAATTATATCTTTGCATATATCGTCATTTGATTGCTCGATTCGAAATGATAAGGTCATCATTGCTTAACATCAGGCAGGATGTAGTCAAACGTAAACTTATTTCTTATAATATATGCGTCCCTTTCCTATTACCTAACTACCCGATCTTCGGCTTTGATGGTCCAGTATGATAGTGAGATTTCAACTCGTCACACCATCTGATCTGGGTCGACTT
Source organism: Erannis defoliaria (assembly GCA_905404285.2). Taxonomy (NCBI): domain Eukaryota; kingdom Metazoa; phylum Arthropoda; class Insecta; order Lepidoptera; family Geometridae; genus Erannis; species Erannis defoliaria. The sequence goes on along the minus strand of FR990090.1, from coordinate 2,766,897 downwards.
TGAAGTTAAGTTATGGAACCTTACCTTAGCCCAGCGGTCTTTCGGCATTCGATACACGTGTGCCATCCCATCCCATTTATGCAGTAAATGCCTATGCTGTGTAGAATAGCGTAAACCAAATGAAACCGATGAATTTGGCACAGAACAATGGAAAATACACTTAAATGATCATTGTATCCTCAAACTGAATACAAATTCAGGCAACAAAGCGGAAAGAGAGTTAGTGAAAGTGCAAGCACTGACATGGCAAGGACAGAGGATGTGCTAAATGTAGGTTCCTAAACCAATTCCCAAAGCCATAAAAATATTTTCACATGCGACGTGCGTGACGTAAACGGTACTTTTAAAGATATGCACTACAGAAAAAGTACAATTACTTTACAGGGCTACACGGAATGGTACATAGCCGATAGGAGCTTATTACACTCATATGTTAACTTCTATCACTAACAATCTTACCTTGACTTGTTATTTTAATAAACCCATGTAGTCTGCACCTATAATTGTGGTGACGTTTAGCTAGTAACTAACATACCATGTATCAGATGTGGGAAATGACGTACATCATGTTGGTGTTCTTAATAAACAAATAAATAAATAAATCACATTCATTTTAAGTAACAACTTTTAATATTGGACAAATCTTGAAATTGAAGAAAATCGATGAGGTATTATTCCATCCATTTCGTAGCGCGTGAATGAAATTTTCATAAAGGACAAAAATAATATGGTTTTTTTTCAAATGTCAAATTCGGCTCCTTAGTAAAACTAATAAACCACGAGTACAAGCTTTCTAAGCGGCTTTCGGGTTAGCCTCGCCATTCCGTGAATCCCTGTGTCTATGTAACGAGGTACTAAATATTCCGTGCAGCTACTCCAATCGCAATGATAGATGGGCTATTGTGATGTCAATGAACATGGTACTGAAATTCTACTTGAATTGTAATTAAAAACGTCTAGACAATAGGCAATTGCGATCAGGGTCACCTTGCGACCATTGGATGTTGACTTTCTGGACGTTGATCTCGTAATTAAGGACATGGGTTAAGATGACGACAATCAAATATATGGTCCTATTCATGAAACATGAAACGGATCTCCCAATTAGCGCTGCCACTTATTTTACAGAAGCAACGATTTCCTTTAATATCGGTGGAACATTTTTGAGCTAGCATTGGAAAGGCATGTCGATGTAGTTAAACGATTTATGAGACAATAAGCACGCGACTACTGTTACCAGTTTGCTGTTTTTAAAGATCTGTTCTTCGTTCATTCGAACCAATGGTTACGGCCCACCAAAAAAAACATAAAATTCTGTATTTATTTCCAAAAAAATAAGGGTCAAACCACGCAAAGAATGAGTCTTTACACTTTCATCATACAACTAGGCATTCTCAGCAAGCCGCAGGAATCAATTTCCATAATAAGTATTAATAGTTTTGCATAATCTTCTGGATAAAATTCTAGATTCCTCAAAATGCTTGAAATTGACAGAGGCGGAACAAAAGAATTCCTCTACAAATATGTGTTACCTTGTCACTACATTGTAGCTCATTGACAAGACTGCCTCGCACAAAAAGGAGTTACAGATGGACAATAAGGACATACAATAGATTCTCGCGACAATTTACATTCACGTCAGATGCTCACGACAGACAGACATACATACGTCTCAGACATACGTTTCGCACATATCGCGTGCCGTCTCTTGCATACTAAAGCAGTGCTAAATCTTTATTTTGTTTACTAAATTTACACCTTCTGTTGTGACCTCGCATAATAGATAGGAGGTTCATAACTACTTGGCAATTATTCTGGTTACGTCACTTACTAGTATTGGACATTGAAAAGCTTCTTTTGTCTTTATGAGGATCTTGTCTCTTAGTGTTTCAGTGAGATTACGTATTGGATTCAATTCAAGGTCACATAATTAAAGTATCCGCAATTTTTGTCCGGGTGCGATTATACTGCTTCTTTTTTTAAATTATTTATTGGCTTGCGTTTGACTGCCATCTCGTCTGATGTTAAACGATGAGGCATTCTACGATGGAGCACGCTTTCCTAGAAGAATCCGATTCTCTCGCGACTTGAAGACACCCAGATTATAATTATCGGGAAACCCCACTCGGGCAGCGCATTCCACCGTTTAGCAGTTCGAAAAAAGAAAACTGAATTACCACCACGTACAATGACCATTACGTACGTATTTTTTTTATATCAACAATGAATCGGTGTCACTTTTTTGAGGTCCTAGCCGTCCGATAGAAGAATGGGCTGGGGGGAATAAGATCATGCAAATCCGAAGCACACTCTCCGAACTAACTAATTTTTATCGATGACTTAACTACTCTATTGCATTAGGAAACAACCTGTAATAATAGATGTAATGTGTAAATAAATAAATAAACTGTATCCGATAAAATACCGATACATTTCATCGATGATCAAGACTTTGTAGCTCAGTCGGACCAAGCCAGGGATTCTAATCTGAATCCAAGTTTGATATTTAAAATCGAATGTTTGCGTTTCGACTTTTCAATGAGACCTTCAGTGGCATGATGACTTTAAAGCATTATCAGACTTCATTATAACTACTGGATGTTTGAAACGATTAAATTGTGCGCATAAATTACCATTATAATTACGTCGTGAGCAGTTAAATGTGACTCTTGCTTATCAACTACCCCTTGTGGAGCATTCACTTATTATGGCAGTTGGCACTTTGCCACTCGCCTAGATTTCGTTTCTGACGTAAATAATTTTGGAGGTCAGTCAATTCAGTGCAAGCCAGTGACAACTATCACAAAAAATATTTCTTTAGATTTTTTAAGAATTTATTTATTTATTTTATATACAAAACAGAATATACTCTTTACTAGCAATGTAGAATTGCTATTTCGTTACTAGATACCTAGATCAACTGCGAAAAGTGCGAAAGCAGCTAAACTTTTTGACGGGAATTTTGAGATACTTGTGTAACCGCATTGTATTAAACGATATTATTGATGATAAATGTATTATTTTCTTGTATAATAGCAAAACTTGTGTTTTCCGAGTGTTCATTTATAACAATGGTGTCCTTACATTCAAAAAGTGCCGATTTACGCGCACAAGTGTTGTAAAGTGAAATAATGTGGTAAAACATGTCTTTTCGTGTTGTTTTCAAAACTCCCAAGAGTAAGTAAAGATGCCACTACATACTAGCGCATGGTTGGACTTGACCGTGTGTTTACGTGTGTGTAAACTAACAGCGACTAATTTTGCCTGGAATCCATCAAAAACTTGAAATATTAAAGTACTTGACACTGGTAAATGCCCAAAGTGCGACTCAATAATCCTCTTAGGAGGAAAAGAAAAGCACCTGTATTCAAATCTGTAAGAAAAAGACTGTCTACTTCAACATTATGGATATATACACAACCAACAGAAACAAACCTCGCTGCAATACTTTTCCCAACCGTGGCAATTCGCGAGCCACTCGTAGCCACAAAACGTGATGAATCCAATTAGGCGAACCGCACAACGGCGCCATTTCCGTCCTCGACTACGGTTCCTCTTACCTCATCCTACGTCCTCAATGTTACCCTGCTCCATCACACAACACACACTTGAGAGTCGTGCAGTAAAACCTGACCCTAAGTGCCATTACGTTCTCCCGTGACGTCAGCGCGAAGGTCTAAACGACTGGCACCGTGTCAAGTGTCACGGGTGAACGGACTTCGAGGGTGTAAGCGTAGTGAAGGAGCAGCATTTCAGGTCCAGAAATCAAAACCAGCAAGTTAAGCTCAGTATGGAGAAAAGGAATCAATGTGAACAATATTTTGTAACTACGAGTTGTGGTTATTGTTCGTTCGCTGGTGCTACATTAACCGATCGTCATATTATATAACAGAGATCATATTACGGAAAAAGCAGGATGTAGTCGGGGAACTACTGCCGCTATTTGCAGTCTGCTCTACAAACTGCTAGTATTGATGATTCTTAAATGACAATCCATTAAATGCTTACAATATTTTACAAGAGTAAATACTGTGTTAGATTTGATCAATGTCTTTACCAGGCTGACCCTGGTCTTTAGCTAGTTTTTTGTGGTGTTGAATAACTGGCAAAGGTGTGGCACTTCCCCAGGCAGACTCTGCAGTAGAGTCTTACCACTACTCTACAAAATGGTGAAATGCTCGAGCGAGATAGCCGCTCGCAGAATTTTGAACCTTATTCGAACCCAGAAGCCGTAAGCAACAACCCAGCTGTCACAATCGGCATCACACAATAGGAACGTTCACGGAACATCTGAACGTCGTCAGTTATGGTTATTACGTAGCGGTTGCCTCACATTAATAACAACGTCACGAACAAGGCCCTTCATCGACACAATGCAGGGTTTTATCCCACTGTCATCGACAACTTAGAGTACAGAGTGGACTGGATAGACAATGGACAGTGCACGGTTTGCTAGACGTATGACTTTAAACCATGGCTTCACGGTGAAATTACCAGTGTACTTACCAAGGTGATCTTGGTAATTTCTAACCGTTAAGATAACGATACAGGTAGCAAATTTCGGAACGGCACGGTAAGAAATCATCTTGGTAAAGACGCCGTAAGCTGGGAAGCTCATCATCTAGCAAACATTGGAAAAATTTGCGATTATCATGAGATATGTAAAAACCATTGAATTAATATACAAGGTAGTATTTCGTACATCAAATGATAACTGTAGGACTCTGTAGGAGGCTTTTGTGGAGTAGGATATCCCTTTCGTAGCTTTCCAAATATATGTTAGTTATAATCGACACTACTATCAATGTAAGTGTACGTGCACGCCATAGCATAGATGGTCTATTGATAAGATCGTCCATGGCAGTGAAGTAACTGCTGCTCGTAATAATTTGAATTATGTCAGACGTTAGACCGACGCGTTTTAATTCAGTTAATTCGTTCGAATTAGGTTAGTAGCGAAGCTAAGTGTTAGTTGGTAAGGTCAGTACGTATGAACGAGGAACTGAATAACTACAGGGCGAGCATTGCGACTTTGTGAATCCGATGGTTGTCCCAAGTTTTTCTTTTAAATATAACGTTAGCTAAGATCGGTCAAGCCATGCCCTATTATTTTGTAGATTTTGGAAACCAAACTCTATCTCTAGCCTACAAACGCAATAAAACACATTACAAAGAAGATTTGTACCTATATATATTAAAATATACAATGTGAATCTAGACATATTTTTTACACAATGCTACCATGTAGAGTTAAACAGATGTTATATAAGATTAGCTTATTATGTATAGTTTGAAAATTATGGCGTGTATAGCTGAAGCTCCTGTAGCTTAATAGGCAAAGCAGTAGGTACGAATACCCAGAAGATTGTTCGTATGCAGGTCAAGTCCTGCCAGACGTCCTAATTATTCATACTGGCTTCATCATCATCAGCCCGGAGACGTCCACTGTTGAACGAAGGCCGGACCGCCACACTACACGACAACCTGCCATTGGCATCCACCGGTTGGACTTTCACAATATCGTCGGTACACGCTACCCAAGCATTAATAACATAGAAAAACCCAAGTGTGGAAACACTTCATATAAATATCCTGTATCTTCATTAGATTTCAGTTCTTGGAGGTTGTCATTAGTATTTATTTCCAGGCCAGACCAATTCCAATAAACTCACCGTCTGGTACTTCGCCCATTCAATGCAAGTCCTCCCCAAAACAAAAGATCGTATGCAGCCCGATGCATCACAAAAGGCACCCATGATCCCCCTTTGTCCTATCCCCCTGTTTTGGGACATACAGACACACCCGTGCTTTATTTCTGTACAGCTTTTATGTCTGTCTGAATAGATTTTTCCGTATGGAAAGTTCAATGGACTTGAAACTACCGATTAGTTCAAATGACATGGGACAGGAGTAAATTTGTATTTCGTACGACTTAGTTTTTTGAGTGTGAAGTTATTCTTTGCCAAACAGTATTATGCAAGCATTATTTAGTTTTGGTTTCAAAGGCAATATTACCAGAGAACTGGGCATATGAGATTTGACATCTCTTATCGTGGTAACGAGCGCGGTGCAGTGCGGCGCAGGATTTTGTTCGCAAGTTTTTATTCTGGCACTGTTGCTGTGGCGTGATGCTTAACCAACAGGCGAACGTCTCTTTCGTAACGTCACTCCATTGCATAAAAAAATGTTTCTATCCTCCTCTAATATAGACGTGAATAAAATTTTCATACTGCTCCATTACTGAGGAACGAATGGAAATGAAGAGGGAGTCAGGTGTCTTCCTCATTCTGTGAAAAGGATATGACACATTTTATTCGCCTTATAAAAAGGGGTTCATTTAATGTTCGTTCAGATGTATAATCTGCTATGCTAAGAATGTTTTTATCAACCGACTTCAAAAAAGGAGGTTCTCAATTCAACTGTATGTATGATTTTTTTGTATGTATGTTAGGCGATTACTCCGCCAATTATGAACTGTTTTTTTTTTTTATTTTATCGAAATCGGTTCAGTAGTTTGGTTTTTAAATCAAAATTACTATAAAATATGAAGACGTCATCCAGGTATTCAAAGTTGAAGACGGTTGTTTTTTTTTAAAAGCGTATTATTTAAATATAAATAAGTAGAAAACAAGCGACGGGCGACCTCATGGTAAATGGTCTCACGCGGTCACCGTCGTGTCGTCTATGGACAGTTACAACTCGCGAAGCTTTTTCCGCGCGTTGTCTACCTTTAAGGACTCCGCCTCTCTCTCTCTCTCTCTCTCTCTCTCTCTCTCTTTCTCTTTCTATCTCACTCTCTCTCTCTCTGACTCTGACGAATTCTGCGGTTTTATTAGCATTTTCTTCAACAGTTCCCCTTTTGCGTTTAGATCTGTTTGGTTTTTGTCACTTTCCCTACAAACCCGACAGAACCGAGGACTGCACAAAGGGAACAAACAGTGTATTATGATGTGATATTATCGTTGGTTATTTTTAATACAAAGTGTGGCAAACAAGCAGACGGTTCACCTGGTGGTAAGCGATACGCCGCCTATGTACGCTTACAACATTAGAGATTTGTCGATACGCCAACCCAGGAAGATGTATCCTAGTCATGTATTTTCTTAACAAGATATGCTATGAGTATAATCAGCCTGTTAAAACCACTGCTGGACATAGGCCTGCGCTCGACGGGTGATCGGGCCATATCCACCACGCTGGCCCAGTTGCAGGTTTATATACGTCATTGAATAATGTCTCCGGACATAAGTATTAAGTAGGTTAACCTCACAATGTATTTTTTTCATGGAATAGCCAGTGGTATGGATATCCATTATTTATGTTTTTATACTTTATAGTGACGAGACGAGCAAGACGTTCGCCTGGTGGTAAGCGCCACGCCTGCCACTAACAGTAGCAGTACCAGAATAGGCGTGTGGCCTAATGTTTAATTTATGTCAAATAACAGGCTTAGTGATGAGTATAACTAAATACATTACACATACTGAAAAAATAAATTGTATTGGCTGATAAATCTCTGAGATATGAGCATTTAAAGTTTTAGGTGGGGATAGAGAGGGGATGCTCTATCCCTTTCTCGCAAAGCACGTGTTAGTATAGCATTTGTACGCCACGCCTGAGGCTTGACGTCATAGCTCAGTATAGCGCTCTCTCTGTCTAGCATGAAATAAAAATACTTAGAACTTATTTATTATTGAATTATTTTTAATTTTGTTTTCGTTGATAGGCTCTATTGATGATCAGCTTTTTTATGAGGTAATAAAAAAATAGTAGTCATCATGCCTATTGTGAACTTGCGAACACAATTCTGCGCCGCACTGCACTGCGCTCGTCACCCTGAGATATTACATGTTAAATCTCTTTCCCAGTAATTTCTCTGGTAACAATGCCCTTCAAACCGGAACACAGTAATGCTTGCACACTACTGCTTGACAATTGAATAACTGGCAAAGATGTGGTACTTCCCTAGGCGGACGCTGCGGTAGAGTCCTACCACTACAAAACTAACTACATAAACTTTTAAAGAGCTCATTGGACCTGGATGTGAACCCGCGACCTCACTATTTCAAATCGGTCTCCCGATTAGGCTGTCACATAAGGCAAACTGAGAATGGCGGCAAAAATACACAAGCTTACTTGTACTTCCTTCCACGTTTGTTTACAACTTTTTGTATCTAGTCTAGTACTAGATTAGAGACCTAACGTAGACAGGCCAGTGCGTTTGGATCGTGAGTTGCACCGTCACGCCCCGTGGCTTACTAGTGATGGAACACTACTAAACGAGAGGTATCGATAACTGGAAACAGAACGAAGAAAACTTCATATGAGATATGTTTTAATACGTATAGGAACTAGCATAGTAAAATTATTATTTTTACACTCGTAAGAGGATTGGGTGATATTCCACGACTTTCCGGTGCAAATTGGCAGCTTTCTACTGTTATTTTTAAATATTTAAATAATTACAGTCATCTTTGTATTGTATAACAACCCCTGGTAACGTAAGAGCTCGACTGCTTTTCGCCATAATATACAACACTGGAATGACTATGCCAGCGGCCCAGAACCTCGCTACGTTACTTCAAGGAGCTGGGTTGTCTCGGGTAGGTGCCAGCAGGGGAAATACACAATACACCCAAAGCGGCACGTCAATGCAGGACTTATCGCCTCCGCATCGAATAAGAACAAGAATCACCACGTAACGTGTTCTATCGCACATAAATCGTGTCAATGGAGCACATCACTGGCCCGTCGCTCCAGCAAGAGAGCATTGACACCGCGGACGCTAGTTTTTGCCGCGACCTGCGAGCCGCTTCCTGTCTTCTAATGAGATGCCGCCGAGACTACGACATCATCCTCCGTTATTGTAATCTCATCTCGTACTTCACATCACAACTTGTCAAGGAAAATGTCTATTGTACTAGCTCAGTTTGTTCTACGTATAGGTTACAAACCCTACGATCAGGGGGGCTAAAATGGTCGCGTTAAGCAATTCTGCAATAAGAACCTTTGATGATTCATTTCGTAAATCGTAAAACGGTCACTTATTCATACTATGATTCATGACTTTTTGATTCTGCAAATGATTCTATTACGGAATTCATTAGTTTGACAGTTTTCTATAGAAAGTGGTAAAATGGTCGATGAACGATGAATTACATAAAGACAACTAGCAGATTCGTTAGAAGTTACTCGAGAGCAACTTTTTACAATTCATTTTTATTAGATGAACTGCTTTTAGGGGAATTGCTTAATGTGGCCATTTTAGACTCCCAGTTACGTGGTGGATTCAATTCAATGCAATAATTCCCACGCTTGGCAGGCGGCGTATACTCGTATAGGATCGCAGAATACTCCACCACCGCGAACCGAGAGGACGCTGCTGCCCGTCCTCCAGTGGTTCTGGATGATGTTTTAGGACATACTCTAGGTCCACACCAACATATTATTATTTGAGAAATTCCATGAATTGAAGAGATTTGACTTCTAGTATCTCAGGGTAACGAGCGCAGTGCAGTGCGGCGCAGGATATTATTTCACAATTCTGCTACTAGCTACTACTATGGGTGATGACGAGGCAGCGAGACGTTTCGCTCGTCACTAAATTGCATTAAAAAAACATTGTTTTAAGGATTTTATTCGCAGAACAATATGTGGAACTCTGCAGGAACAGAGACTGGATTCCTCGAAAAGTACAAGATAGGGTCTTAGAAGTGAGATGAAATGGGTTATTTTTAGATAAGCGTACTCTATATTAGCCTAACATCAGGTAAGTACAGGATTTAGTAAAACGCAAACCTACTTACTACAAATAAAAATCAAGTAATGATGACAGGAGCAGTTTTTAAGTTAGAAGTCAAAACAGAGAAAATAAGCTCGAAGATTTTTTATAAATTTTCTATAACAATGTTATTATTTTCAATATTTTTGTTGGAATGGCGACGTAGTTTCGGTAGAAGACGTATATTTTTAGTCGGTATACTGGCAAGTAAATGGACGAAGGAACATTCTAATATCTTTAATAAAAAGAATGTCAATGAAAATGTCGATAAGCTCGCCGATTGACTTAAATTGACCCCTGTACACGAAGATAAATGTACTTGTTTAAAATCAACACAAATTAAATCATCGATGACATCACACAATCCGTCTAACATTGACCTTATTATCTCACTGAAGTCAATCAAAACATAGCGAAACTGCATAATTAAAATACTCGTATGTTAATATGTTTTCTTCTCGTATTTCGATTGCTGATCTAAGTTAGGATTGATATTTGGACGTTGTAACTCAGTGTAGACGTTCTTATAATGGTCGTGAACATCGTCATCATTATTTAAGAACGTCTAGGATTTGGCTCCTTTACAAGTAGGTATAGCATTTCTTAGTACACATGGCATTTCTTCTCCTTTATATTACACTCCTTACCCCTTAAGAATAGGGTGAGCGCTTCTCCACACAAACGTATTCCCCTGTTTCCTTCCTGGATAATGCCTCTAGAGCAAAAATTTTTTTTTTACATCTAGGTCTGCTGTGGACATGTCTTTCTGTTTCCCCTTTTTTCAGAAACTAGTAGCTAAAAAAAATATGACGCTTTAAATATCTTCATAGTAACTTTTGGTGGGGCTATATTTTCTTTAGCAATTACCTAGTTTCTGGAAAAAAAAGGAAACAGTTCCTTTTTTTATAGTAACTCTTCTATCTCCTGACTGACTCACTGACTGATAAATCAACGCACAGCCTCAACCGCTGGAGCTAGAGACATGAAATTTGGAGGTTGTATTCTTTGGAAAGTGTAGGTATCCATTAAGAAAGGATTTTTGGAAATTCCACCCCTAAGGGGTTAAAATAGGGGATCAAAGTTACTATGAAAGTCCTTTGTTTTTGTACTTTTAGTCACGAAAATTTGGGTTTAAATGGTTCATTTAAAATAAAAAATGCTGTTTTCAATATTTCTTTGACAGAAACGATTTAAGTGGGAAAAGGGGGTGGAATGGTGTAAGGAACTATCTTTGTTTTTGAAGTTAAAGTGATGATGAAAAAAATAATAATTGAAAGTGTAAAAGTCGCGGGCAACCGGTGTATTTGCTCGGGATGATTTAAAGTTGTGAATTTTGGGAGCGGGCCGAGTTACTAATATGACACGTCTACAATAGACCTAGATTTTATAAGAAAATTTGCTCTAGATGCATTATACAGGAAGAAAATAGCGGAATACGTTTGTATGGAGAAGTGCTCATCCAATTCCCCCTTAAGCAGCCGGGTAAACATTCAGTGAACGTCACCGTTTGACCTAGAGAATGCTGCCATAATGTTACCGATCACCAATATTTTTAACCATTTCGAGTAGGTAAACCAAATGCAAATCTACATTCAATTTAAAAACCCCACAAGTCGGCCAACCGCCGCACATAGATACCGCTAAACGATCCTTCGATGGCCAATTTGTTTGCTTAAACGATATACGATTGCAGATTTATGTATCTAACTGTTGTAATCAAACTTTATTGATTGCGGTGGTAAAATAAAAATTAGCCGTTATTGCTGTATAAATAATGATTTGAGTAAAACTGCTGTTTGGTGAGTGTTTTTTAGGTACTGTGACGTTACTTTGGCTTTTTGTCGGCGCTTGTGGTTCGTAGCTCAATTGCGCGCTTTATGAGCCAGAGGACCCAGATCGCTTCCCGACCGGTCAGATATTTGAGTAATAAATTTGAATATCTGTTCTGGGACAAGGTGCAACCTGTCTCTGTCTGAATTGGTCTATCCAGAAATGGACTAATGTAAAAGTAAGTAGGTTTGTATAGGCTAAGTGTCAAAGTTATAAGTTATGTGCCGCCCGAAAGCCTCTGACATGGTTTAACGGTACGTAAAAGCTAAGTAGATAGAACGTAAGGTAGAGGATGAAGGTGATGAGAACGAAGTGCTTGTTACCACACAACTCCCTAACAGCTTATCAGTTTAAATAAAATAATATATTTGACGGAGTATCTAACATCTCGGAGGGTATATCCGGTGGCAGATTCGATGGCCCTCGACGCCCGTCATCCATAGTTACGGTAGCAATGAAATAATAACAGCACTAGTTCGATAAAACGGCACTTTGATTATTGCCACAGTAATGATCACAATTTCAATAAGGATTGGTTAAATAATAGTTGATTTTTAGAGCTAATGAGTTTGCTCGTGTGCACAACGTTCCGCGGCTGTCACCACAACCCAGTCAAGTCCGCCACAAGACGCCATGACACTCACAACCTCATTCGGTGTTACCCGCTCTAAATAATATCTCGCCGACCACAGACAAACAAAAATCGACTGAATAACTCGACAAAAAATTTATCTCGCTCCGTTATATTCAATAGATTTTACTGTAAAAACTTAGACTTAAAGGCATCCAAGTTACCTAGTGAAACAGCGTGGCGCTGTTATTAAGACGATATTTGTAAAGTACCCGAAAAATCGAGCATTGTGTCTGTACGTAATGGCGCCCAAAATTATCATAAAACTCTCATGTAAAAACAAAAACTCTTCACCGAAAGAGGGGAGAGAGACAAAATCATCAGAGTGTCAAAACAAACACAGCAAAGCGCTTATACTGGTTTTCAATTTTATTTTTACGTCACATAGCGCCTCTTTTCCTTTATTATTCTGTTTAAATACAATGAGATCTCTATTTTACATATTCGGTACGCTCCACTAGATGGCGTTCTTACCCGCATAGTATTCACACGCTAAATCGGAGTGCCGAAAATTTTGATTTTAAACCGACTTTCTAAAAAGGAGGTTCTCAATTCGACTGTATGTAATTTTTTTTATGTATGTTACGCGATTAGTCCGCCAATTATGAACCGATTTTGATGATTCTTTTTTTGTAGGTAATACATCAGAGGTGGCCCCATAAATTTTATCGAAACCGGTTCAGTTGTTAGGTTTAAAAAAAATATGAAAATATGAAGATGTTATCCAGGTCAAAAATGTTTGTGACGTACATCGATCTTTGTTCTGTGTCTGGGTGTAGTATGTATTATAAGTATGTATTTACGAAAAAAAATTTGTATATAAGTATTCTATCAGCTATCTGGTTTCCATAATACAAGCTTTGCTTAGTATGGGGCTAGATGGCGCTGTGTGTAATAAATGTCCCCCCAATTTTTTTAATTTTTATTTTATTCGAACTTGAAGTCGGTTGTTTTTTTTTTATCGTATTATTAAGTTCCTAATCATGCAATGGGAACAAATAGCACGGCTTCCCGAGGTCTCTAGATTCTTCTGATCTTCGACCACACCGTCGTTTACCAGTCAGTTCAGTGGTCAAAAGCGGACTTATAAACAAATATACAGTTTCAAGTTGTTTTGCGTCACCAAAAAGCTGGTCTACTTCAGTGAAAAGCTTTCTTAGAAATAGGCTTAAATCAAATATTTTCATCGCAGGAAATAGGTGAGACCAGGAGAGCCAAATCGATCGAGACAGAACATTAATTTATATGAAGTTGTCACTTAAAAGTTTACATTTACAAACCCGCCACAGCTGAAACAAAATTCCCGGCTTCCATATCGAGACACTTTCAAAGAGCACGAAATGGAAATTGAAGCCGAGTAAACTACGGAGGATGAAAAGAAACCTGTCACAGGGACTAAAGTAAGTAAGATGGTATAGGCTGAGTGGTGGCCAGCCCTAGTGTCAGAGTTAATGTGCCGCCCGAATTCCTCTGACATGGCTGACGGTTGTTGTTATAGAACCTAGAACAAACAACCGGGACCAAAAATTTTACGTGTCTTCCGACCCACGGTAGCACTCAGAAATAAATGCAACTCACGGTCACCCATCCGAAGACTGACCCGACCGGCCGTTGCTTAACATCGGTGATCGTTTAGAATCACCTAGACAAGCTACGCCACGAGCGCTACTAAGAGAGGACTTAACTCAAATCCTTTTTATAGAAATGTGATGAAACTGATGTATATCAGAACCTCTTGTTCTGATATCTGTACGAAGCAAACCTTATACTATGGGATTTTGTTTTTGTCCCCGTCACTCTCACGTCAATCTAAATGAGAAACAGGTTCCAGAAATAGTATCGCTGGTTCTGGAATAGTCCCGCTGCGAGCTGTTTTTCATAGTTTCAGCAACAAGCAAAGTCATGTGTAGTGTTAGGACTCTATTGCAGAGTCCGCCTGGGGAAGTATCACACCTTTACCAGTTATTCTACAGCTAAACAGTAGTGTGCAAGCATTTCTGTGGTTCGGTTTGAAGGGCGCTTTTCGATGTTACCAGAAAAAATACTGGGCATGAAGAGATTTGACATCTAATATCTAATATCTCAGGATGACGAGCGCAGTGCAGTGCGGCGTAGGATTTGGTTCGTCGTCAGCCATAAAACGTCCACTGCTGGACGAAGGCCTCTCCCTTAATAGAGGGGTGTTGCCATAATCCCCACGTTTGGCAGGCGGCTTGGGGATCGCAGAATGCTCACCACCGTTAACGGAGAGGACGCTGCTGCCCGTCCTCCGGTGGGTCTGGTTGCAGTTTAAGGACATACCCAGATCTGATTTGGTTCGCAAGTTCACAATTCTAGCACTGCTACTGTTATGGGCAGGTGTTATGCTTGGCAGCAAGCGAACGTCTCGTAATGTAGTGACATTGCATAGAAAAACGGAACTACCAAAACCTATACTCTGTTCGCTGAGAATGTCTAATATAGGGCGCTCTCTCTTGCACAATTGTATGTAAGTGAAAAGGACTGTACTAGCTATGACGGTGATAACTATGTTCGTTATCTGCGACCCATGACGTGCATTTTTAACCGACTTCAAAAAAGGAGGAGGTTCTATGTTAGACGGTATGCATGTTTTTTTTACCGATTTCAAAAAAATTTATGTTTTTTTTAAATGTATGTTCACCGATTTCTCCGCCAATTAAGGACCGATTTTGAAAATTATTTTCTTATTTGAAGGTGGTCCCATATTAATTTGAAGCAGGTTGTTTTTTTTTTTGTAAAAGTTACTTGTTGCGATTTACCTATTAGACATTCTCAGCGAACAGAGTATAGCTTCGAATGAACACCTTCTCCGTCACGATAGAAATCAAAAGAGAATCCGAAAATACATTCCGTCGTAGATTTACAATCAGCCTCACACGAAGCAAAGTTTGAAAACATTGTGATCGTGTTTTATTCGAAGAGTTTTATAGCTCTATCTAGTAAACAATGGACGAGTAGGAAGGTGTTTTGTGAGATGCGATGGAATGTCAGAGGTTCTCAACCGACTTCAAAAAAAGAGGTTCTCAATTCGATAGTTTTTTTTTGACGCTATTTCTCCGCCAATTACGAATTGATTTTGATGATTCTTTTTTTGTTTAGTAGGCGACTTCAGAGGTGGTCCCATATACATTTTATCGAAATCTGTTCCGTAGTTTGGTTTTTTAATCAAAATCACTGAAAAATAGGAAAATATCATCCAGGTAATCGAAATTGAAGTAGGTTGTTTTTTTTAAAGCGCATACTTTCTTTCAAATACAGATTGCATTAACTGTGACGTTATTATAGTCTCTATGTCACCCTGATCATAATAAGGAATCGTCATTCACTTCAATCATCAAAATCGAGGCGTTCAGGCGCTATGGTGGAACGATCGTTAATGCTAACATACATACATCTTCCTTTTGGCGTTACCGTAGTTGGGCAAAAACATGCTTAGTAATCATATAGTAATTAGGATCGGTCCAGCCCAGTTAGTTACCATTGTTCAAGTAATTAATGAAAGCGTTCTTTTATAAGAGTTTCACGGGTCATTTACCATTTCGGACGGTGGATATTCACTTCGTATGAAACCAAATATCCGTAACTGCGTCCGCATTGCTAGCCGCTACTGGTGAACCTGTATCCTAAAAAACTTTTATATTATTTAGTATTACTTGCTAGTTAGTTACTGTTAGTAGTTACTGACTAGTTTTACTTTTTAGCTAGTGTTTTATATATGTGATTGATTCAGGCGTTACTTTGCGGAAGTCCATTGTTACCAAAATTTGTTTTAATTTCTAGTGTTTTTCCGCTGTAATATCGACGTGTTGACTCCTCAAGCGCTTGAGGAGTCAACACGTCCTGAGGATGCCTCGTGCAGAGGTGAAACACGTGTCGACAACCGAGTACTTCTAAAGGATTAAGGGTTAGGTTCAATTTCAATTAAGGTTGATAGTTACAGTAGGTTTTAGTGTGTCCCTTCATCCTATAAGTACTCGAAACGATATTACAGCGGGAAAACACTAGAAATTAAAACAAATTTTGGCTAGTGTTTTATGTTTTCGTAAATTTTCTGTTTTTTAAGTTGTTATGTGAAAATAAATAGTCAACATATTATGCAGGGCCTTTTTTTTCAATTCTAAAGACAGGCACACACTTAGCACAAGATTAAAATCGATTAAAAATCGCACGCAAAATTTACAAGGGATACTGGCCAGCCATATCATAGAACTGATAGCTTTTGGGGTAGACGTGTTCTAGTGATAGTAGACTCTGAGATATAAGCCGTAAGGTATAGGTATTGGCAGGATCTGTAAGCAAAAGTCCGATGGCTGGATTCAATGCTTTGGGAGACGCCTACGCCCAGCAATATCTTATGATGATAAAAAGGCATGATGTAAAAATTATTTGTCGTCAAAACGTCGACATCTATAATATTAATAAAATAGCTAGATGTGACCTAAGTCTAACATACTTGTTGTGGTAGGACTCTACTGCAGAGTCCGCCTAGGGAAGTACCGCACCTTTGTCAGTTATTCATCCGCCAAGCAGTAGTGTGCTAGCATTGTTGTGTTTCGGTTTGAAGAGCAATGTTACCAGATAATTACTAGGGTATGATGAGATTTAACATCTAATATCTCAGGGTGACGACCGCAGTACAGTGCGACCCAGGATTGTATTCGCAAGGTAGTTAAAAAAAACACATTTACACTCAATAAAAAGCAACCAAGACAACTAACCTGGGTATGTCCTTAAACTGCAACCAGACCCACCGGAGGACGGGCAGCAGCGTCCTTTTGGTTAACGGTGGTGAGCATTCTGCGATCCCCAAGCCGCCTGCCAAGCGTGGGGATTATGGCAACACCCCTCTATGGGAGGCCTTCGTCCAGCAGTGGACGTCTTATGGCTGACGACGAAGACAACTAAAATATTGCCCATAAAAGTACAAAAACTTAATCCAGGAGCAATAGAATTGCATAATACACACGCAGCACGCAGCTACGTTGAATTTGTATCACACCTATCATACGTTCCGTTCCCTAAATATCACTCAAAATTTCAACCTCCAATGTAAACTTTATCACTCTCTGATAAGTCCGCACGAGCTTCGACTCCGTGAACACGAGGAGTCTCGGAACCCACTTTCCGTGATTGGTAATTCGATCGGCGAAGGGAAAGCGGGCCGTAAGGAAATGAATCCGATGCGAACGTGGGGTGATAAATTGTCTCGTACATCTAAAGGGACTGTCTGCCTATATCCACATATGCATATAATGCAAGCATTTGGGTTTTCATGAGCCGAAAACGATTTATCCCTGAGGTAGATTATTACTTGGATGTACTCATACTCAATCATTTATTGTAACATATGTGGCTACATGCAGGTCTTAAGTAACATGTTTATATTACAGTAATACATATGACCCTTGTCAGGGTATGGCAACATTTGGTGCAGAACGCTCTATTTTACTAGTTGATATTAGATTTTTGTCGTTGAAAAACTCGTCAAGGGTGTAATAGCATTTCGCTTCTAAAATATTTTTTATTTGTTTATTGAAACAGTCGTCGTTTTCTATTTCTTTGAGAGTGTTAGGCAGTTGATTGAAGATTTTTACGGCCATTGAGTTGGGGCTAGAACTGTGTATTGTAAGATTTGACTTTGGTTCAATGAGGTCATATCTGTATTGTATTTATACAAAGGCTAGTTTTCATGTCGGAAAAATATAGTTTGTTTCGCACAACGAGTCATGGATCGTGCCATGCCAGGCATCACGCGCGATATAGAGTTCGAAATACGGAGATCCGACGCTGAACCGTAGAAGAAATCGGATCGTATAATTAAGCTCAAATGGCGCTGGGCTGGACACTTGACAAGATGCGTTGATGGCAGGTGGGCTAGATATTTGACAGACTGTGGTATCAGTTGTCTGGACACGCTAGAATTTTCATGCTAAGCGCAGTGCCGGAAGGCCAGTCCAAGGTGGACGGGGTGACATCCAGAAGTACTGAGGAAGCAGCTGGACGAGATTGGCTAAACAAGAAATAATGGCGAAAGAGGGAGGAGCCTTATAAGCTTCCAATGATGTTCATAGAAAAATGACACCGGAGGGCGCTTCTAATAACTTATTTTGTGAAATCTGTAAAGACTTAAATAGACCGTTTCTTCCCCGTAGTCCATCTACGGGTTCACCTAGGTGTTCCACTATGGGTCATTAAATATACCCATGGAACTCCCAGGTGTACTATAGGTAATTCTATGTACCCTTGGATCACCCAGGTTTACTATGGGTAGTTAGAAACGCTTAGCGTTTCATCCCCGAGGTCCACCTAGGTGGTTCACCTAGGTGTTCCACGTATACCTTTTTGTACCCGTGGAACACCAGATGTACTATGGGTAATTAAATATACCCATGGAACACCCAGGTGTACGCTACCTATAGCCACCTATAGCCGCGGCTATATCTATACCAGATCAAAAGATAATAGGTACTGACATTGCTGTACTGGCTAGTAAAGGGAAGACTAATACAGAAGGGACGGCCTATATTAGAGTTATGTATGGAAGCCAATGAAAGACGCATTAACGATTTCATAACATACTCGTTTATTAACTCGAATTAATAGCAGGAGAGGTGTGAGTGCTCTCTACTGTACCGGGTCGCAAGGACACCATAGGGCAACTACTAGCTTTATAAGCTCACGAAACCAAGGCCTTAAGAACAAAGGTTTCTTGTTAATAATTGTAAATAAAACATATGAAAGAGAGAGCATTACTTCATACAGGTCAAAGTGAGACAGATTGATTTTTGCTATATCCAACACGCCCCCTCAAAAATTAATCTCTTTCCTTAAAAACGTTTTCGAAAACTATTTACAATTAAAATGACACTTCACACCTTCCCGCTCTGTCTGGGAGTACATTCATCATGGTCCAACATTCGTTGCACAGGATTAGGGAAAACCCAGAAAAACCTAATCAGACCAATCCAATTTAGTAGCATTTCATTTTAATCTACTTAATTTAATTTCATAAACATCAATCAAACAGATCGTATTTTCAATTTTACACATGTTACGAGACATCATGGACATCATTACAATTAACAACATTTACTTAATTTGCGCAAGTTTTTCTTTCAATGTCGAAAAACACACATTCGGTAACTACATCGTTAGGATTAATTATATCAGCCAACTGATCACCAGTAGGGCCAGTAGGTAGTATAAATGTTTTAGTCGAATTATTTTTCACCTGTTCCCTTGAAAAATATATTTTATAATTCAATCCTTTGTGATTTGTCGAATTATTACCAATGCTTATACATCCCAAATTATCCTGATAAATTTAATAACTCAACTTTAATACTGGTCACTCATGACTTTAACCACAAAGCTTCTTTTACAGCCTCAAACAAAACCATGTAATCAGCTTCTCAAGACGAAGCCGCCGTTGTTTATCGCTTTGTTTGCCAGCATATTGTGCATTGTTCAAACAGTTGAAACACATAACCCGTGGTAATTTTTCGTTGTAGTCATCACTACCCCAATATGAGTCTACGTAACCGCTCATATCATTTGCGTTACAATCAATCGACTCAACCCGGGTATAGGTCAGCTTTAATTCTATCGTCCCTTTCAGGTAACGTAACACCCTTTTTAAACATGACCATAATGTTTGGTCGCTTTTGTTAGCAAACCGACTAAGGATGTTTATAGAAAAGCTCAGGTCTCCACGAGAACAGAGTACGTATTATATATATTAAGCATCCCAACAGATTCATACAAGGGGCCTTTGTAGTTTCATCTGAGTTTAAAGTTCATCAATTTTATTTGCTATAGGACTGACAGAATTTTTACTCAGACTCACTCAGGTTGAACTTTTCTAATACTGACTATGTACAGCTCATAAACTGACGAAACATCGTATGTCTCTTAAATCTACCATTATATATTGGTCATCAAGTAGTTTTTGAAACTATTCAAGGTATAATAATTATCTGCAATTACGATAATGACATCATTGACACACAGCACAACATAAAAATGTTTTTACAATTTACAAATGTTTCCTGCATCTAGAGTATAAATGCAGCGATCAGCTGATGAGTATCGAAAGCCCTTTTCCATCAAAGTTTGTTCAAACATTTGAAACCAACAGCGCGTGGAATATTTTAATCCATACATTCTTAGCTTTGTTTAATTTGCAAACTAAATTGCCTTCATATGAGATTTCTTCAGAAATGTTCATGTATCATGTAATTCTTCCGATAGTTTCCCATTCAAAAACGTCGTATTAAAGGGGATATAATGGACAAGCAAATTGAATTGATTTGCAAAAATCTAATATACATCTGAAACTTGATCTTCTAGCTACTGAGGCAAAAGTTTCATTATTGTCAGTTAAATTATATTCCTGACTGAAATCGCGAGCAACTATATTATGCGCTTTATATTTTACAGGTTTTCCAAACTCATCATTTTTCACAGTGAATACAGACATACACAGATTGTAAATGGGTTCTTTACAGTCAACAATATTTTTAACAAAAAGTTTTTGTATAAATCAAATAGGTATCCAGTTCATAAAAGCTTATCATCCCTGGATTTAATTTCATCAAAAGACAGGTGTTGTACAAAGTAAGCTAGTGGCACACAACAAAGAGTATAAATATCATCATGTTCATCATAAGATATCCAATTACACAGTAACAAAGAATACAGATACAGATTGAGATTCAGAGGGCAAATAGTTTTTATTCCTCTCACTCCTTCTAACTTGTTTTTCACAAGAAGGTTGCTCATTTTTAGGTAGAGGCAACTTATTTGAAATTTCTGTGCACAAATCTGTTTCAACTACGGGTTTATTAGGCGGTGGACCTAATTGTGCAGGTATTGCGTCTGTTTTTGAACCATCTGATTTTACCAAATCAGACATGCAGTGATCTGATTTCAATATATCAGATTTGCACGAACTTTGAGTGTCCGTTTTAGTGTCAGAGTGACCAGAATTTCCACTTGAAATTCCCATAGGCTTCCACGGTCTACTTTATAAGAAATAGATCACATCTCTGACTATCACAAACTTTTCTGTTACCATATCTCACACCTTAACCATTCGGTTCATACACGACCAAAATAGCTTTTAATGATTTGTCATCAAACTTGGTCTTTCTAGTCTTTCTATAAAAATAGACAGTTGAACCGAAAACATTTAAATAGTTGCGGCTTTCTACCATGCCACAATCAAATGGTGTGTTAGCACATCGCGCATTCAGTGCTTTAGTGGGACTCAACACAGCCTCACCTCAGAACGTTTCATCAGGTACCATGGCACTAAATCGTTCTGTTCTGTTCGTATCATACATTCGGCAAATCCGTCAGAAACGGAGTAAATGACACTGTTAAGCTAATACCTTCTTACATACAAAAAAAAACTTTAATTTTATTTGATAAATACTCGCCACCGTTTTATTGCTATAGAGGTTGACAATTTTCAAACCGAAATGAGCTTCACACTTATCGAAACGCAGCAAAAACAAAACATCTTTACAGGGTTATTAAGTATGTTCATCCACAAAAATCACAAAATAGTTTTTGTCGTCAAGTGTTGAAAGAGTGATGAGACCGCACAGGCGCACGCGCTGTGCACATTTAAACAATGGTCGTTTTTATAACTTTAAAGATTACGACCTACCAATTGTCAAACATGACGCCCTTCATCCATGCAAGCTTCACAAAGTTTATCAGTTAATTTAATGTTTTCAATTCATTCTAAATTAGAAAACATACACTTGCTTTTTATTTGTAGGAAATTCGACTTTTCAATAATAGTCTTTCATGCCACAATTCATTATTATTATGAACGATCTTTAATTGTTACTGAGCTTCCAGCATTTAAAACATGCCTATCAAACATAAAGTTGATGCCAGTTAAATTGTTCAAAGACTCACCATTATTTGCTGTCTTACCCTCCTTGCCGTATATATATCTCCACACCATCGTTTTTACCAAAAACGATAGTCATACTCGTACCAGCTTGTTGCACCTTTTTGACTTTCATACTGTTCGCCTCCAACCATAAAAGCGAACCCGGAGATATCCGACGAATTAGGACCAGATGTATTGATGGTCTGCACAGTTCTATTATTCTCGGTACGCTGTTGAGCTTGTTGACCTCTTTTATTACAATAACAATCTCTTTTATAATGTCCTTTTCTTCCACAGTGGTGGCAGGTAACATTTTTGTTTTTATTAAATTTTCTCTTAAACTGCTGTCCTTAGCTGATTATTGTTATATTTATTGTGATTGTCAATTGGTTTCTGTACCTCTTTCGTCAACATTTGTGCCTGGAGCACTTTAGAGCTTGTTTCACGTCTTTCATTCATTATTTTAATTTCCTGGTCAAGCAATCTTGTCTTGACAAATGTCAGTGTGATGTTATCCTCCGTCAGTGTTTCAATAGCAGTAATCACTCCATCGTAACTGCTCGGTAAAGTCATAAACAGGTGTGTGACTTTATCCACCTCTTCTAATTTTGCACCTGCAGCCAGCAACAAATTTTTGAGAGTGTTTCATCAGTGGCGTATCACTTGCCAGCTCTAAGTTCAGTAAGCGCCTTCGTAAAGCAAGTTGAGTGGCGGTGCTTTTTCTTTCGTAAATAGAGTCCAACTTCAAGAAAATTTGCTTTGCTGTGATATTTTCATCACTTGTCAGTCCGAGCAACGAATCGGACAAATACTCAATTATAGTGATTTGGCTACACATAGTTCTTTGTAATACTTACTATCACTTTCTAGTTCCACAGGAGTATCACTGTCTATTATTTTTAAAACACCAAGTTCACTTAGTAAATTTCGTATTCTAAGTTTCCAGACACTATATTTGTCCCCATTAAAAGGTTTAATATTACGCTTTAACCTTTGGCTCGCCATTGTTTTGATTTTAGCAAATAATGCTTGGAATACTACAAACACTTATCACTGACAGAGTTCACAAAGTTTTTATTGCACTTAAAGTGTTTTTTATATTTCATTTCACTGGGCCCATAACCTATTAGAGTTATGTATGGAAGCCAATGAAAGACGCATTAACGATTTCATAACATACTCGTTTATTAACTCGAATTAATAGCAGGAGAGGTGTGAGTGCTCTCTACTGTACCGGGTCGCAAGGACACCATAGGGCAACTACTAGCTTTATAAGCTCACGAAACCAAGGCCTTAAGAACAAAGGTTTCTTGTTAATAATTGTAAATAAAACATATGAAAGAGAGAGCATTACTTCATACAGGTCAAAGTGAGACAGATTGATTTTTGCTATATCCAACAGCCTAAGCAGGGAACCTCTTGCTTGAGTACCAACGGGACCAAAAAAGTAGTTCCTTTGAGAATAATGAATTGCAGCTACTCGTACCATGGCCTATCATATAGGAAGGACCTCTTCCACTGCAAATATATTTTCCATTAGTAAATGTTATAGTTTTAACTTTATATTCCAAGCCGTAACGTTCAAAATGAACCGTTCTCAAGCATACAATTCATGCCTTTGCAGTCTATTATGTCTGGATATAATGGCCTCGGATAGAATTTATTGCAATGCGGTTGATAATACGATATGTTTACTTGCGGAATGTGTGGTCGATGAAAAGTTGTACGGGAGAAAGCTTGCCATTCAGAAATAGGTTAAAGTAAAATCTATTATTAGGTATATAATATGGAATGTATATTTCGATATCATTAATATTACACGTGTAATACTAGAGACCAATCCAATCGAAACAAAAAGCGCTCAATAGATTTTTCTAGCGATGGCATAGAAGACATCAAAGCCAGTAGAGCAAGCCCACAACGGCAATAAGATGCATCTTGGAGTTACCAAACGTACGGTTCGGTTAACGTACGTACGTACGTTGGTACGTACGGTTCGTGAACGTCATTAGCTCATAACATCAGATTACCTCAAACCCTGTAAACGTAAAAAACTTGCAATCAAATCAGACAAAAACTAATTTGCTACCCAGTCTAAGTTTCTCATAAACTTTAAAAAAAGTAGCTGACGCTATAATGAAGAACGATGACTAAAAGCAATTACAGCAAAGTTTTCGGACTACAATGGTAGACAATCTTTTAACTGTAATTAAAAAGCACATTTACAAATTACTTTTGTGTTGGATTAAATTTCATTTTAGTGAACATGATGAGTGCGTAAATATAAATAGTTTATTTGAAAACGTAGGCAAATATCACGCATCAAGAATCAGAATGTATACAAGAATCCAGAAAAATAGGCATAATGAAAGGTGAACGAGAAACAGATCAGAGCGATATGAAGCTATTAGAATCGAACAAAAACCTGAACCGTGGGAATCATGAATGAATCACCGACTTGAATGAGAAGGTAATTGTGTTCCTTTAGTTCAGTTCTTAATTTTTGATGAAACATAAAAAAAAGAAGTTTGTGGTAGATGATTCCTTTCAGTTTTTTCGCAACTTCTATGGAGCTGACATTTTGTCCGTCTAACTTCTAGTGAAATTTCACTTACGACAAGCTTGCAGTTTATTACCTGTAACAAATAAAATCTAATTAGCAAATTAAGGTAAATATAAATTGTTGTTAAATAATTAACATAAAATTCAAAGTATATACTCATTAATTTAAATAATTAACGAATTATTTAAAGCGTATTCCCATTGAAAGGAAAATATGATGCGATTATTCCTTGTCATATTTAGAACCGCCACACTCGCAGTTTCTAAGAAAAATTATAGTATTCTTTAATCATCATCAGCCAGCGGCTTCCTTGATAGGGAGGGGGCCTCCCCCTTAATGCTTTACTTGAAAGTGCATTGCATATCATACATGTATTAGATTACTATTATCTGCTTACATCCGAGCATGATTTGAAACGTTATTGTCTTGTCGCGATACTTTCGCCTTCATCATTTTACGGCTTATTGTTGGTGATATTAATTTAAACGTGCATTGTTTTGTTTCTCCGCTTTCAAGTTGATTTTATTATGCTTTCGTTTGTATGTTTTAGGAAATATGTAGTCGACAATTTTCGCCAGTTTATCTGCAGCTGCAAGTTTTGACGTTTTTAATACCATTATTTTATTATTATCATTATTGTCTTCAGTATTTTACTGTTTATTGTTGGTGATATTTACTTGACGTGCATTATTTTGGTTCTCCGCTTTCAAGTTGGTTTTGAGTATTTTTGAGTGCTTTTATTCGACTGTTTTTTTTTGTTACGCTATCACTCTCCCAATTATGAATTTATTTCGATAATTCTTTCTTTGTTCGGTATGACTTCAGATGTGGTCCCATATAATTTTATCGAAATCGGTTAAGTAGTTTGGTTTTTAATTCAAAATAACTGGAAAAAATATGTCATCCAGAGGTAATCGAAATTGTAAGTCAAAATTTTTTTTTTATATGGTGTAGGTACCTCTACCCGTTATAGTTTGTAACTTTTCAGAAAGAACATTGTCCACGATTTGATTTGAAGTTTTGTACTGTATCGTTGACAACCTTAGCATCAGTTATCTTTATATAGAAGTATATGTAATAAAATAAATTGTGCCATTATCCTCTGAAATAATAGTTTAGTCATCAAAACAACATTTCGTTCGTCATTGAGGAACCATTGACAATAACCGAAACAACATTTTAATTTCAACTAAGACTATCATAAAAGCAATGATTGTTTTGATTGAAACGAACAGATGGACAATTGATATGATTTACAAAACAATTTTTATGAATTACATAGTTCATCGAGATAAACAAGACAATTGAGTTTTATGATCTCCTTCTGATTAATTTGAGGACAAATTGTTTGACGATGAGATAAGCATGAAAATTAGCAATGCGTAACTTTTTTAACTCTGAATTTGCCAATCATAAAAAAAACCCCAAATCGAGCACGAACTAATGAATGCCACCGAAAATGCTGCTTTTTATTCAAAACAGGCTTGCTATTTATCATCATCAATGACGCGGCATAGGATAGATCAGATTTAATTACAAGTTACCTATGAATCCAGGAGCTCGATCGCACTAAAATATTACAGCTGAACCACAATTGAACTTTAACCGTATCGCAACTTTTTGTACATTTCGTATCGCGCTAACTATTTTACCGAAAGTTGAGTCGCAACTCGAACGCAGCTGGAACGTAACCGCTGTCAAACGAACGGCTTTGAAAGAGTTACAAAAATTCAACTTAAGTTGGATCGTTCGGAGGTTCTATATCACCTAGATTGTAATTTTTTACTAAAAACCAAGGCTTACCTATCTTTAAAAAATATGTACGCGTACATGGATTTATTGGAACGGGATTTAGTGAATTGGATGTAGCGAAGGCTCGGTCTCAAGCGAGGAAGAAAAATTCGAGTGCAAGACTTGTGTGGAGCTTTTGATTTGAGTAATCGGCAGTTTGTAAAACGCTACAGACTCTCGAAGGAGCTAACTCGCCAACTTATAGTAGAGTTGGCTCCCCATATGCCAGCCACGCTTCGTTCCGATGCTTTGGACGTTGAAACCAAGGTAAGGTTATAATGGACTTGCCACTGTGATGATTTTGATTACTTGGAATATACATATCTCCTTAAGGTAAAAATGCTCCGAGAATATTCTAGCCAATAGCCATTCTATTGCTATAAACTCACAGGAAAAGCTTTACCCACTGTAAGACAAAAAATATAATAACAATAACATTGTTTTAGGTTTTGGTTGCATTGGGATTCTATGCCACTAGATCCTAAGATGTTTTTACCACTCACTGACTAGATCGTATTAGACGATTGTAGGAGATAATCGGAAACATTGTGTGTCACAGTCCAGTGTATCGAAAGCAATCCCGCAAGTTACAATGGCTTTAAACAAGCCGCTTGTAATTAACAAATATGCTGCATTTCCATTTCAACAATGTGAACGGGAACAAATTAAAAAACAGTAAGTATATTGACTTGATATAATGACCTAGGTATGTCGTAAAACCGCATCCAAAAATCCTGCCAAGTGTGGGGATTATGACAACCCCTCCCTAGTAAGGGGCAGGCCATTTCGTCCAGTAGTGGCTGGCGATGATGAAGTATATCAACTTATATATGTACATAAAATAATATTATAACTTATAATGCCGCCAACATGCTGGGTACGCTGGTAGTGGGCTTGATCATTTGGATTATCTTTAGACTGTCATCATTCTATTGGTCTGTAGTATAAATAAGAATGTATATTATATAACACACATCCTTACTACTCTTAAAAGAAAAGCATTGGTATAGGTACATACCTCCAAAACTATAACCCTTCGCCTATCTAGGTATCTAGTTATATTCACTAGAAATACCAATAATTACTAACCAATATTTATTATTAGGTATTACAGTAACTTCAAAATGCCTGGATTGCTGGGTTGCATTGATGGGACTCATGTGGCAATTTTGTGTCCAGGAAGAATGGTATTTTAATAGAAAAAGATGCCATTCTCTTAATGTTATGATAGTAAGCAGCACATTACATATTATTATGTGATTGTTGCTTATTGATTATGTTATGGAACAACCCTCATAATTTCAACATCTTTGTTTTTCAGATGCTGCGATGCAATTCAAATTTAAATATTTTGTGTGTGGATGCCAGTTACCCTGGATCTACACATGATAGTGTTGTGTGGGCCAACCATCCAATGTGTGCCTATCTTGAACGGCTCCATACCACCAGAGAGGATTTGTATCTTTTGGGTATGTAAAAGCTAATGAAGTCTTAAGCAATGGTAGCAGAGTGATAACATGTGCATTAAAATAGCTGAAGAAAAACATTATAAGGAAACTGAATTATAAGGAAAATTTATCCTCTCACTTTGAGAATGCTTTTGTGAGGCTGTGGGAATGTAATAGGTTGTTAATGAGGATTGAGGATATATATGAGGATAGTTAATGTATTTTATTGGGATTTTAATACTCATCCTTGATATTTTAGGTGACTGATATCCATTGAGACCTATAATGATGACACCCATTTCGGACCCAGAACCAAACTCCCCTGAGAGTTATTATCAAGATAGGCACTTGACAACAAGAAACATTGTTGAGCGCTGTGTAGGAGTTTTAAAAGCTCGTTTCAGGTATAACTTCATCACCTAGCAAAAGAAAGCCTTAATAGATATTTTGTTTATATTAATGCAAAATGTTTTTATATTGCAGGTGTTTGTTGGTAGATAGAAAGCTGCATTATTCACCAGTAAATGCTGCAAGGATGACAAATGCATGCTGTGTGTTACATAATATTGCACACCGAGCACACATTCCATAAACGCCTCTGATGGCCGAGCAGATGGCATTTGAGCACAGACTGACCAAGGGCGCGGGTGGTGCTGCGTCCGGCGCGGCGAGTGGTCGGCACGGCAGGCACGCCCTCACCAACCTGTAGTTGGGACGTGCTCGCCAGCGTGCACTTATACAGCTCTTGTGGATGGATAGGGCAATTAATTAAATTTAGTGTTGCTAATTGTAATGAAAAGCAATAAAAATTAATTTAAATTTAACACGGTTTTATTCTTAATGATAAAATAACTTTATTATTAACTGCGGTGAAGGTGCCTGTCCTTGTCAAATCAGGCACGGGGGAAGCAGGCTGTGGGGGCTGTACTTGAGTGTTGCTTAGTGAGGCTGCTGTCTGCAGATCTTCATGATCAGCCTTATAACTGTAAGAGAAACAAAAGTAGGTAATATTTTAATACTTTGTATTGTAAAGATGAAGTTTGGTGGGAACCTCGAGATTGAATTGTAACTTACCAAAATCATCTAAGATCCGGACAGACAAATATTGTGTTTATGTTGGACAGGTATAATAAATGCATGGCTCTCAAATGTTTAGTGTGATACGTTTTTTTAAAATAAATGTAAGGTACATATGTACACCTAAAGTAGAAATATTTTATGAACTAACACTATGTCTGCAGGAGCAATTTGAATGGTAATTCTACCAGTTGCTCTTCAGCCTCCACCAGTTCCACCACCACATCACCGTCCTAATAAGCATTTAAGTATAATGTCAATGAAATGGTATTATGAAATAATATGGGAGATTTGTGAAAGGTATGTAGGTATGCTTACATTTATTATTTGAGGTGAATTGATCCCATCTCACATAAGGCAGGGGGCCAATATCTCTGCCTAAAATATTCGCCACTCGCTCTTCTAGGTTCATTAGTGTAGGGGCATTGCTGGGTCCACCACCGGTAGCTCACTGGCTAGCATTTATGCTGACCAACTTTGCTCTGACCCTGCATTTGTGGTCATTCCATACCTGAAAAAGACACGGTTTTTTAAACTTAAGAATCATCATCATCAGCCCGGAGACGTCCACTGCTGCACGAAGGCCTGCCATTTGCATCCACCGGTTGTCCGCGACTTTTACAATGTCGTCGGTCCACCTAGTGGGAGGCCTTCCTACGCTACGTCTTCCGGTTCGCGGTCGCTGCTCAAGAACCTTTCTTCCCCATCGGTTGTCAGTTCTTCGAGCAATGTGGCCTGCCCATTGCCACTTCAACTTGCAAACCTTAAACTTAAGAATGTAGGTACTTAATACATTTTCTTTGCATAAAAGTAGGTAAAGATGTACCTTAGCCCTTTCCTTCCCTTTTCTGGCAGGACCTTCAGAATTCAGAAATTCGGCACATCTCGCCACAATCGTGCCGCAACTGCTCGAGCACCTTCAGACCAGACTCGTCCCAGAGCCAAGTCACGGTGGCCTTCGAGAAACTCTATCAAAAGCTCCAGCTGACGTGCAGTTGTGCTTCGGCAGAGTCCTTCCATTTTCCAAAAAAAACACTACTGAAGACTGAATACCACAATAAAATCCAATGCGTTCACAACTTAGGGAACATAAACATAGTAACATACACTGGTTCACAATCAAAAGCCCAAAATAGGTCAGTATCGGCATAAAAAGTACTTCAACGAAGCACCAACCAAACACTTCAAAACAAACCACTTCAGCAACTTCACTGGCTCTATAATAACTCATTTTTAAGCCCAATGACATTAGGAAGGTTTGTAAACCACAAAAAAGGGGATAACAACTTGAGAAAGCTTTTTTTTGTAAGATATTACTTCGTTGTTTTTGTAAATATTATTTACTTTCGAGTTCCAACACAAACAAACGTCAAGCTGTCATCTCATCAGCTGTCAAAACATAACTCAATTCGCATAATATTAGGTTATTTTTTTAATAATAACGGTTTAGCATGCGTTATAACGTTATAATAGCACAAATAGTTACAGGAAAGTGACATCTCTTACAACGATAGAGAATACGCTACGTTCCAGTTGCGATTCAACTTTGGTTAGCGTTTGAACTTTACCGCGATACCGAATTCCGCGCGGCTGAACCGTAACTTAACTACAATTGCAGACGAACCGCAACTGAACTTCAACCGTTCGCTGTTGTTTTAAATTATCGCGATTACCCTCCAGGTTCTGTTAGTAACCTGTGGATAGCGCTGTGGGTTGTATTATTTATAAGTTTTATTTTATAAGTATGGGTATACTTGTTATGTATTACTATGTTAAATTTTATAATACAACTGTTTGCTGTTCCTTAATAAATAAATAAATACTTTTCTTTTAACATGTAAAGTAATTTAAGGTTCTACTATTAGTGCTATAATCCATATTAATATCATAAAAAGGTTACTCTGTGACTTTAGATTTGTAGATATTTACTCTATGTTATACCAGAATTAGTTCAACAATGAGTTATTGTGGAAGTCTATATCCTAAATCTAATTAAGATTTAAGAAACTACGATATAAAACCATCTTTTTCTAAAGTTCTATTATTATTAATGGGGTATTTACAGTGATTATGTTGTGAAATGAGCTCCCGATATTTCGGCGCAGTTGCATGCACCATGTTCACGAGTAGACTGAAGAATGCGGGTGGTTGTCAAAAGAGTTCGAAAAAACATTAAGGGCATTCATACCGAACTAACTACCCTCTTTCTAAGTATTTTACTACGTCACATCATCTACGTCTACGTTACATCTTTTTCTATTCCTCTTTGCACAATTACTTTAAACATCTTCTCGGAGCTTGATTTAATATCACAATTAATATCATCGTTCGCATCGACCCCATGGCACTTTACGGTCTCTGGAAATTGTGTCATAATTATGTCGAAACTGGCACTCTATCTCGGCAAATGAGAAATTTTAGGTGATCAAGTTTCGACGGGAAGATACCGAGGGCAAAATTAATCGTCAGGTAATTATGGGATATAGGTCAGGGTGGTTCGTTTAATGGAATAATATTACAAGCTATTAGACGCGAATGCCACTGGAGCAGCGTTTTACGAAATATAAAAGAACAACATTAATCTGAATAAAGAATTAATGGTGCCGATTAATATATCTGACATGTTATCCGCTAGTTTATTTACAGTAACGTTACGAAGTAATTACAGTAGTAAGCCCACTCAGAAAAATGTGTTACCTGCAATGGTTGTAAAGTCTTATAATGGAGCTAAAGTTATAGAGAACAAAATTGAGAAGAAAATTTTCCTATTACGTATTCCTAAAGGCTCTAGGTCTAAATTGGTTGTTAATAGAGCTTTGAGACCGTACAGAGCGTCCCTTGAACAAAATCAGTGATGTGGGCGCTGCGTTTATGCGTTTACTTATTTATCACTAGAGAAGACACCGTTATGATATTGCTTTTTCTTTAGTATCCCATTGCCAAACTACCTATTTTGTTGTTTTCTTGTATTATTGTTCCTCGTGTTTTTGCCAATAAATATATTCTTATACTTATTATAATACAGGAACTTGAAGTCGATGCAGTTTAACTGCAAAGACTTCAAGCAAATGAAATGATTATGCAAGTTATTCAAGTCGTTTAGTTGACAAACATAAATGCCAAGAAAAACCAAGAAAAGTAAAATTACGAGAACGAAATATACAAAACATGCAAGAAATATATAAATGAATAGGTAAATAAATCAAGAATATAAAATTATCAAGTTGTCTTTAAAATGAGGCAAGAACATATTTTTGGTCGCTGGGCCAAGAAAGTACCCCGAGCCTCGAATGGCGTAACACCTAGAACACAAAGCAGACGCGTCAGCACGCCCCAAATTATAATTTAGGCGATTTATGAACATTCTACCGGAAGTTAACGCGACTGGTGTTCAACTGTTTACAGTTCAACTTTCCCAAAATAGGTGAGACTGTTCTGTTTCGTATCGTATTAGCAAAAGCGTTGCTTTTGTGGACGAGATGAAACTTTTATGGGGAGCTTTTCAACTTTTTACGAAATAGAGAACATGTGTATTTTGTAACGGCTAAGAAGCATTCTTAATACATTGTAATGGTGCGATTGCAGAGTTCGCCTGGGTAAGTACCACACCTTCGCCAGTTATTCAACCGCCAAGCAGTAGTGTGCAAGCATTACTGTTTCGGTTTGAAGGGCAATGTCACCAGATTAATTACTGGGCATGAAGAGATTTACACATACCCGCATAGCCGACATAGCTCGCAGGATTTGCAAGTTGAAGTGGCAATGGGCAGGCCACATCGCTCCAAGAACTGATAACCGATGGGGAAGAAAGGTTCTTGAGTGG
Organism: Erannis defoliaria; assembly: GCA_905404285.2. Classification (NCBI taxonomy): domain Eukaryota; kingdom Metazoa; phylum Arthropoda; class Insecta; order Lepidoptera; family Geometridae; genus Erannis; species Erannis defoliaria. The sequence continues at coordinate 2,734,025 of FR990090.1, read as the reverse complement.
CAACCGCGAACCGGAAGACGCAGCGTAGAAAGGACTCCCACTAGGTGGGCCGACGACATTGTAAAAGTCGCGGGCAACCGGTGGATGCAAATAGCAGGTTGTCGTACAGTGTGGCGGTCTAAGGGGGATTCTTTCGTTCAGCAGAACGAAATGTGACGAGCGCAGAGTACGGCATAGGTTTTTTTTCACAAGTTCACAATTCTGATACTGCTTCTGTTATGGGCAGGCGGGATGCTTATCACGAGGCGAATTCATTCTCAAACTCGCCACTCCATATAAAAATACTTTATTAATTATTATACACTTATTGAATGTAAGGGAAGGGAGGCCTTTGCCCTGCAGTGGGACGGCATAAGGCTAATATATAATAATATTGAATGGACTGAATTAGATTGAATTGGACCTGGGTATGTCCTAAAACTGCATCCAGACCCACCGGAGGACGGGCAGCAGCGTCCTCGAGGTTAACGGTGGTGAGCATTTCATTCATCCCCAAGCCGCCTGCCAAGCGTGGGGATTATGGCAACACCTCCCTTTCAGGGAGAGGCCTTCGTCCAGCAGTGGACGTCTTCCGGCTGTTGATGTGATGTGAATAATATTGAATGTGCGTATTTTGAGATGATCAGGAACAACGGGCCTAACGGAAGGGGTCCCTTTTGAGCACCTATTTCTTTAGCACCTATGAAAATAGCACCTAGAATATTCCACTAATATCACCAACCAAAACGTTGGCTTGGTGCTATTATTTGAAAAAAAGCTGATTACATTCCACTGCGCACCTATGGAAACTTATAGTGATGGGAAGGCACCATAGATTTGCCAGTTATTCAACCGCCAAGCAGTAGTGTGCAAGCATTACTGTGTTCCGGTTTGAAGGGCAATGTTACCAGAGAAATTACTGGGTATGATGAGATTTAACATCTAATATCTCAGGGTGACGAGCGCAGTGCAGTGCGGCGCAGGATTGTGTTCGCAAGTTTACAATTCTGGCACTGCTACTGTTAGTGGCAGGCGTGACGCTTACCACCAGGCGAACGATTTGCTCGACTCGTCACCAAAATATATATTTAAAAAAAATAGGTTGTTTACACTATTATTACTTACTTACCTATTCATTTAGCATTGTATTTCCCTGTCACTTTCTACGCGACTCATATTTAGCGCTGCCTATGAAGACCAGCGCCAGTTGTCACGACCGGCACCATGATGCGTCAGGGCTAATTTTAGTGTCAAAAAAACAAAATGTTTGTTTTTCCTGCTGTATTTTCCTTCCTATTGGTTTTTGTCGCTAATAAATAATTATAATCAATTTATTTATTATGTCAATTAAAAAAACCACAAGTCAGATTAGAAATGCGCGCCTGAGAGTTGCGTACCAGCACAAAGGTTCTAATCTAAACTAAAACTAGAGAATCTATCTATCTTTCTAATACTATAAGAATCTCTGTCCTGACTCAACGACTCATTGACTGAATGACAGACAACGCACAGCCTAAACAGCTGGTCGTACAGACTTGAAATTTGGAGGGTGTATTTGTCTTGATGCGTAGGTGTTAAGAAAGGATTTTTCGAAATTCGACCCCTAAGGGGGGAAACGAAATTTGTATGAAAGTCATTTGTTTTTGAACTTTTAGTTATGAAAATTTGTACTTGGATAGTTTATTTAAAATAAAAAAATGCTGATTACATTTTTTTTTGTCAGGGATGATTTAAGGGGGTGAAATGGGGGGGGGGTGGAATGTTGTATGGATATTTATTTGTTTTTGAAGTCATAGTGAAAAAAAATGATAGCATATTTAAAAAACTATATTTTGCGGACAGGGATGATGATTTTAAGTGGTAAATATGGGGAGGAAAATAATTAGTAATTAACCCGGCGATATGGAAGATAGTATTTGGGAGCGGGGCGTTTTTTTTTTCATATAGCTGTATTGCTAATCAACTGAAGCGTTGATGGCGCCATCTGTAAACCAAATCTTCCGATTTCCACGAGGTTTCAATTAAAGTTGTTTAAGGTTTCCCTGTCGTTAAATCTGACATCGGTCATAATTAATTTGTTTTCGGTTGCCTGGCTCCTATCGATTGGCTTCATGTAAAGCGGCATGTCATGTCAAGCTGGTCCATCAATCCTCAAAATGAAAAACACAACATTATTAATCACAATATAAAGGAAGAACATTTTCTAAGAAACCTTTACGGATGTTTCATTATTGTCTTTTATTGCTTATGTCACGCAAGATAGGTATGTGGTCTGTTTACTTTGGTTTCAAGTCTACTGACACCAGTGGAGGGTTATAATATATTTTTTGTAGTCCAAGGAATCCAATTCTGGATTCTCGAAAATTCGACCAAGAGAAGCAATTTTGTTTCTATCAATCTATCTATTCCATTTTTTTAAAGAAATCTGATGTCATATATTGACAGGTATTATTGACGCACACGCAAATATTATATAATAAAAAAGAGTATGTAATAAGAACTCAACATTTTTAATGTATACTTAGATAGAATTGAACTTACGGTACGAATTTTTGTCTATTTTTATGTATCTGTCATCGTATTAATGAAGTTGAATCCGCATAACAGGTGACGACCTTTGATAAATTATATGTCTAGATAGACTGATGGATCCTAAACACGTCGATTAAAATAGCGGTGAACTGTTATCCTCTTATGCACGCACACTATAACAACGAGAATGGCGCAACGCGAGTGTAAGACATGGCTGTCAGGCACACTAGTATAAAAATGTTGGCCTGTCATTTTTCGTTCATAAACAGTACGAGACTCTATCTAGACATATTATTTATCAAAGACGACGACATACATGTAGGCAAACCACCAGTCCAATCGTCAGAAGACATTGTCAAGCATGCCAGATGATAATGGGGTTGGCACCGCAGAAGAGGACGCGAATCAAAAGGGAGCCTCCATCCAGTAGCAGAAAAAGACCGGCAAGATTAGTTTCGATTTATCCTCTCGGAACCTCTCCTTCGAACTGGTTTATCCTATCGGGCTTAGGACGAACTAGTTAAGCTTAGGCTATATCAGTTTAGGCCATTGCATGTAGGAAGAATTATCCATCCTAAAATCGGGTTTGGCCGGTAACATATATATAAATAAATAGAGATTCATATCATACTTCCGAAGAAGAAATTAAATGGCGCATGTGAAGCCATCAAGTAACTATGACATAATCTGTGGTTTTAGGCCGACTAAATACAAATTGCATGGACGCCATAACTGCTCGTCTAATGCAATAATAGAGCAATTTCAGCGTTGCATCGCACTCACCGCACCACTCAAGCTGGTTGTGTACAGGAAACTGTCTACCAGGTTTACATAAGTAAGCATACCGGGATACGAGAAACGGTAGTGCTAAGCGGAAAGGCGGTCATTATACTTTATTTATGTTTTTTTAATTCTTTATTTAATTTCAAGTAATTTGGTCATTTTAAGAAGTGATCATTTCAGGAGATTGTAATTTTTTATTTGTGGTCCTAAACCGCCGAAGCCATAAGGTAGATTACTGATGTTTATATCGTTGAAACCAATAGCTTTGATGAAGAATTTAAGTAAATATAGTATGTTTATTGAAAAAATAATTTAGATAGACAATAAACAATAACAATAGAAATGTTTTTTTTATTTTTTTTTTATTCGGTTAATAATGTTCTGATATATGAGCGTTTAAAGTTTTTGTTAGAGACAACTCTGTCCCTTTCCCACAAAACAAAAAATGACGTCACGTCTTACTTGTCAGAATAGAATGTATATGGCGGACAGAGAAGTGACGTCACGATTTCCTGTTTCGCCTCTCTGTCTAGCATGATATTAAAATGCTTAGAAGTTGCTTATTTATGATCAGATTTTAATTTTTTTTTCATTAATCAGCTATATTTATGGGCCACATTTTAATAGGACAATTAAAAAAAACTAGTCATCTAGCCTATTGTACTCATCATTGTGAACCACTTTTCCTATGAGGCCAACGCTGAATCGAAAAACACAGCTGTTCCTTACATTATTTCAAGACCAGGATAGCGTACAAGAAGAAAGGTCTATGATGTCTCAACAGTAGAAAGACAATGACTAAAAAAGGTGGCCATAAGCCTTGAAGGCTGATGAAGCATATTAATTTGAATAGGTTTTATGATATATTTTTTGCAAATGATTTAAAATCCATAATTAAGAACTAAAAGCTGCCTATCACACGGTTCAATCCGAAACATCTGTCTAGTTCTCACGTACCTGTATATGTGCCTTTATTTAAACTGAAGGTAGCCCACCCTTATATATCGTACTGCGACAGTTGTAATGGGGGAAGCAATAAGGTAAGGCAATACAATAAGGTAATATTTCTTCGAAACATTCCACAAACCCCTATCAATGGAAATAGATGATCAATGGAAGATATGCTATAAACTTCCTTTTTGTTTTCTTATAGGCTGGCCAGCCCTAGTTTCAGAGTTTATATACCGCCAGAAGGCTTCAGACATGGTTTAACGCTTGTTGTTGAAGAATGTTATATAGAACAAAAAACAATCAGGACCAACAATTATTGTTTTATTTTCTTTTCTATTGAATTGCACATGTCTCCTTCAGTATTTGTTCTCAACACAATTCTATTTCTTACTACATTGGCCAGAAATATGCCCTATATTTCTAGCATGACAGAAAGCAGGCAAAAGAAGAAGACATTCAATGGCGTATATGAATTGTAAATTCGGCAAACCACACCGGCCTGTATTCAGCAGTGAGATTTAAACACCGAAGATAGAAGTGAATAGAACGGAAATGTGACAGGCCGCGCTAGCCGGCATTAAGTGTAAATGCGCTTAATGACAATTCTACCAATATATATGTTTTTAAACTGAGAATACTAAAAAATACAATTTAAATAGACGCGCAGGAAACCAAACCACATTGCATCGTAATTAGATAAATTTTAATCTGTTGCAAAATGTCATTTCGAGCGTTTTATTTCAAATGCGCGACCATCAAAGGCATTTTTTCGTCGTAGTGAGTATACAATTTTGTGTGGAGCTGGCGACAGCAGTTTTCCATGCAATTGCTTTACAACATTGTTTTGACAGCCGTTCTACATAAGAAGTAGGGCTTTCGCTTTTCTGTGGAATTAAAGCTAATTCAGTGCTAGGGACCTGGTGGACCTGGGTATATTGTCCTAAAACTGCACCCAGAACCACCGGAGGTCGGGCAGCAGCGTCCTCTTGGTTAACGGTGGTAACACTCTGCGATCCCCAAGCCGCCTGCCAAGCGTGGGGATTATGGCAACCCCTCCCTAGTAAAGGGGAGGCTTTCGTCCAGTAGTGGACGTCTTATGGCTGGCGATGACAGTGCTATGGATTCAAGAGCATCATCATGATAAGGAACATTGATCAGACGAATTTATTCATTTAGGTAACATTCTATGGTGGTCCGAAATAAGGTAAACATAAACCAAAGGCATAGACTGATATAGACTGATGAAGATTGAGCAAGAATGGTGATTGATAGTGATCAAGGTCACAGACTGAACTCTATACTAGGTTTGACGTACGTACCTACTTAAAACATTCATTTGGACCTTTCAGTCAGAAATTGCTTAATTACTTAACAAGAAAGGTAATTGAAATGTGGCGATGGAACAATTTGATAAGTGAAATGGCCGTAATAACGGCAGCTGAAAGCTATTTCCGATGATTAATATCGATTTCAAACTGCCATTACATCCGATATACGAGTACTGACAGTAATATCCTTTCTTAATCAAAGTTTTGCTATGTTAGCAGTTGTAAATTGGATTCGGTTTTGGGAATGTTCGAAAAAGTAAAATACGAGACAATAAAACAAAGCATTTTTTTTTAAACCTATATAAATAAACTTTTGATGAGTTCAAACACAAAGCAAAAAGTCCAGAGCATGATGTCTTTAAAAAAATTCAAATATACTTCCGTTACTTTATCAAGCTTCACGTCATCAAAACAATACTAAGGATAATAAAGCTTTCTGCGGTCCCTGATCAGCGGAAGCGCAGATTGTATCATAGATACTGCGGAAGTTTAGTGAGATCCCTGGTTCCATCTCGACCTACTTCGAAGGCGATGACCCAGAGATCTCATTCTCATTCAGGCTTAAGTGAAGGCACGAGCTGCAACCAATATATTTTTAAACGTTTTGTCAAGAACTTCGGTCAAGAATTACCACATACCTCATTGGCCTCATTTTTCAACCAAGTTCTTCGTCTTATACTTAAAATACTTCTTTTTTATCACCGTGTCAGGATGGCACACGAGCAAGTTGCTCGCCTGATGTCAAGTGTCATACTAGTCTATTTACAATTAGCTATCGACTATAAATGTCTCATTTGTCGATCTATAAAATATAATCATCATCATCAGCCTGGAGACGTCCACTGCTGAACGAAGGCCTAAGGGGGAGCCTTAGACCGCCACTCTGTATGACAACCTGCCATATGCATCCACCGGTTGCCCGCGACTTTCACAAAGTCGTCGGTCCACGTTGTGGACTTGTGGGAGACCTTCCTGCGCCGCGTCTTCCGGTACGTGGTCGCCACTCAAGAACCTTTCTTCCCCATCGGTTATCAGTTCTTCGAGCAATGTGGCCTGTCCATTGGCACAACACGTGAAATCGTATACACACAACTGGGATCAAGTAAAGAAGCCTCAGTTCTCATGTTTGTCACCCTCGGCTTTGCCTCGGGAGACAATATACATGAGATCTTAGGCATTCTTTACTTTTGCTCCCTAGGCGAGTAATCTACTATTGTCCCATCGCTCTTTTATAGAGGGTAACGGGTGAAAGAAACAGTATCGCAGGTTCTGGAATAGTCCCGCTGTTCATAATTGTGTGTTCGTAATGTAGTATAGTGTCTTCCCTAGCGCCCTACGCTGTCTCCCAGCTCTCGACCTATTTCCAGTGCGGCGACCTGAGGTTTTATTGAGCTCTCTCACGTGACAGGCATGACGTTTCATAACGGTGACGTGATATGCGGGAATGCGTTGTGAATTCCCATGTTTTGGATGATATTCTTATCATAACAAGTAATTTCAATTTGTATTGTGGTTGGGCTATACCGTCCCAATAAGGAACGAGGTATAACAGTACTCTTGTTTGGAATACATCCTCAAAATGAAAAACCAGGACTGCTAAGGAACAAGAACGTTTTTTGCTTGGCTAAGCTAATGTTACAAACATCTAGTAGTGAAGACCCCACAGAAATGATGCAGATAAAATGTTCTTCCCTGTCACTTCAAACGAGATAATCATAATATTGACAAGAACTGTTCAAGAGTTAGTTCGCGACATAAGAAAATTTCGACATAGGTGTTTTTTTTTTAAATATACAATCAAGTGACGAAACGAGCAAGACGTTCGCCTGGTGGTAAGCGTCACGCCTGCCACTAACAGTAGCAGTGCCAGAATTGTAAAACTTGCGAACACAATCCTGCGCCGCACTGCACTGCGCTCATCACCCAGAGATATTAGAAGTTAAATCTCTTCATACCCAGTAATTTCTCTGGTAACGTTGCCCTTCAACCCGGAACACAGTAATGCTTGCCGGTTGAATAACTGGCAAAGGTGTGGTACTTCCCCAGGCGGACTCAGCAGTAGTCCTACCACTACAGCACGCAGGGGCAGAAATAATAAAACAGTAAACATTTTCGAGACGTACTTAAAGGTGACAGGAGCAAAAACAATGTCGTCAGTTGTGGAGTAGTCAGCGAAAAGCTTATCTTAAGGATCGACAAGTTGACGGCTCGAACTCATCGGTGGTCGCGGCTAAAAAGCATGCTCTCTTCATCAAACAAACTGTGGGAAAGGGAGAAAGAAAGATAAATGAGCGCACAAATTTTTTTTGTCGACCTTTGGCTGCAGTAATGTGGTTGAATAAACTCTGTGTTAATTTATTCCAACTTAAGTTATTTGAAATGTTTATGGACTAAACTATGCCGCTTGATAAATTATTTTAGTGTTTTCGTATTCCTTATGTTATTTATTTACGTCCAATGTGGCGTTAAAATTGAGCTAAAATACAAGATGTTTCCTGGCTCATAACTGTCATGTTTATTAACTTTTTACTTTCGTAATAATTTACAATCCTAGATAATGAAGAGATTAATCGATATAATACTTAGTCTTGGACCTACAAAATTACATAGTGGAGTAGTAATACTACCGCGTTTCTATGGAGAAGTGACCAACTTGTCTACTCTTAAACATGACACCGCACCGGTCGGATCGCACTGACTAGGCAAGTATTTCCTTATGAAGAAACGCATCAGATGCTGTGCTATGTGAATGGATTGGACTGCGTGAAACGAGATTGAGAGGAATCCGATAGTCAGCGAAACTCGAGCTATGGTTACTTGAAACTAAAACACATCTTCAGTTATAACAATAACTTTAGCAGTTTAGGTATGTTCGGCCGGCGCTCCGTCCGGGTGGACAATGCAAGGCAGTCGTCGCCCACGCGCTAGCCTCGTCGCACGTATACACTAAGCATACGTAATAGAAAGAGAGCGGTATATCTAGGTGAATATAGCGAGCGGTATCCAGTGCTGTGCGTGTAAAAATTGCTACTTTATTGCCTAGTAGATAGAGTCCTTATTTATTTCAATTCCTTTGCGGAGTCAGCTTTCTGTACAAAGTACTATTATTTATTCTGTGCTATGGTGTCGATTAGGTTATGCTCGTAGTTCTTTAAACTAAACTAGAATTGGATTTAAGTGGCTCGGTTCTGTACTATAACAGGCTTTGACATCCCACTGCTTGACATGGGCACACCCTTTAAGGATGATTGGCCCATATAATACACGACGTAGGCAGGGTATGTGCTAGCAGACTTACATGTACTATACCCTCGTCACTTGTTTACGAATTTCTTCATCGGATATTCAAGATAACTCATGATTATTTCCTTGTTAGAAAAAACAGTGATATGTAACTTTAGAAATCTGTAAGTACATCTAGAACGCATTAATGTGGCCCTGTGATAGAATACACAGCCTCAAGAATATTATTCGCATCTTCTCCCACCTCCACGACTTTTTAATTGATCCTAAATGTCCAAAATCTGTACAACTTGCTGGGGAGACTTAATTAGTTTATATGCTGTTCTACGATGTACATAGCTATAGTTAACCTAAGTATGGATTTAACCGAGTGGTTATTGTACTAAATCCCGAAATAAGATTTGGCTTCAGCCGAGGCGTCAACCATAATTTCATAATCCGAGATTTTGGCGCGTCGCGCGTTAAGGCAAAGTGGGCGGAACAAGATTTCGGCCAAAAATATGGGGAAATTAAATCGGAAACGGCAACGGAGCATAACAAATAAGACATTTAATTTATTCAAACGTGTTTTTTCGGCATTCAATGCAAATTACGCACATCTTTTGTAATTTTAGGTAGATGAAAACAAAATATTTCCGGCTAACATCTTTTTTTTTTATACCTCTAAGTTTTACTGGTCCGTAACGTTATTATTATTATTTTGTGTTGATAGCTATTGTAATTTTTATTGATAGTAATTACCTAATTATTTGGCAAGGCGCACTTACTAATTTGCGTGGAATAACGCAAGCTTAAGAAATATTATGGGCAAATACTTTGTTAGGCAAACAATAACCACAAACAGCGCATGACAGATCTGATGTAAATAAAATAAGGTTACTTCATATTTTTTTACCTTTTTACTTTGCTTTATTCCTTCAAAATCTTCAGAACCACAGATTAGATAGTGTAACTGTTCAGGGCCATGTCTCTTCGTCGCTGTCTAATGGATTTTTAGGAACTATATATATTTTTATTAATTGGCTGTCAGAAATTCGCCCATTGTAGCCCTCTAACTCTATTTGTAATGTTGGTCAAATGCAAGAACTAAAAAAAAAACAATGCAGATGTCAGTTTTCTTCAAACCCTACGCTCGTGGCTCCCTCGTCCATCTATAGGGGTAAGTTAGTCGTACAATTGTAAGAAGCAGCTGCGATCAAAACGGTCTAAAAACCAACGAACAAAACGTTTGCGCGTTTTAACGGTGTAGAACGCCATCTAGTATTTTTTTTGGGAACTAAAGAAACAAACAAAATAACCATTTGAGTTATGGCTTGAAAAATGACGATATATGTACAAATTATCAATTTTCAGATTTTTCCCATAATTACTGTTATGTGACCTTGCTTCTTGCCAAATTTCATGAGCCTCGGTCAACGGGAAGTACCCTATGAATTATGATTTAGTTCACTCTGAAAAACTCACAAAAATGGCCGTTTTTTATTGTGTTGACTTAGAAGCTTGATTTTTTTACAGCACCAAGGGACTGTGGACTTACGTATTTGTTATTAATTTCAACTTAATATCTCCACGCGTTCCAGAGAAAAACGGTCTTGACAGACAGACAGACAGACAGACAGACAGACGGACAGATAGTCGGACATCGAAGTGATCCTATAAGGGTTCCTTTTTGTGGTACGGAACCCTAAAATTCAGACTTAGAACACGTTTTACACGTATCCAAGACTATTGTGGCTGTGTTAACTTGTTTATTTTTTTATATTAAGAAGGGGATGGTGAGGTAAAGTAGCACAGCTCTGTAACTCCTTCTAAAACGAATCCTGTAAAAAAATATAGTTCGACTTAATAATTCCATTCAAAATACCTGTTACAATATAATCAGCAATCACATGCTCCCCTTAACAACTATAACCAGCCAATACGTAACATGAGTCAGGCATGTTTTCGATCCGTAATTAAACTCAAGTCAATACCCAACGCGATTAGGTTTATAGCTACGCGAAGGGATCCAGGTCAAACATGATGGTTTGTACTTGGTACTACTGGGTTAACTGCTCAATTGTACATTTTAGTTCCGGATAACTGACAAACCCGACAGAATCTTGATTAAAGACATAGGACATATAGACCTAGTTGGTACAAGACATTTTGGGTATACCTATGCACATAATTTTTAAACTAGTTGCACTAACACTCACAAGTGAAAAATATGTGTCCAAGCAGAGAAACAAACGGTGTTTTTTAGGGTTCCGTACCTTAAAAGGAAAAAAGGAACCCTTATACGATCACATCGTTGTCCGTCTGTCTGTCTGTCTGTCTATCAAGACCCTTTTTCTCTGGAACGCGTGGAGATATCAAGTTGAAATTACGTAAGAGGTCCCTTGGAGCTATAAAAAAAGCTATTAAACAACTAATTAGTCAACACAATAAAAAATTACTGTCATTATTGCGAGTTTTTTAGGGTGAACTAAAACAAAATTCATAGGGTACTTCCCGTTGACCTAGATTCATGAAATTTGGCAAGAAGTCTTATAACACTACTATAGCTATGGGAAAAATCAGAAAATGTATAATTTGTAAATATATCGTCATTTCTCAAGCCAAAACTTAAATTGTTATTTTGTTTGTTTCTTTTTGTTCCCAAAAAAAATACTAGATGGCGCTAGCTAGGTCTTAAAACTCGCAAACGTTCCGTTTGCCGTTTTTAGGTAGATTCGATATATGGCAGCAGGCTCCTGCATGTAGTCAGAATAACGTACCTTTACAGATGAGCGAGCGAGCCACCATCGTAATTTTTGAACAAAACTAACAGGCGCTGTTGAATTCTTTTAGTTCTTCCACTTACACTTCCACACACATTTATTTATTTATTTCGCAGTTGGCGTATTAAACGAAAGTGGAAATTATTTTAGGGTTTCGTACCCAAAGAGAATCCAACTGTACCCTATTATTAATCCGCCTACCGTGTCTGTTTGTCTGTCCATCTGTCTTTCCGATCTTTACTGATCTATAATCTCTTGAATCGTAATTCAAAAATTCAAATTTTAATTCAAATTAAAATAATTAATAAATTATTAATAGATAGCCGGTTAAAATGTTCACAAAATATTCATTACTATTACCTAGTACATGCGGTGGCACGGAACCCTCGTTGTCCGAGTCGCAAGATGACTCGTACCTTGACGGTTTTATTTTTTTATACAATCAAGTGACGAGACGAGCAAGACGTTCGCCCGGTGGTGGTGGTAAATGTCACGCCTGCCACTAACAGTAGCAGTGCTAGAGTCTGCCTGGGGAAGTACCACACCTGTGCCAATTATTCTACCGCCAAGCAGTAGTGTGCAAGCATTACTGTGTTCCGGTTTGAAGGGCGATGTTACCAGATAAATTAGTGGGAAAACAAAATCAAAATATATTTATTGCAGTTTGTTGGTAAAACTAGATGTAACATACAGAGTATAATCTGTTTTTAAAGAGCTCCGAAAACAAACTTGTCTCTAAATAGACAAGCAATATTAGCCCTGGCATATTCATTACTTGCTAATTATAAGTTATTAGTATTGTTAGTGTACAAAGAAAATGTCATAATATAGTAGTTATGTCAAGTTAAATACAATGTCCACAATGTTATAATGTCATTATTAGTTAGTCAATGTTAGTATTCCAATTAAATCCCTTATCATTAATAAATTATTTTACGGTGTAATAGCACTTAGTCAGTAGTATTTTTTTTAATTTCAATTTGAACAGATTAGTATTTAGATCTTTAAGGTTTCTTGGCATCTTATTATAGATTACCGGTCTCATACAAAAAATGCTATCATTTAATAATTTCTTATTGCGGCTTACTATGAGAAGCTTGTGTTTGTCACGTCTATTACGTTTAGATTTATCATTTGTAAGAGGAAAATAGTTCGGGTTATTTTTAGCAAAGCATGCATGGGAATGAAGAGATTTAACATCTGTGACGAGCGCAGTGCTTGCGGCGCAGGATTGTATTCGCAAGTTCACAATTATGGCACTGCTACTGTTAGTGGCAGGCGTGACGCTTACCACCAGGTCAAAGACTTGCTCGTCTCGTCACTTAAACGTATAAAAAAAAAGCAATTGGCCTTTATTTTACAGCAATGAGTAAATATGAGCTAGTAAAAGTTCGTATAGGTTAAGTGATTAGGCCAAACGCAGTTTATAAGTCGCCAGAAGGCGTCTGATGACTTAACCTTAACGATGAGTAACAGATTGAATTTATCTAAAAATTGAAAACGTCGCATTGCCAAATTCATCTGAACCAATAAACTACTCGATCTAATGTTTGGATTGACAATCGTGATACCTATATTTGGAAGGTTGAAGAATAAATAGCTTTTCTAAGGCTCTTTTGGGCGTAGGTGTAGACGAAAAATAAGTTTATTTTAGGACTGGAGGAAGTTGCTCAAAATTCAGATAAGATTCAAACGAACGACGATGTTGATATAGCTTCTGGAATTTAGTTTTTAGTTAGCAAAGATAATGTCCATAATAGAAAACCATCGTTATCACATAGGTAAGTTATAGTGATAAGTTCACAAGAATCATAATTATATGCATATTCTTGCTATTAACGAAATTCGTCTCAGTGGAGGCCAAGCAAAAGCCAAGTACCAGAGGAAGTACCACAATTTTGCTTCACCAAATGCGACCTTATAAGGTAATATATAAATTAAAATAAAAAGTGATCCCATTGGACCACCCGCGCACCGCCTAAATAACAGGACATCCGCTAGGGCTCTTTTATACGCACTATACGGAACCATACAAAATTGAATTTTTATGTAAGCCATAACCAAAATTTGCATAGTACGTCCACGTACATCCAGCGATGATTAAAACTCGTTTCCACTTTCCCAAACTTGATTATCCCACACAAGTATCATTGTAATTCTATATCCCACACGATCCACCCCAGATTGACCAAAAGACCGTGACCTTTCGTACCAAATCCATTTATAATGACATGTCGTTCTTTCTCTGAATGCGAGTTCGTGGGATATCGGTCGCACCGTATTGTGCGCATTACGACCGGGCGACCGCTTTTTTCTAGTTAGAGAATTAATCTGGGTTGACCTGTTGAGCAGTACTAAAGTGAACTTGGATCAATGAGTTTTTTTTATCTTTTCCTTCATCTGTTCGTCTCCTAGATTCCTGAAGTAGTAACCCTGGTTTTACACTTGTCTTCTTAAAGAGCAGCTTGAGAGCCCAGTCTAACAGATCTCGGGAGGCTTAGCTCAATATTTTGTGTGTCACTGTAGCCGAATCATTCCCGCAGGTTCATTACATTAACCAGTTTTATTTTCATGGTAGTTGGTTGATAGGTTAGTAATAATTTGTCAGTTATGTCACCAAGCACGTAAAGGCGATGTCCCGGCAGTGTCACCTAAGTGCCAGTTCTCATTCGAGGCTCGGTCTATTTACCATCTTCGTCCATATCATCCCTTAGGGTCCCTAATAACTCCCATACAAAGATTCATCCTAATTATGTATTCGATACCGTTTTAAGTCCTAATAATCAGTCATCCTAATGGTAAATTTACATAACGTTACTACACATACCATCACTGCTCCTAATATTCATTGGATATAATACTTAAAAGCCATAAAATTAAAAATCCTAACAATATCTAATCCTACAGTGAATGAACATAACAGCTACTCATCCTAATATAAATTCATCCAAAAAAAAAATAAGTCGCATCATTTCTACTCATCACCTATCCGAGTCGGATCTGTCAGCGAGCTTTAATATACATAGTGTAGCATGGGTACTGAGTAGTGAGGATTTCTGGGTTGAAATAACAAAAAGACTAACGCTTTCCAATATGTGTAATTAGACAGAGAGAGAGAGAGAGAGAGAGAGAGAGACGGGAAACTCTTCCTGAAAGAGGGGGAGTGCGGAAACCTGTAGTTTTCGAGAAAACAATAAAATATAATTTTGAGTACAACAATAAATTATAACTGTATCGACTGATTTCTTGAAGTAACTTTGATATAACTCGAGTCAGGATGCTCCGAGTCGGATCTGTCACTCACTTCTAACCTAACCAACTCAAATTCGACACCGGGTGGGTGGGAGCCAGAACCTCTTGCGGTCGCTCCTGAGTGTCCCTTCGCCAAACTCGGCCTTCGCTCCACTCGGCCTCGTATGGCTCGCTCCGCTCAGGACCTTGTTGGGCTTCTGGCTCCCGCGCTTTTTATATACACTCTAGGAGTATGGACCACAAGACTAGGTGGAGTCGAGGTGTTCTGATTCGGATCTGTTCCATATTTCGAACCTAACCAACTCAAGTTGGGGTGCACCATGGAGGTGTAATTACGCTTAGATTTAATATACTTAGTGTTGCACGAGTAATGAGGATTTTTAGGTTTAAAAAAAACTTCGTTTCGCTCCCGCCTTAGCCTAACCTATCCGAGTCAGATCTGTCACCGGGCCTTAATATACATATTGTACATACAGTATACATTTCTATTTCCATTACACCACTAACTGAGCTAATTAACAAAAACCAAAAAAAGATAATAGCACTAATCATTCTTAGGAACAATAACTCTATGAACAAAGAAATTAGAAACATTACTATTAATTTATGACAACTAATCTTAGGATGTATAACCATTATGTCACACTACTATTAGGACCGACAAATACAAGGACAAAAAAATATTATGCCGGTAAAATGTGCATGTATCATTATGACTACAGTTGTTTATGACTAATGACAATAGGACAAAAATCAGTATGTCAATTCTTAGAACCCCCATCCCCTAACATACAAAAAGCTGTGATTAAAACATAGCCTGAAAAGAACACACTTAACTCTTTTTTATGTTTATTAAATACAACAAGAAAAGAATTACAAAACATCTAACTACATACTACTTAATTAAAACTAAATAATCGACATAAGCATCAAGCGACCGGTGGATGCAAATGGCAGGTTTTCGTACAGTGTGGCGGTCTAAGGGCCTTCGTTCAGCAGTGGATGTCTCCGGGCTGATGATGAATCGACATAAGAGACCGTTTAAAGTATCTATCCTATCTAGATAGTTTTTTGGACTTGGGTATGTCCTAAAACTGCAACCAGTACCACCGGAGGACGGGCAGCAGAGTCCACTCGGTTAACGGTGGTGAACATTCTGCGATGCCCAAGCCGCCTGCCAAGCGTGGGGATTATGGCAAGGGCAACCTCTCCCTATTAAGGGGGCGGCCTTCGTCCAGCAGTGGACGTCTCCTGGCTGATAATAATGATGAGATAACTTTTTTTGGCTTAGGATGGAAATCAAGAACACTTTGGAATTCAAACTCTCAATCCCAAAGCAAGCTAACAAGTAATTGTAAAACCAACATAACTCATAACACCTCAGCACGTACAGGGCACCGTTGCTAATTACCGCTATGTAATGTAGTGTTGTGCGCCTAACGGACTGCAGACTGGTCGGCCGATTGGGAACAACCTGCATCGGAAGGGATTATCGTTCACTTCACATTGATCGCCTTTTGTGTCCGTATAGTAGCCTATAGTAGCCGTAGCCTTTTGTGTTGTTAGGTTGACTAGGTGGTTCAGAAAGATAAAAGTAACGGAAGATTCGGTCAGTCTTCGGATGGGTGACAGTGAGTGATATTTATAGTGTATACGAACTAAATTTTCTTACTTAGTAGGTTTTTTTTTTTCAATTTTAAGGGGGTGTTTAAATTGTCTCTAGAGTTTAATTATTTTAATATTTTAAAAGTACACTTGGGCTGTGGGGGCCAGGTGCTTTGCGTATCTTTAAGGATTTGTCGGGGAGACTTAAAGAATCCACACGTGACCAAAATGCTGGCCTTTATTTTGGCCAGAAAATTAGCCTCGCAATCCAGCGGGGCAACGTGGCCAGCATTTTGGGCACATTACCCGAAATTAGAGACCGTTTAAACTATCTATAGGTTTGCTACCTATGGATACTTTAAACGGTCTCTTATATCGATTGATTAATGTTTTAAGATAGCCTGATGGTTTTTTACTTAAAATGGTGATTTTGAACATGCATGGAAAGTACCTATAAAATATGTTTTACTGATTAACTTTTTTTTATCACGGAACACCTCTTTTTCCGTTTATAAACTTGTATAACTACATAATAATTTGTATTCATCCATAATTAATTTTTAAGTATTCTTACTTTGGTTCTAGTTTTTTATTATTTCGCTGAGGTTCTATGTACTTACACCTGCTCATGTTTAATTTGTCAAATATAATATAATATTTATTTATATTTAAAAAATAGAATGTGTAGGTGTACAGATAATATGTTATATAGTTTTATGTTAGGAAAACGTTTCACTGTTATAAGCCTTTCGTGAAATCACTTGAATTGGCATCAACGGAAGATCAGCGCTGTTTGATAAACACCACTATGCTGAGTTGAAGCCATTTTTGTGACATCATCCCTTTGACTGTAGTTATATTAAAGTTATACTACTTACAATGATGTTACAAAATAAATTACATTTCTTTCTTTCTTTTCTTTTTCTTTTTGTGAGTAGCCTTTTTGCCACAACTTATTTTTGCAACAGCAGTCTGGGATTCTTTCTATTGTTTTTATTGTTCTATTGTTTTTATTGTTCTTGTCCAAACTGCTCCAGTTTGGTATTAGATTAAGAACAAATAAATAAAAAATTGGAGCACTTTGAGAGAGCTGCGGAGTAGGATGAAACATAATTTTATTTTTATTTTATTAAAAAATCTTTGTAGTATTAAGAGAATGAATGAATAAGATTCTTATCTTTTTGGAACAAAAAAAAATGGAGTAATTTGGGAATGACTCCTCGAAGCGAAGAGTAATTATGATTGAGGTATCTTCTGCATGGGAAAGTGTGCTCCACTTTGGCGTTTCCTATGCTTCGGCGACACAAGGTTAAACGCTAAGTAATGTAAATGAGCCGAAGAAAGCGTTCTGATGTTGGTAGCACATAACGCAAGCCCATGACCATGACCATTGCATCGGTAACTAGAACCTTGAGTAACAAGTCTAGAACGTCCACTGCACCAGCGATTGTTTTAATAGATTATAAGATTTGATAAGATTGTAAATAAAAAATAAAAAAAAATAAGCCCTGTTATTTGCTAAAAGTAAAATTTTAATTATATTTTTGGCTTCCTTTGGTTTGGATTTTGTAGAGAAGGTCAAGTTAAGTTTTCAACAACATTTTATGTTAGGTATATCAGCAGCTGTAAAATTTAACCCGGTGTAAATGTTCCTCAAAGGGGCCAAGTTAGGGTAGGCTAACGACGGTGTCTTTAAAATCTTTCAATTCTAGAAATTACCTTAATAACTTCACTCTACAACTTCGCAGTATCTCGCTAACAACCCGAATCATGGGTGTTGAACATCCAATTAGCGTTACGCTAATATCGTGTTACCTATCGCTTTATGATATTTAAAGAGAACGGATGTTCAATGAGCTTAATTGGCCGGTGTGGCAAAATGTGTCCCAATTTATATTTAATACTACCAGATAACAATGATGAACACACATTTTGTACACAAGAAAAGACAGTGTTCAAAATGTTTTGAATGACTCATAATGCTATTGCCTAATAACTACATGTAACATATTTTAGGCATGATGTGTTAACCACATTCGGCTGCACCACTGAAATGCGATCCAAGCCCCTAGTCTCTCAACCAGAAAAATCTAACAGAGTCTATTAATATGTAGCAAAAGATTTATTACCTCCTAATTCAAAGGTAATCTTCTCATCAATCCCCTTCTGACCAAAGGTCTTGGGATTTATTAGGAGGGGAACCGTTGCTATGTCTGTGTAGGTGTCAAACTGACACCATAAAGTGATCTTGCGACAGTTGTAGAAGTAGAATAAGTAGAAAGCCTTATTGGCCTTATAACAAAACTGTTACACTCGGCAAGTCATTTATAATGTTCACATAATGTTACACACGAATTAAAATGAATAAATTTAACAATTAAAATAATAAATTTAACAATTAAAATAATACATTTAACAATTAAAATAATAAATTTAACAATTAAAATAATAAATTTAACCTACTAAAATTAAAAAGAATTGAATTAAATTTAGAATTACAAATTGAGAGTAACAATTAGTTGTTCGTGATTTCTCCTCACACATACTCTCTGTTATAAATATGTTCACATTCAGCTGTTTATCTACAACTCCACATACTCTTTGGTCATCTCTATCATTACCCTGACAGAATTAGCGTTATCTTTTCCAAAACGGCTGCCAAGCGTGGGGATTATGGCAACCCTATCTCCCCTCCCTATTAAGGTCCAAAAGTGTTCGTATTTTGGCTGATGACGGGCACAAAATCTTTCACCTTTTCACCTATTTGTACTTCCGACGAGAAGAGACAAAAATATCTCAAGAGACATGATACTTTTCATATAACAAATATCATCTTAGCGAGCGTACAAAATACGCCAAGTTGTTTAGTACGGCGCGGTCTCAAGCATTTCAGGCTCAGGTATACTATTTATGTAACCACTCTATACTTGAAGCAAATATTCCACGCAATAGCATAGACGTATTACAATTTACAAAGTTACGAAACAAACAGCCATTCTTTTTCAATAGCTCAGAGTTTATAAACCTCTCTAAATGGCGTTATTATGTTATTATCTTGACATTACGGTGACTTTCTTATTCCGTGCAACGAGAACAAACAGTTCCTTGTTTGGATGAACCGTAATATAGAATTGCGATTGAGGTTTGCTTTCAAAACGATTGAAGCTAATGTTACGGACCATCCTTGCGTAGAGCATGTCCGATTATAAACAAAACAGGGAATTATACGGATGTAAAGACGTTGCTTTAGTCACATTGAACATGAAAATATTGGCAATGGCAGCGACAATGATAAGATGAATGGACGGGAAATAGGCGCACGGATTTTGAAGACTATATCTTGAGCGCCGACTCTCCACTCCCTTGAATCCATACTCTGCCTTTGTGACATGCGAGCCGTACGATACGGCAATACAAACTTCTAAAACATGTACATGTGTTCTCTTTTTGACATACAGTAATTAGATTCGCTATCTCTATTTTCCGGCAAATGTAATATGCATACTTTTAGCTAGGTATGCTTGATAGTGTTGTCTTGTTAATTTTGATCGATTTGCAAGCGCGGGCCGTCCATTCCATTAACACTGTACATGTACATATGTGTTCCATTAACATTATTAATTGTATATAAGTATTCTATCAGCTATCTGGTTTCCAAAATACAAGCTTTGTTTAGTATGGGGCTAGATGACGCTGTGTGTAAAATATCCCACAATATTTATTTATTTATTTACTGTCGCTGGGTAATGGTATAAGATAGCGTTAATAACACGTATCACAACATTGCCTAGGAAACTTTGTACCCTCGCCAACATCAGTCAGAAGACGACCACTGCTGGACGAAGACATCCCCCATAGTAGGGAGGGGTTGGCTCCCCAAGCCGCCTGCCAAGCGGCTTGGGGATCACAGCCACCTCGATTTCAGCACCATTAACCGAGAGGACGCCGCGTCTGAATTGCGACATAACACTTCGTGCAAGCTGCTGCAGAATGAGAGACCACCTGATAATGGGTGCCATATGCAGCATGGGTGCCTTGAGAATCTTACCTTTTGTCCGAACTGTCTAGCGAGAACCTCTTAAGGTATATATAAATTAGTTGTCTCTAGTTAGTACAATTGTTATGTATTGTTAGTAATTATGAGCTCAGGTATAATACGCAGACGATAGTTTAACGATCAAGTCACGCACTATGGACATCCGTATGGTAATAGAGTCCATTACGAGTGCACACTGCGCCATTAATTGTGAGGATAGGTTTGTTATAACCATAGCAATAGAATTCAATCAACTGCCTAACTCTCTCAAAGAAATAGAAAACGACGACTGTTTCAATAAACAAATAAAAAATATTTTAGAAGCGAAATCTTATTACACCCTTGACGAATCTCAAAATTCTAATATCAACTAGTAAATAGACCGTTCTGCACCAAATGTTACCGTTCTCTGACAAGGGTCATATGTATTTACTGTAATATAAACATGTTACTTAAGACCCGCATGTAAACACATAGACACATTATGTCGCAATAAATGATTGACTATTAGAAGTTGTATCACATCAAGTTGCTCTATTAGACGTCGATTCTGGATATTTTACTTTGAAACCTGAGAAGACACCACATGTTGGACACTCGACAGGCGAGCGCCCTCGAGACAATGATCTGTCCCCGAGAACTAGACGATTTTCATTGTTTTATTTGATTGGGTTGTGTTTTAGTAGGCTCACTTGAGAATAGTCAGTGCCCTCTCTATATTAGGATGTTTACTATCTTCCATTGATCAATTAAGTGATCTCTTCCTTTGTTCTGCTCGTAGGTATTCATCATAAGGAAGGGAGTAGAAATCAGCAGGATTATAATAACATTCAGTAGAAGTACGGCCGTTTGACTTGAATAGTTAACTATTCTTCTGGCCACCATTGACGCCGATTGTCGCCGGTCTGAAATTATCTTTTTGTAAATTGGAGTTGATTTTTGAAATTGTCTCTAGAGAAAGTAACATGATATTTTGATAAAGTAACTCCAGGGAGTTTCTATTTTTAAAACGTTCACACTTTCACAGGTATCTAGTTAATTAGCGTAATCAGCAACCCGTATCTGTCCACGGTGAAATATAAAAGCCTCAGAATGGAAAATTTTCGTTACATATTCACTTTCAAATGTTAATTTCGTGTAAAACTAGGCCTTTTATATTGTAATAAAATAATAAGTTATCTTAAACCTTAATCGCTAAACTGCTAAATATCATCATCATCAATGGCAATACTGCAGAGCTATAAGTCTATCCCCACTTTCGCCATCGTCATGCTTATCCCGAATCTTGTCCATGTGTTTCTACAAAAATTATGAAATAGTCTATGAAGTTTTGGAGATAGAGGAGTCTAACGACACCTTGGCACATCAACATCAGCAAAGCCAGATTAGGTTACAGGAAATCACATACGTATATACAGACACACATTAAGTACATAATTGAGTATACGAAACATAGGGAAGAGACACACGAAATAAAAGACTGAACTGTCAATTATGATGATGGTGATGATACTGACATATATATTTCCGAAAAAGACCTGATTAATCTTTTTGGCAGCCGAGTAAAATACTAAGTAACTTCTACATACTGCACGGCCAATAGAATCTACAAACTAATTAATATACTTTACAACACATTTGCTCAAAAAGTGCATTTACGAAGCCTGTATACATCGTTCGAAAGGTGAACAACCATACAACAGAGCGTGCGGTAAAATAGATACTCTCACCTAAGTGTCTATTTTACCGCACGCTCAGTTGTATAGCGCCGTGCGTGAAAATAACGGTATTTTTGTAAATTTTCATAAACATATATAAGAATTCCAATAAGGAGTTTCCATTACGAGGATAAATAAGCTAAATGATCGAACCTCCTTGGAAGCGCTTTTGCTCAATACGTCTGTCTCACTTTAATACTAAAGAAAAAATGAAACGATAGATAGTTCTAATTTTCACCACGCGGACGTGGCGCACAAACTAATGTACTTTAATCTTTAGCCTGATCGCAAATAAAGCTAAACTAAGACATAAGACTAAAAATATTTGTGCTAAGTAAATAAAGTATGTATTCGCTTAATTTTAATTCAGATGATGATTTAAGATTAGGCAAATCCAACACTTCACGCTTTCTGGGTTAGCTATTAACTGTTATGGAAATAAACACGCGGCCTCAGGTAATATAGCTTGACGGATCGCGATAACGAGTTCTTTTACTATATTGTCGACGTTTTCATCACAGTGACGGACCTGCTAATGATCTCAAGAGACGTTGAACTGGGTACCATTTACACAATGTCTCAGTGTCTGATCATAGCGTGTTGACAAAATGAAAGGATGCAAAATAGGAATTAAACACCGAACACCGACAACAGAACATCGATGAACAGCGATCAGTGAAAATCTGATCAAAAATAAGCAACTTATAAGCAAATTTTAATATCATACTAGACAGAGAGAACCATCAAATCGTGACGTCACTTCTCTGTACGCCATATAAATTCTATTCTGACGAGTAAGGCGTGACGTAATTTATTGTTTTGTGGGAAAGGGACAGAGTTTTCTCTAACAAAAACTTTAAACGCTCATATTATCAGAACATTATTAACCGATTTAAATAATTTTTTCAATAAACATACTATATTTACTTAAATTCTTCATCAAAGCTATTGGTTTCAACGATATAAACATCAGTCATCTACCCCATTAGACAGGCAATTGCACGAGTTGATGAAATATATCTAAGAGCTACTTGAGCTTAATGAGATAAGAGTCTTTGAGGATTCTTACCATTGACCAAAATGGGAGCAATGGGATACGAAAAGCTATTCACGGACGCATAAGAACGCTTATTACATGCGCCAACACAGAGTATGATGCCTTCCAATAGTTTTCTGATTTCGCAATACAATTTTTTCCAAATATTATGAATACAACACGTAATCGGGACCGATGCCCGGAATCGTAACCCTAACCTTGTAATATAGAGATCGATATGCTCACCCTCTCAGTTTTCACCCTAAAGGTGGGGGCCATTGCACAATGTGTACTAGGATCGGTCATCGGGTATACCCTTCACCAAGAAAGGATACCCTAAAGAAACGAAGACTCACCTTCGACCAAATAGTAATAATACTGTTATTGGAACCTCACCTGTAAAGTTTGAGAATGGGAAATGGTCTGAATAGGAGATTACTTACCTAGGGAGCAAAAGTAAAGAATGTCTTAGACTTCATGTATTGTGTGTGTATGACACGAGGTCTGAGGCTTCTTTACTTGCTCCCGTGGTGTGTATACGATTTTAAGTGCCGCTGCTGGAAGTGGTTCCTTTCGCTCCACGTAGCGGGGCTAAAGTAGCCAATTTAGCCCCGCAGGCAAGTAAAGGCTATTAGGAACACCTGAATGGTGTCTAGGGATTGGGAGAGGCCCATGTACAGCATTGGACAATAACAGGCTGAGCATGATGAGCCCAAATTACAATATACTCTCATATACCTATCTCGAATAAGTATAAACAAAAAATCCCTACAGATATAATGTTCAAATAATTTTCCCGTCCTTATCACTGTGTCTATAACGGCACTGACATATTAGGTACCTATTTCACTACATTACGTGTTGTCTCTTTTCAACCGACTTTTAAAAAGGATGTTCTCAATTCGACTGTATGTTAAGCGATTACTCCGCCAATTATGAATAGATTTTGATGATTCTTTTTGTTTGGTAGGTGATGAGGTGGCCCCATAATCATCATCATCATCAGCCTGGACACGTCCACTGCTGAACGAAGGCCTCCCCCTTAGACCGCCACTCTGTACGACAACCTGCCATTTGCATCCGCCGGTTGCCCGCGACTTTTACAATGTCGTCGGTCCATCTAATGGGAGGCCTTCCTATGCTGCGTCTTCCTGTTCGCGGTCGCCACTCAAGAACCTTTCTTCGGGTTTCCCCATCGGTTGTCAGTTCTTCGAGCGATGTGGCCTGCCCATTGCCACTTCAACTTGCAAACCTTGCGAACTATGTCGGTAACTTTGGTTCTTTGGCGAATATCCTCGTTCCGGATTCTATCGCGCAAAGTAACTCCATATAGCATAGCTCTCTCCATTGCCCGTTGCGTGACACCGAGTTCCTCCAAAAGGCCAGCAGTTACAGACCACGTTTCACGGTCCCATAATGTTTTTATCGAAATCGGTCCAGTAGTTTGGTGTTTAAATCAAAATTACTGGAATAAATCAAAATATATGGAAAATATGAAGATGTCAGGTCAGATCCAGGAAACCGAAATTGAAGTCAGTTGTTTTTTTTTTTAAAGCGTATTATCTAGGTATGCTCTCCTCACGTGCGAATGTCTAAATGACAAAACAGTTTAAATACAAAGTCTTCGATTTGAAGCAATAGGTTAGATGACTGATGTTTATATCGTTGAAACCAATAGCTTTGATGAAGAATTTAAGTAAATATAGTATGATTGTTGAAAAAATAATTTAAATCGGTTAATAATGTTCTGATATATGAGCGTTTCAAGTTTTTGTTAGAGACAACTCTGTCCCTTTCCCACAAAACAAAAAATTACGTCACGCCTTACTTGACAGAATATAATTTATATAGCGTACTGAGAAGTGACGTCACGATTTGCTGTTTCGCCTCTCTGTCTAGCATGATATTAAAATGCTTATAAGTTGCTTATTTTTGATCAGATTTTCGTTTTCTTTTCATTAATCAGCTAAATTTATGGACCACATTTTAATAGGACAAAAAAAAACAAGTCATCTAGCCTATTGTGTAAGTTTTGAACGAAGAAATTTAAGTTTTAAGCTTTCAAGTCTTTGTTCTATATTGATTCATAATAATATCAAACGACTCTGAACAGCACGCGATAGGGGAATAAAACAAATTACATCCGCTTTAGGAAGTTATAAGTAACAATTAGATCAAAAAAAATCCTTCACTAACAACTTTATTTAATTAAATAGGACGTAATGTAATTCAAACTTGCAACTCAAGAGCAATATACAGATATAAACATCGCAAAAATGTATTTAGCATCACGCACAGTGAATATATATAATATATATGAATATAATTTTATTATGAAAGCTGACGTGGTTTTGACACATTTTTGTTTTATTTATACGGGAATACTCACGTTTAATTAAATCGGATACTCCGACTATATGTGCTAAGCAGGACGCAGCTGCACGCGCGTCGGGCTCTGTTTTCACTCTTTGAAAAAGGTCACCGGATGTGATCGAAACTATAGTCGGAGTATCCGATTTAATTAAACGTGAGTATTCCCGTATAAATAAAACAAAAATATATGAATATATGTAATTATTTATTCATAGTTTTTATCTATTTACTTTACTTGCCTCGCGACTTTGTCCGCGCGTACGGAAGAAATTCGTTCCAATCCCAAATAACTTCCATACTGCCGCCATACGGCTTATTCACACATTCCCTTTTAGGTGAACGTTGGCGAAAAAAAAGTTATTGTTTTAAAAAGTGTAGATATCCAAATACCAATTTCCATCACTATAACTTCAAAAAACAAAGTACTTTCCATACAAAGTTTCATCCCCCATTTCACCCCTTTAAGTCATCCCTAGCTAAAAAATATTAAAAACAGCACTTATGATTTAAATGAACTATCCAAATACCAATTTCCATCGCGACAAATACACCCTCCAATCAAGAATCTACCAGCGGTTTAGTCTGTGCGTTGTCTGTCAGCTAGTCAAGATTCTTATAGTATTAGCTAGATTAGATAGATAGATAGATTAGAAACCTCCGGGTGCTTCAAAGCAAGCTCATGGGCCTTATTTTTGAATCGTACGCAAGCGTAGCGCAAGCGAAAGGAGCCGACCTTCGAACAATATTGTCAGGAATAAGGTTCAATATCGTTTAAAAGTCGGCTCCTTTCGCATGCGCTACTTTGCGTACGATTCAAAAATGAGGCCCCAGAGCGTGGTTCCAAGAGAGTTAGTTTTTCATCACACTTGCTTGTAAAGTGGATCTTATTGCATTGGTTTTAGGCTCATAATCCAAGCTATTACGCACGCGTGCTTTTTACTTTACACTACGGCACTTGTGCTATAATAGGTATAACCCGGTAAAGTCCAGTTTGTACATGACTGCAATTAGACGTACGTATACGAAGCACTCTTAATATAGCCGGGTAATACTTACAGTTTTTTTTGTAATACCAACAAAGAGTTCTTATGCCGCTGAAGTAAATGTCAACCTGCGCGCGCATTGCTGGTTTGGGCGCCATTTTCAGCAAATGTTTGTTGAAGTTTTCTCTGTGTGGTTGATTATAATCAAAAAAAGTTTGTTTTTTCCTCGCAAGTGTAATGAAAACAGTCGTATGAAACTCTTGTGCTATGTTTCAATACACTCTCGGCTTCCTTATGGCGCTCGCCTGCGGCTCGCGCGCATAATTCCGCCTCTAGTGTAATGACCAACATAGCACACTCGTATCATAATGTACTATTATGACATAGAAGCTTATTTTAAAATAAGAGATTATTAACGTATTTTTACAATTATTATTCCATTTTATTAAATGATTATTTTTTGTGACATATTTAATGAAATTTGACGTGTAACTTTTGGTGTTATCAATAAACTATTTGTATTTGTATTTGAAAGATTTCACGTCTCAATGTTACGTTATTGGCATTAGTTATTCAGATTCGATTTCATTTGTTGTTAATTTAGGAACACAAAAACGATTTTAGTGCGAAAAAAGCTGTTAGAGTAACCGTCGTATGCAAAAAAACACTAAAACGTATTTTAAACCTATGTTTGTTAATTATGTCTTCTTTTTCCAAACTCAATCTGCAATTCGAAAGAAATTGACAAACATTTTTTTAATAAAATAGTTTTAAGAGAGGTTATCGTGTTTTATGCGTAAGACGGTAATATTCTAAGACTTGATAAAATAGCCATTATGCTAATCGAGTTGTTTAATCTTGCAATTAGTATTTGCAAGTGGTAATTCCAAAGCCGGTTTGGCGAAATATCCGGCCCGGATGATAAAAACTTGCAAACTATCGACTTTTTGTTAGCAACTAAACCAATAAAGATATTTTGCAATGAGTTACGTGTTTACGGTAAACTAAAACTAGAAAGAAGGTAAAAGTAGGAGATTAATGACCTCCAGCCGTTCGTATATTATTTCTAATGTGACTAATATTCACTAATATAATTTTTAATGTGAAAGATTTTTGGGCGCATTTTTATGCGCCCAAAAAGCTTGTTACGCCAAACGATCGACGATTGCGATCTTCACGCCAAAACGGATTTGGGTGAAACTCTGAATGGAGATAGACGAGACGAACAAAACGTCACGCCTGCCACTAACAGTAGCAGCTTGCCAGAATTGTGAACTTGCGAATACAATCCTGCGCCGAACTGCACTGCGCTCGCCGCCCTGAAATATCAGACGTTAAATCTCTTCATACCCAGTAATTTCTCTGGTAACATTGCCCTTGAATCGGAACACAGTAATTTATTACACACAGTAATAATTTATTCTTATCATAATAAGTAATTTCAATTTGTATTGTGGTTGGGCTGTACTGTCCCAATAAGGAACGAGGATGTATTCCAAACAAGAGTACTGTTTACTCTTGTTTGGAATACATCCGCAAAATGAAAAACCAGGACTTCTCGACGGAACAAGAACGTTTTTTTCTTGGCTAAGCTAATGTTACAAACGTCTAGTAGTGAAGACCCCACAGAAATGATGCAGATAAAATGTTCTTCCCTGTCACTTCATACGAGATGATCATAAAAGTGACAAGAACTGCTCAAGAGTTAGTCCGCGACATAAGAAAATTTCAACATAGGTTTTTTTTTTTTAAATATACAATAAAGTGACGAAACGAGCAAGACGTTCGCCTGGTGGTAAGCATCACGCCTGCCACTAACAGTAGCAGTGCCATAATTGTGAACTTGCGAATACAATCCTGCGCCGCACTGCACTGCGCTCGTCACAGATGTTAATCTCTTCATTCTCACTCTGCTTGCATTCACACTGCTTGGCGGTTGAATAACTGGCAAAGGTGTGGTACTTCCCCAGGCAGACAGCAGAAGAGCAGCAGAGGCAGGGGGGCAGAGGGGGGGGGGGGCAGTAGAGTCTTACCTCTAAACAAGATGTAAGCACCACTTGTATTCAAAGGCTGCATTCAGTAATACAGAAAACTTGTTTAAAGACCTACCTAGTTTGTGCAAAATGGAACGCCGTGATGTCTGCTCGGACTCAAGAGACAATGAAATGACCTAGAGGCACTTCTAGAGTAGACATATCGCAGCTTCGAATGCGCTAGTTAATTAAGGACTTGTAGAATAAGCTTTAAATCAATGCCTATTTGTGACTTTTCTAGAACATGCTGAAGCAATTAGTAAAGGTAAGAATCTATTTAATTGTTTAGTTAGTTTATTGGTACACAAAACAGAATACAGATAATAATTTAGAAAATGTACACGTTATACAATTTCGACCCAAACTATATTTCTAAAAATGTATACACAGCTTATTTTTTTTTGTATGTACATTCAAGTGACGAGACGAGCCAGACGTTCGCCTGGTGGTAAGCGTCACGCCTGCTACTAACAGTAGCAGTGCCAGAATTGTGAACTTGCGAACACAATCCTGCGCTGCACTGCACTGCGCTCGTCACCTTGAGATATCAGATGTTAAATCTGTTCATACCCAGTAATTTATCTGGTAACATTGCCCTTCAAACCGGAACACAGTAATGCTTGCACACTACTGCTTGGCGGTTGAATAACTGGCACAGGTGTGGTACTTCCCCAGGCGGACTCTGCAGTAGAGTCCTACCACTACAAAATATTACTTGACAACATGCAGTAGATAGTCAGTTTCAAGTGGAAAAAGAGGAAGTAACACTTACATTAGATAATTAAGTTAAATTTTATCTTCTTATCTTGATACAGTTACAGATTACTTACTTACTTACTTACTTACTTACTTACTTACTTACTACTACTATCTTCAACGTATCCCGTAAACGCAATCTGTCTGACGTCTATTTTAAATTTATACAACTTTGGGGGCGTCCATGAATTACGTGAGGTGTTTTTTTTTATTTTCTGTCCCTCCCTCCACCCCTGGTGAGATGTCGTGAGATTTTATTTAACCCCCTCCCAATCCCCCAATCTCACGTGATTTTTCAAAATGTGGGTTTCTTACGTAATCGCGTTGGATTGTTATTGTAAAAAGAAAAAAAAAATTGCCAATATAGTTTTTTTTTTTTTGTTACAATCAGAAAAAAATTGCGTGATATTTGCCGAGACCCCCTCCCCCCCTTAAACATCTCACGTGTTTTATGAACGCCCCTTTTGGTTGAAGATATCAATGAATTTTATTTATCTATTTAAAGCATTTGTGTCATATTGGTCTAGTTCATATACCTACAAGGAGGCATGGGTTTGTATCGCTAGGCCATCCGCGTATGGGAAATCGCATATATGCTTTTACAAAACTTACAGATTTTAAGTCTTACGATTCTTACGTCTATTATTTTATTGAATGAATGAATGAATGAATGATTTATTGGTCTATGAAACTAGGTATAGGTACATAACAAAAATTATAGTAGGTGTTAATATTTCAAGGTTAGTGCTCTAGTGTCTACCTTGAGAGGCTAACAACAGTTTAATCATTATAATTCCTTGAATACTGGACCGTCCGCGACGTCCGCGCCGGCGTCGTCTACCGTGCCGTGTTGTTGCACCCTGTGTGAAAAGGGCCTTACCAATAGTCCAACTGTGCAACGGCACGAATGTTTAGAAAGGTGAACAGTATGAGCTCTTAAATTAAAACTTATAGATGTATTAAATTTAAATTAACTGATTTTTGGTAAAATTGCGTTTTTTCTTTGATCAAGACGTTCGCCTGGTGGTAAGCGTCACGCCTGTCACTAACAGTAGCAGTGCCAGAATTAAGAACTTGCGAACACAATCTTGCGCTGCACTGCGCTCGTCACCCTGAAATATTAGATGTTAAATCTATCATACCCAGTAATTTCTCTGGTATAACATTGCCCTTCAAACCGGAACACAGTAATGCTTGCACACTACTACTTGGCGGTTGAATAACTGGCAAAGGTGTGGTCCTTCCCCAGGCGGACTCTGCAGTAGAGTCCTACCACTACAGTTACCGTTAATATAATAATATAAACTAGAAACAAAACAATAATAAAGTATAAGAAACCTATTATACCTTCGATCAAGTACTTGATCGAAGTATTATACAGATAATACGCTTTTTTTTAATACAACGATTTAAACTTCGAATACCTGACATGACCATTGACCATGACCATGACATTTTATTTTTTTCTAGTAATCCTGATTTAAAAACCAAACTACTGAACCAATTTCGATAAATTTATATGGCACCACCTCTAGAGTATTACCTACCATTCAAACAAAAAATCATCAAAATCAGTTCATAATTGGCGGAGTAATCGCGTAACATACATACAAAAAAAAGACATACAGTCGAATTGAGAACCTCCTTTTTTGAAGTCGGTTGAAAAGCGAAAGCCCTACTTCTTCCCGTCACCTATCTTTAGCACCACGCTCGAGTTGAAATGCATTGCCATCATATTCTACATCTCGTTTCATCTCACTGCATAGTATAGTCGGCCAGTCTTTCCTGTTCCGAGTGTATCCTGGCCAGTAAATAAATAAATAAATTTGAAATTTGAACATTTTAAAGGGGTCGTGATCTTTTTCAAAAGCTTTCAATGTGTGTATGACCAATCGAAATCACTCAACATGCTAGATATCGGAATTAATTGATATTGTAACAAGGCAGTAAAACCAGAGGTTATTTTTTATGGAAGGCTCTTACTGCTATTATCTAGTGAGAGAAGGACTTCCGCGGTATATTATTAGTAACAACGTAAGCGTCTGGCGTTTCCGTTTACTATCGAACGGACGGACGGACGTCTAACAGATATGTTTAGAACGGATTCGCTTTGATTATGCTCAATTTCTTTAAAAATTTAAGATAATTACTACCGAGAATGAATAACCTGTGAGAGTACGACCAATAAGTAAGTTCGTATAGGCTGAGTGGCCAGCCCTAGTGTCAGAGTTAGTACGATCAATAGGGTAGATGACTGATGTTTATATCGTTGAAACCAATAGCTTTGATGAAGAATTTACGTAAATATAGTATGTTTATTGAAAAAATAATTTAAATCGGTTATTAATGTTGTGATATATAAACGTTTAAAGTTTTTGGTAGGTATGTTTATTGAAAAAATAATTTAAATCGGTTATTAATGTTCTGATATATAAGCGTTTAAAGTTTTTGGTAGAGCCAACTCTGTCCCTTTCGCACAAAACAATAAATGACGTCACGCCTTACTTGTCAGAATATAATTTATATGGCGTAGAGAGAAGTGACGTCACTATTTGCTGTTTCGCCTCTCTGTCTAGAATGATATTAAAATGCTTATAAGTTGCTTATTTTTGATCAGTATTTTTTTTCATTAATCAGCTATATTTATGGGCCACATTTTAATAGGACAATAAATAAACCAGTCATCTTGCCTATTACAACCGAGAAAGAATAACCTGCAGCAGAGAGTACGATCAATTATATCAGTCACTACAAATCTAATTATTTTCTTATCTAACAGATTCACTCCTACGTGGATTCAGCGATGCTATTTCAGAACCTGTTAAATTTTCCGTTATTTGTCACTCTTATTAAAATTTATATAAGAGAAATACGAATAGTCATAGTTGGATTGGCCACAACTGCTCATTAAACAAACAACTTTTTAACATTGTATTTACAGACAGCCCTTTATACCGAGGATGCATAGCGGCAGAAGAAAAGGCCGCGCACATGTTGCTTGAATGCAGCAGCATGGCACACCAACGAACAACGATCCTCGAGCCACCGAGGACGCTCCGAGAGACCTGCGCCGGCCAGCGAGCTGCTGGCCTTCTTCAGACACACCGGGTGGCTGGACTAGCTGCACCGGGACTGCGCACCGAGAGCCCATGAAAGGCATGTCGAGCGGAAAAAGCCCGCGCAATAAGTACGGGAAATAGAACAAACATTGCATGCTCTACAATAGCCGTGCAACACTTTCACATGTTTATTGCTTACAACGTTTACGTTTACGTGTTACAACTCGAGCATCTGTAGAACAGATTACGAACGCCGAGGGTCTGTAAGAAAGTCAATAAATCGCGCGACCTTTACGTCCTAGCCTACGGGTCAAGGTGACTCCCAAAAGTTTCGACTAAAGACGATGAGGGGATCCGCGGACCCGCTAAAAACCCTCTTTATATACGCCCATGCCCATATGTATATGTCGCAGGCAAATTGCAGAATACGCCGTAATACATAAAATATTACATAATACATTCAAAAATTCAGCGCCGTTTTAACGTTTAGCCAAATTGTATTACGGCTGAAAGTAAGGTCGCCGCATTGCATGCGTGCTATGCGCTATGATTTGAGATTACAAGTGTCAAAACTAAGGCCACATAATTATATGGCCTTCGTGGTTTTTAGATTGTGCTCAAGTTAGCAAATTTCATAACACAACGTTAAGTCAACATAATGATCTTTTGGTATTTAAATACCTACTTATGTTAGCACCTAACTTACCGAGTGCTAGTTAGCTAATACTAACTAGACAGCAGTAACTTAAATTCTGGAATATAGAATAAGATAAAATGGATACAGAGAAAATGCCTTTACAACAGCCCTAATCCGGCTAGAGGTCGGGCAAGGACTTCATTTGTAAAGAAAATATTCTGATCGTGATCTGTTCTATATTGCAGAGAAAGGACGACAAATAATATGTAGTGATCGATGCGAACATTAATCTATAACAGGTTGGATTAGATTGGCATCGGCTAGAGTTAGGGATGAAATATGTGTAGCAATGAGATTTTATAAAAGTATTTTTTTTTTCTTTTTTTTTTAAATTATTTATTTAATTTGGGACTTTTGCCAACACTGGCATGTCAGTCCCATCGTGACTTAATTAAGTATATACACAAAAAAATAGCAATATTATGAACAACAACCTTGCCTTGGGTTCAGGCATTGGTCAACTTCATCTTAGGTTGAGGTCGACCAATGCCTAAATGCTTTTATGAGACCGTTTTATAGGTATATCACGATGCATCGTATATTCTTATTATTTTTGATGACTGTAGGTAATGTAATTAATGATTTTCGACAGCGAAGCGGAGTAAGGATGGTTTGAACCTATTTGAAAGAGATCGAAGCCCATTTGCTCCAGTTTGAGTTCTTTTTGTATTGCGCAAAGTTGATGGAATTCAATTCAAATTCCATTTATTTCGACATAAGTCATATATATCACATAGTCACATACAATAATAATTAAAAATAATATAATTTAAACAATAATACAATTACACATTAAATTTTGTTGTTTGCTTATAAGTCAGTACATGAACCGTGTAACAGTGGTACATGTACTGACAGTCAAACCTATTCGCAAATACGTTTAGGATACTGTTGGAGCTGGCCCGCACCCTGCGCACCAGGGATGTGCACCGTTTCCTCATGGTTGTGTAGAAACAGTCCACGCGGGACTCGGCAAACATCCCCGACGCGCTGCAGTACCTGGTCAGTCCCATCAGCATCCTAAAGGCATTTTTATATTGTACACGAAGAGCGTTGTACTGTTCCTATTTTTTTTATCTAACATAAGATTCTCCCAGGGCCTGCATCGCTTAGCGGGCACGACCGGCTACGGGTATAACTCATACTTAAACTTAACAGTGCGCCAGGCCTGGTTCTACTGTGGTTTCTTTGCGTTCTAATTAAAAAAAAGATACAAAGAACTTTATTGCCAAAAAATATATATACGTAAATGCTAGACTAGACGTGTCTATCTAGCGAGAGCTCAAAGACCCAGACTGTAAGACTGGCTGACACTGATATATTGATACACAGCTGCCTTTAAAATAGTAGCCCCGACGTCACAAGCTCGTGTCTAAACGTAGCTTTTTGTGCATCAATGTAATCGAACCAGTTTTATTAATCAATTAGCCACGCTCATTACTAGACGTGTAACGTGTAGATATGACTTGCTGCACTTAATAACGTAACTAGAGCGTGGACATTTTCTGCAGTGTGGTATTAACTTGATTTTGGAATCAATTAGCTTCTTTGGCTAATGAATTGGGGAAAATTATGGAGACGTAATTGTGTTAGATAAGCGCAGTCAATAGGCGTTTTTCAAACAGGCAATTTAAAAAAAAAAGAAGTCCATTGTAGATGGCTCTGACTTCGGGCTGACGAGACGTGGCGGTCATTGTCAAGATTTTTATTTTATTTTAGTTTGCCACAGATTAAAAATATGACGCTGTTTTTGACTGGCAAGTATAGTCAGCACCGTCTATCGACTTGAAGAGAACTACTTTTTTTTTGCCTGTCGGAAAATCCCCCATTCTAGATCAATATGATACCACATATTAATCTAGAATATTTATGGCATTAATCTCGGGCCGCTTTTGGAACCTTCACGGAACTTGTTTTGTAGTGGTAGGACTTTATTGCAGAATCCAGGCCCGCCTGGGGAAGTACCACACATTTGCCAGTTATTCAAATACCAAGCTGTAGATGTGCAAGCATTACTGTATTTCGGTTTAAGTGCAATGGTACAAGAGAATTTACAGAATTGATTTGGCATGAAGAAATTTGACATATATCTCAGGGTTTTTTTTTATACTGTCAAGTGACGAGACGAGCAAGACTTTCGCCTGGTGGTAAGCGTCACGCCTGCCACTAACAGTAGCAGTGCTAGAATTATGAACTTGCTAACACAATCCTGCGCCGCACTGCACTGCGCTCGTCACCCTGAGATATTAGATCTCTTCATACCCAGTAATTTATCTGGTAACATTGCCCTTCAAACCGTTTGAACCGCTTCAACGTTTTGAATAACTGGCAAAGGTGTGGTACTTCCCCAGGCGGACTCCGCAGTAGTCCTACCACTACAAAATGACGAGCGCAGTGCAGTGCGGCGCAGGGTTTCGATCGCTAATTCACAATTCTGACACTGCTACTGTTAGTGGCAGGCGTGATGCTTACCACCAAGTGAACGCTTCGCTCGTCTCATCACACCATTGCATTTGCACCACACCAAAAAAACATTTTCTCGCACGGTTTTTTTGTATTTTTAACCTAGATGTCTCATGATCCACAAACCCAAGCATCCTGAAACCTATAAATCATGTTTTACTCGCACCTGGTTTCATTTCGATCCCGTAGGCCAAGCAGAGTGTGAAAATTTCATGGTTCTATTGTTTGATGGCTTAATTGCTTGAAGGATCGAACACATAATGACGGGTCGGAGCGGGCCACATCGCAACGAAAAATGCATGCTTAGCACGTTAGTGACGTGCCGGGCCTCGAGATTCAAGTTCAATTTACTCACTTAAATTTCATATGAGGTAGAATTCTGGGTAGTGGTAGGACTCTACTGCAGTCCGCCTGGGGAAGTACCACACCTTTGGCAGTTATTCAACCGCCAAGCAGTAGTGTGCATGCATTACTGTGTTCCGGTTTGAAGGGCAATGTTACCAGAGAAATTACTGGGTATGAAGAGATTTAACACCTAAAATATCTTAGGGTGACAACACAGTGCAGTGCGGCACAGGATTGTGTTCACATCAACAGCCGGAAGACGTCCACTGCTGGACGAAGGCCTCCCCCTAATAGGGAGGGGTTGCCATAATCCCCACGCTTGGCAGGCGGCTTGGGGATCGCAGTGTTACCACCGTTAACTAAGAGGACGCTGCTGCCCGTCCTCCGGCGGTTCTGGGTGCAGTTTTAGGACATACCCAGATTATTGTGTTCGCAAGTTCATAATTCTAGCACTGCTAATGTTAGTGGCAGGCGTGACGCTTACCACCAGGAGAACGACTTGCTCTCGTCACTTAATAGTTTAAAAAAACAAAATAAAATAAAAACCACGTTTTTTATGCAAGTTACTATAAAAATATTTTTTTATTCAACCAGCTATAGGCACTAAAGACTGTAAAATTGGACAGGTATGTTTTTGTGCGCTTCAATCAAACAACATAAAGAGCTTTTTA
The DNA here is from genome assembly GCA_905404285.2 of Erannis defoliaria. Classification (NCBI taxonomy): domain Eukaryota; kingdom Metazoa; phylum Arthropoda; class Insecta; order Lepidoptera; family Geometridae; genus Erannis; species Erannis defoliaria. Next base: position 2,697,420 of record FR990090.1, on the reverse strand, counting down.
CGTTTGTATCATTAAGAAATAAAAACCTCTTACAGATCCGACCTTTAGCTACACTCTATCATCGATGACATAATGTTATTGGCAATAGCTAAATATAAGAATTGCCGAGTTAGGTTCCAACGTCTGATATCATCAGGGTCTGGTATCCGTTCTGAATATCAATTAGTTTTATGAATAAACATTTGGTATTATACCTATTGACCTTGCAAGTGAATTGCTTATGCAGAACTGCGGTTAATGAGTTAGGTTAGGGTGATACTTCACCGCAGCAGAGAGACATAACATTTAAATAAATTGAACTTGTTTAATAATTCAATTTCATTTATCTATAATTGTGTTGTAAAAAATTAAGATTCCTAGTGTACAGGGTGTTAGTTTGAACACCGTTTTATTTCTATGATATCATTGTACTCATCATTATGAACAACTTTTACTATGGGGCCAACCCTGAAATCACGAAAAAAAACAGCTGTTCCATACATTTTGTCCAAGATCGATGAACCATTTAGTATGGAACAGCTGTTTTTTTTCGTGATTTCAGGGTTGGCCCCATAGTAAAAGATGATCATAATGATGAGTACAATGATATCCTAGAAGGATAACGGTGTTCTAACTAACACCCTGTATTACACTTTGTTATTTTACAGAGGGCCCTAAAACAAATCTTTGACTAGGTTTTTTTACAGTATTTTTGTAGCAGGTAAGATCCGGGTGCTACATGACAACATCATCATAATTGTGATTACTTTCTGGTTTATTTATTCATCGAATGTCCTGACTAATAGTTTTCTTAAAGACAAAAATATGTCATAACCACACACAAGTTTTCATAGTAACTATCAGGTATGAACCAAATAATTATAGAATTTCAGGCGGGGCGGGTGGTGAATAACCCACAGTATATCTCCTTCATTGATGACATCTTTTTTAGTGATTTAATCTAATGATCCAGTGAATAACCCACAGCCTATCTCCTTCATTTATGATAGCTTTTTTAGTGATTTAATCTAATGATCCAGTGAATAGCCAACAGCCTATCCCCTTCATTTATGATAGCTTTGTTAGTGATTTAATCTAATGATCCAGTGAATAGCCCACAGCCTATCTCCTTCATTTATGATAGCTTTTTTAGTGATTTAATCTAATGATCCAGTGAATAGCCCACAGCCCATCTCCTTCATTGATAACAGCTTTTTTAGTGATTTAGTCTAATGATAAAGGTACCATTAGTTAAAAAATAACATTTATCAACACATGGTATTTCTTTTGTGGTTTTCCGTGGCTATTTTTCACCAGGTATGTATGTTTTATACTAGGAATTATTTAAACATGCAAAATAGATATAGGTAATAGGTATAGGCGCTTATTGAACACCGCAGTCAAGCCATGTGTTAAGGAAGGAATGATCACCATGTCTTGCATTTTAATAATAATTGTATATTTAAGTCTCTAAGTAAAGACAGTTATAAATTAGCTATTTGTAAAGACAGCTAATCCAACAATGTTTAGATTTTGTAATTAAATATGTAAATTAATTTGTAAACACATAGCTAATCCAACTATTACATTATGTGATGATATCCATGTATCTACAATGTAACAAGCCATTTTACAGTGAATTTTATGTCACTCTCAGACCCTTAGCATGAGTTTGAAAGAGACATAAACAAACACACTTTCTTGATTTATTTATAAGGGAACACTCGCAATTCAATCAATTTAATTGGATACTCTGAATAAACTATACTAATTGGAGTATCCAATTGAATTAAACATGGGTATTCCCTTTTATATAAAACAAAAACGTTTCAAAACCACATCAGTTTACATAATAAAACATACTTTCAGTATAAATTTGTACAAAGATAAGATACATTTGTTTTACATGCCTGCGGGGTTAAAGTGGCTACTTCAGCCCCTCTACGCGGAGCAAAAGGAACTGCTTCCTCCCCGCAGCGGCACATAAAATCGTATACACTCCACGGGACCAAGTCAAGAAGCCTCAGATCTCATTTTTGTCACAAGACATGAGATCTGACACGTTCTTTACTATTGCTCCCTAGGTGAGTAATGTACTATTTCAAAATTAGATATATCATATTGGCTGCGAGTCATGCTATCTATACTTCTTTCCTTAGTACCTACAAGTAATGGGATAGCAACAATGACCTTATTAGTTGTCGCTTATCATAACTAGACTTTTACAAATTATGATTACTAGATGGTTCAAGAATTACATACAGTGGTTTGTTCCCAATGGGTGACAACCTCAACTGTCACACCATTAGGTACTCGATGGGATTTTTTTGAAGAATTAAAAAAATTAGATAGACGAGTGTAATTTAAGCTTCAAATTATGATCACTAGGAATATTCATCCCAGATGAATATTTATGAAAGCCCAGATAACTACTACTCGTCAGTAATTATGGCTTGTAGGTATTCATAATTATTAATATTTCAAATAGCGCTGCATAATTAATATTTCTATCTAGGTATATCATAAGCAAGTATGAACCTGTGTACGTCCTAAAACTGCATCCAGAACCACCGGAGGACGATAACATAATCTTGTCAGTTAACAGTGGTGAGCATTCTGCGATCCTCAAGCCGCCTGCCAAGCGTGGGGATTATGGTAACCCCTCCCTATTAAGAGGGAGGCCTTCGTCCAGCAGGACATCATCTGGCCGCTGAAGGAAGTATAAAAGCTGTTTTAAAGTCGTTCATAAGCACTTACATTGGTATGATAGGTAATAATACTTATATATAAATAATATATAATTATTCTAATTATTATAAGTAATAAAAAATATGTTATTTCTAGCCGCACCCCGTGGGTTACCCGCGTGATGAAGATGGTGATAAAAAGTAGCTTATATGTTATTCCGGTAAATAAGCCATCTACATTCCGTAGTTCATCAAAATCCAGTCAGCCGTTTTCGCGTGAAGTAACAAAAACACACATACCGGACAAACTTCGCATTTATAATATCTAATGTGATTAGTTGCAGATAATGCATTTTACGTAAAATTAAAACATAAACTGCATTATATTTTTGTAAACAGTGTCCGTATTGGTATTTCACAAAGATTCATGACTGCTTATCGGAATGAGACTAATAAATTCCTATTCATTATAAATATCGGATAATTACTACTTAAAAACGCAGGCGGTTACCGAAGCGTCTGATCGCAATGTTTCGTTCGATGCCAGCGATTTACCGGGACGATTTCAAAGGAAATCTGGGCCGACAAGACCGGTCGGAGCGAAACACTCGTGAACACGATCACAAAGAAATACGTGACCTACCTTCATGTCCGACACGATCTGCTGGTACAGATTCCATAACGGTGAACAATCCTTCTCCGTAGTTCCCTCCATTGTCAAATAACCACAACACAAACACCAAAAAACCAGATCAAACTTTATGTAGAATCAGAGGCGATATCGCGCGCCATTACACTATTTTTGTTCGGCATATCTTGCATTTTCACAACAATACAGGTTCATAGATAAAACGATTTTTACGATTACCTACATTTCATTTTATGTCATAAAGCACAAGAGAAACGTACGAAAATCACGATATGCAACAAATCAATATTTACAAACATGAATACCGTCCATGTAAGCGCAACATTAATAAAATTGACGCACCAACATAATTTCGCATGTAAGTTAGGGATTCATAATGTTAATTTTATTATGAAACCTTTTCATGCACACATTAATTCAAAAAGATTAATTTTTCACTGTTTTTCATACACCAAACAGACTGACGATTCAATTATTTTTCGACGCGCATTTCGCGACAGACGAGCACATCACACATCGCCAGAGCTCGTTTTGTTTAGTAAAATTAAAAAAAAAGGTCGAGGACCGTGATCTAGTCTATGATTGATTTGTTTATGACACAGCTCGGAACCATGCGATGTGATTGGCCAAATTTGTATGGTGCTGCCAGTAGAAACAATAATAGTGATGACTGCAGGCTAGCATGCGAACCGCGAGAAAATTTTCTCGATTATTAAAAACAACAAGGCAAGGCTACGACTCTGTATAAGTCTGTCTCGTTTTCTCACAACATAAAGACACGACATATTTTTCTCGCGGTGCGCATGCTAGCCCTGCTGGTTTGCTTGAGACCATCTTGTCGTAATCAAGATTGTAATGAATGATTCATTTCATATAGGATCGATAATCGAAACTTTGGCACCGTCCAATCATCATCGTCCTCGGGACGCAGATGAGGGGTTGCGCGGCAACAAAATCGGCAAAGCGCTAACTTCGGCAATGGGTTCATATTTGACCTGTTTGGTGTTGAGACATTGGGTCCGTGGACTTCGTGGGGACAGGAAGGTCATCATCTTTTTAAAAAAAACCGAGCCTGGTGCCTGGCAACGCGTGATCAAAATACTGGCACGTATTTGGCCCAACGCATAAGCATTGGCATTCAACGTGGCAAAAACCCCTAAAATGCAAAAAACCCGTTTAAACTGTCGCAATCCACAAACGGCCTTACCTAAAATAATCTCGATTCTTTTAGTCACTGCTTAAACTTCTCTGTCCTTTTCTAGCACGTGTAACTTCACGTCAGAGAGAAGATGGCAGAGCATCTTAAGCAGTGACTAACGGTTCAAAAGTTTTTTTAAGTAAGGCCGATAGTGTCTCGACCAACCATAAGCCTAGGCTTAGTAAGATTCGCTTAGGCTATTTATTAACATATTTTGACTGAAATTCTGGATTTCGTTTTTAATTAATTTGACTACGTTGGAATTCAATCGGGTTATGTAGGATAGTACCCTCTAAGCTTCCGTGGCATATAGGTCGCGTCATGTAAAAAGAATGCTGGCGGTTAAGCTGCGCAGTAGGCGATTTATCGGTCTATTTGGTGGTATGAGGTGCGGTATGAGTAATAACCAATATACGAAGCTGCGAGCAAAAGGCTAATTAATAATTATTTAAAACAATAGGCAATACTTTACTTTTGCAATTTACTTTTGTGCGCAAGTATACACATGCGCAAACACACCCCCTCTACTTTCTTCCAGCGTTCTTTTTACATGACGTGACCTATACCTAGGTGTTTAATGGAGGTCTCTGGGATTCTGGGATCTCGAGTGAAATGTTTATGGGATGAACAAGACTTACTAAGATCCCACAAAGTCTGAAGACCAAGTTGTATATAAATAAATAAATATTGGGAGGACAACCAATATGTTTTGCCTATAATATATAATTATAACCAATGAATTTTGCCTATTATCACATACGGTGTTGATGGATGGTAATGGACTCAGGTTGTGAAGGTGGACGATTGACCAAAGCAGTCAAAGAATGGTCACTGCGAAACGAAAAACAACTACCGACAACCTTGCCCCAGCTTCCATCACCCACCACAAACACACCACAGCTTAGACCAGCTTGCTTCCAACATGGTCATATGGCAGGAAATCAGTGGACGAGACTAGCACAGGCGCAGAAAAGATCACGCAATGAAGAGGATGTCAAATGACGAGGAACCAATGAGCTCTTTGGAGTTTAAGTAAGGATGTTAAGTTTATGTTGTGGTATTTCTGTGTAGGAAACCATCGCAAAGAACTTTGCGTAGGTCCGGAGAAGAAATTCATTGGCATAATTATGTGAATCCACTCACTCTTGCGACAGTATTATTGGCAAGTCAAATTATCTTTACACAAATTCAATAATTAATTCAAAATGGAGGCAAAAATAAGGTAGGAGCGATGTGCACGCTTCGATGTCCGAAAGCAAAAAGAGGGCGGTGCTTTTTTTATGAATGACTGATGCTGTTGGCCTCAGATGGCCGCTACAGCGTCACCGGACTTTAGGCAAGCGCAAATGGCGCTCGGCCTAGTTTAGGTTAAATGCGACTAGCTCAAAGGCACCTCAGACGGTCCGAACCTCGGCTTGGCCGTCGCCGGGAGTGGGGTCAGACTTGCCCTGGCACCCCAGAAGGGGTGTGCCCTGGGGCCCTAGTAGGTTATTCTGGTTGACTATTTGGAGAGAATCTAACCGATCTTCTGACAGATCTGGGGAGTCCTTGACCTCGCCGACGAGGTCGGTGCGTGTTTGTGTGCCTCTGGTAACCGGCGCCTATACCATAAACGGAATACTTCCTGTTGCTAGGAGTTTTGGATCGGGAGGGCGGCGCTGCTTGTGCGGCCGCTTTTATAGATTCTTGAGCGGTGGGGCGGCGCGACTTCACGCCACCTATTATAACTAACACTTTTTTTTTTAAGAAAACGCCTCATAAAGATCTACACTGCGTTTTTTCAGCTAGGTCGGGTATCGTCGATGCAGACATAATCAACTGTCAGTCTCATTCATTTTGTTGTTTTTTGTTTTATTTTTGCAGAGAACATAGAAGAGAGATATACATATACGTTCGTAAACGTATCTTCTTAAATATATTTATATATCATTGATTATATACGAGAGAGAGAGCTAGATCCTCCAAGATATATATAGATAGAAGAGAATCTACATATACTTGTTTGTTGCTGTACAAGCCTTTGCATTGCTAATTAAAGCTATGTCCAACTTAAAATGTAAACAACTATCTAACCTACAAAAATCTGTTTTCAGGCTGTCGGCAGCTGCATAGATTCTTAATTAAAACAAAGCGCACGGCAGTACCCAGTATTCCCCAGTATTTCCTTGGACTAGATTATCGACAGCACCCTTATCAAGCGTAGACACGGCCGTAGCTATAGCTTTTACATGGAGACCGAGTGTCCAGAAATGTATAAAGATAAACTATATTTTTATTTTCGTCTTATGCTAAGGGACTCCGGACGCCGATTAGGCAGATAGATACAAACGAAAGCTAAAAGCGATTAATTAAAAAGAAAACTTGATTTTACCACATCCGGACCACCGCGCCGCTAGCACCATTTGCGTAAACTTTTGCCTCATTGAATAAAGAACAAAAACCTCGAGAATAGGCATGATGACTACAATTTTTTTATTACCTTATAAAAAAGCTGATCATCAATAGAGCCTATCAACGAAAACAAAAATTAAAATAATTTAAAAACAAATAAGTTGTAAGTATTTTAATTTCAAGCTAGACAGAGAGCGCGCTATACTGAGCTATGACGTCAAGCCTCAGGCGCGGCATACAAATGCTATACTAACACGTGCTTTGCGAGAAAGGGATAGAGCATCCCCTCTCTATCCCCACCTAAAACTTTAAACGCTCATATCTTAGAGATTTATCAGCCAATACAATTTATTTTTTCAGTATTTGTAATGTATTTAGTTATATTCATCACTAAGCCTGTTATTTGTCATAAATTAAACATTAGGCCACACGCCTATTTGAGGTCAGATAGCAAGAGGTTTGACTACGAAGCATTATTATAGTATAGTTCAATAATTGTTAGATACTTTGATTATATACTAGATACCGTGATTACGGGATATGAACAGACATTGTGGTCGATTTTGAAGGTTTTAGTTGACAGAACTGAACTAACTAAAGTATTGCTGTCCTTAGCTAACATGCCTAGTAAAAAAGTGACAGCAATTAGTTTAATTAGTTTAGAACTGTAGTAACTGTAGTGTAGTAGGTACTAGGTATAGCCTTCAAAATTAACCACATTATGTTGTGAAACGAGCTCCTGATAGTCATAGTCGGGATAGTCATAGAATTGTAATGAACAACTGTGATAGTTTAAAACAGTGTATTTTAATATTTAACAAAATAGGACCAGTTCATCAGTTCCGAGAAGAGGTGTAGTTGCCAACTCCGAATTGCCAAGATATTTATGATTATTATGATCATTTTAATCGACGGATTTAACGAAATTGTACAACACTAGTTGCGATCAAATGTCACGTTAACTGTCATGCGTCTAGCGTCAGATAAAGTAGAAATCAGTGTTTACACTTTAAGGGATTTCTCCCTTTTTTAAAGAAAAAATACTAATATTAATATGTAAGGTTTAGGGACATTTCATTTCGATAGTGATTTAGGGACTTTTGGGAAAAAAATTAACTTAATGTGGTAATCCTTTTGTGTATCGTCTCAAATTCATAATTAATGTAACCCGTCTAGTTTTAGTTGAACTATTAATGAAGAATGTTCACACATTTGGATTGTTAGCTTTTCGTATTCTCCATGATAAACAAAAAATCGTGTGAAACAATTATTTCGATACGTCAAATAGTTTTCGAAATACATAATTTTAAAATTGAGCGCCCGACTTTAAATTCCCCGGCCGGCCCTCGCCGCGTGTGACATCATACTAGAACAGTTCGCACTATTTGTCTAGCGCCAGCCTACGGCCGGTATACTGTTCACTAGAAGATTACTCAAATATTTTTTGAAATATCCATTACAAATACTATAAAATTAAGTGTTTTGACAAAAAGTAAAAACACAAACACCAATGCACCAGAAAATTTGTTTTTCATCGTTCCGACTATCTCCAAATGAGGAAGAAATGGGTTAAATTAAAGCTAGATATGAAACGTTGAATCCATTTGGAGCTTAGATCACAGTATTGTCGCGAAGATCGCTTTGACAGTCTATTATGTAGGTACACATGTAGAACTCTGTCAGAGTCAGTGTTCCCCAAACAGTATAATAATATTATAATCAAATACTGTAATTATATGTTCCTTCTACGTAAACGTGTTCCATCCTAGACCGTATATTACCTATTTAAAATCAGCAAGGTGTGATGGTTAAATATAAACCTATTCCGAATAAAAATAAAAACGGTCAAGGGTGAGTCGGATTTGCGTATCTAGGGTTTCGTATCATCACTCAAAGTACATTACACTAGTTGAGGAGCGTTACGTAACATCATCACACTAATGTGAAAGTTTGTCGGTATATCTGTGTGTGAGTGTGTGTGTTTGTGTTTGTTACCTCTTCACGCCAAACCAGCTCTTGACCGGTTTTAATTAGTAGTTGTTATACTTTAGTTTTGTGTGTTCTATAATAATACACATAGAATGTATTACCTTTTTAATAAGGGAAAGCATATTTTTTTTGTATTGATTATCGATAGGCAATCAATCTTAAAGAACCAGGGCAGGTTAACTCTCATATAAAACGTAGATACATCTGTAACTACGATAATGTCATATTCAGTGAAAGCTTATTTATACAATATTGATATAACCTGTATGTTAAATTTCCTCTGTAAAGCTTCGTTCGTTTACGTCACGTGGCTCCCACTAACTGCGCGCGCGCCTCAGCACTACAGTGGAATATCGTCACTGTTCTATTACAAATAGGGTACAAATTAGCTTGCACTGTATGACATGATTGTAGTCTTAGATATACAAGCTGTTGTTATTGTTTCACAGAGGTAGATAATAGTATGAGTATAAACTCATCATTATGAACAACTTTAAGTATACGGCCAGCCATGAAGTCGCGGTAAAAAAATCAGCTGTTCCATACATTTTGTCTAAGGTCAATGAACCTTTTGTATGGAATAGCTATTATTTTTTCGCGATTTTATGGTTAGGTTGATAACTCAAGGGTGGTATAAACTTTACAACGACTTTATACTAAATCGGGTATGTATTCTACAATTTTTTTTGTTTTTTTTTAATGGCGCTGGAACGGCAAAAGAGAGCTTCTTCATTGAATTTAGGTTAGCAACATCATGTACCTAGGTAGGTATTAACAGAGACCTGATTTTAAATGATAGTTTTTAACTGATTTGATAATTTTAATGGAAAAGTTTTTGTTTTATTTAAGGCTATTTTTTTCCACCTTATGTTCGCCGAAAAATAAATATTAATTATGTGAGGAAGTAAAGCAAACCCGCTGGAGTCGCGGAACCGCGAGCGCACGCATAGAGTACATTATACATACCACGTTCCGACGCTGCGCGCTGTGTGGTCATGCTCCCTAAACCAGGGAGTTTAGATTTTTTTTAGGGTCATTTTAGGGATAGTTCGAAAACAAACTAGGGAAAAACCAAAGTTGAAAGTGGAAACACTGGTAGAAATTGTCAGAAATTGCGCGATTTTCTTTCTTGCTTCTTGAATCTTTAATCGTGTTCGTTTCGTGTTGTTACTTGTTTTGATTTTTTGTTTTGTTGGGAAAAGCCGCAATTAACATACGAATATTACAATAAAAATAGTGTGACAAGTTGATGTGAATAAATATGTCTAAAACCGTAAACGCGGAGGGCGTAAGGCCCGGCTGTATTTATCGTATCGCGCTCGAAAACTTTGTGTAAGTTCCTTTGAAAACTTTTTATTGCATGTTTGGAAAACACGTGAAATATCGCAGTTCTAACAATTATAATAATATTTTTAGGACATACAAACAAGTAATGTTACTTCCTGGACCTTCATTGAACATGATTATTGGACCAAATGGTACCGGTAAATCTACATTTGTTTGTGCCATCATTCTTGGCCTTTGCGGCAAGACTAGTGTGATAGGAAGAGCCAAAAAGGTACGTAACTTACCTAAGTACCTATTACAATACAATGTGTATCAAGAATATGAAGTGAAGTGTTTCCATTAGCTATGTCTCGACCCGGTACCGGGCCATCAAAATAAAATACCGGGTCGCAACATTCCCGCCTTATTAAAAAAATAATCATCATTATTCATTCACAGCCATTAGACGTCCACTACTGGACGAAGGCCTCCCCCTTAATAGGGAGGAGTTGCCATAATCCCTGCCCTTAGCTGGTGGTTTGGGTATCACAGAATGTTATCACCATTAACCAAGAGGATGCTGCCCTTCCTCCGGTGGTTCTGGGTGTAGTTTTAGGACATACCCAGGTCTTAAAAAGAATACCTGCTATCAAATATAAAAAATAAACAGCAGCTCCATACTTAGCACTAAAATTTTGTGACTAATGCTGCGTTCCATAATGCGCTAAACGTGATAATATCGCGAATCCAACAAAAGTGACAAGTATTACTCGATAAAGTCAAAGCCCATATATTTTGTGACTATTAAATTAGGTCGGATTCGCGATATCATCACTTTTAGCGCATTACGGAACGCAGCATAAATAAAAAATAAGAGATACCTAAATATGTAGTATTAATAAAACATTTTTAGTATTAATAAATGTGTATTATTTTACCTAATGGTAATGGAAGTATTGGTGCTGTCACAGGCGTGACAGATGTTTCACGCAAGATCAAACAACTAAAATGGCGCTGGCTTGGACATGTGGTTAGATCTTCAAAACAAAAATGGACCAAAGAGGTCATATCTTGGTACCCCAGAGATGGGAAGAGATCAAAGGGATGACCACAGAGAAGGTGGGAAGTTGTCCTACCAAAAGGGTGGCGCAGAATAGCCAGTGATAGAGAGGAGTGTCGTCTTTTAGAGGAGGCCTATGTCCAGGGAGGACAACCTGATGGGGAAACTAGTGCTGGTGTTATAGAGTAATAAAACTAATATTAAATAATGTATTATAGGAACTAGCACCTATAGTTGTAACAATGTCAGAGAATAAAAGCTATTTTTATTTTTATTTATTTTCATGGAAGTATTATGTGGATCACGAAAGGGCAATGTGAAAATTACCGGGCCATAGCAGAACAATGTTTGGGAAACTGCGTTAGAAAGTAAGAAAAATTATGAACTTTGGCAGGACTCGAACCTGCATATGAGCAACCTCTGGGTTTCCGTCCCAACTGCTTTGTTAAATAAGCTACAGAAGTCTCTGCCTTACCTGTCATAATTCCCAAACTGTCCTTGCTATCAACTGAAGCGTTGAGCCACAGATCATATAGCCTGTTGATCTCGTGAACATAATTTCCCCTACAAATACGACTCACCATTGTGGGCAGGAGGCGAGGTAACGTTCTATGCTTGCGATTGGCTAATCACTGGGATGATGCAATCTGAGTTATGAAATTCAATGAATCTCTGACGTACTTGCAGACTTCCCCTCATGCGAAAATGAGTAGTTTAAAAACCACTGCTAGTCGCATGAGGGGAAGTCGGACAATCAGTCAACAAGGTTTGTAGTCTTTGCATGGAGCCATCTGTAAATGTTTGTAACAGAGGTCATAATTTTTCTTACTGTCTATGCATTAAAAACATGAAAGAAATTATTTGGAGGGTATCCAGAGACATACATGGGTTAAGCCTCTGGTAATTCCAACAAATATTTAATTTTATACTGTTTGTGGAAGTTAAAGTAAATTTTATACTGTTTAAAGATTTCTATATTCCTAGCTGCGCTCCGCGATTTTACCTGCGATTCTTGTGATAAATAAGTAGCCTCTGTTTTAAAATCCAATGTATAAGCCAAACAAACAAACAAACAAATTTTATTCAAATCAGTTTAGCCATTTCAGGGTGAACAAACATACACACACACACCAACTAACTTTCGCATTTATAATATTAGCAGGACCAATCTTGCCATATAGATTTCAGAGTATGTTCGGAGCGGGTGCCAGCAAGCCACTATAGAGTTAGAGCTTTATCAGAAGCCTGGTCAACGTAATGTCATCATAACTCGAAGCTTCAATTTAAATGATGTGTCTACATGGTCTATAGACCACAAGACTGTGAGAGAGAAACAGGTCCAGGATCTTATAGCTTCGTTGAATATACAGGTACTTGTCTTTCTGTGTAACAGAGTGAAAATGTAGTGAGATAGTATTTGTATAATTCATCATCATCATCATCAGCCCGGAGACGTCCAGTGCTGAACGAAGGCCTCCCCCTTAGACCGCCACACTGTACGACAACCTTTTAATTATTTTCCACTAACTATACTTCTTTTTAGTACACAATAATATAAAGTAAGAAATATAGTCTAACTAACCAAACTACATAATTGGGGTGGACATGTCTGCCGCATGTCAAGACTATCTGTGGGCAAAGCTCACAACACAGTGGGCTCCACAGACCGGTAGACGAACTGGCAGGAGATGGCGGGTGAACTGGACTCCTATTGCAACAACTGCGCTCATAAAGCTTTAAACCGAGAAGAGTGGAAGGAGGATAGAGAGGCCTTTGCCCAGCAGTGGGACGGAATAGGCTGATAACATAATTATGACTTAACTAAAATTAAATGATCAATAAAAGAGACAGAGACAGAATCTCTAATTTCAGGTAATGTGTCCAATGTGTAATGTGTGTGTGCTGTTGACCACGTTGCCCCACGAATAGGCTAGATGACTAGTTTTTTTATTGTCCTATTAAAATGTAGTCCCATAAATATAGCTGATTAATGAAAAGAAAATGAAAATCTGATCAAAAATAAGCAACATTTTAATATCATGCTAGACAGAGAGGCGAAACAGCAAATCGTGACGTCACTTCTCTGTACGCCATATAAATTCTATTCTGACAAGTAAGGCGTGACGTCATTTTTTGTTTTGTGGGAAAGGGACAGAGTTGTCTCTAATAAAAACTTTAAATGCTCATATATCAGAACATTATTAACCGATTAAAATTATTTTTTTAATAAACATACTATATTTACTTAAATTCTTCATCAAAGCTATTGGTTTCAACGATATAAACATCAGTCATCTACCCTATTGTTAGGCAAATTTTCTGCCCCAAATAAAAGCCAGCATTTTGGTCGCACGTGGATTCTTATATTTTATTTTTATTACAAGCTTTTATGTAATGTTATTAGCAGTTTTAAAGCAGTTATCCTCAACTGATTGAGATGAAATTTTGCATACATGTTTAGTTTGGATTACAATCCTTTTTTTTAATCAAAACCCTTTTTTCTTACTCTGACAAACACATCATTTCAAAAATGTTATCAAAACATTTCCAGGTTGACAATCTCTGCCAGCTTCTGCCCCAAGACCGAGTGCAGGATTTCTCGAAGATGGATCCGCAGCAGTTACTGCGAAGCACCCTGTCTGCCGTGGGTGGTGCCGAGAGTGTCCAACAGTTAGACGAGCTAATTGAAACGAGGAACCAACAACGAGGGCTTAACACCAAGCTGGTGAATAATACCCAGATGCTGCAGGAGCAGATTCAGTTAAATGATAGGTAAGGTAAAAAAATAAAAAAAAACAAAGATAAGGAAAAAGATTTAAAAAAAAGATTAGAGATAGAGATAGGATAAGGATAAAGAGTTAATCTATCTATCTAACTACACACACACTACTACCAGGGGGATGTCACTCCGCAGTTTAGGTATGTTCGGCCGGCGCTCCGTCCGGGTGGACAATGCAAGGCAGAAGTCAGTGGCCGCCCGCACGCTAGCCTCGTAGCACGTAACTAAGCATACGTGATAGAAAGAGAGCGGTATATCTAGGTGAATATAGCGAGCGGTATCCAGCGCTGTGCGAGTTGAAATGCTACTTTATTGCCTAGTAGATAGAGTCCTTATTTGTTTCAATTTCATTGCGGAGTTAACTTTCTGTACGTAGTACTATTATTTATTCTGTGCTACTACTACTAGCTACACTGGGGGATACTATTTTAAACCCAGTTTCTTCTACTTCGTCAAGTCGATGATCCTTGATGTGTTTTAGACATTTCTCCCAGTATGTACAGCGACCCCGCAGGGAGTGGCCTTGTGTAGATCTTATGTGGTGCACATGCTCGGGCAGCGAGGACACGAGAGTAAGTGCGACATTGTCTGGGCAGGGGCGTCGCACTGTATTCTCTCGGTGTCAGAGTATCCCCATTTGGCCAGGTTGCTTCTGGAGCGGCCCACTTGGGTCCGAAGTCGGAACCCTGCGGAAGTCCAAATATTGCTTTGGCAAATTTGCTCCATCTCCAATCACATTCACTTTTTTTTTTGTAAAATATTGTGACGATACTAGCAAGACTTTCGCCTGGTGGTAAGCGTCACGCCTGCCACTAACGGTAGCAGTGCCAGAATTTTTAACTTGCGGACACAATCCTGCGCCGCCCTGCACTGCGCTCGTCACCCTGAGATATTAGATGTTAAATCTCTTCATACCCAGTAATTTCTCTGGTAGCATTGCCCTTTAAACCGGAACACAGTAATGCTTGCACACTACTGCTTGGCGGTTGAATAACTAGCAAAAGTGTGGTACTTCCCCAGGTGGACTTTGCAGTAGAGTCCTACCACTACAAAAACTTTTCATTCAACAAAAAATAAAATAAAATGGCTGTTACTTGTATTTCAGATTAAAAATCGTAATAGACGCCATGCAGCAACGGAAAGACATGGAGAAACAGATAGACATGTGTGAAAAGAAGAAACTGTGGCTGGAGTACCAGGACCTCCGGGAGAAAGTTATCGAATACACAAAAGATAAGAAACAAGCTCTAAAACTGGTGAACACGCATAAAGGTAAAATGGAACCTCTACAGAAAGTCATAGAGAAGGCCAAGAGTGGAATCAGCAAGTTGGAACAGCAGAAATTAATGGCTGTGAGTTAAATACCAAGGTTTCATTATCTTCATTAATATTTGTTATCTTCAATATCATACAGTAACAGTCAAACAAGTTGTGAAAGGTGAGCCTGCGCAGGTACGTCGTGTACACAACTGAAGAAAGAAGAGGTAAGCCCAGGGGGGTGTCACTCCGCAGTTTAGGTATGTTCGGCCGGCGCTCCGCCCGGGTGGACAATGCAAGGCAGAAGTCAGTCGCCGCCCGCACGCTAGCCTCCGCACGTAACTAAGTTTACGTGATAGAAAAAGAGCGGTATATCTAGGTGAATATAGCGAGCGGTATCCAGCGCTGTGCGAGTTGAATTGCTACTTTATTGCCTAGTAGATAGAGTCCTTATTTATTTAAATTCCTTTGCGTAGTTAACTTTCTGTACGTAGTACTATTATTTGTTCTGTGGTAAGGCCTTCGCTTTTCTGTGGTGTACACTTCCGTACAGTATATTTGGCAAGTTTAACAACAAGTTTTTTTTTAAAATTACTGTGCATCCCTTTTTGACAACTTGCGTGGCGATTTTTGTACCACTGGCTTTTCGGTGAAAGATAATGTGAAGAAACCTGCATATGTCCGGAGAACATCAATGGCTTTCGTGAAGCCAAAAATGTCATAATCTTTTTCATTACTTATACTCGGAAAATAGGTTTGAAGAGGTTTTGCCTGAGGAGTGAGTAATACATTTTAGCCCTAGGGAGACACTTTCAACTGACAGTGACAGTTGACAAATGACAGACACTCAAATTATTAAAAAAAACACTAGTTCTATTTTCACATAAATTTGTTTTGAACTATGTTCCAACTTTTTTTCTTCTCGGAGGATTATGGTCCCGCACTTCTCGTGCATTTCCCAGTATCAGTTTATTTTTAGTTTCCTTGTATTCGTAATGAAAAGCACAGTGTTTACCTCGGGGTTAAAGACTTATTTAGTCTCTCGAACTATTAGCTCGCTCGCTACGCTCGGGCGCCAAACCCACCCGTAAATAAGTTAATTTCACCCCTAGGATAACAATGTACTATTGCATGCTTAACTGGTTAGAGCATAGCGATCTTACCTTCTATATTCCATCTCAATGTACCTATGTTTCTGTGAAATAAATATTATTAATTTGAATTTGAAACTTTTCCAGAACCGCGAGACCCACACCCTGAAAGACAAAGCCAAGGATCTAATGACCGGCGCCCGGAACCACGAGTACACTATAAAGGACATCGCAGCGTCGCTCCGGGAGAAGACAGAGCGGCTCAAGCATCGCGAGCAAGAGTTGGCTGAGGCGAGCGCTAAACTTGACAAGCTGAAGACCGATCGGGAGCGGCTCAAGGAGAAAATAGGAGATGGTATGTTTTTCTTACCCCTATTTATGTTTTTTTTTAAATCCATTCCTGTGACGAGACGTGCAAGACTTTCACCTGATGGTAAGCGTCACGCCTGCCACTAACAGTGCTAGAATTGTGAACTTGCGAACACAATCCTGCGCCGCACTGCACTGCGCTCGTCACCCTGAGATATTAGATGTTAAATCTCTTCATACCCAGTAATTTCTCTGGTAACATTGCTCGTCGAACCGGAACACAGTAATGCTTGCACACTACTGCTTGGCGGTTGAATAACTAGCAAAGGTGTGGTACTTCTCCATGCGGACTCTGCAGTAGAGTCCTACCACTACAAAACCCCCGATGCAAAGGAGAGCTATAAGTTTAACGCGTGTTTCTGTCAGTTATATCGTCACTCGTCAGCCTTCAAAGCGCTCGTGGCGTAGCTTGTCTCGGTGATTCTAAACGAGCACCGATGTTAAGCCACGGACGGTCCGGTCAGTCTTCGGATGGGTGACCGTGAGTGGCATTTATTGCTGAGCGCTACCGTGGGTCGGATGACACGTTAAATTGTTGGTCCCGGTTGTTTGTTCTAGTTTCTGTAACAACAACCGTCAGCCATGTCAGAAGCCTTCGGGCGGCACATTGACTCTGACACTAGGGCTGGCTACTCAGCCTAGTGTCAGAGTTAATGTGCCGCCCGAAGGCCTCTGACATGGCTGACGATAAAGATAGTGGATCAAACCCGGCGCTTCTAGCGCTTCTATGATATCCTTTACATACCTAGATTTCTAACAAATTTTCAGATTCCAGCGTCAAAATGGACCTCGACAATGCAGTGCGTGCCATATCAAAATGCAACGCCGGAATGAACGCGCTCAAGAAACAGAAGATGCAGATACAATATGATTTGGAAAACAATGTCGTGCCGCAAATACGTCTTTATCAAAACCGGTAACTATTTGCAGCGTTTTTTGTAACCAAAGTCAACAACATAAGCCATATCGCTCGAAGAACTCACGGGGAAGAGAAGTTCTTGAGAGTAGACCACGAATCGGAAGGCGCAGGCCGTAGGCCTCCCACTTGGTGGACCGACGACATTGTGAAAGACGCGGGCAACAGGTGGATGCAAATGGCAGGTTGTCGTACAGTGTGGCGGTCTAAGGGGGAGGCTTATGTTCAGCAGTGGACGTCTCTGGGCTGATGATGATGATGACTCGTCCAACTAAAAATTGCCGAAGACAATTTTTTTTTCTTCTAGGTTAGTTGAAAAATACGACCTGAACGCAAGTACCAACATCCGGAAAAATAAAAGAAAATTTTGACAGTTGGCAAAACCCGCTCGCTCGGTCTAATGTCCTCAATACTCAATTTGTTTAATGCAGTTATAAAGGTCAGATGCAGGTTTTAGATAACACATATCAATCCCCAATAACGCCAACATAATCCTCAATCATTCTTCAAGAAAACGCCTAACCAGGTCTTTTAAATTCGACTGTCCTCCCCTTAACCACATACGCGTCCGCTTCATTACCCGAATCCGTTCAGAACAAGTAACGTTATGTTCCTTCGTTCCTTCGTTCAGCAGTCACAGAGTAATAGAAGAAGAGATGTGATCAAAGGATTTTTCCATAGAAAGACGCGTGACTGTGCGGGGAGGTGTAGGGTTGGCGGGAATTCTGTTCTACGGCCGTAAGTTCCTCATCGCAACTCCCTATTCTCCATGTCGGCAGTCGACGTCTCCGGGAATTTTATATTTTTTATGTGATGTTACCAAAAAAACTGGTCGACTGATATGGTATAGGTTTGGATGTGCAAGTTAAACTTGTTACATTTTACAAAAATAAAACTAAGTAACTAACTACTATTTTATATTGAGTTATAAGTTTATTTATCGCTAAAATGTCAATACCTACTCCTACATACTCGTAGTAAATAGTAATGAATATGAGAGTCGATGTCTGCCTACAAACTGCTATGCAGTTTGGCAGAGTTATAAATTGAGCTATGTAATTAATTCTCTAAGACAAAATAAACAAAAAAAAAGGGTCAACACACGTACCACAACCACAACACGTGGTCGGGCGCATATTTTGTAATGAAAATGAATAGTAGAATTTACACGTACCACGTTTCGCCGTCGTTATCGACCGCGTGGTTGATACCGACCACATCGCAACCACATCGCAACCACCAGCTACACAGTGAAATAGCCGCCGGCCACATCGCAGATACAACGTTGCGTCGACGCAACGACAGTGCGCGCTCTATGAAAGCCAGAGTCGAACTGTGTCTGCACACGACGCAACCACATCGACATTTTGTCGGTACCACAACGCAACTGCAAAAAGCTGCAACGACACTATTCACACTTAACCACTGCACCACCACATTTTGACGTGGTGTGGTTGTGGTACGTGTGGGTTGACTCTTAGCTAGATATTTTCTGTTTGATAAAAACTTCGTTCAATTATTTCAGAATACGTAACTTGGAAGACGTTGATGTAAAACGTCTCGAAGTGCTCCGCGCGTACAGCGAAGACTCCTTCAAGGCTGTGATGTGGCTGCGGGAGAACAAAGACATGTTCCAACATCCTGTGCACGAGCCTATGATGCTAGAAGTTAGTATAGTAGTGTTAGGACTCTTGCAGAATCCGCCTGGGGAAGTACAATACAATAGTTTATTGATAACACCAAAGTTACACGTCAAATTTCATTAAGTATGTCACAAAAAATAATCTCTTAATAAAATGAAATAATAATTTTAAAAATACGTTAATAATCTCTTATTTTAACATAAGTTACAATGTCATAAAACAAATTCTCTTGTAACGCTCTGAGCTCGGTTTTGTAGCACGCGGTGGAAGGAGCATCCCGAATGGAAGCTGGTATACGGTTGTAGATCGCGGGCCCCAAAATATACACTGACCTCTCCGACTTGATGTGACGGTGCGACAGGGTTATCAGTTGGTCTTTCTTTTTATTGCTTTGTATATCTAACTTGCTGTGACGCCCCTTTGCCAGATTGCCAGTATTCATCCGCCAAGCAGTAGTGACCAAGCTTTACTGTGTTCCTTGGGGCGGCTCATTAATTCTGACTATACTATACAATATGATTTTATAGGGCAATAAGGCGGGCGTGGAAATTTCTCCAAAACTATTAATTAGATTCTTTTCAATTCTTTTTTTATTGGCTTACATTTACTTCACTTTAGGGAACAGTTTAATCAAAATCGTTTCACTAGTTTTCAAGGTATGGACTATAAATACATATAACTATGTAATTAACAAAAAAATATATATAAGTATTCTATCAACTATCTGGTTTCCATATTACAAGCTTTGTTTAGTTTGGAGCTAGATGGCGCTGTGTGAAAAATGTCCACCGATGTTTATTATTTATTTAGTGCGTGGCTTATGAAAATTCTTATTTTGTTTCAAAGGGTATACTCTATCCATTTTATCATAATGTCCCAATACTCAATACACAATTATTTACTGCATCATAATATGTACATATATACATTATACATATATATACATTGTACACATGTATGTATACATTGTGTAACAAAAAGGGAACAATACTGAAGGGGATGTATGTTGTGTAGTGGTAGGACTCTACTGCAGAGGGGTGGTACTTCCGCCTGGGGAAGTACCACACCTTTGCCAGTTATTCAACCGCCAAGCTGTAGTGTGCAAGCATTACTGTCTTCTGGTTTGAAGGGCAATGTTACCAGAGAAATTACTGAGTTTTAACATCTAATATCTCAGGGCGACGAGCGCAGTGCAGTGCGGCGCAGGATTGTGTTCGCAAGTTCACAATTCTCGCACTGCTACTGTTAGTGGCAGGCGTGACGCTTACCATCAGGTGAAAGTCTTGCTCGTCTCGTCACTAGACTGTATACAAAAAAAACAAAAAAATATGCACTCATCAATATGAACTGCTTTACCTATGTGGCCAACCCCGATTCGAGAAAAAAACAGCTGTTCCATACATTTTGTACAAGGTCAATGAACCTTTTGTATGGAACAGCAAATATTTTTTCCCGAGTTCATAGTTGGCCCCATAGTAAAAACAGTTCCTATCTATGAGTACATACATCATACATCCCCTTCAGTATTGTTGAACCTTTTTGTTACACATTGTAAATACATTGTATACAGAGCCACTAGTACATTATCGTCATTGAAGAATTAATCTTTGAAAGTGTTTTTTTTTTTAAGTTTGTGTTTGTTCTCTTAAAGATCAACTTCACCGACGCGAAGTTCGCTCGCTACTTAGAGTCGACCGTCCCGGCTCGGGACCTCGTGGCCTTCACGTTCGAGTCCAGCGAGGATATGAACCTGTTCCTGAGAAAAGTTCGCACGGAAGGAGGCCTGAAAAGAGTCAACGCTATATGCAGTCAGGGAGGCACCTACAACGTACAGACGAACAATATACAGCAGTTGAGGTATGTATGCTTTATTAGTACATTATGATACAAGTGTGCTATGTTGGTCATTACACTAGAGGCGGTATTATGCGCGTGAGCCGCAGGCGAGCGCGATAAGGAAGCCGAGAGCGAATGACTAACATAGCACAAGAGTTACATACGACTGTTTTCATCACACTTGCGAGGAAAAAAGAAAACTTTTTTGATAATAATCAACCACACAGCGAAAACGTCAACTAACATT
The DNA here is from genome assembly GCA_905404285.2 of Erannis defoliaria. NCBI lineage: Eukaryota > Metazoa > Arthropoda > Insecta > Lepidoptera > Geometridae > Erannis > Erannis defoliaria. Next base: position 2,676,063 of record FR990090.1, on the reverse strand, counting down.
TGCGGAAAATTGCGCCCAAACCAGCAATACGCGCGCAGGTTGACATTTACTTCAGCGGCATAAGAACTCTTTGTTGGTATTACAACTGTAAGTATTACCCGGCTATATTAAGAGTGCTTCGTATACATACGTCTAATTGCAGTCACGTACAAACTTGACTTTACCGGGTTATACCTATTATAGCACAAGTGCCGTAATGTAAAGTAAAAAGCACGCGTGCGAAATAGCTTGGATTATGAGCCTGAAACCGATGTAATAAGATCCACTTTACGAGCAAGTGTGATGAAAACCTATTTAAGCAATGTGTAACAAAACGGTTCAACAATACTGAAGGGCATGTATGTACGCATCATAATTTATTTTTTTAAGGAAAGAAGAAAGAGATATGAAAAGATGCAGGATAGGTATTCAGTTAAATTATAAGTATTATTATTTTTATAGTGTAGAAAATTAGTACAGTCAGGAAAGATGTGTTTCTAAAATGTAATGTTTTGATTGTTACAATTTGTTATTAGTTAATACACTTTGATTGATATATTGATGTATTGATATATATATATTTTTTTAAACTCATCATTATGAACAACTTTTACTATGGGGCCAACCCCGAAATCGCGAAAAGAATATCAGCGGTTCCATACAAAAAGTTCATTGAACTTGGCCAAACTGAATGGAACAGGCGATTTTGTTTACGCTATTTCAGGGTTGTCCCCATAGTAAAAGTTGTTCATAATGATGAGTACATACATACCCTTCAGTATTGTTGAACCGTTTTGTTACAGATTGTATATATATATTTTATACAATCAAGTCACGAGACGAGCAAGACGTTCGCCTGGTGGTAAGCGTCACACCTGCCACTAACAGTAGCAGTGCCAGAATTGTGAGCTTGCGAACACAATCCTGCGCCGCATTGTACTGCGCTCGTCACCCTGTGATATTAGATGTTATCTCTTCATACCCAGTAATTTCTCTGGTGACATTGCCCTTGAATCGGAACACAGTAATGCTTGCACACTATTGCTTGGCGGTTTAATAACTGGCAAATAAACTTACCAAACAAATAAACTTATTAACGGTGGTGAGCATTCTGCGATCCCCAAGCCGCCTGCCAAGCGTGGGGATTATGGCAACACCCATCTATTGGGAGGACGTCTTATGGCTGACGACGACGAAACACCCAGGCGGACTCTGCAGTCGAGCCCTACCACTACAAAAAAAACATTGCAAGTTTTTGACTACAATTAATGTTTTTCTTGTGCAAACCCGAAATGACTCGAATTAAATAAAATAAATAAACTGTAGAAATTAATAAGACAGATGTTCGTCTACTGTAATATAATATATTATTTGCTTTACATAAATTAATTTGAACAACGAAAAAAAAAAACAAAACGGTAGACATTTTTCACACAGCGCCATCTAGCCCTAAACTAAGCAAAGCTTGTTTAATTGAATCCAAGTATCGATCGATACTGAATTTTTACGTAAATAGTGGTGAATAGGCTGATGATCCGCCTGACTTTGAGTAGTAGCCCATGGATACCTTCAACGCCGAAGGTTGTTTGATACTTTGGCAGTCTGGAGAGGTTTTTGAAGACCCCATTTCTACTAAAAACCTCTTAGTTGTGTAAGTTGTTTTAGCGGGAAGATGAAACATAATGCGAGGCAATGCTAGTTCTCAAGCCATGGAAGATAATTCCTTAATTAATATTTCGTGGATAGCAACTCCCTACTGCCTAGATCACATTCCATACAAGACTACTCCCTAGTTCACATTCTTTCCAAGGCAAACCGTCTAAGCTAATCTACGAGGGAATGATTAAAAAACAACGAATCACTAAGGCCATCTCACGAAAAACAAAAAACAGAACAATCCCAAACATAAATAAACAGAACCACCATTATCGAGTTTTGAAAAATAGACTCAATGTTTTAACAATATAAGTCTCATAGTTGATATTTACATTTTTTCAAGTTACCTCGGGTTCTACACGTACCTAGTGGACACAATAACGGCGCCCGACGCGATAGTCCGGTACCTCTGCAAACAATACTCGATCAACAAGATACCCATCGGCAACGAACATACTTACAACAACAGCGGGCGAGTGCCGGCGAATATCACTTACTTCTACACCGGTGAGTTGAATATCCTGACTTTGTTACGTTTGTAGAAACATTCAGGGTAAATTGTTAAGTTTTTCTTGGGCTACAAGACCTCAAATAGAATTCAATTAACAAGATGCCCATCGGCAACGAACATACTTACAACAACAGCGGGTGAGTGCCGGCGAATATCACTTACTTCTACACCGGTGAGTTGAATATCCTGACTTTGTTACGTTTGTAGAAACATTTAGGGTAAATAGTTAAATTTTTATTGGGTTATAAGACCTCAAATAGAATTCAAATAACAAGATGCCCATCGGCAACGAACATACTTACAACAATAGCGGGTGAGTGCCGGCGAATATCACTTACTTCTACACCGGTGAGTTGAATATCCTGACTTTGTTACGTTTGTAGAAACATTTAGGGTAAATAGTTAAATTTTTATTGGGTTATAAGACCTCAAATAGAATTCAAATAACAAGATGCCCATCGGCAACGAACATACTTACAACAACAGCGGGTGAGTGCCGGCGAATATCACTTACTTCTACACCGGTGAGTTGAATATCCTGACTTTGTTACGTTTGTAGAAACATTTAGGGTAAATAGTTAAATTTTTATTGGGTTATAAGACCTCAAATAGAATTCAAATAACAAGATGCCCATCGGCAACGAACATACTTACAACAACAGCGGGCGAGTGCCGGCGAATATCACATACTTTTACACAAGTGAGTTGAATATCCAGACTTTGTTACGTTTGTAGAAACATTCAGGGTAAATTGTTAAGTTTTTCTTGGGCTACAAAACCTCAAATAGAATTCAGTTAACAAGATGCCCATTGGCAATGACCATACTTACAATAACAGCGGGCGAGTGCCGGCGAATATCACTTACTTCTACACCGGTGAGTTGAATATTCTGACTTTGTTACGTTTATAGAAACATTCAGGGTAAATTGTTAAATTTTTCTTGGGTTCAAGACCTCAAATAGAATTTTAATTAACAAGATGCCCACCAGCAATGAGCATACTTACAACAATAGCGGACGAGTTTTGGCAAAAATCACTTACTTCTACACTTGTGAGTGGAACACCCTAGCCTTGTTACGTTTGTAGAGACATTTAGACATTTGACTTTCGTCCAGCAGTGGATGTCTGCTGGCTGATGATGATGATTGTGATTTAAAAAAGTACCTATACAGGGTGTTCTAGAAGTCGATGTCAAGCCGGGACCGGGTGATAAGACGAGTCAATAATAGTTATCAGAAAAATAAAAATAAAATCTAAGTTATGTATGTATTTTTAAAATAATAGGTTTATTAAAAATCGAGAAAAATTAGTAAATTCATCAATTTACAAAAAGATTATTCAAGAGTTACGTATGTCAAATTTTTTTTTAGATTTGTAGTAATGTGAGTTAAAACACCGCCACAGGGTGCATTAGATATTCTCGTCTTTTTTAAATGCCTGTATAATTTAAAAAATACATAACTAGATTTCTTTTAATATTTTTCTGATAACTTTTTTGTAGTGGTAGGACTCGACTGCAGAATCCGCCTGGGGAAGTACCACAGCTTTGCCAGTTATTCATCCGCCAAGCAGTAGTGTGCAAGCATTACTGTGTTCCGGTTTGGAGGGCAATGTTACCAGAGAAATTACTGGGTATGAAGATATTTAACATCTAATATCTCAGGGCGACGAGCGAAGCGGAGTTCGGCGCAAAATTGTGTTCGCAAGTTCATAATTTTGTAACTGCTAGTGTTAGTGGCAGGCGTGACTCTTACCATCAGGCAAACGTCTTGCTCGTATCGTCACTTAAAGGTATTAAAAAAAAAACCTTATCACCGCGCTTCCGGCGTCAACCGGCATGACATCAACTTGTGGGACAGCCTGTATTCTGTCAGTTGTCTGGTTCCCGTAATACATGCTTTGCTTAGATTGGCGATAGATGGCGTTGTGTGAAATGTCCACCAATATTTATCTATTATTTATTGTTGTTTTTAGAAAAACACCGGTTCACAGTCCGCGTGTCTGCGTACAGCGGCGCCAAGTCCTCCTCCACTATAGAGATACGTCCCGCTCGGCTACTCGCCAACACCGTCGACGTCGAACAACTCGACAACTTCAACCTACAGTGAGTTTATTTACTTATTGCGTTAGTAGGGAATATGCATGTGTTTTTTTTTTATTGACTCACAAAAACAAACAACAACTGTTGTATTTTATTTTAGTGTTTGTTACTCGTGTGGCAATAAATATATTCTTATTCTTATTCTTAAAAAAAACAACAAAACAAATCATCGAAAGTATAATTTTAATATGTACACAAATAACGAAGTTATAAACATTTTAGTTTCATGTTAGACAGGGAGGGCCTATACTAGGTTTATGACGTCAAAGTTAACGATTCCAGACAAACAAATTCTATACAATTTACCGGTGTTGCTAGAAAGGGACAGATGACTCCCTCCCAAATACTTTGAACGCTTATATTTACGAACTTCAACCAGGCGCTTTCAATAGGCATGATGACTACAATTTTTTTATTACCTCATTAAAAAGCTGATCATCAACAGAGCCTATCAACGAAAACAAAATTTAAAATAATTCAAAAATAAATAAGTTGCAAGTATATTAATTTCAAGCTAGACAGAGAGCGCGTTATACTGAGCTATGACGTCAAGCCTCAGGCGCGGCATACAAATGCTATACTAACACGTGCTTTGCGAGAAAGGGATACAGCATCCCCTCTCTATCCCCACCTAAAACTTTAAACGCTCATATCTCAGAGATTTATCAGCCAAAACAATTTATTTTTTCAGTATGTGTAATGTATTTAGTTATATTCTTCACTAAGCCTGTTATTTGTCATAAATTAACATTAGGCCACACGCCTATTATTTTTTCGACGTAAGCATCAGATTCAGTTAAACTCTCCATTTATCTTAATTATTTTTAATAATTTAAACACATGCATATTCGTACGCAAAACAGAATACAGCCAATAATTTAGGAAATGTACCCATTTTACAATTTCCAGCTAAACTATATCATCCCAAAAAAAAAAAAAACTCAGCATAGTACTTGACAACATGGTAATCAGATTGATTAATCATTGAATTAGATCTTGGACAGTAACTACGACTCATTTAACTGGAGAAAGAAGGGTCGATGAAGAAATATGTATTCGGCTGAACGACTAGTATTCATAAAAAAAGTAAGCTCGTATAGGCTGAGTTGCCAGCCCTAGTCAGAGTTAATGTGCCGCCCGAAGGCCCTTGACATGGCTGACGGTTGCTGTTATAGAAACTAGAACAAACAACCGGGACCGACAATTTAACGTGTTTTCCGACCCACGGTAGCGCTCAGAAATAAATGCCACTCACGGTCACCCATCCGAAGGCTGACCGGACCGTCCGTTGCTTAACATCGGTGATCGTTTAGAATCACCGAGACAAGCTACGCCACGAGCGCTGGCCAGTTAATATTAAAACGAATAAAGTGTGAAAAGCAGAGAAATTTACGTGAAAAGCAATTACTTATGGTGTTTCTTATCTTTATTTACTTCAGATTGTCAAACTTTGAAAACAAGGCGCAGGGGCACAGGACCATGATGCAAGACTTGGACCAAAAGATATCGACGTTCGAAGTTGAAATGAACGAGCTCAGCACGCGACGGAAAACCATCAACGACGGCGTTGAAAAGGTAAAATTCGTACAGACCTTGAAGGATAAGGAGTTGCGATGAGCGACTTGCAGCCGCAGATCCTATTTTGCGGACGGAGTGTGTGACGTCATACTTATTTGCTCAGTCTGCTAACGTCCGCCACGCGTAACGGTCATTCAAACTTACATATTATAATACTTCAGTAATCGCTTAGGTACTTTAGTAATACTTCAGTAATCGCGTAGGTACTTTAGTAATACTTCAGTGATAGCGTAGGTATTTTATTAATACTTCAGTAATCGCGTAGGTACTTTAGTAATACTTCAGTGATCGCGTAGGTACTTTAGTAATACTTCAGTGATCGCGTAGGTATTTTATTAATACTTCAGTAATCGCGTAGGTACTTTAATAATACTTCAGTGATCGCGTAGGTATTTTATTAATACTTCAGTAATCGCGTAGGTACTTTAGTAATACTTCAGTGATCGCGTAGGTACTTTAGTAATACTTCAGTAATCGCGTAGGTATTTTATTAATACTTCAGTAATCGCGTAGGTACTTTAGTAATACTTCAGTGATCGCGTAGGTACTTTAGTAATACTTCAGTGATCGCGTAGGTATTTTATTAATACTTCAGTAATCGCGTAGGTACTTTAATAATACTTCAGTGATCGCGTAGGTATTTTATTAATACTTCAGTAATCGCGTAGGTACTTTAGTAATACTTCAGTGATCGCGTAGGTACTTTAGTAATACTTCAGTGATCGCGTAGGTATTTTATTAATACTTCAGTAATCGCGTAGGTACTTTAGTAATACTTCAGTGATCGCGTAGGTACTTTAGTAATACTTCAGTGATCGCGTAGGTATTTTATTAATACTTCAGTAATCGCGTAGGTACTTTAGTAATACTTTTCAGTTATCGCATATTTTAGCAATACTTAAGTAATCGCATATTTTAGTACTTACTTTTTAACTTTCTTGTACTCCGTTGGCTACCTACAAGTTGTAAATCTGACGCCAAACACTGAATGATGTGTTTCTGTGGCTTCACTTGAATATAGCGGTTAGCTATAGCTATAGTTAGGTATAGCTATAGCGGTTTTAATATGCAAAAAAAATAGATCATGATCATCGTTTTTTTTGATAAATATCTATTTTCTAACTAAAGGGTCTTTCAAATAGAGCGGGTCGATGTTAATAATCTGTGGCGGCCATTTTGTTTTGGCGGCATCTGTCAAATCTGTTTTTTCTTATTCAGTCACTGATGCCAAATCACCATGGCAAGTTACACGGTTGAGCAGCATGTGCAAATGATAAAAAAGAGAAAAAGAACTTTATTGCCAAAATAAAATATATATATACGTAAATGCTAGACAAACAAGAGAACAATAATTAAGCTTAACATTTAAAAATAAACCTTTAAAACTTTATTATCAAAATGAGTGTTGGTTAGCGCAAACTTTGCGCGCATTGCGGCCGAAAAATAATCTTTAGCGACGAGGCACATTTTTGGATGAATGGTTTTGTTAATAAGCAAAATTGCCGTATATGGGATGACCACAACCCACACGAGGTTCACCAGGTGGCAATGCATCCACAAAAAGTTACTGTTTGGTCCGGTTTTTGGTCTGGCGGCGTCATTGGTCCGTACTTCTTCGAAAACGACGTGGGCGAGGCCATCACCGTCAACGGCGAGCGCTACAGATCAATGATAAACAATTTATTTTTGCTTGAATTGAACAATATGGACGTGAACGACATGTGGTTCCAGCAAGATGGCGCTACTTGCCACACAGCGAACGACAAAATTTCTGCATGAACGGTTTGAGGGTAGGGTTCTCTCGCAGAGGTGACGTGAATTGGCCACCAAGATCGTGTGATTTGACTCCGCTAGACTTTTTCCGTCTAGACCCGTCCTTGTTGAAAGACCCTTTATTATAAAAATATGTCAGAGGCCCTGGGGCGGTACATTAACTCTGACACTAGGGCTGGCCACTCAGCCTTTACGAGCATACTTATTTACTTTTTTAAATAAAAACATAATAAGAAATCTAATGAGCGATTTTCCCACTCACCTCTATTATACAAGTACGCTGGAAATGTCTATTGTCTAGGAAATGACAGTTTTTTTGTGCCGATTTGAAGTGCCCCTTCGAGCGTCTCCGGTACTAAAATTTACATTTGTGTATTTCGAAATATTAGTTCCATGGTCGCTCACACTGCTATCCGTTGGCTATCCGCGCCAAAATGGCGAAAATCAAATGGCTTCAATTTGCTATCGACAATATCCATGAAAATAATATATAATATGATGATATAATATATCCATATAATATGAGTCCAGCGTCCTTGTATAATAGAGCTCAGTGTATTTTCCAAACAACAATTTAAAAAAAAGGTTATTCCTTCAACTCGACAGATAGCGCAGACAGACTAAACGTTGTCAAAAACAGCGTACTATTTTCAATAGGGGGCATAAGAAATAAAATAAAAACTTGACATTGACTGGCACGTCTGGTCTGCACAAAGTCAGAGCCATCTACAATGAGCTTCTTTTTTCTTGTTGCCTGTCAGAAAATTGCCCCTTTAAAAAAACACGACTGCCGTAAAGGCAATAAATTATCTCAATCTGTACCTACCTGCAAATAGCTAAGGAAGGGAACAAAAGAAAAACAACAAACTTTATAGCCATCTAATTACCTATTGTCTACAACAGATACAAGTTTCACTTATTTGTCTTAAAATTGTTAATGGCATGTCCTTTTATTACGTCAATGCAAATTCCCCGTGTGAAAATAAATATTTAAATTTTATCCTATATTGACGACGATTTGTTTTGCAAAAATTAATCTCAATGACGTTTTATGCAATTTCATACATTCAATAATTTGTGAAAATATTATCTATTAGAGATCGCCCGCGACGTCGCCCGCGTACGGTAGAAATACGATAGAGATTATATATTCAGTCACTGAAAGGAAGAAAGAAAGAAAAATAATTTGTTTTGTAACATCATTAACGTAGGTCATCCTTAATGTAGATGACGGAGACAGGTAGAGCAGTTTTACAATCGAATTCGATTCGATTGGGTCTAGAAAATGGGGGCTGATATGAGTTAATAATCATACTCAGCTATATTTAGCACTTTTTAAATATAAAAAAATGGCAACATTTGACATTGATTTTTGTAGTGGTAGAATTCTACTGCAGAGTCCGCCTGGGGAAGTACCACACCTTTGCCAGTTATTCAATCGCCAAGCAGTAGTGTGCAAGAATTACTGTGTTCCGATTTGAAGGGCAATGTTACAAGAGAAATTACTGGGTATGAAGAGATTTAACAGCTAATATGTCAGGGTGACGAGTGCAGTGCGGCGCAGGATTGTGTTCGCCAGTTCACAATTCTGGCACTGCTACTGTTATTGGCAGGCGTGACGCTTACCACCAGGCGAAAGTCTTGATCGTCTCGTCACTTGACAGTATAAAAAAAAAAGATGACACGATTGTAGGTTCAGCTAAGTTTTGATGCATTTTCTATAGGAGTGATCATTATGTTTATTTATACGGGTTTACTCACTTGGACCTGGGTATGTTCTAAAACTCCCAGAACCACCAGAGGACGGGCAGCAGAGTCCTCTCGGTTAACGGTGGCGAGCATTCTGCGATCCCCAAGCCGCCTGCCAAGCTTGGGGATTATGGCAACCAGACTCCAGAACCAGAACATGATTGGACCTCTCATCTCTTTCTTTCTTGTGGTCATCTTAATGTGGCTGATGACGGTGATTCACATTTAATTAAGTCGGTCACTCCGACTATAGTTTCAATCACACCCCGTGACCGTTTTCAAGGAGCGAAAATAGAAGACGACGCGCGCAGCCTCGTCTTACTTCGCACAAACGAAACAAAAATGTGTCAAAACCACGTCAGTTTTCGTAGTAAAACGGTAGTTCTATTGTGTTATCTGTGGCGAAACTAGATACTAAAACTCAACCCACTTGCAGGTCCGCACAATAAGCGCCCAAATCCGTCTGCAAGCGCAGAAAGTGTCGGACATTGAGAACGAGCCAACATTCGACGTGAGAGTGGAGACGGCGCGCGCGCGCAAACAACAACGCGACATCGTGATGCAACAATGCGACATGCAGCGACAGCTGTGCGACGTCATGAAGCAGCTGCAAGGGAAGCAGATGAATGGAGATATTTGGAAGGTGAGTGATTTTAGGATTAGTAACAGCTAGCACTTAAGGTGGACAAGTTAAGTGTTGCCAAGAAATGGCGCTAGAATGCGCCAAAACTCTACTATAAATTATTCATCACATAATGTTAAAATGTCTAAGTTTACTTTAAAATTACTTATTTTAGCTTGAGACTACTTCATGACTACAAGATGGGTACTTTTTATAACTTTACAGATTTTCTTTGACGTATTTAAGTGTTATGGGCCTGGGTATATCCTAAAAATGCATCCAGAACCTACGGAGGACGGGCAGCAGCGTCCTCTCAGTTAACGGTGGTGAGCATTCTGCGATCCCCAAGCCGCCTGCCAAGCGTGGGGACTATGACAACCCCTCCCTATTAAGGGGGAGGCCTTCTTTCAACAGTGGACGCCTGGCTGCTGATGAATTAAGTGTTCAAAATAAAATACATATTTTTTTATAGGCATTTATTTTAGATCAACTATTCCCATAGCTTCTCTGTCTGTATCCAAAATGATTCGATTCCTAACAAACTTCCCGTACATGTAGTAATCCTCTATCTCTTGCAATGTCCTGCCTTTCGTTTCGGGCACATATTTCCACACGAACAAACCACACAACATCGCGTTCACCGTATAAATTAGAAACGTTCCCCACATGTCTAGATACAAGAATAAATATGGCGAAAGTTTTAACGAAGACGTGTGTAGGATACACGTGTATATGACATACAAGGCACCGCCCAAGCCTCTGTGTTTGACAGGCATCAGTTCAGCGGCCATAGCAAAGACTATGGAGTTTAATCCTAGACTAGCACAGACCATACACGCTAGCAAAAAATATAAACACAGCAAAGAGTCTTTCGCCAAAGTGCCCGCGCTTTGCAAATAAGTCACAACGCTAGCACCTAGCAAACTCATTGCTGTACCCATGGTGCTAATCAAAAGCACTGGCTTGTTGTCGAACCGACGAATTAAAACTCCGGCTATCGTATAGCCAACGAATAGGACCGCATTCATTATGATTCCGCCTGTGAAAGCTGCGTTTTTGTTTAAAGTCACCTTTTCGATCATTTCTATCGAATATATCAGTATAACCATTATTCCGCTCCAGTACATCAAGTTTAACAACACGAACATGTGAACTCCTGGTCTATAGAAATCTTTACTTGTGACTGTCCTCAAAAAAATTGTCAGCTTCGAAGATTTTCTTCTTGGGGTACTGCGCAAGATTTCCTTTTGGGCGCTAATGAGTTCCTTTAGTTCGTTCTTCGATGCATCGTCGGTTCCTCTCAGCCATTTGAAGGCTCTTTCACATTTGTCAAATTCTCCTTTACAAGCTAACCAAGATGGCGACTCAGGCCACATGCAAGCCAACAGCAGAGCCAGTACTATTGGGCTTCCCATTATTATGCTGATCGTCTTCCAATGTAGATACCTCGCTGCGATGCCAACTAAAGCCATTCCCAAAGACTGGACAATGCTGAATGATAGCAAGGAAATGTTTCTGTATTTGGGGGTGACCATCTCTCCTAGAGTGGATAGGCTGACAGCTAGGATGCTGTTGGTTCCGAGGCCGTGAAAGGCTTCACTGACGAGTATGTGGGTGATGGTAGTGGCTGCGTACGCGAGGATCCATCCAATGATGATGAGGGTGCAGGCGGCTATGAAGGCGATTTTTCTGCCTTTCCACTGCATGATCACTGGCATCATTACGCTCGGAATGCCAGCCAATCCGTGTAGGGAACCTAAAACATGGAAACTATGAACAGGAAGACGAATGAAATGGAAAACAATTCAAATGTAGATGCGGTATATTTAGAAGGCTTGTCATCATCAGGGTAACATATCTACACTGTCCACATATAGACACAGGCGTGTTTTTTCCCCAGCAAAAATATTAATTTGCGTTAGTGTCTGCACTTCTTCTATACACTTTTAACAATTTTTTAAGTACTGTAGATTGATAGGCTCTTTATTATGCTCATCATTATCATAAGCCCGGAGACGTCCAATGCTGAAGGAAGGCCTCCCCCTTAGACCGCTACACTGTACGATAACCTGCCATTTGCACCGGTTGCCCGCGACTTTCACAATGTCGTCGGTCCACCTAGTGGGAGGCCGCGCCTACGCTGTTTCTTCCGATTCGTAGTTGCCACTCAAGAACCTTACTTCCTTTATCAGTTCTTCGAGCGATGTGGCCTGCCTATTGCCACTTAATTTGCAAACCTTTACCATGACAACTTGGCTATGTCGGTCCGCATTGGGGTCCAATCCAACCGGTTAAATGCAACACAAAATTAGAACCTTACGAGCCATTTTTGCGTAATGGGAGACTGATAGTCTGATTCGAATCATGAGGTTTTGGGTCAAATCACGGACTCCTTCCGCGTACGGCTTTTCACTCCACTGGTTTTTCGGTGCAGGAAAACATCGTGTGGAAACCTACATGCGTCCAGAGAAGAAACTCAATAAAGATGTAAATAAATATGTACATATTCGATGTACGTGTACTGTACAATCCATGTAATACTGGCCGTCCATTATCGGCTCGTGTCTATAAAGTACGGCCCTGTATTGTACAGCCAATAATCCAAGTACATTTCTCAATTTGACATAAAAAAATAACCTGAACCTAACTGCTATACAAATAAGGAATTCGTGTACTTGTACATCAAATATCAGTCTGCACAAAATCGGGGTGTGCATTATTGAGCCGAGTCGATAATGTACGGCATGATATTCGATGTACATGTACACCAATTATCATGCTGTTCATTATTATGCTGTACAATATCATGCCGTACATTATCTGTGTCGTACATTATTGCCTCTCCAGCAATGGACTATTAAAAGGCTGAAAAAAAAGGGTTAAGTCGCATAATTTTTAAAATCACTTATGAGCCAATTCTCGGAACGTTTCGTTCTCAAACGTCCCATTCGCAAAATGTGTCGTGCCCACGACGTACCGATCCAGGATGCGGTGGCCAGGTCGAGTTGTATCGAGCTCTCATTGCTCCGGAACTGGTGCAGCAACACTCCCGGGTAGCCGACCACCCCTCCCACTGACAGAGCAGCCAGCTGGGGAGACCCCGCAACCAGTATCTGGGAACGATCACAACAATAGGCTAGATGACTGGTTTTTTTAAATTGTCCTATTAAAATGTGGCCCATAAATATAGCTGATGAATGAAAAGAAAATGAAAATCTGATCAAAAATAAGCAACTTATAAGCATTTTAATATCATGCTAGACAGAGAGGCGAAACGGCAAAAACTTTAAACGCTTATATATCAGAACATAAATATTACCAAATAATAAATAAATAATACCGGTTTAAATATTTTTTTCATTAAACAAACTATATTTACTTAAATAATTCTTCATCGAAGCTATTGGGTTCAACGATTTAAACATCAGTCATCAACCCTATTTTATTGTATTGTATTGTTATGCTAGGGCTTCACCTGCGTGGAATGCCATTATTTCGCGCGGTATTTGATACAGTACGCAGATATGGCCGGGCGATAGCGCGCTAATATGCTAGTGGCATTATTAACTTCGTTAGAAGTTAGGTGAAAGTCAAAGTCAAATGTTAGTGTGGCGACCCATGTAGCGCATTGTTTAATGCATCATTTACTGCACGTTGTTTAGTCCGATAATTAGACGTAAAGCGTCACGCAGGTGAAGCCCTAGCATTAGGATGTTAGGTTAGTAATTTAACGAAAATAGAAAATAAATTCCAAAGGGAGTGTTAAAGGAAATAAGACGACGGCTAAATCGAACAGCCGGACCGCAAAGCTCAGGCTCGGCCTAGTTTGGGGGCCATAGATAAACCCAACTACGATCACATAAATAAATATTGTACATTTTTATTTAGTTTTTCCAAATATCGTTACTCTGTAAATTAAAAATGTAATACGTAGAATACATGTAATACTTAAGGTTCAATATATTTTATTAATGAATTAATAATTTACAGTAGAAGTTGACAGCAAAAATGTTCAACAACAATTTGCAACAACAATAATAGCTATTTTGTAGTGGTAGGACTCTAGTGCAGAGTCCGCTTGGGGAAGTACCACACCTTTGCCAGTTATTCAACTGCCAAGGAGTAGTGTGCAAGTATTACTGTGTTCCGGTTCAAGGGCAATGTCTCCAGAGTAATTACTGGGTATGAAGAACTCTAACATCTAATATCTCAGGGTGACGAGCGCAGTGCAGTGCGGCGCAGGAATGTGTTCGGAAGTTCACAATTCTGGCACTGCTACTGTTAGTGGCTAACGACGCCAACAGGCGAACGGCTTGCTCGTCTCGTCACTTGACAGTATTAAAGAACAGTGCGATAACTCTGTGGTTAACAAGTTATGTATGTTTGCCGCAGCATGGGGGTTAAAATCGCAACAATAAGTTTGAGCCATGTTTTTACTTTGTTTTTTGGGTGCATATGAAACATCTTAATGACAATATCTGTGTACACTATGGAAGCAATAAATATCTGAATCTGAATCTGAGCTGTCGTTCAAGGAACACATTGTGAGGAAACCATAACATGGTGATTGGTGGTAGGGTACTTTTTAGTACTCAGCTCTACCACCCTCAAGTCGATAATCTGTTGCCAAGCATCTACCTGCCAGCCAGTTTCCATTCTAGGCTAGGTGTGTTTACCATCTTCGTCCGCAGTGTCACTTAACACCAGGTGAGTTGTTAGTTGTCGTGGACCTGGGTATGTCCTTAAACTGCAACCAGACCCACCGGAGGACGGGCAGCAGCATCCTCTTGGTTAACGGTGGTGACCATTCTGCGATCCCCAAGCCGCTTGCCAAGCGTGGGGATTATAGCAACACCCCGAGCGAGGGAGGCCTTCGTCCAGCAGTGGACGTTTTATGGCTGACGACGAGTTGTCGTAAAATATCCTGTCTGTTAAACAACAATAAAACAGTGTCGTCGTAGTACTTAATGTTTAGTATTCCAAAATCAAACAACAGACGATCCGATATATTTTTAGATGGGTGATCGCGAGTGACATATACGGGGCACAATATTAACTTTTATTGTCAAAAGAAAAAACATGAATCTGGTTGTAAACAATAAAACAAAAAATAAACTACAGCTTATTCGTTTTGGTTTTGTTTCTCTATTACTCATATCTATTTCTGTCTTCCCTTTTGCACCTTAAATACCGGTTTTGGCAAATCATCTTATTTATAAACCGTTTTTATTATTCTGTACCAAACAAGTGAAAAAAGAACCAAAGAAAGAGGAAAAACGTTGTCTTGAGAGTAATTTATTATTATGTTTTTGAGAGACACGCAGACACGCGTACACACAAGCACGTGTGCGCGCGCGCATGCGCTCTGACGCAAGGTTTCTGTGGATCAGATCAGTAGTTCCGAAGATTACCCTGAACAAACTCACAATCTTCACCTCTTTGTATAAGATGTGATTGTACCAAGATGTTAGTTTCAATTATACATCATCATCAGCCCGGAGACGTCCACTGTTGATCGAAGGCCTCCCCTTTAGACCGCCACACTAAGACAACCTGCCATTTGCTTCCACCGGTTCACCGTGACTTTCAAATGTCGTCGGTCCACCTAGTGGGAGACCTACTTAAGTAAGTAGGAGACATACTTACGCTGCGTCTTCCGGTTCGTGGTCGCCACTCAAGAACCATTCTTCCCCATCGGTTATCAGTTCTTCGAGTGTTGTGGCCTGCCCTGCGCCACTTCAACTTGGAAACCTTGAGATATGTCTACTTTGGTTCTTTGGCGAATACCCTCTCGTCCTTGATTTTATCGCGTAAAGTAACTCCGACCGTAGCTCTCTCCATTGATTTATTTATTTAAATGCATGTACAATTGTACAAAGCATTAGGATAACATCATAATTACCACTACAATTGTATTACTCTTTATATCAATGTAATCATCTTTGGCCTTATTTTTAACTGCTTACATTAGTTTTAATAGCATACATTATGCTACAATGTTTTTGGTTACTAGAAATGAATAAATTTACGACGCTGGCTGACTCTTTTAACTTGTAGCTAAGAAAAACTTCAATCAAGACACTTTACGACAAAAAAATAACTACATAAAAATCGGTTCATCCATTTGGAGCTACATTGACACTCTCTGACTTTTTCTCGATGATGCTCTCATACACAGATACACATGTTAAACTTATATCAACTCTCTGTATCTGGGATTAGAATAATGTAAAAACATTTAAAAAAATAATTAAAGGGTTTTGTCATCAGAACTAAAGGTGACCTAATATCAAATCGATCTGTCAACGGGAAGGGGGTAAAATTTAAATTACTAAGTTTGAACCAGAAACAACAACAGACAGGGCTAGATAAATAAAACCGTTTATAAAACAAGTCACTTTAAATAAAATAATTTAAAATAATAATTTTCAATAATACTTTAAATCATTTGTTTGGAATCGTGGACTTTGACGTCATTTACTAGTATAGTGCCCTACCTCCTCGTGTCCTGCTCCTGTCTAATATGAAACTAAAATGTTTATAACTTCGATAATAGGGTAGATGACTGATGTTTATATCGTTGATACCAATAGCTTTGATGAAGAATTTAAGTAAATATAGTATGTTTTTTGAAAAAATAATTTTAATCGGTTAATAATGTTCTGATATATGAGCGTTTAAAGTTTTTGTTAGAGACACCTCTGTTCCTTTCCCACAAAACAAAAAATGACGTCAGTTTTCATAATAAAATTACATTTTGTTCGTTATTTGGGCGGTTGTGTATTTAACGATTTCAAAAAAGGAGGAGGTTCTATGTTTGACTGTATGTATGTATGTTTTTATTTGTTACCTTTTTGTTACAGATTGTATAGGTAATCAATTCTAGTAATACTTTTTTACTGTTGAAAACTATGCCTTTTAGCCGCCATTTGAACAAATATATATCCTTTGTCACTCGGGATGATGGTAGTATTCTAACCATATCCCATACATCTAAATCTGTATAGGCATTTAGAAGTTACGGTGGAACAAAGAAACTCACATAAATACATAATACATGAACCCTGAAAACATTACACTCCTTTATTTGGGCAGTCGTGTAAAAAGATGAAAAAACTTTAAGAAAATTATGGGTACTTACTTGCCTGAAAGCCGGTGAAATAGTCATCACTATATAAAATATTTTTATCCGCTCAAGTTGTAACAGGTGTATATTTTAGCATCACAACATTTGAGAGAAACTGGTTTTTAATCAGCAACACTTTATATAGGACAATGTGAAATTAAACGTACGGTAGGTAAGTATGTTATTTTTTTCAGAAACTATAATAGACTATACGAAACTTGTAAACACTTGTAACTTGTTGTACTTGTTTTAAAGCCTCACGTCTATGTACTAAACATTTTTACTCATCGAGGTAAAATTTACATGTGGTAGTGGGGTTTTGGTCACTCCCGGTTCCGTAGGATCTCAGTTAGCCGTATATAGTCGAATTCATACTTAAACTGAGTAAACTGGCATTTCGTGTGCTGCTACTTTATTGGAAAAAAAAATTGTGCTGGGATAAAGAGATAAAGTCTGATGAAGACAAGGGTCTTTAACCAGTGTGTGTTGCCAGTGATGACATATGGAACTGAAACGTGGTCTTTAACTGCTGGCCTTTTGGAGAAACTCGGAGTCAGAGAAAACCAAAGTCACCGACATAGCTCGCAGGGTTTGCAAGTTGAAGTTGCAATGGGCAGGCCACATCGCTCGAAGAACTGACAACCGATGGGGAAGAAAGGTTCTTGAGTGGCGACCGCGAACCGGAAGACGCAGCGTAGGAAGGCCTCCCACTAGGTGGACCGACGACATTGGCGCGGGCAAGCGGTGGATGCAAATGGCACGTTGTCGTACAGTGTCGCGGTCTAAGGGGGAGGCCTTCGTTCAGCAGTGGACGTCTCCGGGCTGATGATGATGTTGAAAGAGATAAAGTTTCTTAATATATGTGAGTTTATGTTAACAAACTTAATGATTTCACACCGGTGAACTATTTCGATATTTTCATATTAATCTTTGTAAAAGGTGTTTGTCCTGACTTAGTACAATTTCTAAAACAACTTTTTAACACTATGTTTTTTCCTTTTCTATCTGCACTTCCACTGGAAGCACTTTAAACTTAGTAATGATTCGATAATTCTTTTGAACGATTAAAACTGAACTATATCGATCACTACGGTTCTTTAGCTGGCAGTATTATTTTTAAGTGACATTTCAATCTGTCAGTTTAGTTATATTTAATTATGAATCCGAGTATAGTTTTTTTAGAAAGAGTGGCAAACAAGCAGAGGTTTCTCCTGATGCTAAACGGGCCGCTGCGCCACCTATACTGGTTGCACTAAGTTTTGGCTGTACCAAGTCGAAATTAAGTCATTGTACTCGTATTTTTGAACAAGTTTGGGGTTCAGGGTCAACCCCCGAACCCGATCAAAAAACGACGACGACGTAGACGACAAAATGAAAATGACTCACGTTTCATCCTTCTTACTAATCACACTAATATTATAAATGAGAAAGTTTGTCGGTTCGTGTGTATGTTTGTTACTTCTTCATGCTGTAACGCCTGAACGGATTTGTATGATAAGTAGCCTTCGCCTTGGCTTACACATAGGTTTCTTTATATTTCAATAATCGCGGGTGGAACCGTGGTTTGCAGCTGGGTTTTTTCAGCCTTAGCCTTCTCGTTAGGTATTTTTTTTATTTCATCCCAGAAATCTTCACTGCTTTTGCAACACTGTATGTTTATTAAAGTTCGGTGACAGATCCACCTCGGATAGGTTTGGTTCGGTCCTTTAAAATACTTGTTATATTTGTAAAATGTGAATTTGCAAAATAATCAAATTATGAAATGAAAATAACATTTGAGTCATTTTATAAGAGAATTGTTTGCCAAAAATTGTTTGTGAAGCGATTGTTTATGAAACAAAACATTTGTGGATCATGAGGTTTGTTAAATTAATATTATACGAAACGTCGGTTGTCAAGCAATATTATGTCAAAAGGTTTTCGGTAAAACATTAGTAAACAGTTGTGAGTTTCTTTTAGTTTACGTTCATACGAACTGGGCCTTATTTTTGAATCGTGCGCAAAGTTACGCATGCGAAAGGAGCCGACTTTCAAACGATATTGAACCTTATTCCAAACAGTATCGTCTGAAGGTCAGCTCCTTCCTCATACGCTATGCTTGCGTACAATTCAAAAATAAGCCCCCGTAATTGTTTTTATATCATCATGATGCATCAGCCAGAAGACGTCCACTGCTGAAATCCTCCGCTTGAATGAAGGGTCGTTGCTATAATCTCCATCCTTGGCAGGCGGCTTTGGTATCTGCCCGTCGTCGTCCGGTGATTTTAGATGCAGTTTTAGGACATACCCAGTATTACCCAGGTCAAAAAAGGAAAAAGGACTGAAATTTGTTTAAACTAGGAATTTGTTTTATTAGTGTGAAATTTTACTTGAATGTGTGCCATGAGTGTTTATCTGTCACCAACTGGAATGGCAGTAACTTGGCATCTATTTGCTATAGCAGTCATAGAATCAATAAAATGCAATAGAAAAAGTAACAAGTATTTATTTACAGATCTTCTAATAACTTAAATAACACTGAATATTTTTATGAAGTCTGCACACTTTTATTTAAATAACATTGTAATCAGTCAATAGGAGCTGTTAAAACTTCAACCTTGTTACCTAAAACGTTTTATTTCCACTTTAATTGTGCGATCCGCTAAATAGTAAATTGAGCTGTCCGTGTGCCTCCCAACATGTACAAATTGAAATTTATTTTATTTCGTCAAATTTTTCAAGTCGTATTAAATTATAAAACATATAAATTACAATCTGTTCCGTTGCGAATGAGTTGGTTTCTTCTTGACAAGCTTACTCCATCATAGACTGCATACTACTACTTACCGAATATCTAATTATTAATTTTATTTGTTATATAGGTTTTGTGTTTATGTAAATAAATTTACTTTCATTTTCATTTTTCATCTTTGCTTAACTACAAGCAAGTTGGTGGTCAAGCACATTTCTATTTTAAAATAAAATTATGTACTTCTGGGTACTCAAGACAATAACTCAGTGCTACCGAAGTTGCGCGTGACTTTGTGCACAAATCACTCGCTCTTACAGAAAGAGTAGTAATGTTTACCGCGTTGTTTATCCCACATTTGCCAAATCATTGTTTTTCTTAAGTTCTTTTACAACAGCATCATTATCAATGTTATGTTGAGAGTTGGAATGCGCTGCCCGAGTGGGTGTTTCCCAATAATTATAATCTAGGTGTCTTCAAGTCGCGACTGAATCGGTTTCTTTTAGACAAGCGTGCTCCATCGTAGACTGCATCTTCGTTTAACATCGGATGAGATGGCAATCAGATAAATAATAATTTAAAAAAACTACTTATAAGCGTACTCTCCGAAAGTATAGGAACCTTTACTGAATAATTTATCCCACATTTATCTAGCCGCGCTGTTTTTGTAATCCTCTATGCAATCCTCATTATGGTACTCATCGAGTTCAGTCATGTCGCTTAGCATCAGTTTTCTTATAACAGCATCATTAACAATGTTACGCTTATTAGCATACTCTCCGTAAGTATAATAATCTTCGATCTCTTGTAAAGTCTTTCCTTTTGTTTCTGGCACATACTTCCATGTGAGTAGTCCACATATAATACCATTGACTGCGAAGACAAGAAACGTCCCCCACAAGTCTATGTATTTAAACAAATATGGGGCCAGTTTTAATGCTATAGTATGAAGTAAACATGTGTTTGTTACGTAAATAACTCCACCTACGCCGCGGTGTTTCACAGGCATAAGTGCTGACGCGATAGGGTACGCCATTGGTATAACGCCTAAACAAATAGCTATCATATACGCTATCAAACAGTATACGCATAGCAATGAGTCTTTAGGAAAGTAACCTATGCTTTGGAAGTATGAAACTGCGCTAGCACTGATCATAGATATAGTCGCCCCAAATATGCTAAATAACAACATTGTTTTCTTGTTTAAAAATCTACTAATTAATATTGTCACTGCAACGCCTACTAATTGTATTGTGTTTACAATGAACCCACCAAACATAGCTAAGCTCTGATTACTGGAAGCTTTGTGGAAGAGCTCTATCGAATATATCAGAATGATAATACATCCTATGCCTTGAACTAAATATTCTAAAATGAATATATGAGCGACTGGTATATAGAAATCTCTACCAGAGATTTTGTTCCAGAACTTTTTGATGCTTCTGCTTTTGTTTCGTCTCTTGTTACAAAGATTTTCTTTGTGTGCATTGATTAATTCCTTCAGTTCTCGATTGGCGAGATCGTCTGAACCTCTTAACCATTTGAACGACTTTTCACATTTGCCGAATTCTCCTCTACAAGCTAGCCAGTAAGGTGATTCTGGCCACATGCAAGCGATAAGCAGTGCCAGTATCATCGGACAGCACATGATTATGCTTATAGTCTTCCAGTGGACGTATTGAGTCAGCAACCCATTCAAAGCCATGGTTAACGATAGGAGTATGTAATATAGTTGTATAAATACATCTCTGTATTGTGGTGCACTCATTTCGGTGATGCTAAGGCAAGTGACAGCGTAAATGCTGTTGCTTCCGAAGCCATGGAAGGATTCGCTGATTAGTATAAAGGAAACGTTGGTCGCGGCATAGGCGAGAATCCAGCCGATGATCGAGACGAGGCACGCGAGAATGAAGGCGAACTTCCTTCCTCGCCATTGCATTATGGTTGGCATTATTATACTCGGTATTCCGGCTAAGCCGTGTATCGCTCCTGAAAATGAAATATTTTTATTATTAAACACTTTTACAACATAAAGATATGTAGACGGAGACGTCCACTGCTGAACGAAGGCCTCCCCCTTAGACCGCCACACTGTACGACTACCTGCCATTTGCATCCACCGGTTGCCCGCGACTTTTACAATGTCGTCGGTCCACCTAGTGGGAGGCCTTCCTACGCTGCGCCTTCCGGTTCGCGGTCACCACTCAAGAACCTTTCTTCCCCATCGGTTGTCAGTTCTTCGAGCGATGTGGCCTGCCCTGCGCCACTTCAACTTGCAAACCTTGCCAGCTATGTCGGTAACTTTGGTTCTTTGGCGAATATCCTCGTTCCGGATTCTATCGCGCAAAGTAACTCCGAGCATAGCTCTCTCCATTGCCCGTTGTGTCTCTAAGTTTCTCCAACAGGCCAGCAGGTAAATAATATAATAAACTTTAATAATAAACTTTTCCCATTTCACTAGATGTGGTTTAGTGAAACGACGTATCACTGGCAGTGTTTTAGTATTTTGTCATATCCCTAGATTTTTTTAGTAAGGAGACGTAATAGCACGGTGTCACTTTGCAGTTTAGGTATGTTCGGCCGGCGCTCCGTCCGGGAGGACAATGCAAGGCAGAAGTCAGTGGCCGCCCGCACGCTAGCCTCGTCGCACGTAACTAAGCATACGTGATAGAAAGAGAGCGGTATATCTAGGTGAAAATAGCGAGCGGTATCCAGCGCTGTGCGAGTTGAATTGCTACTTTATTGCCTAGTAGATAGAGTCCTTATTTATTTCAATTCCTTTGCGGAGTTAACTTTCTGTACCTAGTACTATTATTTATTCTGTGGTATCACTGGCAGTGTGTTAGTATTTAGTCATACCACTAGTTTTTTTAGTAAGAAGACGTAATAGAGAAGAATACTTATTAGACATTAGCCGTGGTTTCGTGGTATCCCTAGGGATTTCATGAAATCCCTGGTATCATCATTTCCCTGCGACATATTGTAAGCATAGATCTAGTAAAAAAAGGGAAATGAGGTGCGTTCTCATGTCAAGCAAACATGATTGGACTAAAACAACATCAGAAGAATTTTAAAGAAAATTTTAGTTTTAATGTAAAATAATAATTAAAAAAAAAAAGAATCCGTGTGAGAAATAATTCCGTGGATATTGGTTTTGGTTTTTGGACTATTTGTGCATCTTTTGAAAACACAGGAAGGTATTGTTTCTGCATATTTAGATAGATATACAGCCATTGAACCTAACGTGGTACACAAGCGCCTGTTTGATTGTGATTTGTGACTAAGGTCAATTAGGTCCGTGGACATCATTTGTGCGGTCCACGTCAAAGCGCGCGTTTCTCATCTTTTTTTTACTAGATCTATGGCTGTAAGTAACCAATTTCCGTAAAGATTGGAACTTCGTAATCCATTCCAAACACAATGAATGTAAATTTGTTGACACAAGTTTCGATGATCAATCTTGAACTTGATGTTTATAACCTTGAACTTGATTTGCTATAATTGTTCTGTTGTCTTTAAACCACCTGTGTTTCTATTTTACTCGTCCATGTTTGTAGGAGTCGAATTATTTATGCGCCTTTTATAGGCGCTCCTAAAATATTTGTACGATCTCTTTCCCTAAATCATGAAGCTTGTCTATCAGCTTTAGACAATGTTATTGTAGATTGTAGCTGTCAAACGCATTCTCTCAGTGGCCGGACTTTAGTTATGAAGGAAGAATTGTTCTTCCTTACCATTCCTTACGACGCGATCACAGTATTTTCAGGAGAGAAAAAAAACCGTTTCAAGTTACTTTACTTTTTACTAAGCTATAAATCTTATTAAAAATTTCTTTTTTAGTTCTCACGTTAACTCGCTATATATATATCTTCTTTGTTGATCCATTTGAAACAATTTGAACTATTGTAATTTATCCCGCTAAGAAAGCTTTTTTTCTCTCGTTCGTTTACACAATTTCTTAAGTTATTTTAATCTTAGAGCAGTAAAGAGAGAGTGTGCATTGTGCATAAACAATGCAAATATAACTCCTGATTTCCGCCATGCTGTCTTTTTTTTAATCCGTTAGAATCAAATAGTCAGGCAGACTAAGCTTACTCTACAAAGTGGAGATATAGGGACATGTTAAAATTTAGAAACATAAGTAAAATTCAACCGTTTTCAAACATTTATGGGACCACGTCAAGACTCGAGGAGGTCCCATCATTGTTTTCAACCACCTCTCGAGTCCTTTCAAACAAAAAAAGAAGAGCCTCTGCAATTTAAGTAATACCAATGAGCTCTTCGGAATATATGTACGGATTTTCAAACCTGCATACTTTCGGTGAACGAATTCAATGCCGTAAGTATGTGAATCCACCAACCCGCAACCGGGCCAGTAGGGTCGATATGGTCCAACTGCCTCTGGAGGGTAGGTCTAAAGTGCAACAGACTATTCACATTCCGATTATGCTGTTATGGAATATAACTGAGTTATACTAACCGATAGAGCCTGGATTGACAAGGTTGCCGTAAAGCAAACAACGCGGCAGCGACACCAACCCATCTGCCACGACATACACCTGCAGGACTAGCATGCGCACCGCGAGAAATTTTTCTCGATTCTTAAAAACAGGACAAGGCTACGACTCTGTATAAGTCTGTCTCGTTTTCTCACGACATAAAGACACGACAATTTTTTCTCGCGGTGCGCATGCTAGCCCTGCTGGGTCTTTATTTTTGAGTCGTACGCAATGTTGCTGCGAGCGGAGCTGACCTTCCAACGATATTGTTTCAATATCGTTCGAAACTCGGCTCTCCGATTCATTGCGTACGATTCAAAAATAAGGCCCCTGCTCACGGTGTGAACAATCATGTCGCTCTCGGATTACTTAGTTTACTTACTCACCAAATAAAGTGTCTCTCATCAAGTCATCTCACCCTGCTTCAAGTCGTCTGTAATAGACGTAAAGGCATGTATGTGTACTAACCGATCCAGGAAGCGGTCTCGAAGTCCAGTGGGATGGTGGTATCATTTCTCTTCAGCTGGTGCAGGAGTACCGTAGGATAGGACACTGCTCCTCCCACCGACAGACTGGCCAGCAGCGGGGACCCCGCTACGAACAGCTACAATTGAAGAGTTTTTCTCTATATTATACTTAAGGGAAGGCGCAGCGTAGCGTACGTTCTAATAGGTGGACAACATTGTGGAAGTCGCGGGCAACATTTTAATTCATTATCATCAACCAGGAGACGTCCACTACTGGACTAAGGCCTCCCCCTTAATAGAGAGGGGTTGCCATAATCCCCAAGCTTGGCTGGTGGCTTGGGGATCGCAGAATGTTCACCACCTTAACGGAGAGGACGCTGCTGCCCATCCTTCGGTGGTACTGGATGCAATTTTAGGACGTACCCAGGTCCACAGGTCGCGGGCAACCGGTGGATGCAAAAGACGGGTTGTCGCAAGTGTGGCGATCTAAAGTGAAAGCCTTTGATCAGCAGTCGATGTCTCCTAGGTGATGATGATTGTACGTGATCACACTAAAAACGGTAAACCGAAAGAACTTACTGTACTGAGCATTGTAACTTTTAAAATGAGTTTGTATCGCGATCATTAATCAATCAGTTGTTCTATACATACATTTTGTTGAGAGCAATGGGGATCCAAACTGTTTTTTTTCAGCTAGGTGGCACATCGTCGATGCGGGTGTAGTCAATTGTCAATCTCATACATTTTGAATATTTTTTGTATGAAGTGTTTCAACACTTATGGTATTTCTATGTTTTTAAAGCTTAAACCGGAAGAAATTTGGCATGTAAGGCAGAGACTTCTGTAGCTTAATTGACAAAGCAGATGGGACGGAAACCCATAGAGACTGCTCGTATGCAGGTTACAATTTAATGGTTTTACTTTTATTAGACTCGCATTACCAAGGTTGATCTCCATATACTGGTTTGTACAGCAACCCTTTGCCTTGCTAATAAAGCTCTGTCCAAAATAAAATGTAAACAACAATCTAACCTACAAATCTATATTCTGACCGTAAGTAAAACGAAGCAGTAATTTTCCTTGGATTAGATTATAGACAACGCCCTCATCAAGAGCAGATAGATATTAGCAACGATTAACAAGAAAACCTTATTTTGCCTCAACCGGACCACCGCTGGCGCCAACTGTAAAAAGTTTTGCCTGTGGAATCTCATTTAAAATTTTCGACCTAGCTATGTCCTAAATTCTCGCTAGGTGGACCGACGACATTGTAAAAGTCGCGGACAACTGGTGGATGCAAATGGCAGGTTGTCGTAGTGTGGCGATCCAAGGGGAAGTGTGTTGCGTTGTGGCGCGGCCACTTTAACTCGGGAACCGGGAATCGAATTTTATCGAGTCGCATAATGGTGGTGAGCATTCTGCGACATTATCCCCAAACCATGCGTGCCTGCCAAGCGTGAGAATTATGGCAATCCCTCAATTATAAGGGAGAATTTTGTCCAGCAGTGGACGTCTTTTAGCTGATCATGATGAATTGTTTAATTGTCTTTTGTCGGCAATAGAGCTCCATGACAGATCGCATCATCGTTTTACATCCAAGATGGCAGCCAAATAGAATTCCAATCTATTTTAAATAAATTATCAAAACAATCCACTAACCTGTCTTAAAAATGGTGAAAAATTCATGTCGATATCTCACATTGAATATTTTTATAATAACTTGGAAGCGTGTGCGCCCTGCGTCACTATATATCTCGCTTTAACAACATATTCTTTACAACATGAAAGACTCGCAATAAATGTGCTGGTTAAATAATGTGTTTTTATCACCGTCCTATTGTTTCTGATTTTGCGTTCATTATTTAATTGTATGTGTCGCAGGTTTCTTTTAGTTTCGTGCTTTAGGGATCCTTGGGCGAAATATGAATAACCTAAATGACAAATAACATATGATATTTTTTGTAAGGATGTAACTCTATTGCAGAGCCTGGGAAAGTACCATAAAGTATCATACCTTTGCCTGTTATTCAACCGGCAAGCAGTAGTGTGCAAGCATTATTGTGTTTCGGTTTGAAGGGCAATGTTTTCAGAGAAATGGCTGGGAATGAAGAGATTTGACATTTAATATCTCATGGTGACATTTCAACTTTAACAACAATTAAACAACTCATTTTAACTTTTCCTATTCATCCTAGGGCTGTCTGGAAGAGGTCGCTTTTAGCGATAAGTCCGCCTTTTGTGCCTATCTGTAGTGTATATTTTTTTTAATACAATCAGGTGACTAGACCAGCAAGACGTTCGCCTGATGGTAAGCGTCACGCCTGCCACTTGCAGTAGCAGTATCAGAATTGTGAACTTGCTAACACAATCCTGCGCTGCACTGCACTGCGCTCGTCACCCTGAGATATTAGATGTTAAATCTCTTCATACCCAGTAATTTCTCTGGTAACATTTCCTTTCAAACCGGAACACAGTAATGCTTGCACACTACTGCTTGCCGGTTGAATAACTGGAAAAGGTGTGGTACTTCCCCAGGCGCGAGAGTCCTACCACTACAAAAAAATAAATTGTAGTGTCCTTTCTATGGTGTCAATAAAGTCTTATTGTATTGTGACGAACGCAGTGCAGTGCGGCGCGGCGCAGGTATTGTTTGCAAATTAACAATTTTGGCACTGCTACTGTAAGGTTTTATGGATTTTCAAACTAAAAAGTTTACGATTAATATTCATGCTTGGGGACTGGCAACATTTTTCGAACGATCGGGCGGCACTCGACAAGTGGGGGTTGACTCAGGCTGGGTCGATGGATATGCGCGGTAGGAATAAGGAACTCAGGCAGGGTCGTTGGATACGCGCGGTAGGAATAAGGAACTCCGGCTGGGTCGTTGGATACGCGCGGTAGGAATAAGGAACTCAGGCTGGGTCGTTGGATACGCGCGGTAGGAATAAGGACGATCGGGTTAATGTGTAATGGATACGGTTAAGGTTATTGTTAAACAAAACATGTGTCGAAACCACGTCAGTTTTCATATTAAAATAGTTATTCAATCTGTTTAAATTCAATTCAATGTGTATTTTAATTTATAACGACATTTTTCAATTAATTATTTTTGTGCATGGATTTATGTAATTTGAAATTATTGATTTTTGATTTGATTTGATTGTTCTCATGGTTGGATATTATAGTCACAGAATAAATAATAGTACTATGTACAGAAAGTTCACTCCGCAAAGGACTTGAAATAAATAAGAACTCTATCTACTAGTCAATAAAGTAGCAATTCAACTCGCACAGCGCTGGATACCGCTCGCTATATTCACCTAGTTATACCGCTCTCTTTCTATCACGTAGCTTAGTTACGTGCGACGAGACTAGCGTGCGGGTGGCCACTGACTTCTGCCTTGCATTGTCCTGCCGGACGGAGCGCCGGCCGAACATACCTTTACTGCGGAGGGACACCCCCTGTTATAGTGTGGTTGACCTAAACAGTGTTGATTATTCACCCCAGTTCTACACTACTGTTATGGGCAGGCGTGATGCTTACCACCAGGCGAAAGTCTCGCTCATATCTTCACTCCATTGAATTTAGTGTTGCGAACTCTTTGGTTTCTTTACGGTTAAGAGTAAACAAGCCGGTCACTTCTTCATAGAAACGGGGAAGTACCACTATGTCTTGTACCTGTGTTGTATGTACAAGATTAAGTATTATATCGATTTGTCTGTTCATTATCTTGGATTGTAAATTGATAAGAAAGTAAAAAGTTAATAAACATGAAAGTTATAAGCCAGGAAACATCTTGTATTTTAGCTCAATTCTAACGCCACTTTGGACGTAAATAAATAACATAAGGAGTACGAAAACTCTAAAATAATGTATCAACGGCATAGTTCAGACCATCAAAATTTCAAATAACTTTAGTTGGAATAAATTAGTTCAGTATTTTATTCATCACAATCCTGCAGCCAAAGGTTGACATGAAAAAAATTGTGCGCTCATTTCTCTTTCTTTCTCCCTTTCCCACACTTTGTTTGATGAAGAGAGCATGCTGTTTAGTCACGCCCACCGATGAGTTCGAGCCGTCGGGCGGTGCATCCTTAAATGCTAAATGACGTTTATAGTATAAAAATAATCTTAATCTATATATATATGACGGAGTCTCTAACATCTCGGAGGGTATATCTGGTGGCAGATTCGATGACCCTCGACGCCCGTCATCCATAGTTACGGTGGCAAGGAAATAATAACAGCACTAGTTTGATAAAACGGCACTTTGATTATTGCCACAGTAATAATCACAATTTCAATAAGGATTGGTTAAATAATAGTTGATTTTTAGAGCCAATGAGTTTGCTCGTGCACAAGGTTCCGCGGATGTCACCACAACCCAGTCCAGTCCGCCACAAGACGCCATGACAACCACATTCGGTATTACCCGCTCTAAATAATATCTCGCCGACCACAGACAAACAAAAATCAACTGAATAGCACGACATTTTTTTTTATCTCGCTCCGTTAAATATATAAATGGCTCTGTCCTGACATATTGATTGATTGACTGACTGACTGACAGACAATTTGCAAAAAAATTGCTCGGGGTGATTTGAAGTGGTGAATTTTGGTACGCGGACGAAGTCGCTGGGGACCTCTAGTTCAAAATAAAGCGACTAATGCTATTGTAAATGATAACAATGACGATTTGTTTTCACATTCATTCTGATTTTATTTCGTCCAACATTTGAATTGATGTGGGAAATAGTTCAGCTGAAATGTCTTTATGAATGCGGCTGTATGTATTACCATATTACATACGCGAGAACAATAGGGAATATTCATGAGTTTTAATTATTAAAAATAATAGAATAAGTAGAGAGTTTAACTGAACTTAATTATTTATCTCATCGAAAAAATAATTGAAATCGGCTGGTAAAGTTCTGAAATATAGGCGTTCAAAGTATTTGGGAGGGATGCATCTGTACCTTTCTAGCAAAACACGTGATAGTAAAGAATTTGTTAGTTTGACGTCATAAATAAACCTAGTATAGTGCCCTCTCTGTCTAACACGAAACTAAAATGTTTATAACTTCGTTATTTGTGCAAATATTTAGATTTTATTTTCTATGTTTTTTTTTGTTGCGAGTCAGCTTTTTTGTGAGTCAATAAAATAAATACATGCATTTTGATTATTATCGTTATTGTTCACTCGTCTTTTTAACTGTTCTTGCATTATAATTTGTTATTAACGTTTCTAGAAAAATAATTGACGTCAGTTCTTATGTAACATTTTATCTATCTATCTACCTATATATACAAAAATCAATTGCTGTCCATTTGTCTCGGTAAAACTCGAGAACGGCTGGGCCGATTTGGCTAATTTTGATCTTCAAATATTTGTGGAAGTTCAAGGAAGGACGGCTGGACCGATTTGGACGAAATGTTGTTTCTGGAGCGGGTCATAGCGGAATGCCGTGCTCTACGCGTACGAAGTAGCGGACGTATCAGCTAGTTTGAAATAAAATTCTACCGACTTCAAAGTAAAATATGCAATTGCATATTTTACTTTACCGTGGACAAAATGTATGGAACCGCTGTTTTTTTCGCGATTGTAAGATTGGCCCCATATTTAATTTAGTTCATAATGATGTTTACATACATATATATACCCTTCAGTATGGATGAACCTTTTTGTGACATTCTGTACATATAAACGAGTATTTTTTTAATGTTATTTAGTGACAAGGCGAGCCGCACTGCACTGCGCTCGTCACCCTGCAACGTACAAACAAGCAGGCGTGACACCTGTAAGTGGCCATCGCCGCCTATCAACAACAGCTTTTCCAAAAGCTTTGCCTTGTCCACTTTCAGTAAAAGGATTTTGTTCACATTTATTTATTTATTTGACTTAAAGCGGGCCAAGTTTTCTAGATCCCTGTCTGTACTTCACTATATTTCTACAGGGTTATAATCTTAAGGTATACTAAGCCAAAAAGTGATAACTGTACACATCATTGTGAACAACTTTTACTATGGGGCCAACCCTGAAATCGCGAAGAAGGAATCGACTGTCTCATAGAATAACGTAATTCATACTCACCAAAACATACTACAAACTATACTCGCCTGTTCCACATTTACAATCAGTTAAGTAACAAAAATTTAAAATACAATATCATAGTTATATTCAAGCTATTACGATTTTTTTTCGTTTACAATGACCATATCTTTTGTAACATCATTATCAGACAACATCCTTTTGTCAACATCATCATCGTTTCTAGAAAACGTTCCGTATTTGTAATAATGTTCTATTTCTTGCAAACTGCGCCCTTTGATCTCTGGAACGTATTTCCATATCAGCAGACCGCAGCATATAGAGACGACTGCATATACTAGGTACGTACCCCACATGTTGAAATATAAGAACATGTATGGCGCTGCCTTTAAAGTTGCCGTGTGGAATATACCTGTGTTGATTAAAATCAGCGCTCCGCCAAGACCTCTGTTCCTTGTAGGCATTAATGCTGCGGCAATAGAATACGGCGTCCCCACTACCCCCACACTACTACACAGCATAAACGCACACAGACAATATAATCCTACTAGAGAGTCATTAGGCCATACACCAGAACTTTGGAAATAGGAGAATGCGCTTGCAGCGACCAAGCATACAGCGGCGCATACGACACTACTTAAAAGAATAGGCTTCTTGTTAAAATACTTATCCAAAACAATGCTGAGGCACATTCCTAAACACAGCAAAGAGTTCATCATGAAACCACCATAAGCGGAAACGCTGTTATTGCTAGTTGCCTTTTGAAGCATCACTATGGGGTGTATTAACGTGACAACGCTCCCGCTCCCATATATCAGAAATTGTAAAACAGTAATATGTAATGCAGGAACGTAGACATCTCTACCAGATATCTTCTCCCAGAAATGTTTCATCGATTTAATATCGAAGGAGTTAGTATTAAGTATTGGTCCATTCGTCAACTCGTTCAATTCCTTCTTTGAAGCTGCATCTGTTCCTCTCAGCCATACGAAGTTCTTTTCATATTTGGCGAAATTTCCTTTATACGCTAACCAATATGGAGATTCTGGTAACGTGTACGCGACTAGAAGACTTATAACCATCGGCACAAGCATGATAATGCTTATCGTTCTCCAACGGTAGTACTGGGATAACAGACCTTCGGCAGCCATGCCCACGTTCTGAATAATGTACAGGGAATGCATGAAGGTGTCTCTGTATTTGGGGGACATCATTTCTGTCATTGTCAAACAGCTGACTGCGATGAGGCTGTTTGTGCCGAAGCCATGGATGGATTCGCTTACGAGTAAAGCGGTTGCGTTTGTAGCGCAGTATGCCACCAGCCAGCCTGTGACGGTGATGATGCAGGTTATGATGAATACAAACTTTCTGCCTTTCCATTGCATCAGAATGGGCATGAAGATGCTCGGTATGCCGGCTAGGCCGTGTATGGATCCTGAAACGTTGTTAATAGATAATTTTATGTCGTATGAGTTATTGGCCTTTCGATTGCATGTTGTTCTATAGGCACAACCAGCTGTATAGTAGCTTTGCCGGAGTCTATTCCGATAAGTTCAAAATGAATATGTTCAAATCCAGAGTAAGCAGGTCTCTTTTAGCTAGCTCAGGCAAGCCCATCCATACAAACCCATCCATACTAAAATTATAAATGCGAAAGTTGTTTAGATTTTATTTGACTCTCTGTCACCAGCGGAACATTGAACTGACGTAAATTTTTTGGATGGATTATATACTCGTACATACGTAACGGGTTAGAGAGTGACACAAATACTCTATATCCCTTATTCGCATGTTCTCTGTGATATTGTCTTTGCGGCTTAAAGCACGGGGCGCAGCTAGTTCAGAAAAGAGTTACTATACAGTATTAAATTAAGTCGCATTTCGCTTTAGCTTGTTTGTGCGCAATTTTCTTCATACTATCACTGGTTAGTTTATTTTGGAAAATGTATAGTAAAACCTATACAACAAGTTTATAGTAATCATCATCAGCCCGGAGACGTCCACTGCTGAACGAAGGCCTCCCCCTTAGACCGCCACACTGTACGACAACCTGCCATTTGCATCCACCGGTTGCCCGCGACTTTAACAATGTCGTCGGTCCACCTAGTGGGTGGCCTTCGTACGCTGCGTCTTCCGGTTCGCGGTCGCCACTTTCTTCCCCATCGGTTATCAGTTCTTCGAGCGATGTGGCCTGCCCATTGCCACTTCAACTTGTAAACCTTGCGAGCTATGTCGGTAACTATGGTTCTTTAGCGAATATCCGCGTTCCGGATTCTATCGCGCAAAGTAACTCCGAGCATAGCTTGTTTAAGTAATACGTAACTATAAACTAGCTTGTTGCGAAGCCGGGGAGAATCGCTAGTAATATATGAATTGACTTTACCCATCCACGACGCTGTTTCAAAATCCAATTTGATGGAGCTATCATTCTCGTTCAGTTGCTGGAGTAGTACTGTCGGGAAGCATACTGCTCCTCCGGCTGATATACCCGCAAAGAACGGTGACAGCGCTACGTATAACTAGGTCAGATAAAACAGGGTTAAAGCTTTGGACCTGGGGGTCTAAAATGGCCGCATTAAGCAATTCCCCTAAAAGCAGTTCCTCTAATGAATTCTTAACAGAATGAATTGTAAAAAGTTGCTCTCGAGTAAGTCTGCTAGTTAACTGTATGCAATTCATATTTCATCGACCATTTTAGGACTCTCTATAGAAAACTGTCAAACTAATGAATTCCGTTATAGAATCATTTGCAAAATCATAGTATAAGTTGGCGTTTAAAGGACCGTTTTACGATTTACAAAATGAATCATCATAGGATCATATTATGCAGAATTGCTAAACGCGACCATTTTAGCCCCCCGAGGCCTTGATTCAGCTAACCAAAGCCGAACCACTTCTGATGCGTTTCCGCTACTCATCCTCTCTGACAGCGGCCGACTAACGGTCGTGGTCTAGCCAAGCATGCCTAAAGTTTTATAAACGTGCGATGTTTATGTCGATGAGCAGTTTGTCTATGGTTTCTATGAACTTTAGGTTCGCTTGGCCGGACCACGGTCGTTAGTCGGCCGCTGTCAGACAGGAAAAGTAACGGAAACGCATGGGAAGCGGTTCGGCTTTGGTTAGCTGAATTGGGCTGCTGGTCTGTCCTAAAACAGCATACAGAACCACCGGAGGACGGGCAGCAGCGTCCTCTCGATTAAGGTGGTGAGCATTCTGCGATCCCCAAGCCGCCTGCCAAGCGTGGCGGTTATGACAACTCCTCCATTTTAAGGGGAGGCCTTCGTTCAGCAGTCGACGTCTTCGGGCTGTTGATGATGATGAAAGCTTGGGTATACTAAGCCATTGGATCATTGTCCTAATCATTATTAACTTCTTTTATAATGGCGCCCACCCTGATATCAGGAAACAAAATGACTTACCATAGATTTTGTCAAGAGTCTATAACTTTTTCTTTGTACTGGGTGGGGTATTGGTTTCAATTTTTTTTATACACGCCGGAGGACGGGCAGCAGTGTTCTCTAGGTTAACGCTTAAAAGTTAGTTTGCGTAACGACAAAAACATTGAAACTTGTATTAAAAAATATATATTACTCGTATTAAAAAAGGCGAAAATCGCATTGTCTAGCTTTGTCCAACTCAAAATGATGACTGAACTATTTAAATTAAATACACAATACGAAAATCGTATTTATCTCACGATATTTTTTAGCCTAGTGATTAAGTAGCGCTATAAATAAAATAAATATTGGATGAACATTTTACACAGCGCCATCTAGCACCAAACTAAGCAAAGCTTTTACTATGGCAGCCAGATAGCTGATAAATTATGTATATTTTTTGTAAATACATACTTATAGTACAGACATAGAACACCCAGACACAGGGTTTATTGCTGACCACTTAAACCACCTGGATGGTTGGTTAGGTAAACTTGTTCTTCACACACACAAAACAAAAATGCTTGTCTTGGGTGGGAATCAAAGTACTCATCATTATGAACAACTCTAACGATGGGGCCAACATTAAAATCGCGATAAAAACCCAGGTGTTCCATACATTTCGTCCAAGGTCAATGAACATTGTATAGAAAATCATGTTTTTTTCGCGATTTTACAGTAATACATTAAAATTAACGGTTACCACTCATCTCCACTATTGTAAATATTTAAAAAATACTTACCATCACATGGAAAATGTGTAAATGCTTTTTTGAGTGTTTTGTTTTTTTATTAAAATAATTGTATTCTAGAAGTCAATTGTCATGACAATTCCAATATAAAGTCGTAAAAACAAATATTAAAAAAAAAATTTTTTTTTTTTATAAAAACTTGTTTTGCTTTTCTTCATTTACCTATATTTTAGTTACAGTAAATCTTACAGTTTATTTTAACAATTTTTAGTTTCTCTATCACAATTAATTTTAGGTAACATTATTGTAGTTTCAACATCATCATTATCACTGTTTTGAAAGTTCGAACCATTTATATAATAATTTTCTATTTCTTGCAAACTGCGGTTTTTAATCTCAGGAATATACTTCCAAATCACCAAACCACAACATATAGATACAGCAGCATACACTAGATAGGTACCCCACATGTTTAAATATAAGAACATGTATGGTGCAGCCTTTAAAGATAAGGTGTGGAACAGTCCTGTATTGATTAACATCAGTGCTCCACCCAAACCTCTGTTTTTAACCGGCATTAATGCAGCGCCTACAGAATACGACAATCCTATTATCCCTACGCTGCTAGATAACATATACACTGATAGACAATATAAACCCATCAAAGAATCTCTAGGCCATACTCCTAAACTTTGACAATAAGCAGTTGCACTTGCAGCGACCAAACATAATGTGGCACATGAAATACTGCTTAATAGAATGGTTTTCTTATTGAAATATCTATCTAATACGATACCGAGGCACATTCCAATGAAGTACATAGAGTTCGTAATGAAACTTCCATACCTAGAAATATTGTCATTGCTAGTTGCCTTTTGTAGCATTACTACAGCATAAACCAACGTTACGATGCTCCCGCTGCCATATATTAGAAATTGTAAAAGTGTAATATGTACTGCAGGAATGTAGAAGCCTCTACTAGATATCTTCTCCCAGAAATATTTTATCGATTTAATATCGAAGGAGTTAGTATTGAGTATTGGTCCATTCGTCAGCTCGTTCAATTCTTTCTTGGAATCTGCATCTATTCCCCGCAGCCAGACGAAATTCTTCTCACATTTAGCAAAGTTTCCTTTATACGCTAACCAATATGGTGATTCTGGTGTTGTGCACACTACTAAAATACTTATAACCATCGGCACAAGCATGATAATGCTTATCGTTCTCCAATGGCAGTACTGAGATAAAAGACCTTCTGAGACCATGCCCATAGCCTGCATAATGTAGAATATAAAAATGAATGTATCTCTATATTTAGGCGACATCGTTTCTGTGATGGTCAGACAGCTGACTGCTAGAAGGCTGCTGGTGCCGAAACCATGGAATGATTCACCGACAAGTAAGGCTGTAACGTCAGTTGCGAAGTAGGCCAGCACCCAGCCCGTGATGGTAATGATGCAGGTTATGATGAATACAAACTTTCTGCCTTTCCATTGCATCAGACAGGGCATGAAGATGCTCGGTATGCTGGCTAGACCGTGTATGGACCCTGAAATATAGTAAACATACCATTTAAGCAATTAATCGAGCAAAACAAATCTTGCATACTCTTGAGACAATTCCAAAATATACACCATATTGTAGTTCAATGATAACTTGAGGTCCTACCATTGATCCCAACTGAATGCACTCTATTGGAAAATTAATTTATCTACCTTCTCGTAGCTACAGTCCATCATCATAGTCCACTGCTGGGCGTAGGCCAGCAGCCCGATCTTGGGAGTTTCGTTTCTAGTTTCTGCCAGCTATCTTAAGTATATCATAACATCATCGGGTTTTAGGGAATTCTATGTTACGTTTGCCTATTCGTTGTCTCTACTTTACAACCAGTCTACCCCAATGACTTTACGACGGATATGAACTGCCTACTGGCATTTCAGCGTACAATGTTTGGTGCTGTCAATTATTTTATTGTTCTGGCTATCGTTTTAAGAAACAGAACGGATGCTGTCATAGATAAATAAGAAAAATATATAACTACTCTAACAAATATGACAACTCTAAGCGCAAAGTACAAAGTATAGCTGTACCAGAAATAGTAGAAAAAAAATTGTGGCTCTATTTTCTATACAAACTCTTCCAAATGACGTATAACTTGGTAACACTGAATAATATTTTGTAATGCAATATTTTAGTTCCATTTATTTAATTTCTACACTTTCTGGTACAGCTGTAAGTGACTGCTCGACACAAGCAGTACACGATAGGCGTACTTAACGGAATAGGCATGTTGACTACATTTTTTTTTAAATCTCATTAAAAAGCTGATCATCAATAGAGCCTATCAACGAAAACAAAATTTTAAATAACTCAAAAATAAATAAGTTCTAAGTATTTTAATTTCAAGCTAGACAAAGAGCGCGCTATACTGACCTATGACGTCAAGCCTCAGGCGCGGCATACAAATGCTATACTAACACGTGCTTTGCGAGAAAGGGATAGAACATCCCCTCTCTATCCCCACCTAAAACTTTAAACGCTCATATCTCAGAGATTTATCAGCCAATACAATTTATTTTTTCAGTTTTTGTAATGTATTTAGTTATATTCATCACTAAGCCTATTATTTGTCATAAATTAAACATTAGGCCACATGCCTATTGCATGCAAATTGCTACACGAAAGTTTTGCGCTACGAACGGGCGGGTGGGGCCAAATATACGGTTTTTTTTATCGAAGGTTCTGCCGAATAACTTCATTCCAGATAAGACTTCTTAGAGATAAGTCGAGGTTAGCTCATTCCACTTTGAACTACTGGAGAGAATCTAATTCGATTCAAATTA
Source organism: Erannis defoliaria (assembly GCA_905404285.2). NCBI lineage: Eukaryota > Metazoa > Arthropoda > Insecta > Lepidoptera > Geometridae > Erannis > Erannis defoliaria. The sequence goes on along the minus strand of FR990090.1, from coordinate 2,638,251 downwards.
CTACTTTCACCATCTTTGTCTTCTGCATTAAGAATGACAGAGACAGGTAGTTTTCGAATCGATACCTTGCCGTTCGGGTTTAGAACGGGGCTGATCTTCGGACATACAATACAACAGAGGTGTCGGGCTGTCCAGCCTAATTCCACTTTGAACGAATTTGATGATTTTGGAACCCAGTATCGAGTTTCCGTGGACCGTTGGTAGGTGGGTTATTACACTGACATGGTATAATAAACTAAACCGAAACATACCCATCCATGAAGCTGTCTCAAAATCCAACTGGATAGATGTATCGTTCGCCTTCAGCTGCTGAAGCAACACTGTTGGGTAAGCTACGGCTCCGCCAGCTGTCAAGCCCGCTAGAAACGGTGACAGGGCTACATATAGCTGAAAATGAGATTATTATGTGTTTTATAAAATTTCTGATCATAATGTAATAGGCATGATGACTACAATTTTTTTATTACCTCATAAAAAAGCTGATCATCAATAGAGCCTATCAACGAAAACAAAATTTAAAATAATTCAAAAATAAATAAGTTCTAAGTATTTTAATTTCAAGCTAGACAGAGAGCGCGCTATACTGAGCTATGACGTCAAGCCTCAGGCGCGGCATACAAATGCTATACTAACACGTGCTTTGCAAGAACGGGATAGAGCATCCCCTCTCTATCCCCATCTAAAACTTGAAACGCTCATATCTCAGAGATTTATCAGCCAATACAATTTATTTTTCAGTATGTGTAATGTATTTAGTTATATTCATCACCAAGCTTATTATTTGTCATAAATTAAACATTAGGCCACACGCCTATTAAAATAGAATTGTATATTATGAAAAAATTACTAATATTGTTAATGAGCAAAAATATGATGTACTGAGATTTTTTTTAAAGAATAACTTTAGTTATTTCAATTACCTGTTCGACAAAAATTATGATGAATTAAAGTTAGAGATAATGTCATCTACTGATACAAATGCAAAAATGAGGATTTTTCAGAATGCGTTGAATTATTTTTATGACATTGCTTACACGAAAATAAAAAGATACGATCAAAAAAGTAAAAAAAAAACTTGGACTACATAAGGTAAAGAAACGTCATAGAAAAATTTAGCTAAGTTAGAAATATTACAAGATCATACTCTAATCCTACTGAACAAAGGAAACTGGTCATAAAAAAATATAAAAGGATATTGAAAAAGACTATGGTTGCAGCAAAAAAGTTACAATACAGATATCGGATAAATAAGTCTAAAAATAAAATCAAAGAATCATGGAGTATAATTAACGAGCAAGTAGGCCGAAATAAAAAACAGAACAAAGAGTCTAGTATCGACTCAGTTAAAAATGATAGGGAGGAGGTTATCACGGATGCCAAAGATATTGCAAATGTATTAGAAATAGAAAATAGAAATAGTTTATTACCAAATAGAGTAGTACAATTTTTACTTAAATTAGGTACAGACTTAAAAATCTAGTTTTAATAAAAGATAATTAACGGTGAGCCCCAAACTAGGCGCGAGGCCTGTATGTTGGGGCTCACGTGGGATGTTACCATACAGAGTTATGTTCAAATTAAAGTAATAATTTTGTGTAATATGTTTATAATAATATAATATACCCCAGTAGATAGGTAAATATATTGAAAGGAGGATCTGTAAGCTAAAATTTTTTCCTATTTATATTTTATATTAGTATTAGCCCGGGTACATAGACATTCACGTAGACGCTATGTATAGTTATACGGTGTAACGAAAACACCATCATATTCCTAAGAAGCGATAATTACTAAGAGCTGAGTCCAATGATAACTGAGTGCGCGCGATCCGTGCGCCATTTTCACCCGTATGCTGGTCGGCATACGGGCGGAGACGGCGCGAGCGACTCGCGGCGGTGTCACGCGCGCGCTTGTGTGCGTGCTTAAGGCAGGGTAACTTCAACAGTTTAGGCAAATTATGCCCGAACGTATAACTATAGAACTAGGTAGGTAAGGTACGCATAGAAACGCGCGGCGAAACTGAACTACGCGCTGTGGTTATTGACCCTGCGCGCTGCGCTCGAAACGACAGAGTCACAGCTGCGATGAAAGTAAATTTGATAGCGTTACAGTCTAGAAAATGAAGTTGAAAAAATAAATAATTAATTAATTGTTTATATATATTTTTTTTAAGTTTTAAACAAAGTCTTGCTGCAACTGTTTGAGATATAATAAAGAAAAATAACTACTCATCATCATAATCAGCCTATCATAGTCCACTGCTAGACATAGGTCTCGCCCAAGACCCCACTCAGCCCGATCTTCAGCTATCCACTTCCAACCACTGCAAGCTACGTATATCGTCACCCCATCGAGTCTCAGGGCGTTCTACACTGCGTTTGCCGATTCGTGATCTCCACTCTAGAACACCCAGATTATTATTTACTACCCAACGTAAACTTGAATCTTATTATACAATGTGTAACAAAAAGGTTCAACAACACTGAAGGGTATGTAAGTACTCATCATTATGAACAATTTTTACTACGGGGGCTATTTTTTTTTCGTGAATTCAGTTTTGGCCCCATAGTAAAAGTTGTTCATGAAGATAAGTACATATATACCCTTCAGACTTGTTGAACCTTTTTGTTACAATCATGTATCTTGAATCTTATTATACAATGTGTAACAAAAAGGTTCAACAATACTGAAGGGTATGTAAGTACTCATCATTATGAACAACTTTTACTACGGGGGCTATTTTTTTCGTGAATTCGGTTTCGGCCCTATAGTAAAAGTTGTTCATGAAGATAAGTACATATATACCCTTCAGACTTGTTGAACCTTTTTTTTACAATCATGTATCTTGAATCTTATTATACAATGTGTAACAAAAAGGTTCAACAATACTGAAGGGTATGTAAGTACTCATCATTATGAACAACTTTTACTACGGGGCTTATTTTTTTTTCGTGAATTCGGTTTCGGCCCTATAGTAAAAGTTGTTCATGAAGATAAGTACATATATACCCTTCAGAATTGTTGAACCTTTTTGTTACAATCATGTAACTTGAATCTTATTATACAATGTGTAACAAAAAGGTTCAACAATACTGAAGGGTATGTAAGTACTCATCATTATGAACAACTTTTACTACGGGGGCTATTTTTTTTTCGTGTATTCAGTTTTGGCCCCATAGTAAAAGTTGTTCATGAAGATAAATACATATATACCCTTTAGAATTGTTGAGCCTTTTTGTTACAATCATGTAACTTGAATCTTATTATACAATGTGTAACAAAAAGGTTCAACAATACTGAAGGGTATGTAAGTACTCATCATTATGAACAACTTTTACTACGGAGGCTATTTTTTTTTCGGGACTTCAGTTTTGGCTCCATAGTAAAAGTTGTTCATGAAGATAAGTACATATATACCCTTCAGACTTGTTGAACCTTTTTGTAACAAAAAGGTTCAACAATACTGAAGGGTATGTAAGTACTCATCATTATGAACAACTTTTACTACGTTCTTAGTTCTACTATGCAACGTAATTTCGTGATAACAATCTATCAAGCATTGCGCAAATGTAAAAAATAAAATGTAAATACTAGAAAAGTACGTAGTTATGTAATCTAAATGACACCATTGAGGGTTTGAAATGAGTGTTTGGGTGATTTCAAGGAAAATAGTATCTACAGAAAAATCCGAGTATATAACAAATTGAATACTTTTATAAATAAAGTACTTTATTAAAATTAAATAATGTATAAATACATTAATATACACTACAATCAATTAATTGCTTTTCCCTTTATTTTTCGGATGTCCATTCCTCTTGTCTTCCGGGGATCTACTAATTCCGGCAGGAGAGATTGCATATAAAAACTAATAAGTTGTCCCTCCATTTTCTCTTCCCAGAATTTACAGTCTCTGTTTATTTTTAAAACGTGTACAGGTTTAGTATCTCCAGACCATATCCCAAACAGGCAGTGCTGCCGCCCAGTTACACGAAGTTGGCCCTGAAACGAAATAATTTATTAATTTTAGTTCAAAGACATGGGTGGTTGTCACAGCATCAGCCAGAAGTCGTCAGCTTGACGAAGACCTACTAGGGGGGGGGGGGGGGTTCAACAATACTGAAGAGTGTGTATGTACTCATCATTATGAAAAACTTTTAGCATGACTTATGATAACTTGAAATCGCGAAAAAAAATCTGTTCCGTACAAAAAGTTCATTGACCTTGGACAAAATGTACGGAATAGCTGAGGTGAGCTGAGCTTCTTTTTTCGCGATTTCAATGTCGGCCCATAGTAAAAGTTGTTCATAATGATGGGTACATACATACCCTTCAGTATTGTTGAACCTTTTTGTTACACATTGTATAATAAGATTCAAGTTACATGATTGTAACAAAAAGGTTCAACAATTCTGAAGGGTATATATGTACTTATCTTCATGAACAAATTTTACTATAGGGCCAAAAGTGAATTCACGAAAAAAATATTGCCCCCGTAGTAAAAGTTGTTCATAATGATGAGTACTTACATACCCTTCAGTATTGTTGAACCATTTTGTTACACATTGTATAATGAGATTACAGTTACATGATTGTAACAAAAAGGTTCAACAATTCTGAAGGGTATATATGTACTTATCTTCATGAACAACTTTTACTATAGGGCAAAAACTGAATTCACGAAAAAAAAATAGCCCCCGTAGTAAAAGTTGTTCATAATGATGAGTACTTACATACCCTTCAGTATTGTTGAACCTTTTTGTTACACGTTGTTAGTACGAGTATAATAATAAATAATAACTGCAATTTTTTGTTCTGAGCTGTAGCGTTATGCACAATCCCGGCGCTTACCGTCATACGAACGACTGGTTCGGCCCATCATGACGGGTATTTTGAACATTCGAATATACCTAACGTGGAAATTTTATTATTTTTGCGACCTATAGGTAGGTACTTAGAAAAAATTACGCTAGGTAGGCAGGTACCTTTTGTAGAGTCCGGCTGGGGAAGTACCACACCTTTGTCAGTTATTCAAACGCCAAGCAGTAGTGTGCAAGCATTACTGTTTCGGTTTGTAGGGCAATGTTACCAGTAAAATTACTGGGCATAAAGATATTTCACTTCTAATATCTCAGGCGCAAGCCACATAGAATGACGTCGGGCGAGGACATGACACGGGCGGCTTGCCGCTGCATTCAAATTTCATACTAAACTCATTGAAATAAAGCACACACGTCACTCCCATGAATGACGTCATGCATCGGGCGCGTCCGCGCCCGATGCACGCCCGGTGAATGCCGTTCGGTGTTCTAAATTGTGCCTTATTGCAATGTATTTAGTATGAAATCTGAATGGAGCCCGTGCCATGTCCGTGCCCGATGCTATTTCTGTGTGGCCAGCGACTTATGGTGACGTCGCAGTGCAGTGCGGCGCAGGATTGTACCTATTCGCAAGCTTACAATTCTGGCACTGCAAATATCATTCTTAGCTACTAATTGATAACATTATTGTTATGTTCGAAATCGTGCAGGAAACGCTAAAATCTATCTATTCAATAAAGCAGTACAGGTATTTATTACTTACCATTTCTTTCGTAAAATTGCTAGGTGTGCTTTCTTTTTCACTTGAATCCTTTTTTTGTTACCCATGTTTATCCTACTAACGAAAACAGTTCACTAAAAACGCTAAAAATATGAAAGATCGACAGCAGAGGCGCTGCGCTGCGACACAACCTCTCTCTGTGACGCCTCGATGAGGACTCGCCGGGGTAGCGAGGGACGCGACCGCGCCGCCGTGAAGCGTAAATTATTATTTGTAATAGGTTTAATTTTTTTTGTGGGAACACTATAGCTCTAAATAAAAAAATGTTTTACAGACTTGACAGTAATTTGTAATATCTATCTAATACATTTTTTTGAGATTCATAAGTGACGAGTTCATGTACCAGTCACAGAAATAAGAATCACAGGAATATGAATTAGGGTTATTTTCGGATTTTATTTCTATCGAGCGAGTTGTTACCAATCATGTTTCTAAATTCACAATTGTCTAAATAATATGTTCATCTATGATATTACACTAACTCCGTATTTTTTTTCAAATTAGAAGTATGCGAACTTATGTATCAAAAGTTGCAAAAACTCGCGAAGTTCCTAAATAAGCCCGTCTTAAACCGGAATCCTGGCTTTCTAGCTACGGCACACGATGGCTGACCGACCGAACTTACAATCATTTTCTGCCTACCCCCAAAGGCTGGTCTATTTAACACTAGTGTATTTTAAGTTTTTAAAATATTTTTTAACTAGATAACGAAGTAGTCAGTAAAATCTATAAGACTATATTAAAGGCATGTGACATGTTGGCCCTGATTATTTAAATAAATACGTGAAATTTGTACCACTAGGTCACCTGCATACGTAAAATATCCTATTTATTCAATGACTATTTCCGTAATATTGCCCATAAATTAACAAGTAGTTTAGACGCAGCTGCTGGAGATTGCATGAAATATTTAGACGAATCCAGTTAACCAGACACATCTATTAAATTCAAGCCATTAAATTATAAGGAATTAAAAGACATAGTATTGTAACAAATATAAAGCAAAAATCAACATTAGGCATTTATGACACGAGTACTAGAACATTAAGGAATATAATTTTGCATAATGACAATATATTTTAATTAATATTTATTATAATTAATTCCGGTTCCGGTTTCCGGTGGATGCAAATGGCAGGTTGTCGTACAGTGTGGCGGTCTAAGGGGGAGGCCTTCGTTCAGCAGTGGACGTCTCCGGGCTGCTGATGATGATGATAATTAATTCGTGTTTAGACGATGGAGTATTTCCCGACGTATTTAAGCCGGGTAGGGTAATACCACAGTTCAAGAAAGGAGATTCTTTAGATCTTAATAATTTTAGGCCAATTTTTTGTGACCTGGCAAAGGCTTTCGGCTGTTTGAGACACGACATATTGATGTTGAAATTAGAATTTTATGGCTTTCGTGGAACCGAATTAAATACGATGAAGAGTTACCTTAATAATCGTAGCCAAACAGTATGCGTGAACGAATCTTCTTAAAATGTCAATAGGAGTGCCACAGTGTATTTTTAATTTATATTAATAATCTTGTAAGTGCCATGCCAGAATGGGCGCAAATAAGTATTTTTGCAGATGACACCCATGTTGGTATTAGAGATAAAAATAACCAATTTTTTAGTTAAAAATTAATAATGCGGCGAGTTTGCTAAAAGAATGGTTTGATTGTAATGGTATCATTCTCCACTCAAATAAAAGTCATCATCATCATCAGCCCGTAGACGTCCACTGCTGAACGAAGGCCTCCCCCTTAGACCGCCACACTGTACGACAACCTGCCATTTGCATCCACCGGTTGCCCGCGCAAATAAAAGTATTGTAATTAAATACGAATCGAAACTTGGTATTTTTGGTAATTCTACTAGCAAAGAAAATGTTTTCTTAGGGTATACTATAGATAACACTATTAGTCACTCTGCTCATATTGACAAATTATGTGAAAATTATGCTTTGTTCAAACTTAAACCTTTGTTAGATAAAGAAACTCTAATTTCCATTTATTATGCTTACTAGAGGTCCCCCGCGATTCGTCCGCATGCGGAAGAAATACGGACCTCTCCCAAAAATCTCCACTTAAAATCATTCCGAGCAAACTCTACCTCTCTACCTCTCTACGATTTTAGTAATTTAAAAAAAACTGAAGCATTTCTTTAAGCGCAATCCATTTTACAAATTAGCTGAATATATGTCAATGAGGCTCTCGGAATCCTCATTTTTGCATACCTAAGGAACAAACGGATTTGTCACAATTACCTGTTATAGTATTAATTTCTTATTCTTAGTATTATTAATTTTTCAATTTGTTTTTGCAACTTCTTGCTAAAAAAAAAAAAAACCTGCCAATAATATTCAATAGTAATATCATTTATTCAATTTATATATTTTTTTACAATTAGTTGCCGAAAAAAGGAATTGACAGAGACATGTCTACAGTTGACTTAAATCTTATTTAAAAAATGCTCTAGACTTCTAAAGGAGTTTTACAAGAAGAAAATAGGGGAATATATTTGTGTGGAGAATCGCAGATCGGATTCCCACTTAAGGACATCTGTTAGTACAATACTAACGTCACAAATGACTTACGTCACAGTAGATATATAAGCTAACTAACGCCAGTGAGGTGTCTCTCTGGTTAGAACCGTTCTCACCCTACGAGATAGTAACCATAGTTAATAAGCGTATCGCGTCCAAGAAAAGCATGGATTTGTACGGTTTGTCTGCTCAGGTAATAAAGACAGCTATTAAATGAGACTTGCCGTACCATAACTGGATGCCTCAACTGCCCCACTGAGCTGAGTAAGTTGTATCCTCTGGCTGGTATCGATCCACCCAACGTACGCCGAGATGTAGCCAACGCTTTGGAAAAGCTGAAGCAGGATACCGACAGCCGACATCCACTATACGGCCACCAACCACCAGAACCCCGCTTAAAAAGTCGCCAAAGTTTCCTCCGCTGCACTACATCGCTACAATCAAATCCAACTGAGAGAAGATGCGAATTAGTTCAAGCTAGGCACCCTATTCTCACAGATTACATACCGCCAGCCGAGAGCCTCCCTCCATTACACGACTTACAATGGCCAGTCTGGAAGTCCCTTAATCGGCTCCGTGCTGGGGTTGGCCGTTGTAGAGAAACCTTGGTCAGATGGGGCTTCTCAAATCAGGAGGAGTGTGACTGTGGTGCTGCCGTCCAGACAATGGCACATTTTTTGGCTTGCCCGTTGTGTACTAAAAGTTGTATACAAAAAATATTGTATTTGTATTAAAATACAACAAAATATTTGTATTTTATTTGTAAATAAACTTATCAATAATTATTTAGTTTTATATTTTATTTATTTATATTTGTTTAATTAACATAATAAATGAACTCTAAGTTAATAATGTTGAATATCACAAAATATAAAATAAAAATAAAAATTTCAGCTTTGAATCGAAATGATGATGAACAAGCTGTTTGCCATTTGTTTTAAAATAAAACGTGCTTTCACAGTGTATGTAGTATTCATGAAAGCCTCGAAGCGCAGTTGACATTTCATGACCGAAAGTAGTAGCTACTTTGTGCACTGCTACGTAACGGCGTTTGTTAGGTGTCCCCGTCAACATCCACAATAGGGTAGATGACTGATGTTTAAATCGTTGAAACCAATAGCTTCGATGAAGAGTTGAAGTAAATGTAGTATGTTTATTGAAAACATAATTTAAATAGGTTATTTATGTTCTGATATATAAGCGTTTAAAGTTTTTGGCAGAGACAACTCTGTCTCTTTCACACAAAACAAAAAATGAAGTCACGCCTTACTTGTCAGAATATAATTATATGGCGTACAGAGAAGTGACGTCACGATTTGCTGTTTCGCCTCTCTGTCTAGCATGATATTAAAATGCTTATAAGTTGCTTATTTTTGTTCAGATTTTCATTTTATTGGCCACATTTTAATAGGACAATAAAAAAAACAGTCATCTAGCCTATTCCTGCAGACCTTCATCTTTTAAAATGTAATGTCGTAGTACGAAATAAGCAGAACCAACACATCTGTGTCCGAAGATTGCACTAAAATATGGGTTGTCCCTTGCCCAGCCATATCTTTTGCGTGCCAAACTATACGGTCATCAGCTTCTTCCATATCTAATGCAATCATGAGTATCTTCTTCTGAGCAATGGAAGTATGTCATCAGTCCTCAGAAAGTTGTAATGGCTCATTGCAACTTTCTGAGTTGGCTCAGTTTGTTCCAATTTTTGCTATACGATGAGATGTGTTTACATAATTATTTTCACTCTTTCTCAAACAATGGTAATCCTGCTTCCAGTCCAGATTCACTTGCAGGCTATACCTATGATGCTCAAACAGAGCATATTACTGTTAATGCGGGTTAGAAAGATTTGTTTTCAACTAAAAACAGTATAAAAAGCCTCCAGACTACTTCAGCTGCCCTTGAACAACATGCTCTGCGTGCAGCGTTTCAAGCGGGTCATATATTTATGGTGAAGCGTCTTAAATTTGGATATATCAGTCCCAAGTCGCATCTTTTTGGGGAAGGAACGACGTCGAAGGCGGATGAATTCCACAGTGGTCGAAGAATACTTCGATTTGGCCACAATTAAGCCTCCTTGACTATTGTGGATGCAAATCGGGCTGTGACACAATACGTTGTGGCTGCCGACGCGTCGGTCTACGTTGCATGTTCCAGTGCAACATTGCAAAGGCCAATGTGAAAATAAAACGTTAGTATAATTCAGATTCAGAAATGCTATTTACCATCGAATGTGATTATTAATATAGTATTTTTTTAATGGCGATTTTAGTTTAATGGTAACCAGCACCTTTGAAACAGTAGAATAGATATCTAAATATACATAAGGATATAAATAGATACATACATTTTCAACGTGATAAATAAGTATTATTCAACGTGATTAAGTTAGTCACAAACAAATAAAATAATTTATTTGGCATTTTTTTCATGGTTTTTTTTAAAATTGTTTTATGAGAAATAAATAAATAATCTTTCGATTGACATATCAGCCACTAAAATTGTTGCACATGTTGCAGCAGCGTCGCACCGACACCATGTAGTGTATTCTTCAATAACTTTGAATCTATACAACATTTAGATATACGGTTTTTTTTATTATTCGTGCAATTAATTGCGCAACAATATAAATAAAGAAAAAAGTACCATGTTCATACATTTTATTTATATAATTACATAAAAACCGTAAAAATATATATTCGTTTTCAAAGATTTGGGTTCTTTTTGGTATTTATAATTATTTTCTGTCAATTCATATTTTATTTATAATAAATAAATTAATTTGCTGTCGATTGACACCTTAATCTTCAAAATCGGAGCATCCGTTCAGGTTTTAGAAATTTTTAAAGATTTTTTTAACAAGTGGTGCCATCTCTGTGCCTAGGGGAAGAATCTTGTGTATCCTCGGATCAAATCGGTTATTTTGGCCCTATCACTGTGCAAAGCGGCTTGCTTCCATCAGAAAATGCAGCATTTTTTTCATAATTGCTATGACTATTGTGACACCGAATCACAGGCTAGCCAAATCTGAGAGGTCAGTCTACGTTTGAGGGCCTGTTATCTATGACCGATTACCCGCCACCGTGTAGGGTGCACCTTCCGTCGCGGCGTTTAAAAATAAACTGAAAAATGTCTCATAGGGAAATCGTCAAAAACTTCATTGGTCGCAGACAACGAACATAGTTGTTTCCGTCATAGCTAGTACACTTACATCCAATTGTGCAAGAGAGAGCGTCCTATATTAGACATTCTCAGCGAACAGTGTATAGTGGAGTACCCGACTAAATGTAACGTACTTCTGTATTAAAAAAAATGCTATGGGGAAGCTGCTTCTAGGAATTTCTCGAAGGTATTATTAATAAAACGTTATGTTCTGTCTGCGAAAATTTGATAGAGTAATCTTTTATAACATAAGGGCATGTGATATTTTGGCCTTCCTAAATGCTCTAGCACTAACCCTGAAACTATTTTTTTTTTTTTTTTTTTATGAATGGCTGATGCTGTTGGCCTCAGATGGCCTCTACAGCGTCACCGGACTTTAGGCAAGCGCAAACGGCGCTCGGCCTAGGTTTAGGTTAAAGGCGACTAGCTCAAGGGCACCTCAGACGGTACGAACCTCGGCTTGGCCGTCGCCGGGAGTGGGGTCAGACTTGCCCTGGCACCCCAGAAGTGGTATGCCCTGGGGCCCTAGTAGGTTGATCTGGTTGACTATTTGGAGAGAATCTAACAGATCTGGGGAGTGCTCGACCTCGCCGGCGAGGTCGGTGCGTGATTGTGTGCCTCTGGTAACCGGCGCCTATACCAAAAACGTAATACTTCCTGTTGCTAGGAATGGTCGGATCGGGCGAGCCCAGCGCCGCCGAGGTGATGACGGCGATGGGGTCGTCTGGGTCGCCCAACACTTGTCTGGGGCGTCTACGGAAGGGGGGTGTCGCGGCTTGAAATTCCCGCTTCATCAAGGCTGCCAATATAACAGTCAAGATTATTTCTCCGACTACCGACAAAAACTACCCCTAACTAACCGTTTATTTTATATAACTTTATGTCAATTATCACCAAGGATTACTTACTTACTTGCTACTTACTTCATCGTCTCTCAAAAAGAAATACTGTTTAACTATTTCCCAAACTAAATTAGCTCAATATATACAATATAGCTTTCACCCCAAATCTCGGGTTTCATTTTTACCACAAGTCTACAGTAAAAGGAACTCGCAGTGTCTCGGCGAAGACATAAGTTTTTTGGCGACCGTGACAGGACACAATATATACATTTTACGGACTTCGTCGACGTGCCAAGTTCCATTAAGAAAACGGCGTTGCAATCGAAGAATCCGAAGAACAACTCAATCCCGAACTCAACCCGAAGCGAAGAGGATAGATACAATTACAAATACCGGCAGCATCTGGCAGCGAAGCAGTATCGTAAGACTTCGCACGGATCACGGCAAATACGCAGAAAGATAAGTGTCCTTCCTTTGACCTTCAACCACACTAACTTAATTCCAAAATCATCTTGTTATTGCCTCCACAGTGTGTTTAAAGTATCAAATAGCTTCACTTAGGCAATATAAATACATTTTCTTACCAATTTGTACGTGAAAGTGCAAAATTATTCCATAAATATTCCATATTTATTTCGCACCTAGGCAAGTCCAAAGGTGATTCGCATAAAATCATTGTAAAACGATCATAAATGGATTTAATGATCAAAAAATCATCTATATCTTAGTATATACCTAGCTATTGTGTGTTTAGTAAGTAATTTCATTCCATAATCAAACAGTTTCAACAAAATTATTGCAATAGTAAGTGACCTACTTATCACATATCATAATTACGTCATGGATCTGATAATAATCAAAACATAAGCTTCCAAGTACGAGCTGTAGTCCACATATTCAACTCATACATTGTATTTTCTCGCTTTTCACCCGATTTGCCGACTATTCCAGACATAACCGGGACGCCCCGGTCACAATAAATTCTTCGCGCGATCATCGTTCGCGCTCACTTGGCGGGCGTCTCTGGGACCCAGATTCCCGCAGGATCTCGGCGTCACGGCGTGGAGAGCTACCTTCTACCCTGCACAGGGGAAGGGACATACCCTACTGCAGCTAAGTCAAAAGGAATCTCATGTTTCAAACAATATTCAGAAATATTTGCCATAATAAGTTTCATGCAATAACTTAGCCATCGTTTGTTTACATTCTTATCACAAGTTCATTGAACTTGAATACCATAGTAACAGTTTATATCTTAAGTGCGTATTTAATCATTTCAAAACATGGCTACAGAATCATTAAAATCTAGTATGAAGCTCAAAGATTTAAATATTAAACGTAGCTCAATTAAAGGCCAAATCACAAAGTTTAAAAATTATCTTGCGATTTTAGAATCAGCTGAGCTAAGTAGCTTAGAATTGGCAGAATTAAACTTAAAATTAAGCAAATTTGAGTCATTGGCCAGTAAGTTTGACAATTTACAAACGGAAATTGAGGTTTTAAATTGCGAATTTTTGGATTCTGAGATAGATGAGAGGGAAGGTATCGAACAAGATATCGTCACATGCATGGCAAGAGCCAAAGTTTTGATAGACAATGCAAACACACAATTACAGTCTCGCCGCAAGTCTGAGGCGGGAGAATCATGCCTACACTCTCACTGTCACGATCAGAGTTCAACATTTAAACTACCGAAAATTGAAATCGCAAAGTTCGACGGATCTTATTTCCGCTGGGCTCAGTTCCGAGATGCATTTCTAGCTCTCGTCGATAAGAACGCAAACATAACCAATATTCATAAGTTTCATTATTTGATCAGTTACCTCGAAGGGGACGCTGCTCGAGTTATAAGCAATCTCGAAGTGTCATCATTGAACTACGCGCATGCGTGGTCACTGCTCTGCTCAAGGTACGACAACAAACGAGTCCTTATCAGTCAGCATCTCAATGCGATATTTAACGTGCAACCGATCACTCGCGAGTCGGAACGTTCCTTACGATTTCTCGTTGATCACGTGATGAAGAATTTACGTGCATTAGCTAGTTTAGGCCAACCCACAGACAAGTGGGACACTGATCATATTCATATTAGCATCTAAACTAGACAGTAACACTCTCACAAAATGGGAAGAACTTCGCAACACTTACGAAGAAGTTCCAACCCTCGATCAGTTCAATCAGTTCCTAACAGATCGCGCTGATGTTCTCGAAGCTATCAGTCGTAATAAGCATGACAAATTTAGCACTACGCAATCCGCTACTTCACGTCCAAATGAGATTTTTTTCAAACAAAACACAAGCACACACAATTATCAGAATTTTAATAAAAATTCAAGTTCTAATTATAAACAAGACAGGAACCAGTCTGTAAAAACATTTACAGGTACGAATCAATTTACACAAAAGAGACTAACGTGCATTATTTGCAAGGGTGCACATCGCATTTATGATTGTTATGTATTTAAGAATAAAAACATAAATGAGAAGTTAGCTGACATTAAAAAACATAACTTATGCAGTAACTGTCTTAGACAAGGACACGTAACTTCAGACTGTCGTTCAGGAACGTGCAGATCTTGCAACCTGAAACACGCCACAGTTATCCATCCAGGTGTAGTGGCTCCAATCGCCTCCTCTTCTACGGAGTCAGTTGTGAATTTTTCCAAGCAGGGTCCTAGCGAAGTACTACTGTCCACAGCTATCATAGAAGTGTCCAATCCGGTGACTCACGCGACGGAGACAGTTTATGCGCTCCTGGACTGCGGCAGCCAGTCAAGTTTCCTCAGTGAGAACCTGAAACAGAAATTACAGTTAAGTACACAATCAATAGATGCTATAAAAGTCATAGGTATAGGCAACAATTCATGCAACAAAGTAGTCGAAAGTTGTACTATTCAAATACAGTCAAAGCACGATGCATATAAAGCTACCTTACCTTGTTTAGTACTGGAGGAGCTGACAGGCGTACTTCCAAAGGTACCTATAAATATACAAAATCTTAAATTACCAAAATACATCAAGTTAGCCAATCCTAACTTTCACATGCCGGCGAGAATCGAAGTCCTGCTTGGGGCGGACGTATTCTGGGACGTACTGTGTCCTGAAACACATTCATTAGGGTTTAGGAATCCTAAACTAATCAACTCTAAGCTCGGTTGGCTAATAGCCGGACCTATACATTCAATGCAATCATTCATTCAACCACAAATATAGTCAAGCATACGATGAAGTATCCAATCGTACAAATAAGCATGCAAGCAAACTAGCATCGACACATACACACAACCACATAGCCAACCATACATACAATCAAACAGCCGATCATACAGATACAGGCATGCACTCACACGCATTTAATTATTTAACTAAACAACCAAGTGATCTTTCGTACAATCAGTCGAACGATCCATCGCGCAATCAGCCTAACAATCTATCAGACATACAGTCAAGCGATCTATCGTACCAACAGTCGAACGATAAATCACACAACCAGTCAAACTCACACACACATATTCAATCACACAACTATTCAAACGATCTGTCTCACGATCAGTCGAACAACATGCAATCAAAAATCGATAAAATGTTAACAAAATTCTGGGAATTAGAAGAAATTCCACAGAAGTCTATTCTAACCAACGAGGAAAAAATGTGCGAGCAGCATTTCATTAACAACACTACTCGCTTGAGCACAGGCAGATTTTGCGTTAGGCTTCCATTGAAACACAACCCTGATTGCTTGGGCGATTCATACATCATGGCTAAAAAACGCTTTCTCAGCCTCGAAAAACGCTTTCGTAGAAACGCTGACTTAAAATCACAATATACAGAATTCGTTCGCGAGTATGCCGAATTAGGCCATTTATCTATATCTTCAGATCCTCATCCAATTCCAGGATATTTTTTGTGCCATCACGCCGTGTTCCGTGAAGATAGTGAATCAACCAAAATCAGAGTTGTCTTCGACGGTTCAGCACCCACTTCCTCTGGATTTTCACTCAACGACATTCTCATGGTAGGCCCGAATGTTCAAGACTCTCTTTTTTCCATTTTAATTAGATCAAGGCAATACAAATTCTTACTGTGCGCTGATATCGAAAAGGCGTACAGGCAAACGCAAGTACATCCTGACCATAGGAATTTACAATTAATTTTGTGGACAGAAGATGAGTCGCTACCTATACAAACTTTGTGTTTAAATGTCCTTACTTACGGTACTGCAAGTGCGGCATATTTGAGCACAAGGTGCTTGTGGCAAGTCGGAGAGGAATGTAGGGATAGTCAAATCAAAACAATCATTCAAAACGACTTCTACGTTGACGATTTGACCACTGGCGCGAATAGTGAAGAAGAATTACGCTGCATACAAAAGTCAGTATCTGCAGCATTACAATCAGCAGGTTTCCCACTGCGTAAATACAAAAGTAACTCACCGAAACTTATTGAAAACATCGAACAAAAATCAAACACAGACAAGTTAATTATAAGCGAATCCTCGAATACTCTCGGATTGGGGTGGAGCCCTACCGATGATTATTTATATTTTCCATTTAAATCAATACACATTCAAACTGATAATGTAACTAAAAGAGAGATTATGTCCAATGCATTCAAGATTTATGATCCATTGGGATTATTATGTGCCAGTTTTATACAACCAAAAATGATACTTCAGAAGTTGTGGCTTCTGAAGATTGACTGGGATACACCCATTCCCCAAGAAATTAAGAAATCGTGGTACGAATTTGCTAGCAACGCACATCATCTTTCTAATCTCAAAATATCAAGAAACGTTCTCTGCGACAATCCAACGGCTATAGAAAATCACTCATTCAGCGATGCAGCACAGGGTGCCTACGGGGCCTGTGTGTACCTGAAATCAACCAACAACTTTAGAGAAGTCACTATTAATTTATTGTGTGCTAAATCGAAAGTTACACCCTTGAAACCTACGACTATTCCTAGGTTGGAGTTGTGCGCCGCTCTCCTCTCAGCCAGGTTAACAAAATGTGTACTCGATTCTATTAGGTACACGCCTGCGCGTGTAGTTTATTGGTGCGACTCCAGTGTGGTTATCGCGTGGATACGCAGCCCACCTAGAAATTTAAAGACATTCGTTGCTAATCGTGTAGGTGAAATCGTAGAGATTTCAGATTCTTCTTCGTGGCGGTACACAACCACAAATGAGAACCCAGCTGATCTAATCTCAAGAGGTGTCAACCCTAATAAGCTGCAACATTCAGATCTGTGGTGGCATGGTCCAGCTTTTCTCGCCAAAGATGAAAGTGAATGGCCATATCTTAAACTAAATAAAAAACAAAATGACTTACCTGAAGTGAAGCTCATCCAATCCAGTCCAGCCGTCGTCATAGAACCTGTAATAAAATTCGAAAATTATTCAAGTTTCATTAAACTACAAAGATCTTTCGCATACGTCAAAAGATTCATATTCAATCTAAAGCATCCATCTACCAAACAAGTTGGTATTTTAACTGTTAATGAACTACAAGACTCATTCAATCAGCTATGTGCTATGGCTCAACAAGAATCGTTTCCTAATGAATATAAAATGCTAAAACAAAACTCACCTTTACACACGAAATCCAAGCTAGTGTCATTGTCACCTTTTATAGACAACAATTTAATACGAGTAGGTGGCAGGATAGACGCTTCCAACTGTTCATACACGAGGAAGCATCCCATATTCCTTGACTCATCACATCACTTCACAAAAATATATTTTGCTCGCGAACACATTCGACAAATGCACGCTGGCCCTCAGTTATTACTGGCCACTGTTAGGGAAACCATTTGGCCCATAAACGGACGACGCTTAGCTCGCAACACTGTACACAACTGCGTAAAATGCAAACGCTTTCAAGGCAAGACGCTTTGCCCAAAGATGGGAAATCTCCCAGCTCAGCGCATCACGCCAGACTTTCCGTTTGTTTCAGTTTGTTTAGACTTTGCGGGTCCATACTACATCCAAAATCGTAAAGGACGTGGCGCCAGACTAACCAAAAGCTACTTATGTATTTTTGTGGACATGCGCTATAAATGCGTACATTTAGAGGCAGTGAGCAGTCTATCCATGCAAGATTTTATAATGACACTTCGCAGATTCATTTCGCGCCGCGGTAAACCAGCGGAGATAATCTCCGACAACGGTCGAAACTTCACCGCGGCGGCCAAAGAATTACGTTCTTTTTTGAAGGCAAATCATGATTCTCTTTCTGACTTTGCTGCACAGGAAGGAATTAAGTTTTCTAATATCCCTGTTTATTCGCCTCATTTCGGAGGCCTGTGGGAATCTGGAGTTAAATCCTCCAAACATCACATAACCAGAGTCATAGGCGACAGCCATTTAACCTTTGAGGAAATTCAAACTTTATTCACACAAGTGGAAGCAATACTTAACAGCCGTCCCTTGTGTCCCATGTCTTCCAATCCTTCCGACCTACTACCCCTCACCCCAGGACACTTTCTTATCGGAAGGCCGTTGACAACGTTCCCGTCTCCTGCACTACACGATGTGAATCCAAACAAGCTACAGCGGTATCAGAGACTGGAACAGATACGCCAACACTTTTGGCTTCGTTGGCAGAAGGAATACATCTCAGAGCTCCAGCAGAGACAAAAATGGACCAAGCATACTGCAACCCTAGACGTCGGCGATTTAGTCTTAATCAAGGAAGACAATTTAGCTCCTCTATGTTGGAGACTCGGCAGAGTCACGAAATTATTCACTGGACCTGACAACATAAACCGAGTGGCAGATCTTCTCACATCAAGAGGCATCGTACGGCGCTCACTTGTTCGGCTGTGCCCTCTACCGAAGCCAGAAGAAAATCAAGGTTGAAGACCGATGGTCTGTCAACGGGGCGGACTATGTCGCGGCTTGAAATTCCCGCTTCATCAAGGCTGCCAATATAACAGTCAAGATTATTTCTCCGACTACCGACAAAAACTACCCCTAACTAACCGTTTATTTTATATAACTTTATGTCAATTATCACCAAGGATTACTTACTTACTTGCTACTTACTTCATCGTCTCTCAAAAAGAAATACTGTTTAACTATTTCCCAAACTAAATTAGCTCAATATATACAATATAGCTTTCACCCCAAATCTCGGGTTTCATTTTTACCACAAGTCTACAGTAAAAGGAACTCGCAGTGTCTCGGCGAAGACAGGGGGTGGGTCTGTCGTGTCAGTCGTATAGTTGGAGGCTTGGACTATGAGTGGATTGGGATGGTGAGGGGCCGCATCGAAATAGCGGCGCGAGGCGTACTTAATGTACTGACGGATGGAGGGGAGTTCGAGATCGCAGTGCAGGTCGGAGTTTCGCATGAACCAGCTAGCTCCGACTGCTCTGCGGATGAATCTATTTTGTATGACTTGGAGTTTCTCTAGATCTATGCTAGAGGCGTGAGCAAACGCCACGGAGGCGTATGTCATGACGGGGCGAATACAAATTTTGTAGATTGTAACCTTATTTCTAAGGGACAATTTACTACGCTCGTTGAGAAGGGGAGTGAGCCGGCCTAAGAAGAAGGCTGCTCGGTTGCGAACTATCTGAATATGCTTTGAGAACGTGAGTCGACGATCAAGGGTCACACCGTGATACTTGGTCTCGGTAGCCCATGGGATGGGCTGCCCGGGTAGCGTGATATGCTTCGAGGGAGGTCTTTTGGTCGGATGAAAGTACACGGCTGCACTTTTATCGGGGTTAACGGTGATAGCCCACTTCTTGAACCAGTCTCCGAGGAGATTGAGGGCTCGTTGAAGGTGGGCTAGCTGAATGACCTTGTTCCATCCTCTGGTGTAGAGGGCGGTGTCGTCTGCGAAGAGAGCAAGCTCCACTTTAGGAGTGCGGGGGATGTCACAGGTGAAAAGCGAGAAGAGGATCGGGGCCACTGCGGAGCCCTGAGGGACTCCGGAGCCGATGTCGTGGGGGGAGGAGCGTTGTCCTTGTCCCTCGACGCGGTATCGAAAACTTCGAGCCCTGAGAAAGTCTTGTATTATGAGTACAAGACGGTCTGGCAGCCCGAGCTGATACAGCTTGTATATCAGCCCGTTGTGCCAGACTTTATCGAAAGCTTTCGCGACGTCGAGGAATACCGCTACAGTCCCTTGGGGGAACGGCTTGTGGGCGTAACCATGGCCGGGTTTCTTGTTGAAACCTTCTAGGACGTACTCCGTGATGCGGTGTACTTGTTGGACGCAAGAGTGTCTGGCTCTAAAGCCGAACTGCTCATCAGGGAGGAGGTTCTTGTTTTTGACAAAGGTCCAGATGCGCTTCAGAAGGACGCGCTCGTAGATCTTTCCCAAGGTACTGAGGAGACTGATGGGACGGTAGCTAGAGGGCTCAGAAGCCTTCTTGCCGGGTTTGTGGATGCCGATGACGTCGGCGGATTTCCAGGCGTCGGGGAAAATGCAATTGGCGATGGCCGCATTGAAGATGCTAACTAGAAGGTGAACTAGCGTAACGGAGAAGTGCTTGAGCACTTTGTTACTGATGCCGTCCGCACCTGGAGCTTTCCTGATGTGGCGCTCTTGATAATCGACTCAACCTCGGAAGCCGTGACAGGCTCGAGCTCATCAAAGGGGGGAAGTGAGGATCTGTGTTCGACTTCACTGTTCACCATATCGAGGTGAGCAGGGTCGACATGTTCTAAGCTGGGGCTGCACTGCGTTTCGAGGCTGTCGGCCAGGCATTCGGCCTTTTCCTCGTCGTCAAACGCGGGAGGGAACCCTGAAACCGTTTCCGTTTTCGAGATATTGGCCAATGAAAATGCACTTATTTTTTGGTCGAAATCATATTTTACTCGCGTTTGAAACCTTTGCAAATAAATAGCAGCATAAGAATGCAATTCCTAAATGTTCTGGCACTAACCTAGTAACTATTTCCGTTTCCTAGATATTGGCCAAAGAAAATGCACTTATTTGGTCTAAATCATATTTTTACACGCGGCGGAAGATGAAATCTTTGCAAATCGATAGAACATAAAAATGTGGTTCCTTAATGTTCTAGCTTCTACTACTATCCCAGTATCCGTTTCCATTTCCGTGATATTGGCCAATGAAAATGCACGTATTTGGTAATTTGATTTGAAATTTTTACTCGCGGCGGAAGATGACACAAACAAAAACAATTTAATCATTCTATTGTGTCTTTTGTCTGTAGATATAGGATAATGAAATTGCAGTTAAGTTGTTGTTAAACTTGTATACTTCAGTAAAAATGTGTTGTCATAGTCACTGACAAAAGGGGAAAACATCTCTTGAAATTAAATACACTAACCTGTTTGAAAAACGGAGAAATATCCATTGCCCGGCGTTCTGCGATTCAATTTTAAGAATGACTCGTCCCAAAGACCAGACCCGTCATAAATATTATACCAGACTTACCAGACTAGAAGTCGCCCGCGACTTCGTCCGCGTACGGAAGAAATTCGGCTCGCTCCCAAAATTCACCACTTTTTACCCTTTCCTTTTTTTATTTTAATCCTTTCTTAGTACACCCCTACGCATCGAAACGAATACACCCTCCAAATTCAAGTCTGCACGATCAGCGGTTTGGGCTGTGCGTTGTCTGTCAGTCAGTCAGTCAATCAGTCAGGACAGAGCCTTTTATGTATAAACTACAAAAAGTAATAAATTTATGCAAATAGTAATCTACACAAAAACCTAACAATGGGTTAGGTTACAATGCGTTTGACTGTATTCACACTAATATAAAAATTGTGAAAGTTTGTTAGTGTAACCATGTACGTTTGTCACTCGCTGTAACGGCTCAATCGATTTCAATAAATTTTGGAATGGAAACAGCTAACAGCTACTTTTTATTTCGAGAAAATTTTTGATTTGATTCCCGTAGGCGCTAGTACCACGTACATAGACATCCACTGCTGGACGAAATAATCCCCACGATTGGCAAGCAGCTTGGTGATCGCAGAATGCTCACAGTCACCACCGTTAACTAAGAGGATGCTGCTGCCCATTCTCAGGCGGATTTGGATGTAGTTTTAGGACATACCCAGGTCCTATGTATGTATTTACAATGTAATCTAAAATGTAATCTAGAATGATGTATTATTCAACTTTTATATCTCTGATGACGATCTCGATTTTATTACGTTTTTGATTAAAAGTAGTTAATATTTATTACTATACACTACCTAATTATATTCAAGGATATTCAGCCAAAGAACCAAACGCTACCGACATAGCTCGCAGGGTTTGAAAGTTGAAGTGGCAATGGGTAGACCACATCGCTCGAAGAACTGATAACCGATGGGGAAGAAAGGTTCTTCAGTGGCGACTGCGAACCGGAAGACGCAGCATAGGAAGGCCTCCCACTGGGTGGACCGATGCCATTGTAAAAGTCACGGGCAACCGGTGGATGCATATGGCAGGTTGCCGTACAGTGTGGCGGTTTAAGGGGTAGGCCTTCGTTCAGCAGTGGACGTCTCCGGGCTGATGATGATGACTACCTAGTTACCTGTTCGTTTGTGCAGGGAATGGTCATTGCCATTTAGCGTGCGGAAAGCGGCGAATTTGATGGGCACCTTTGCACCAGGAACGGTCAGGGGTGGGTTATTTGATTTGTTAGTTATTTTAAGGGTATATTTGACATTGATACATTTATTAACTACCTAATTATTAAATAGGTTTCCCTAGAGACTGAAGAATCTCAAAGAAAATCTCAAGGTATTGCCACGCATAGAAGATGAAGGTTTTCTATGCAATGCGAGACGAGCGAGACGTTCGCTTTGTGGTAAGCTTCACGCCTGCCCATAACGGTAGCAGTGACAACCTATACTCGGATTCTTAATTAAACGGACTAAACTGACATTTCGAGTGTTGCTACTTTTTGGCAAAATTTTAATAGTGCTGAGATAAAAATATTAAGATTATTATTTTAATGTATATGTTAAGAAATTTAATCTTTTTATTAACATATGAAGTTATGTTAACAAACTTTATAATTTCATACTCAGGAACTACTTCGAATTTCTAAGTCTTTGTAAAAGATGAAGTTCCTTACTTTTGTACGATTTCGATGTTTCCAAGGTTATAAATCATGAAAATAATGTTAAATTTCTGTGTAGCAATTTACAGAACAACTTTTTAACACAATATGTTTTCCCTTTTCCACTTGCACTTCACAGTGGGACAGTGTTACGCCCTGCTTTTGAATAAGCCGCCTTTTTCTAGAACACCGGAGGCACGGTCGAATCGGCCAAAAGCCGTGAGGGACCGGCCATGATATATTTTTTTCAACCAACTTCACACTTACCGTCTGTCAGTGTCAGATTGAAAGGAGGGTTGACACTTGACAGACTTAAGTGTTACAAGTGGAAACATTGGACGGGAGAAATTAGTTTTTCCCAAAACAGGACCCACAGGAAAAATCACCGTCTAATTTTCTCGCTTCCCTCTCGTTGTCGGCGGTGATAGGGAGAATTTTTAGACCCACTCTCTTCCAAATCGGTCGCGCCGTGTGTCGATTCTACTGAACGCGAGTTACGTAAAACATTGGGAGTTGAGGCTGAGCGGAGCAGACAACACTGGAATTGCAAATCTAAAAATAGCTCGCTTCGAGAAGCTTTCGAGCTATTTCTGCATTCCTGCGAGTCAATATCCATCGCCTGCCGAATCAAGCCCGAAGTCCGGAAGCCCAGGTAGGCGATGCCTTGATTGTGTCGCATTTCACGACAACAACGTACGGCTGTGGTCCCGGGCCTCCCCTAAAGTATTTTGGGGTTACCCCAGCTTCAACGACGGCCTGAGCCAACCGAGCCGCGTCCTGCCTTCGCTCCGCACGCGTGCCTTCCAACCCGTTTAAACGGGTTTTTTTTTATTGGTCGGTATAAACCGTGTACGGGCTTCGTCTCGGGGCTGCCGCGTCGCTTCGTGCCTGTTCGCGACTCGCGCACCGGCACTTCACCAGGCGCGTGCTCCGCGGCCGCAGCGCGCCTGCTCCGAGCCCGTCCACCGCGTGCCGCCCGTGACCGCGTGTCGTCACGGCGACACCACTCTCCAGCTACAAGCGCCCGCTCCCGCGCGCTCGTGGATAACCCAAGTAACTTCTCCTGTCTCTACGGATCGACAGGTGGCGCCCA
The DNA here is from genome assembly GCA_905404285.2 of Erannis defoliaria. NCBI lineage: Eukaryota > Metazoa > Arthropoda > Insecta > Lepidoptera > Geometridae > Erannis > Erannis defoliaria. Next base: position 2,613,982 of record FR990090.1, on the reverse strand, counting down.
TTTTCTTTTATTTACGAACATTCGCGAAGGTTCGAGCACGTTAGAAGTTAGCCTACGCTTCTCGACTTCCCGTTCGCTAGCCGGGTTAGTCTTATTTGTTCTATCTCACCACGTTGGCATCAAGTAGGAATATTTTGTAACATTAGCTCCTAAGAACCTAGGTTACCTCGTCCTCGAGGGGCCTAAGACATAGACCTAAGAAAACTGTAAACGGCTTGTAATTGTTAAACCTAACCTGTGTGTGTTCCTCTTCGTGTAATAAACTGTGTTATAAGAATCATTAAAAAAGCAACCGCAACTCAAACTCCTATTGACTTTTCTTTTTAAAGCTGCCCTGAGGTAGGAATCGTAGGGTCTCGAAATAGATTTGCAACAACTGGTAGCACTTTAAATGTTTAACGGCACTTAATAATTATTCAATAATTCTTTTGAACGATATGAACTTAACAATATCCAACACTACGGTTTTTTAGCAGGCAACATTATTTTGAAAAGTGACATTTCAATCTGTCAGTTTAGTCCGTTTGATTATGAATACGAGTATAGTACCGTATTGATTATATTCATGTCCGCCTTTCCTACTTGTGGAAGACAACGGCTGATGCTTTATGGGTGTTGGTTAGCTTGGTGAGCACTAGCATAGATTAAGTATACTAACATAGATTGCTATTGATGATTGATTGCAAAGGAAAAAACTTACTTAAAACTTATTATCGTCGCCGGTACCTCGTAGTTCCACTTATTATGTTAGATGGCGTGACAGCTAGTGTACATATACGATTAATTTTTTAGTGCCATCTATCGAGGATGTTGGGAACGACCGCGTGACCTTGCAGTATTCGTGTATAATTAATCTATGGCACTAGAGAATGCCTTGCAACTTATGCTTTCGTCGTGATGTTTGCTGTATCGCAAATATCAAGATTATTTTTGGGATCACGCACGATCAATTGAGCTACTATCTGTTCAAACCTGATATAAAGGCTTAGGACATTTTCTATTTACCAGTGGCCCAAAATTTCCCATACCTCCTTGTATGTACTGTCGCGAAGTATCGCGATGATCTATAGACACAGGCTTCTGTGGCTTTTTCGTGGGTATCTAATTCACGGCGGACATTATAGGTGGCAGCACTGAGGCAACGAATTGACTATGTGCTACCTATAGTTAACACCATAACGGGCGGTCAATCTTAGATAAGCAATGAGCGAGTGAAGTCATATTGTGGTGCATAGTGATTTAAATGGAAGTGATATTGTGAAGTACCAGTAAGAGCGGGAGACCTGCGAAATGAAAGCTAAGTCCCTAAGCTAATTTCTATCAACTTTATATTTGTTCGTATATTATTTTTACCACTTGCAGAGTTCATACGTATAACCATTTTGCGGCATACTTGCTTTTTGCTTACAATTATACGGCGAACACTTTATTTCACTGGGAGGCTCAGGAATTTTCTTATAGTAGATTAAATACGTATGCCGACTTGTACAAGTTTTTATGGAGGGATAATCTGTGCCAAAGTGTGGGGGCGATGGCAGATGATTTGATTAAATATATATTTCATGATGTATTTCTATAATGTGTGACTATCTAACTTAGTTGCGATTGAACCACGTGGCCGTGGAGTTTCATGGTCTATTCCTAAGTCTATATAATTATATATCTATTATTACTTTCATGTGGGTAGTTTGTATTTCTGACACTCGTATTAAGATTCCTCCTGGCTGATATAGACTTATGATCTAGGCCAAGGGGTTCGATATTCAAATTTGCTCTCTTGATGTATATGACTCTTACTCCTTATTGTTGACGGACTGATCCACTATTACGATCCTGATGACGAACTGGAAGCACGCATATCGCTGCCCTTCCTGCGGGAAAGGAGCGGGCCCGTAGTCTTAATCATTGATCCCCTCCTTGAGAGGGGAGTGATGGCCTAAAGGGGAGAAGTGAAGCCCCTGATTCCGATAATTTCTATGTATGCATATCGCTGCCCTTCCTGCGGGAAGGGAGCGGGCCCTCAGACGTAGTCTTAATCATGGATCCCCTCTGCGAGAGGGGAGTGATGGCCTAAAGGGAAGACGGGTCGCGCCCTAATTCCGCGGAATCTAACTTCACACAGATCTCTGCCCTTCTTCAAGGAAGGGAGAGTCTGAGCTGATTTATCATGTTGACCTCTCACATACTGGTCCGTTGGCCGTTGGGATCTGGGCTGATATATCATGCTGACGTAATTATACCGTACTGGTCCGGTGGGACATGACTAGACAATAGGCTAGATGACTGATGTTTAAATCGTTGAAACCAATAGCTTTGATGAAGAATTTAAGTAAATATAGTATGGTAATTGAAAACATTATTTAAATCGGTTAATAATGTTCTGATATATGAGCGTTTAAAGTTTTTGTTAGAGACAACTCTGTCCCTTTCCCACAAAACAAAAAATGATGTCACGCCTTACTTGTCAGAATAGAATTTATATGGCGTACTGAGAAGTGACGTCACGATTTGTTGTTTCGCCTCTCTGTCTAGCATGATATTAAAATGCTTATTTTTGATCAGATTTTAATTTTCTTTTCATTAAACGGCTATTCTTATGGGCCACATTTGAATAGGATAATAAAAAAAAACCAGTCATCTAGCCTATTACTTTGACATAACAAATAGATGTGTTGGCTGACTTACTGACCATGTCATATCATTGTGTTTTCCCATGTATATATAAATATAAATAATAATAATCTTCAACGAGTTACTAAAGGGATAGCCTAAGAACTGTAACAGGGTCAAACTGAATAATGATTAATCTCATGGAGTTATTAACATGTCATAAAGATTTATATTGGTCCTCTGCTCATTTTATAACTGCATATCGGGTTGATGGCATTAGCGGCGGGATCTATCCTGGCCGGCATGGCTGGGTAGGAAGACGAGCCAATGGCACCATACAAGTGGTGTCATTGGTGTCGATTCTTTCTACAGATGGTGCAGTCATGGATCTACGACGTAGGGATCTAATCCAAAAGGGGAACTGCGCAATGGCGGAGGTAAGTGGATTGCATCATAATAGACTACGATAATTAAGCCCATAAATATTTTTTTTGTTTCTCCCCAATCAATTTAACACAGTGACTTTAACGCCGCGGGAGTCAGGTGTTATTAATATCTTTGTGTAAAGTAATATACTTGACATACAATACATAATTAGTATTATTATAAATATATCATAAGAGACGCGGCGACATGTACTATGTGGCGAAGGGTGAAAATTCAGTAAAGCAGAAGCAAAAAAAACTTACCATCGAAAGCAGTAGAAACAACCTGTACCGCCTTCACCATATACATACAGCCCATAGCGCGTAAAACTCGGCGGGTCCAAGGAAGTAACTAATATTTAGTCCGTGGCGTAACCCGGCGCGGATCAGCTTGTACGCGTAGTAAGCATGTAGTAAGTAATAGTTATTCGGTGCGATTGCTGTGGCTGTCACTGATAGGTATGTATTATTTGGGAATAACACTACTCATAATCGGCTCAGACGGTGAAAAAATTCATAAATAACCCGTCTTGTCTTTTGAATTCGATAGTCATATCTAGAAGAGCACGTCCTAACTGAATTACACGCTTTTTGTTTCCAAAACGAATTCGCGAAAATGAATTTTCGTCTGTGAGTAAATAATCTGTTAAACCGCAATCTGTAATTATGTAACAAAGCCATTCTAATTCACCAAACTGAAAACGAACACTTCGGCACAAAAATTTCCAAATAAATAACAATATTTAACGTAAATTAGATAATCTAAAAACACAAACAAAACTAACACGACATGAGATCGGCCATAATGAAAAGTTTACCCGCCAAACGGTATGCGTTACAGTATTGATATGTACTGCATGCTTCTAAGGTCCTTTGAATTTAGCATTATTATACAATGTGTACGGACTTCGATGTCGGAGATTTTATGGGGTTAAAATACAATCAATTTCATCGACAAATCAGCCATCAAATATTTTTTATATCCAACTATTAAAAAATGGCAGCCCTTTAAAAACTTTTGTAGCCGAAGCACAGGTGCATGTGTTAATTTAACAATACCTACCCAAGTAGAAGTTTTAGAAACACAAAAGAGGTCTCATATGTTAGCTAACAAAGAAGCCAAAAAAAATAGATTTAATAACAAGACAAAAAACTTGATTAAAAGTTCAAAAAAAAAATAAAGCAAAAATATTTTTTTTCATTTATTGTGGGTTTTTTCAGATTTTTAACTATAAAAAAAAAACAATGTGCTAACCTATCCGTTTTTATTTTTATTTTTATTAATACAGGATATTTGCCAAAAATGCACATTAAAATCTTAGCTCTAAGCTAGATAGTTTAGACGCTATGATAGTTTGAATGTGACTCTTCAAAGTGCTTGTAACCCGATATTAGATAGTTCAACACATTTCATTGGGTGAGACAAAATTCTTCAATAATTCAAAGAATCCGCACTAAGTTCAATCCTTAACAATAGCATTCTTTGTGCGTGCAGGTAAAAAAACGAAAGGGCCAATAGTGTGAGTAAGCAGAATAGGGGCTGCTTCCAGGTAAAAAGGGTGCAGTGTGCACTTGTGCAGGCGACCAGGCGTCCCTCGCTCTGCGTCGTGATAACACTCGTTTCACTCGTTTGCTGTTTTAAAACTACTTACTGTGCGTTACTGTTATTTGTTAAACTTTTATTACGTTTTTGTTTTGTTTTTGGACTAACTGTTGATTGTCGTGCATTACAATGGACGAGTACTCAAGCCAGCACATCGCTGACATCCATTTTGTGTATGGATTGTGTAACGGGAATGCAAATAGAGCTGTTACAGAATATGCACGCAGATTTCCCACTAGGCGAACACCGAATGCTCGCACTTTCATTAGAATTCATTTGCGACTTGCCGAAAATGGAATAAGAAGACGCGCTAACGAACGTACTCGTGTTTTGTCGCCCCAAGATGAGCAAGAAATATTGCGACTAATTACTCAAGACCCTAGCCTGAGCATCAGGCTCATAGCCTGTCGGCTAAATTTAACTAAATGGACGGTGTAGAGAGTTTTAAAAAGAGAAGGACTGCATCCTTACCATTTTCGTAGGGTACAAGAAATACTGGAACCTGACTATACAAGAAGAGAAGTTTTTTGTTCGTGGATTCTAAGAAAAACCCGATCTAATCCAAGTTTTTTAAAAAGAATTATGTGGACCGATGAGGCCACTTTCACAAGATCAGGGTATACGAACCACCGCAATGAACATCTGTGGCTTCAAGAAAATCCACATGCAATCCGACTAAGTTCTTTTCAGCACCAATTTTCGGTCAATGTTTGGGCAGGACTGATTAACGATGTCCTCGTTGGACCAATCATTTTACCAGAAACAATGAATGGTCCAAGGTTCCTGAATTTCCTGGAAACGGACTTTTTTGATGCTCTATTGGAGTTACCATTGGCCTACAGAAACAGAATGATTCTACAACTGGATGGTGCTCCCGCACATTTTGCACTACTTGTGCGAAATCATTTAAACGCGCAGTATTCGCCGTGGGTTGGGCGCGGTGGAACAATCGCATGGCCGCCACGCTCGCCAGATTTAACGCCCCTCGATTTTTTTCTGTGGGGCACAATGAAACAAAAAGTATACGTAAACGTGCCTAATACAAGAGAAGAGTTAATCGCAAACATCATTCGAACAGGGAATGAATTAAAAGAAGACAGGGCGATGATCCAGCGCTCTACGCAACATGTCGCAATAAGAGCAACAGCATGCCTGCAGAGGCGAGGAGGTCACTTCGAACAGTTTCTGTAACTTTTTTGCCAAATTAAATGCAATCCTATCAATAATTATATTTTTATTTAATTTCTCAGGAAAAACATGCTTTTGAAGTGGCTATGTTTATAATGTCATAGCTCCTAAACTATCTAGCTTAGAGATAAGATTTTAATGTGCATTTTTGGCAAATATCCTGTATTAATAAAAATAAATAAAAAACGGATAGGTTAGCACATTGTTTTTTTTTTTATAGTTAAAAATCTGAAAAAAACCACAATAAATGAAAAAAAATATTTTTGCTTTATTTTTTTTTGAACTTTTAATCAAGTTTAACCCCATAAAGTCTCAGACATCGAAGTCCGGACACATTGTATAGTCGTTTCTTAGGGTGAAAATGTACTTTAAACACGTGTAGTTAAGGTGCTCTTTTACATTCAAACTAACTGATCAGATTCTTATGACCTTTTACTTATGACGGTAAAAAGCCGCTCGACACAGGCTTATTTAAAGCGAGAACGCGCGACATTTCTCTATACGAGTGAAAGAGACAAGAAATTATATATTGGTCGTGACGTAGCCGGCATAAAAATGTTATAGTAACTAATGGCCCAGCTGTGGCTTGGAACAAGCCGGTCATTAGCGAGTTATTACATCGGCTATAGCTAGTTATAGATTTGAGAATTACTCTTTAAGATAATGCATATGAATTCAATATCACCGAGCGTTGCCAATTTGTGGGGAATTCCCCAAATTGCGGGGAATCCGGACTTGTGTGGGGAATAGTGTGGGGATTGGTTCTGTGCGGGGAATGTGGGGAATATAAAATTTTATATTTTTTATGTCAAAAAATCGGCAACGCTAACAGCCAGTAGTAGGAAATCAGCACAGTACGTCCACGCGTATGTTACAGACATCCCAAAAATGGTTCTCCTTTGTTTCGTATAACAACGTTTCCTATAACTTCACTTGATATAATTTCAGATCATATAAAATCAGTTCGCATAATTATAATAATTATTAATTTCATCTAATATTTATTTACTATAATTTTATTTTGCATAATCATTCATTTTATATAAATTAATTTCACATAATTGTTCAATATTGTTTGACCGAATATTCATTTCGAAAAATTATGTTTGACCTAATATTTAACTGACGCATGTCTCCTGACTCAGTTCTGTCGGTGGAGGAGTCTCCGGGTGGGCTGGGCTCCCGCCCTTTTTATATACACTCTAGGGGTAGGGCCCACAAGCCTAGGAGAGTCGGGGTGCTCTGATTCGGATCTGTCGGCCATTTCGAACCTAACCAACTCAAGTTGGGTTCATGAAATAGGATTAGATAAAGCAAAAATCACACCAAATGAATATTATATCAAATGTAAACATTATAAACCCTTTGAACATTAGCGCAACCGTTGTTATATCAGAGGATTTGTGTCAAGTAGTTGTATTTGAAACAAAAATTATATGAACTAAAAATATACGAAACGATTATTGTACGAAACGTTGTTCGATGAAGTAAAATTATATGAAACGTAGTTATATGAAACGTCGGGGAACCCCCAAAAATACGTAGGTACACGAAAGCTACTGTGGGAAAGTGTTCAGCTTTAAAAATCCCGCCTGACAAGATTTTTGTTTCCAAATCTAAAAGTTGCGATCCAATTACTCGTGCTTCCATTTGCCACCGCATCCGTGGAGAGGAAGTTCAGTGACTTAAATAATATCAAAACAGCAAACAGAAATAGACAACACACACTTTAGTGGTATTTACAAAAAAAAATGTTTTAAAGGTATGGCACAAAAGCCTGAGTAAGAATCAATATTTAAACTGCTTGAATTTCATATTGTCGTATTTTTTTTGTACGTGGGGAATTTGTGGGGTATTGGGTTTTATTTCTCCTCACATTTGGGGAATTTCGCCTTAATTTTCGGGGAATTAGGAAAACAGGCATTGGCTACGGTTCACCCCGTATACCTACTAGTTAGTTAGTTGATTAGTTTGAATCACGGCGGGTAAGGCAGAGACCTCAGTCGGGACGGCAACTTTGAGATTGCTCGTATGCCGGTTCAAGTCCTGCCAGAGGTCTTAATTTTTCATATTTTTTCACGCATAGACAATAGACATGCATTAAAAAACATATTATCGAAATACCCAAAGTGTGGAAACACTTTTTATAAATACTAGAGTCCCCCGTGACATTGTCCGCATACGGAAGAAATTCGGCCCGCTCCCTAAATTCACCACTTTTAATCAATCCGAACAATTTTTTTTACCCCTCTTATGAACCTTTTGTATGAATTAGCTAATAATTTTTTCGCGATTTCAATGTTGGCCCCATAGTATAAGTCGTTTGTTTTGATGTATAGAATATGCCCTTAAAAGGATGCTAACTGATAAGAACTAACCCTGTATATACACTTTGGAGTAAATAATGATAAAAAATAAAAATACTTTCGCATTTATAATATTAGTAGGAAGTAGGATAGGATAGCGACCAAATACTGGGAGAAAACAGAATAATTATACCAAAAACGAATCCATTAGGTGTGCCCGGTAACTTTTTTCGAAATATTGCTCTAAGCATGCCTATGGCAAGCCCTTAGAGGGTAGTTAAAGGACTCAAAGCTGAGGTACCGTTATCCACAACCCTCTTAATAAACTTTCCGTACATGTAGAAATCTTCCAATTCCTGCAAAGATTTTCCTTTCGTTTCCGGAACATATTTGCATACATGCAAAGCACATGCAATTGCATTTATTGTAAAGATCAGGAATGTACCGCACATGCCAATATACCTTATCAAGCACGGCGATATTTTAAGGGTCAAAGCATACAATCCACAGTTTATGATAATGAATAAGGCGCCACCGACGCTTCTATGCTTGACGGCCATTAACTCTGCCGCTTGTTACGCCCTGCTTTTGAATAAGCCGCCTTTTTTCTAAACACCGGAGGCACGGTCGAATCGGCCAAAAGCCGTGAGGGACCGGCCAGTATGTATTTTTTTCAACCAACTTCACACTTAGCGTCTGTCAGTGTCAGATTGAAAGGAGGGTTGACACTTGACAGACTTAAGTGTTACAAGTGGAAACATTGGACGGGAGAAATTAGTTTTTCCCAAAACAGGACTCACAGGAAAAATCACCGTCTAATTTTCTCGCTTCCCTCTCATTGTCGGCGGTGATAGGGAGAATTTTTGGACCCACTCTCTTCCAAATCGGTCGCGCCGTGTGTTGATTCCACTGAACGCGAGTTACGTAAAACATTGGGAGCTGAGGCCGAGCGGAGCGGATAACACTGGAATTGCAAATGTATAAATAGCTCGCTTCTAGAAGCTTTCGAGCTATTTTTCTGCACTCCTGCCAGTCAACATCGCCTGCCGAATCAAGCCCGAGGTCCGGAAGCCCATGTAGGCGATGCCTTGATTGTGTCGCATTTCACGACAACAACGAACGGCTGTGGTCCCGGGCCTTCCCATAAAGTATTTTGGGGTTACCCCAGCTTAAACGACGGCCTGAGCCAACCGAGCCGCGTCCTGCCTTCGCTCCGCACGCGTGCCTTCCAACCCGTTTAAACGGGTTTTTTTTGGTTTCGGTATAAACCGTGTACGGGCTTCGTCTCGGGGCTGCCGCGTCGCTTCGTGCCGCTTCGCGACTATCGCACCGGCACTTCACCGGGCGCGTGCTCCGCGGCCGCTGCGCGCCTGCTCCGATCCCGTCCACCGCGTGCCGCCCGTGACCGCGTGTCGTCACGGCGACACCACTCTCCAGACGAGCGCCCGCTCGCGCGCGCTCGTGGATAACCCAAGTAACTTCTCCTGTCTCTACGGATCGACAGGTGGCGCCCATTTTCTTTTCTTTACGAACATTCGCGAAGGTTCGAGCACGTTAGAAGTTAGCCTACGCATCTCGACTTCCCGTTCGCTAGCCGGGTTAGTCTTATTTGTCCCATCTTACCACGTTGGCATCAAGTAGGGATATTTTGTAACATTAGCTCCTAAGAGCCTAGGTTACCTCGTCCTCTAGGGGCCTAAGACATAGACCTAAGAAAACTGTAAACGGCTTGTAATTGTTAAACCTGAAGTGTTCCTCTTCGTGTGATAAACTGTGTTATAAGAATCATTAAAAAAGCAACCGCTAATCAGACTCCTATTGACTTTTCTTTTTAACGCTGACCTGAGGTAGGAAAAGTAGGGTCTCAGAATAGATTTGCAACAGTGGCAGCCCAACGTGGTTAAATTCATAATAACTTCTAGTCGGTCACCGGTTATTCGGGGACATAAACGTGCTCTAACTTAGCGAATAATTTTTTTTTAAAAATATTTTCTTTGGTTTTAAATATTAAGGTAGGTAGGAAAATATTTACTTTGAAACTTTTTGTGCTAACAATATTTTCAGGAAAAATCAATTTATTATTAAGATTTATTCTTATATTGTTTCTCCAGATACTTGATATAGGGATATACAACCATTGTGTGTTATCATTGTGTATTTAACTGGAGAATGCTTACATACTGATCAGCCCTGGGTTTGATTTTTCGAACAAACCAACATTTAAATGTATTATTGAACAGGAAATCAGTATAGTGAACATTCACCAATTTTAGATGACTAATTAGATTTAATTAAGACAAAACTCAGTGTACTTGCCAACGAGGTTAGAATTTATCAGTTGCCAACTCACACAATCGCGTTTTTTTTAAATGTGTGATTAGACATCTCCGGGTCGTTTTTTTTAACTGCAACTTCATTGTCATTACTTTTCCTGGTGTGGCATCTCGGGCATATAAACTTTATCTATTGTTTTAAAACATGGAGCGCCCCATTTCATATAACCTGTTAATCAAGGACAAGTTAATTTATGAAGTGGAAATAAGAGATGCAATACCAGAGGCCACTGTCGTAGCACTTAAGGATCAGGTCAGGAAATTAGCCAAGGACATCCCAGTTGACGAGATTATTGAGGTCGACCGTGATTCTGCTCGGCCGTGATTCGACCGTGATTTTCTCTTTCCATTCTTCCTTCTATCAACTGTCCTACTTTCTTTATCTTTTTTCTTAGGGTCGGAGAGAGAGAGCGAGCAGGAGAGGCAGAGGCAGCAAGTTGTTTTGTTTTTTTTTTGATTCGTTCGTTTTAGGCGTCGTTACAGGGTTGATAACGACTACCAGTAGAGTAGCTTAATAGCTTGTCGACTGTTACTCCATCACTCTTATCCCGCTCTCTCTCCCCAACTAATAATTTAGGCCAAGTGCGACACTGGTCGGAGTTTTTTTTCGTTTTGAACATAACTTTATATATGCAATTAAGGCATATACACACGTCAGCGGACGCGCTCACTTTCAGGGTGACCCCTGGTAGCTGCCACGTTTATACGAAGGACAGCTACTATATATATAAACTCAAATAGGTTAGGTAATCCTTTAATCTTTGCAGCACGGAGACTCACAAATTCTCGGGACTGAATTGAACAGTACCAAGATTTCCGTGAGGAGTCTCCTTGATTGATAATACTCTCTTCTCTTCTTTTTTTTCTTTTTTTTAAAAAAAGGAGTGTATTAACTTAAAGGAATTATCTCACCTAACCCTTTAGCGTTGGGTGCCAAGGCAAAAGTAAGGGTTTTTCGCGTGAGTTAAATACCAATAACTGCATTCGATCCTTATTAATAATGTGTATTTTATGTGTGAGCTCTCTATTATTGCTCTCCTGCATGTTGGGACCGAGCAGTATTGTGTATTATTTTTCTCCACGCCTTTACAGTATGTCGAGGCATACTTTTTTTTAAAATTTTGGGTTTTCCATGTCTTTACAGTATGTCGAGGCATACCTTTTTAAATTTTGGTTTTTCATGTCCTTACAGCATGTAGAAGCTTACTTTTAATTTTGTTTTCTCCATGCCCTTACAGCATGTCGAGGTATACTTACGTTTTTATATTTATTTTCTCCATGCCCTTACAGCTTGTCGAGGCATAGTTTTAATTTTGTTTTCTCCATGTCCTTACAGCATGTCGAGGTATACTTACGTTTTTTATATTTATTTTCTCCATGCCCTTACAGCATGTCGAGGCATAGTTTTAATTTTGTTTTCTCCATGTCCTTACAGCATGTCGAGGGTTACTAACGTTTTATTTTTCTCCATGCCATTACAGCATGTCAAAGCTTACTTCCTTTTTATTTTTTCATTTTCTCCAGGCTCCACGGCATGTCGAGGTTCTTTAGATTACTATTGTTACTTAACTGATTTACTATGCAGTTCAAGTTTCGTGTAGCGGTTCACCTAATTATATATAAGTTTTAATCGTTACAGGTTTTATGCTGGAGGGCCAGCAATGAAATTTTCTCCTATACTAGAAAATTTCTTGTATTGGGGGAGTGTGTTACGCCCTGCTTTTGAATAAGCCGCCTTTTTTCTAAACGCCGGAGGCACGGTCTGTATTACCATATTACATACGCGAGAACAATAGGGAATATGCATGAGTTTTAATTATTAAAAATAATAGGATAAGTAGAGAGTTTAACTGAATTTAATTATTTATCTCATCGAAATCGGCTGGTAAAGTTCTGGTTGTTTGTTGCGTTCAAAGTATTTGGGAGGGAGGCATCTGTTCCTTTCTAGTAAAACACGTGCTACAGTCACCGCGTTACCAACTGAGTCGTGCGGCCATAAATCATTCAATTTGTCTATCTCGCTCGCACTTGTGGGTCTTGCTTGCACTTGTGGGTCGTACGGCCATGATTTATGGCCGCACGACTCAGTTGGTAACGCGGTGACTATAGTATAGAATTTGTTAGTTTGACGTCATAAGTACTAGTATAGTGCCCTCCCTGTCTAACACTAAACTAAAATATTTATAACTTCGTTATTTGTGCACATATTTAGATTTTATTTTCTATGATTTGTTTTGTTGCGTGTTCTTTTTTGTGAGTCAATAAAATAAATACATGCATATTGATTATTATCGTTATTGTTCACTCGTCTTTTTAACTGTTCTTGCATTATAATTTGATTTTAACGTTTCTAGAAAAATAATTGATGTCAGTTCTTTTGTAACATTTTATCTATCTATCTATCTAATCTACCTATATATACAAAAATCTATTGTTGTCCGTTTATCTCGGTAAAACTCGAGAACGGCTAAGTCGATTTGGCAAATTTTGATCTTCAAATATTTGTGGAAGTTCAGGGAAGGTTTAAACGGCTGGACCGATTTGGACGAAATTTTGTTTCTGGAGCGGGTCATAGCGGAAGGCCGAGCTCTACGCGTACGAAGTAGCGGATTTATCAGCTAGTTTGAAATAAAATTCTACCGACTTCAAAGTAAAATATGCAACTACTGCATATTTTACTTTACCTTGGACAAAATGTATGGAACTGCTGTTTTTTTTCGTGAGTTTTAGGTTGGCCCATATTTAATTTTGTTCATAATGATGTTTACATACATATATATATACCCTTCAGTATGGTTGAACCTTTTTGTGACATTCTGTACATATAAACGAGTATTTTTTTATGTTATTGAGTGACAAGACGAGCCGCACTGCACTGCGCTCGTCACCATGCAATATACAAACAAGCAGGCGTGACACCTGTAAGTGGCCATCGCCGCCTATCAACAACAGCTTTTCCAAAAGCTTTGTATTGTCTACTTTCAGTAAAATAATTTTGATCACATTTATTCATTTATTTGACTTCAAGCGGGCCAAGTTTTCTAGGTCACTTTCTGTACTTCACTATATTTCTACAGGGTTATAATCTTAAGGTATACTAAGCCAAAAAGTGATAACTGTACACATCATTGTGAACAACTTTTACTATGGGGCCAACCCTGAAATCGCGAAGAAGGAATCGACTGTCTCATAGAATAACGTAATTCATACTCACCAAAACATACTACAAACTATACTCGCCTGTTCCACATTTACAATCAGTTAAGTAACAAAAATTTAAAATACAATATCATAGTTATATTCAAGCTATTACGATTTTTATTCGTTTACAATGACCATATCTTTTGTAACATCATTATCAGACAACATCCTTTTGTCAACATCATCATCGTTTCCAGAAAACATTCCGTATTTGTAATAATGTTCTATTTCTTGCAAACTGCGCCCTTTGATCTCTGGAACGTATTTCCATATCAGCAGACCGCAGCATATAGAGACAACTGCATATACTAGGTACGTACCCCACATGTTGAAATATAAGAACATGTATGGCGCTGCCTTTAAAGTTGCCGTGTGGAATATACCTGTGTTGATTAAAATCAGCGCTCCGCCAAGACCTCTGTTCCTTGTAGGCATTAATGCTGCGGCAATAGAATACGGCGTCCCCACTACCCCCACACTACTACACAGCATAAACGCACACAGACAATATAATCTATTTTTATTTTTTTATTTTATTTTATAAGCACACAATACAAATTACAATCATTAATAAATATGATAACAGCATTAAGAGTTATGACCTGGATCGCAATTCAAAATATGTGTACACAACAAAAACCATATTTAGCTTCTTAAGTTTAAGGTTAGCGAAATTAAAAAGCTTTAAACTAAGTTAAAGTAAACAGTAACTAACTTAAATTACATAGGATATTAATAATTATAAATATATAAGATATATATAAGACAGCAGTTAATCAAATGGCAACGTGAACCTGCAGAGCTCGCATAACCACGAGCAGCCATGCGGGAGGCGGGCGCACTCCGCATGATCACACTACACGCATGCATCTGATTTGACGGGTTTGGTAAAGAGGATATCTTTCAATGATTTTATATAAAGTGATAATTTAGGGCTAAAAATGTCAATTTGAAATTTGTTGTTAATACAGTCATTATACTGACGGGCCATTCTTACTAGTGGGTTGAAAAAGGAAATATTATTTTTATATATTTGAAGAGCAAACACATTAATTTGGTTAGACCTCCGTGCGCTATATTTAATATTAAAATTCATTTGAGACAGCAACTCCGGAGTGTCTACTATGGAGTGAACTATTTTATAAAGATAAATGTGATCAAAAAACTTTCTACGTATTTCCAATTTTTGTACATTGAATCTAGATAGTCTCATCTCATAATTCATTTTAGAACGTCCTATCTGCTGACGGTAGCATATCATTCTTAAACACTTTTTTTGGACCCTTTCTATTTCATGAACATGCACTTTATAGTGCGGAGACCAAACAGGGCTAGCGTACTCTAAGATGCTTCTGACCAGAGTAAAAAACAAGTAAAGGAGAGACCGAGGATTTTTAAAATCTTTTGTGGATCTAAAAATGAACCCAAGGAGCTGATTGGCTTTTGTTATGATGTGAAGCATGTGTGCTCGAAATGACAGTTTGTCGTCAAATAGGATGCCCAAATCCTTGGCAATTAGGGATCTTGTAAGCACACGGCCATCAACTGAGTAATTATGCATAATTTTATGATGCTTGTTAGAAAACGTAATAACAAAGCATTTGCTGGTATTGAGCAGCATGTGATTTGATTCACACCAATCAGAAACAGTATTCAAATCCCTTTGCAAATGACTGCAATCAAGAGAGGAGGAAATAGTCTTAAATATTTTTAAGTCATCAGCGTATAGTAAGCATTCACAAGCCAACTGCTCAATGAGATCGTTGATGAAGACAATAAATAGGAGAGGACCCAAATGGGATCCTTGTGGGACTCCAGAGGTCACTTGAGTTGGAGAAGAAAGAAACCCTTTCAAAGCAACCAGTTGACTCCTGTTACAGAGGTAAGAAGACAACCATCGAAGCAAGCTACCATGAATTCCGTAGTATGCAAGCTTAGTGCAAAGTAATCTATGATTTACTTTGTCGAAGGCTTTTGAGAAATCTGTGTAAATAGAATCCACTTGGCCACCAACTGCGAAGCTCTTACAAAGATAGTTCTTGTACTCTAGAAGGTTGGTGACTGTTGACCTGCCCTTGACAAAGCCATGTTGTTTAATAGAGAGAAATGGCTTAAAATGATTAAAAAGATGACCATAAACCAAGGACTCAAACACTTTTGCAAAACAAGATAAGATACTGATTGGTCTATAATTTTCGCAGTGGGATTTATCTCCATTTTTATAAATTGGGATTATATGAGCCACTTTCCATCGCTTGGGAAAAATGCCGTTGGCGAGTGATTTATTAAATATGATACTTAATGGTACACACAGTTGTTTACTACACAAATTTATAAACGAAGGAGGCAGTTGGTCAGGTCCAGCACCTTTGTTTTTATCTAGTTGTTTAATTTTAATCATTATGTCTTGTTCAGTTAATTTTATATGTGAAAGTGTCTGTGTGGCGCTATTTTCAGGATGCTGGAAAGAAGAGGTTGTGTTTCTAAGTGTGTCATCTTTGTGGAAAACAGATCCGAAGTATTCTGAAAACAGTTCACATATACCCTGCCCACTAGATGACGAAGAGTTGCCATAGTTCATGACATGTGGCATTGATACATGACCCTTTCTATTGTTTACATATCTCCAAAACAGCTTTATATTACTAACCATGGAATCCTCTGTAGAGACAATATAATTTTTGTAACATTGGTTAGCCATTTTCTTAAATCTATCTCTTAATAGAGAAAAGGTGTCATAATCTCTAGGGTTTTTGAATTTTTTGTAAAGCTTATGATATTTAATCTTTTCTTCGTTGCAATTTATTAAGGGTTTGCTAAACCAAATTGGATAATTTTGGTGTTTAGAGGTCTTAAAAGGTGTATATTTATTAATAATATTAAATAGATTTTCATAAAAAAATTCAGTGCACGTGTCAACATCAGGAGACGATAAGATGTCATGCCAGTCAATTGTACTTAATTCGTATTGAATATCTTGATAGCTGCTCCTTGAAAAGTCGAGCCGTTTCTTACTAACTTTTTTTAAACACTTTAAGGTATCTATTTTCAAAGGGAAATCAAACTGAATAGCGGGATGATGCCTGTCTAACAAGCTCAATGGCACGGCCTCGGTAACTGTAAGGGATTTGACCGACGACAGTACTAAATCAAGTGTGCGCTCATTTTCGTTAGTAACGTTGTTGTGTTGATATAAATCACAGAGAGACATTAGTTCAGTCAAAAGCAAAACTTTTTTGTTATTTGAGGGTTGTGATTGCTCATCAGTGTTAAAAGAAAAGGAAGAAAGTTCAGGAGTGTTAAAATCCCCGACAATCAGACAATTGTCATCTTTACTGTTATCTAGTAAGTTTTTCTGGCAATTTGAATAAAACTGATCTAATATTCTATGGTTTAAATCCGGAGGAAGATAGCAGAGACAAATGTTAAGATTGGGAGTATTAAAATTTTCTGGTATAATTGTAACCCAAATATCCTCCATACCGCTGTCCCAGGATGCCTGGCGGATAACTTGAAATGACTTTTTAATTGCAATAGGGACTCCGCCGCCTTCATTTTTCATAGAGTTTGTATCTACACGATCGCGTCTAAAAATATTATAGCGAGCATCTGCTATTTCACCATCGAATACGCCTTTATTCAAGTTTGTTTCCGTCAGGCATACAACATCATAATCAGCATTTAATAAGTTTAAGTAGAATTCTGCTAATTTTGTACGTATTCTATTCACATTTTGGTAATACACATTAATCATTAAAGAATATTACTAGAGATCAAACACAAAAATTGTTATTATTAATAAGAGAAAAAATATACACATAACAAGTTTACAGAAGCTTACCAAAACAATCGGTACTTTTAATGTGTATGGCAGGGCTTTGTTCGTTTTTGCGGATATATATTTGACCAAAACGCACCCATACAAACTTAAAATCATTGACCTTACAAAATTTCCTAGCTGCACTATGCAGCTCCTTTGATTCAGGAGATAAATGCTCGGCAACATATAACCTACGGGTCTCACCCACAAAACCAATATGGGTAGAGGCAAGCTTATCTTTAGAGTGGGCCTTATTAAAACGCGTTACCGAAGACAGGAGTAGATCGCGGAGGCGCTGCGATGACAAAGTGACTAGTATATTTCGTGGCCTCTTTGACGACGCATCCATCTTGGCAACTCGGCGGCAAGCTTTCACATCACTCTCAGGTATTATGATTTGTAGACAGTCGCAAAGCTTCTTGAAAATTACCATCAAGTTTTCATTCTTATTTTCTGGCAATTCATGAATCTCGAGATTTAAATCTCGAGAAATTTTCTCAACAGTTGATACTCGAGACTGCAACTTAGCAAGCGAAGTTTCTGATTTGGAAAGATCGAATCTTAATTTATTGATTTCTGAGTCCTTTTCTCTGATCTCCAACTTCAAATCCTTTTGCTCCGCAGCTATGAAATCGGTCGTAGCAGTAAAATCGCCTTTTAAATTCTCAATAGCACGATTCACATGAACGGCTACCATTTTTTCAATATCTTTATTAAGTGCTGACCTTAAATTTGCCATAAATGTAGAATCAGGCGCCAACTTCCGATCAAACAAGTTGCTAATACTTTCTAAAGAGATTGGTTCACTCGTTAAGGTGGAGCCTGCAGAAATGTTAATAGCAGCGCACGTGCTAGTATCGCGGGTCGATTCATCGATGGATACGTTCACACTAGACTCATTCCAAGACTGCGCCTTGCGGCGAGAGCCGCAGGGAGTGTCATCATTATTTTTGCGTCGGGTCACGTTCTGACAACTAGGACAGATAAATGATTTTATTTGTTCTCTAGTAAGCTCCTTGGATGTCTTCTTTGTTAAATTTAAGCATTCGAAACAGTATTCCGATGAGCAGTTATTGCATTTTAAAAAGCTGTTTACTGTCAGGACAGAGTTGCAGCCGTGACAGTGCATATTAGTTTAAATTATTTACTGTAATAATTTAAAAAATATAATTACGACTGTTTCTTTGCAACTTAGCGCAGTTTCTATCCCCAAGCGCAGGCTAATTTCGCGCGTGCAGCTCACGGCACCGTAGCTCAGTTGCTTAAGCGGCGCGTCACATACACTCAAGTGACCGGGTTCGAACCTCAACACGTGTAGCAAATTTTGCACTGCATCAGCGACCACCCCACAAATGTACGATTTATAGCAAACAGAGGACTCACGCACACCACGATCCAGGGCGCAAGTCAGCCAGGCAAGAACGAGAAGTCCGACACAATCCACAATGGCCGCGGGGTCCGACGGCGAAGCACCAAAGAAGAAACGAGAGAGGCCGATATTTCAAAAACGACACAGATCCATTCCAGCAACACAAAAAATCAAACAAATATTAAATGAAGTCAAAAGTTAAATATTTTGACCAAGAAACTAAGAAACACGTCCAGTCAGTCCGAGGGACGGTGGGCGAAAAAAGTAATCCTAATCCTAAAAAAGTAATAAAAATAATCCTACTAGAGAGTCATTAGGCCATACACCAGAACTTTGGAAATAGGAGAATGCGCTTGCAGCGACCAAGCATACAGCGGCGCATACGACACTACTTAAAAGAATAGGCTTCTTGTTAAAATACTTATCCAAAACAATGCTGAAGCACATTCCTAAACACAGCAAAGAGTTCATCATGAAACCACCATAAGCGGAAACGCTGTTATTGCTAGTTGCCTTTTGAAACATCACTATGGGGTATATTAACGTGACAATGCTCCCGCTCCCATATATCAGAAATTGTAAAACAGTAATATGTAATGCAGGAATGTAGAAGTCTCTACCAGATATCTTCTCCCAGAAATGTTTCATCGATTTAATATCGAAGGAGTTAGTATTAAGTATTGGTCCATTCGTCAACTCGTTCAATTCCTTCTTTGAAGCTGCATCTGTTCCTCTCAGCCATACGAAGTTCTTTTCACATTTGGCGAACTTTCCTTTATACGCTAACCAATATGGAGATTCTGGTAACGTGCACGCGACTAGAAGACTTATAACCATCGGCACTAGCATGATAATGCTTATCATTCTCCAATGGTAGTACTGGGATAACAGACCTTCGGCAGCCATGCCCACGTTCTGAATAATGTACAAGGAATGCATGAAGGTGTCTCTGTATTTGGGGGACATCATTTCTGTCATTGTCAAACAGCTGACTGCGATGAGGCTGTTTGTGCCGAAGCCATGGATAGATTCGCTTACGAGTAAAGCGGTTGCGTTTGTAGCGCAGTATGCCACCAGCCAGCCTGTGACGGTGATGATGCAGGTTATGATGAATACAAACTTTCTGCCTTTCCATTGCATCAGACTGGGCATGAAGATGCTCGGTATGCCGGCTAGGCCGTGTATGGAACCTGAAACGTTGTTAATAGATAATTTTATGTCGTATGCGTTATTAGCGCTTCGATTGCATGTTTTTCTATAGGCACAACCAGCTGTATTGCCGGAGTCTTTTCCGATAAGTTCAAAATGAATATGTTCAAATCCAGAGTAAGCAGGTCTCTTTTAGCTTAGCCCGCTCCGGCAAGCCCATCCATACAAACCCATCCATACTAAAATTATAAATGTGAAAGTTGTTTAGATTTTATTTGACTCTCTGTCACCAGCGGCAAATTGAATTGACGTGATTTTTTTTATGGATTATATACTCGTACATACATAACGGGTCAGAGAGTGACACAAATACTCCATGTCCCTTATTCGCATGTTCTCTGTGATATTGTCTTTGCGGCTTAAAGCACGGGGCGCAGCTAGTTCAGAAAAGAGTTACTATACAGTATTAAATTAAGTCGCATTTCGCTTTAGCTTGTTTGTGCTCAATTTTCTACTTACTATCACTGGTTAGTTTATTTTGGAAAATTTATAGTAAAACCTATACAAAAAGTTTATAGTAACCATCATCAGCCCGGAGACGTCCACTGCTGAACGAAGGCCTCCCCCTTAGAACGCCACACTGTACGACAACCTGCCATTTGCATCCACCGGTTGCCCGCGACTTTAACAATGTCGTCGGTCCACCTAGTGGGTGGCCTTCCTACGCTGCGTCTTCCGGTCCGCGGTTGCCACTTTCTTCCCCATCGGTTATCAGTTCTGCGAGCGATGTGGCCTGCCCATTGCCACTTCAACTTGCAAACCTTGCGAGCAATGTCGGTAACTATGGTTCTTTGGCGAATATCCTCGTTCCGTATTCTATCGCGCAAAGGCACTCCGAGCATAGCTTGTTTAAGTAATACGTAACTATAAACTAGCTTGTTGCGAAGCCGGGGAGAATCGCTAGTAATATATGAATTGACTTTACCCATCCACGACGCTGTTTCAAAATCCAATTTGATGGAGGTATCATTCACGTTCAGTTGCTGGAGTAGTACTGTCGGGAAGCATACTGCTCCTCCGGCTGATATACACGCAAAGAACGGTGACAGCGCTACGTATAACTAGGAAAGATAAAACAGGGTTAAAGCTTTGGACCTGGGGGTCTAAAATGGCCGCATTAAGCAATTTCCCTAAAAGCAGTTCATCTAATGAATTCTTAGCAGAATTAATTGTAAAAAGTTGCTCTCGAGTAACTTCTAAAGAATCTGCTAGTTGACTTTAAGCAATTCATCTTTCATCGACCATTTTACGACTCTCTATAGAAAACTGTCAAACTAATGAATTCCGTAATAGAATCATTTGCAAAATCATAGTATGAGTTGGCGCTTAAGGGACCGTTTTACGATTCACAAAATGAATCATCGTAGGATCATTATGCAGAATTGCTAAACGCGACCATTTTAGCCCCCCTGGTCTGTCCTAAAACAGCATACAGATCCACCGGAGTACGGGCAGCAGCGTCCTCTCGATTAACGGTGGTAAGCATTCTGCGATCCGCAAGCCGTCTGCCAAGCGTGGGGACTATGACAACCCCTCCCATTTAAGGGGGGGCCTTAATCCAGCAGTGGACGTCTTCTGGCTGTTGATGATGATGAAAGCTTGGGTATAGTAAGCCATTGGATCATTGTACTAATAATAGGCTTGATTTTTTTTATTGTCCTATTAAAATGTGGCCCATAAATATAGCTGATTAATGAAAACAAAATGAAAATCTGATCAAAAATAGGCAACTTATAAGCATTTTAATATCATGCTAGACAGAGAGGCGAAACAGCAAATCGTGACGTCACTTCTCAGTACGCCATATAAATTCTATTCTGACAAGTAAGGCGTGACGTCATTTTTTGTTTTGTGGGAAAGGGACAGAGTTGTGTCTAACTATAACTTTAAACGCTCATATATCAGAACATTATTAACTGATTTAAATAATTTTTTCAATAAACACACTATATTTACTTAAATTTTTCATCAAAGCTATTGGTTTCAACGATATAAACATCAGTCATCTACCCTATTATGAACAACTTTTGTAATGGGGCCAACCCAATAAATAAATTAATAAACAGATATCAATACAACACAACAACAATTTTGTCAAGAGTCAGTGGAATTTTTCTTTATGCTGGGTTATATTGGTTTTTCTTAATCTTTATACTCTGGAGAACTGGACCTGGGTATGTTCTAAAACTGCATCCTGAACCACCGGAGTACGGGCAGCAGCGTTCTCTATGTTTACGGTGGTGAGCATTCTGCGATCCCCAAGCTGCCTGCCAACCGTGGGGATTATGGCAACCCCCCAAGTCTAAAGAGGCCTTCGTTGAGCAGTGGACGTCTCCGGGCTGATGCTGAATATGACGAGAGGCATTTAATATCCCTATCACTGATTCTTCCAATTCATTACTTGAAAGTAACTTTGCGTAACCACTTCCAAATAGTTTTTTTTCAACATTCTTACTTGTATTAAAAACATCACTCACTTGTCTCAAAAAAGGCGAAATTTGCATTGTCTTGCTTTGTCCAGCTCAAAAGGATGACTAAACAATGTAAATGAAATAGACACAATACGTTTTTTTTTCTAATTATCTCACGATATTTGAAAAAAGTGTGTTATTAATTATGATTAAAACATATCTTAGGAATAGCAAATAACAGAGTTAAAAATTACATGATTGTTATTCACTTGAGTGCATTCGGTAGCGGCATTGTTATTATTATTATATTGCCATTAATACGTATGTAATTTTTTTGCGACGCCATTAACAAGATGGAATGACGCAAAATAATTTAAGAATACCATCAGAGTAAGAATAAAGTCGGATTTGCATGGTCTTTTTCCCCACTGCCCATTCTACTATCGGACGGCCAGGACCTCGAAAAAGCGACACCATTTCATGATTCATCATCATCATCAACCCGGAGACGTCCACTGCTGAACGAAGGCCTCCCCTTTACACCGCCACACTGTACGACAACCTGCCATGTGCATCCACCGGTTGCCCGGACTTTCACAATGTCTTCCGGTACTGGTCGCCACTCAAACACATTTCTTCCCCATCGGTTATCAGTTCTTCGAGCGATGTGGCTAGGGTTTGGGACGTTTCGTGTCTCGAAGTCCCGGGACTTTTTGGAAATTTAATTGTCTCGGGTCCCGGGACTTTCGGGTCGAGACTAGAGACGAGACACGGTTGTTGAAATTATAAAAAAGAAATTTTTGAAAAAGTCATAATAAACTGTATTAGCTTCCCGCACTTTGTCATTGAAAGCGCCATATTAGCTATTATTAGCTTAACAAATAATTACTAAAAAAAAAAACTTTTATTAAAATTGGTATTTTATTGATACATCTAGCCAAAAAGGAACTCGATTCTAATTATATTTCGAGAAATCTCGAAGTCGCGGGACGTCCCGGGACTACGAGAATGTCGAGACTTCCCAAACCCTAGATGTGGCCTACCCGAGTCTTTAGTCGACTGAACCCGCTCGCTAGTGGACCCGAGGGTCCACTCAACGTAGTCACATTTTGAATAGGTTGACTGGACCCACTGTCCAATTTTATTGCCACTTCAACTTCCAAACCCTGCGAGCTATGTCGGTGACTTTAGTTCTTTGGCGAATATCCTCGTTCCGGATTTTATCGCGCAAAATCACTCCGAGCATAACTCTCTCCATTGCCTGTTGCGTGACTCACGTTTCATGATTGATACGATTAAAAATCCGAACGGAAATGTTTGATTCGACTTGCATTGTTCGAACTGCTAAATAGTGGATTGCGCTGCTTGAGTCGGTGTTTCTTCTAGGCAAGCGTCCATCATACACTGCAATTTCGTTTAACATCCTGCGAAAAGGCAGTTGAGCGCAAGCCTACTATAAAAAACTTAGCTGCGTAAGTTCATTGATCTCTCTGCGTGTTAACTTTTCCACTGCAGCACATGCCACGCACTGATATTGTGATGCTATCTCCAACGTCTACCTAATGAGAACGTCAGTAAGGCCGTGGGGAATACATTATTTCACCCGCTGCTGTCTTGCAGCTACGCTGCCGCATGCATAGCTTGCGCCGCTCTGAGCTGCGTGGGCGACGCATTCAAGCAAGCCACGTGTGTTTTGGTGACGTCATCAAGCCACGCATCTACCTGTACGTTGCGAGGTGGGAATAGATTAATTAAATAGTTGTGTGGGAATTTAATAACTTAATCAGATAAAGGATAAATCAAATCTTAAAAAAAGAACTTTGTTATTAGAATACACTATGACGCAAATCTTTTATTTTAGAGGTAGATTAACTTTTAGAAAAAAATACAAAGATACCTAACTATTCATTTCAATTATTATGTTATTATTTTTATACTATTTACTTATCTACGCTTATTCTCATAATTTTTGATCTTCAAGCATGCACTATTAGAGTTGCAAGCCAAGGTGACTCCTGCAAAAATTGACAGAAAAATATGTAGACAGATTATCGCCACTGGCTTCTCTAATTGTATATACTCGAAGTGTTTGACGATAACAAAAGAGGTAGTAATCATAGATATGACCGATAGAGATGCTCCGTGTGTCGGAACTGATTCAATCGTAGGGAAGGTACTTGTACATACTAAATTTTGATTGACATGCATGTAACGAAGCGATTTACAAGAGAAGTTGCTGTGCATGAAGCGATTTGACATCTAATATCTCAGAGTGACGAGCCCAGTGCAGTGCGGCACAGGATTTTGTTCGCAAGTTCACAATTCTGGCACTGCTAATGTTATGGGCAGGCATGATGCTGCACCAGGCAAACGTCTCGTTCGTAACACCATTGCTTTAAAAAAAACAATAATGTACGTGGGCTGTTCCGTAAGTTTTAAGCAAGAGAGGTTTCATACGTGATATATTTTTCATCAATTTATATAAATTCAAACTAAAGATAATTTATGTCCTTCACGCCAGAATCCTCACCTCTGAAAACTTCATGATAATCGGTTTTGAAAATACAAATAATTAGTCATAATTAGTCACCAATGTAAGATAATTAGTCGCATTGGAATTCCGAAGTTATAGGTAAGGTTTGATGAGGATTCTGGTGTGGAGCTCACACCAGAATCCTCACCTCTCATGCGAGCGAACGGCTAGAGACGTGGTTTTGATTCCAAAATTTAGTCGTCAATTTGTTACTTACGACATGCCAAATCTCAAAACCAGTGCTACAAGAGTTCCAGAGTTATAATGGAACGTTTGTGAGGATTCTGGTGTGAACAAATCACACCAGAATCCTCACATCTGTTAAGAACATCTCACTCGTCTCGTCACTCAATTGCATAATAGTAGATTGTTTACCAAGGGAGCAAACATTCTTTGAATCCAGAGCGTAACGAGGGATCCTAGAGTAAAATCCCTCGCTACTGCACGCATGGTACATTTTCAAGTCAGCTTTTACGCTGATAAAACAAATCTTTATTCGTATGAACATGCCGTCATGTGGTCAGCGACCACACACCTTTACCTTTTTTGTGTTGTGCGTTTGTTGTGACGATATACCTTTTGGTAGATGGGTACGGTTTGGCTTAATATAAGCCAAACTAAGGAATGCATAGTACTATTTATTTAATGTTGTATATTTTGTGTTTATATAAAATGTAAGGTATTAAATCTATTTGAATATTCATATACTTATTGAATTCTAATATTTTATAATATATATTTTATTCATAGTCAAGTATTTATATAGTATTTACACTTAATAATATTATTTTAGTTACATGTAAAAAAAAAAAAAACTTACATACTACGAAAATAACCCACCTCTATCTATACTGTACCCGGTGCAAAATAACGCTGGCTGCATTGCCACGTTGAATGGCAATGGCTAACCATTGCATATGGTACGACCCGGAGCGGGAGTCGCTTGGCTTCTCTCTTAAACGTCGACCTCAGTAAAGTTATAAAATATGCTCGTTCCACTTGAATCCCCCATTTCGATCCCCCAGATGAAACATTCGATATTCCAACACGATCCAGGGGATTCTTAAACAAAGGTTTTTAGAAAAATAATAAAAAAGAAACAGTCGAACATAGTATCAACAGTTTTTTCACTCATCACGACTAAAGGTAATAAACCTAAACTTACTATTACTGTTGTTTACTTTCATTGCATAGAATATACCAATGTGGCGAGTTAACAATAAGCCCTAATTTAATGTTCTAGCTTACTCAATACAAATTACAGTTTAGAATACTACTCTTTGTGGAGTCACAGCGACCAAATACTGGGAGAAAACAGAATAATTATACCAAATATGAATCCATTAGGTGTGCCTAGTAATTTCTTTCAAAATATTGCTCTAAGCTTGCCAATGACAAGCCCTTAAAGGGTAATTATGGTGCAAGTCACCGCAGATCGGATATAATTTGTGGTTTTTCAATTATTTTAAGGACTCAAAGCTCGTCTCGGTATCGTTATCCACAACCCTCTTAATAAACTTCCCGTACGTGTAGAAATCTTCCAATTCCTGCAAAGTTTTTCCTTTCGTTTCCGGAACATATTTCCATACATACAAAGCACATGCAATTGCATTTATTGTAAAGATAGGGAATGTACCGCACATGCCAATATACCTTATCAAATACGGCGATATTTTAAGAGTCAAAGCATACAATCCACAGTTTATGATAATGAACAAAGCGCCACCGACGCTTCTATGCTTGACGGGCATTAACTCTGCCGTTATAAAAAACACGAGAGAATTTAACCCTAAGCCGAATGAAATCATGAATCCTAGCAAACAGTACATACACAGTAAAGAATTCTTAGCCAAGATCTCGACACTCTGTAGATATGTGACGATACAAGCGCAAATCAAACTGACAATCACTCCTGAAGTACTCGATAACAGCACAGTTTTGTTCTTAAAATGTCTTGTTGTTATATTTGTAATGAGGCACCCCGAAAATATAACCACATAGAACACGATCCCAGCGTAGAATACAGCGTCTTGATTCTGCGACGATTTCTCTACGAGCTCCATAAAATACACCAGTACAACTTCACCGCCGCTTCCATACATCATGTACACCAGAACAAATGTATGAAAGGCTGGCATGTAAAAATCTCTGCTCGTTATATTTTTCCAAAATCCATGCATCGTTGGTTTAGACTTCAATCTTGCCAAGTTTTCCTTTTGAGCGACGATAAGTTCTTTAAGTTCATTTCTCGATGCGTTATCGTCACCTCGCAACCGTATAAAGGTGCATTCGCATCTGTCGAACTCTCCTTTAAAAGCTAGCCAATAAGGTGATTCGGGCCAAATGAATGCTATAACCACGGATAGAACTGCCGGGACTAGCATGATGAGACTGATCGTCTTAATATGGATAAATCTTCCCGAGATTCCAACAAGTGCGAACCCTATGCTGATATTGAGGTTGAACAATTGCATTGAAATAGATCTGTATTTTGGGGCTAACATTTCAGTCAAGCTTAGGCAGCTGACCAGCAATAGGCTGTTGGTTCCTAAACCTTGAAAGGCCTCGCTTGTGAGAATCAGGGCCGTGCTGTTCGCGGTGAGAGCTAGACTCCAGCCGATGATAATAAAGCTGACCGTGATGATATGAGTCAGCTTTCGTCCTTTCCATTGCATCAATATTGGCAGAAATATCACTGGTATACCGGCTAATCCATAGATTGATCCTGAAACAAATAAGGTGTAGTTAAAATTTATTTAAATAATAGTCGCAGCATTTGAAGGGCTATGAATTTTTTTGGATTGATAATATTTTGCTTTCTTACTTTTCTTTCTTAGGACCTTATAAGAAGTCTCTAGAAAAATAGACTAAGTCTCTCAAAACCATATCCTAAAATCCTTCATACAAACTTTAATTCCCTATTTTACCCCCTTAGGGACTAAATTTCCAAAAATCCTTCCTAGTTGATACCTACACTTCACCATGAACAGTGAACACATCCTTCCAAATTTTGTATCACTAGGACCAGCAGCGGTTAAGGCTGTTCGTTGATATTTCATTCAGGACTTTGAATATTATCATTATGAACTTTTACTATGGGCCCAACGTGAAATCGCGTAAAAAAACTGCTGTTCCGTGCATTTTGTCTAAGGTTAATAAATTTTTTGACGTTTTTTTTTCTCGATTTCAGTATTATATGTTGGCCCCATAGTAAAAGTTGTGCATGATGATGACCTAAGATGACCTGGTTGTTACCCGTTGTATTTTATATCTAATTCTACATAATTATCTATCTAGCTGACTTTAAATTGTTTGAGTAAAACTTTTTGACAAGTGCAGCGTGAGGGCGCAATAAATTGTATATATATTATGTAATATCTTAGGCAACAAATTTCCCTCGCAATACAGCGGGGGAACGCGGCTAGCTTAATGGGCACGTTTGGGCGAGGGACTATATTTTGACGCAATCTTTTTAGATTTAATTTTGACTGAATGTTTTATTTATTTAACATGAGTACCTATTACCTAAAAATATAATATCTAATTGATATTATCTACGTCTGCAATTGGGAGCTAATTTGGGGCATTCTGACAAGGATAAAGTTTATCAAAAAGCATTCAATGATTATCAAGGAGCGATGTACAGATGTTCTCTTCTTGTGCCCGAAGAAGGCGGTTTTAAGTATCGTCTTATTTGTGTGTCTGTTATGGTTAGCCAAACACGACCCTTTCTATCTTACCAAGGCACTTAGATAGCTTACCGATCCACGAAGACGTGTTTATGTCCAAGTGTATGGTGCTGTCGTTAGCCTGCAGCTGTTGCAGTAGCTGTGACGGGTAGGCTACAGCGCCTCCAAACGATATCGCTGCCAAAATCGACGACAGCGCCACCAATAGCTGTGGAAGATTTGTACGTAAAAAGAGGACATCATCCTCGTCATCATTTTAATTTTCTGGCCGTAACCCACTGCTGAGAATATGCTTCTTATAAGCCGATCATTCCGATTGGACCTGGGTATGTCTAAAACGGCATCATGAACCACCGGAGGACGGACAGCAGCGTGATCTCGGTTAACGGTGGTGAGCATTCTGCGATCCAAGCGTGAGGATTATGGCAACCCCTCCTTAGGACAGGCCTTCGTGCAATGGACGTCTTCTGGCTGATAGCGATATTTACCTCGTCAGCTGAGACCTTCAAGACTTTATAATTAATTATCTTGACAATTGTTTGATCTTGATTGTGCTCATATTCAAAGTTATTGTGTGTAGTATTGAGTACCGAATTTTGACATTTTGGCGGATGGGCAGCATTCGGGAAAATGCGTAATATCTTCTCGTCCAAAATCCCGCAGTGTCTGAAGGCAAAGGTCTTCAACCAGTGTGTGTTGCCAGTGATGAGTTATGGAACTGAAACGTGGTCTTTAACTGCAGGCCTTTTGGAGAGGCTCAAGAGTCGCACAACGGGCAATGGAGAGAGCTATGCTCGGAGTTACTTTGCGCGATAAAATCCGGACCGAGGATATTCAAGAAAAGAAGTTAAGTTTAAGTCAAGAAGAGAAGTTCCAAAGAACCAAAGTCACCGACATAGCTCGCAAGGTTTGCAAGTTGAAGTGGCTGTGGGCAGGACACATCGCTCGAAGAACTGATAACCGATGGGGAAGAAAGGTTCTAGAGTGGCGACCGCGAACCGGAAGACGCAGCGTAGGAAGGCCTCCCACTAGGTGGACCGACAACATTGTAAAAGTCGCGGGCAACCGGTGGATGCAAATGGCAGGTAGTCGTACAGTGTGGCGGTCTAAGGGGGAGGCCTTCGTTCAGCAGTGGACGTCTCCGGGCTGATGATGATGATGATGATTTCCGTATAAATATAACAAAAATGATTTGGAGCTGATAATTCGTTTTAGATATTTTGGAATACATTTTAACTTACTTGTCTCAGGAATGGTGATATAGACATTATCTGAATTTCTCAAAATGTTTGATGCTTGTCTGCTGGTTTAATAATGATTTCTAATTAATTAATATATACCGTTTCCTTTTATATAAAACCAACACATTTAGTAATAATAAAAGCCGTCAAGAACGAGTAGGACTCACGCAACGAAGGTTCCGTACTACGATAAGTTCTTTTACTGTGCCAAATGAAATTGGTTTGGTTTTGGATACCTTATTGGATGACCTTGGTTCTATATTTGTAACATTGTCTGCCATAGCAACGCAATTTCTGTGAACATGTAATCTGACATCGTGTTTTATTATTGATGGGTTTGCGTTTGACCGCCATGACGCCTGATGTTCTGCCCCCTCTAGACTCGAAAACCTCCTCTTCCCTAGATCAATTAACAATGAAATGACAAAATTATTATTATTTAATATTTGGAAGTGAAGTGTTTCCACGCTTTGGCAAAAACAAAGTACAATAAGCAAAGCAGTTGGGACTGAAACCCAGAGATTGATCGTATGCAGGTTCGAGTCCTGCCAGAGGTCATAATGTTTCTTACTCTTTTGGTTTTAAAAACATAAAATTATAATTGTTTTCTTTAGTTGTGCTGTTAAAGACCTTGCATCTTGCTTGTCATGGTTCTAAGTCCCCTATTGGTTTTGATTTACTTGCGAGTGTCGTAAAATTCCAAAATATTTTTAATCTGTGGTCATCGTTACTGGTGCACCAGCTACCTAGCTTATTATTAATACTACTTCAACATTATATTTTGCTGTGTACTGTATGTTGACTCTTAAATAAAAAATAAAAAAAGCGTTTGTAAAAATTTTCGTTGAGGTACGGTTACGTTTCCTTACCTCAATCTCAAATTTACACACACACACTCCAAAAAGACCATTTAATATATTTAATTGTAATAAACTGTTAAGTAGGTACATGTTGTGCTTCACTTATAGTAAGCTTCCGTAGCTAAATTAGATATAGAAGTGTCGTTTGCGGTTTACCGTTGTTTTGTTTGTCTTCTCACATGCATTGACCAGCAGCTACCTAGGTTCCTCCTGTACAGATTAACATACAACTTTCGTTCCATCATGGAACGAAAGTTGTAGGTTAAGCTTTTAATTTTAAGATTTCCACCAAACAAAAACGCTATTCAAACAGAACAACATCTAGTTTGTCACATAAATCAATCATTATGTGACTAACGTAGAGGTGATGCACGCCTTACAAAGCTCTCTAGATAGATCAACTGAGCTGTAAGGCAGTCAATGCTCAATGGCATTAGATTCCCCGGTTTGAAGATGTGGAGTAAGCCAAAAAAAACTTCGCTTCATGCCACTATATTCCCTCCATCACAATAGGTTGTTATTTTGCGCTTTTGACATTGTGCGACTAACGGCTGCGCCGGTTCCATTAAGCGATCTCAATTCATTATTACCGATCTCAGATCGGAATTTTAATCAGATTTTACCAAAACGTGTATCAGTGTCCAAACCGTAGAAAGCAGATCGAAAATTTTCAATATTGGATGTTTTGACTTTAACAAATCCATGACAGAGGTCGATTGGAAGATCGCATACTATCTTGGGTTGAGGATTGAATATTAGAACCCGCCGTAAACCGACTGTATAGATAGACTAGTTGCCTACGGAACCCTAATACTCGTGTGACTTTAATTCAGCCATCAATAAATTAAACGAGGATCTCGAGGGAATAGGTAATTGGGCTACAGATAACTGCCTACTTCTTAACCCAATAAAAACAAAATACATTATATTTGGGAATAGGCATCAACTAAGTAATCTTGATGATTCTTCTGCAAGGGTACTACTTATGGGTGAACCTATAGAGAGAGTATATGAAGCGCGTAACCTAGGAGTACACATGGATTGTGAATTACGATACCAAAAACATATAGAAACCTGCGTTAAAAATTGTTTTTATAAACTTAAGGTATTATATAAAATGAGAGTACTTGAAAGAAAGCTTACGAATCCAACTGACGGAATCATTAGTTTTGTCGAAATTAAACTACATGGACATGGTATATGGTCCAAGATTACTAGCCAAAACCAAAAAGCTAATCCAAAGAGTCCAAAACGCGTATGCACGTTATTGCTTTAATATTCCATTCAGGTCGCATGTGACTCCATTTTTGAACAAACATTGTCTCCTGAAGATGATGCATCGCCGTAAGATTCATTTGGCATGTCTTCTGTTTGGCATAGTTAAACACAAAGCTCCGGGGTATCTTTACAGTAAGTTATCTTGGAAATGGGTGGAGATCCTCACTTGAAATGCGCATGTTCGAAACAGTCTCAGCTCCGAACGGAGCGACATAGTTCAGCTGCTTTTAGAGGGAGTTTCAGATATGCTGCGACTAAATGTTGGAATAACATACCTCCACCGATAAGGAACCTGCAACACATGTACGGTTTTAAAAATAAACTTAAACAATTTATTTACTCGTATCAAAAAAGTGAGGAATCATTTAAAAATGACACGAGCGCAATTTAAATGATGTTATACTTGTTAGTATTCTGCTGGTATACATACGGTGGTGGTGGTGGTTAGTTATCTGGTCATTGTTGTATTGTCTCTGTCAATTTATTTTGTATGTTATTTATTGCTATTTTACCTGTCCCTTTTATTGCTATTGTATCTGTTTTCTTTTGTTGCTTTTATGTGTTGTCGATGTGTCGATGGTAGATGCCGAGTACTCACTGGAATCTCTCTTGCTACAACATTATTAATAATAATAAACATTTATTGACCAAAAACTTAAGATCTCACACAA
Organism: Erannis defoliaria; assembly: GCA_905404285.2. Classification (NCBI taxonomy): domain Eukaryota; kingdom Metazoa; phylum Arthropoda; class Insecta; order Lepidoptera; family Geometridae; genus Erannis; species Erannis defoliaria. The sequence goes on along the minus strand of FR990090.1, from coordinate 2,581,235 downwards.
CATATATAAAAGAAATTTAAAAAATAATAATAATATGCCCAAAGATTCGTCGTGCGCTGGTCTCCGCACTAGGATTCCCTGTATTGCGGAGACCAGAAGCATTACAAATGATTTCTTACATAGGTACATAGTGACGGACAATAATGATAGGGAATATATTTTAAGGTAAGTTAAGTAAGTAGTCATTTTAAAGACGACAAAATTGAAAGTGGGTAGCACAGGTTTAGCACTTCAATCATTTGACAAAGAAAGCGGTGAGAAAATAGCACCTACAAATATTAAAGAGCCATATTGGCGGACAATAATGATTAGAGAATACATTTTAGGTAAATAGTAATTTTAAGATGGCAATAATTTATAGTGGGTACCAGGATTTACTATTAGGATTTATTATTAGCTTAGCACTATTTCACATTGATCCACTTTCGTGATCGAGTTTTCAATTCTTGGCTCGAGCTACTCGTAGTGATGTCCTATGTGCGGCGAGGAGACTACATTAGTGTGGGGCAAGCTACTAATCGACTAGTCGTGGCTCCTTGAGTTTGTTAAAGAATGTGTTTTTCTGTATGCTGCTTACCGATTAATTCCGTAGCGTACGTGACGTCATCTGCCGGTCCCAACAGAAAACCAGCGCTGGTTGTTTATACCCAGCATCACGCTGAGTTGGGACCGGGTTCATGACGAAAATATAGATATACCTACTAATCTCTTTGTTATAATTTTTGTGTAACTTATTTTTGCTTTTTATGTATGTGTATCTGTCTTTTTGTTTTGAATAAATTATTTTGTATTGTATTGTAATCAAAATTGCAATCTAGTTTATCTTCTGTCTCTAATCTAATACTATAAAAACCGACGTCCTGGCTTACCTATTGATTGACTGACTGACAGCAACGCATAGCCTAAACCGCTGGTCGTACAAACTTAAAATTTGGAGGGTGTATTTGTCTTGATACTAAGAAAGGTTTTTTCGAAATTCTGCCCCTAAGAGGGTAGAAATGGGTTTGTATGAAAGTCCTTTGTTTTTGAACTAGTAGTCGTGAAAATTTTAATTTGGGTAGGTACCCAAATTCCCCAAGTTCATTTAAAATAAAATAAAACTCTATTCAATCTTTTTGACAGGGATGACTTAAGAGGCTTGGGGACCAAATGTTGAATGGAAAGTTCTTTGTTTTTTAATTGTGATGAAAATAGGTATTTGGGTAGAGTTTTTAAAACAAAAACAAGAATATTATTGCAAGGATTGATTGAAAAAGGGGCAAATGGGGAGGAAACAATAAGTTAATAACCCAGTGTATGGATGATATTTAGGAATTTATTATAAAGGAGGTCTGTGATATCCCTTGCCTTAAAAATAACCCGCACGAGCTCTTGCAGGGTCACAGTACTCCTCGAGAGGCAGTAAATTTTTGTAATCAACACTTCGCTATGGTGGGGTCAAAGCTTGCTGCGGACATTTTGAACAGACTCACAGTAACACAGGAATCTTTGTGTAGTAGTTTAAAGCTGGAAACAGGAGTCGCAGACTCGCTGTTTTTGTACGCCACTGACCAGCAGGAAGTCAACAGGTTGATTTCAGACTTGAAGACTGATAGTGCACCGGGAATCGACTCTTTTACTCCCACTCTCCTCAAACATATCAGATATGCCATTATCGGTCCTCTGACGCATATTTGTAATTTAAGTATGGAGTCTGGTATCTTCCCTGACAGCTGGAAGACGGCGGTTGTGTGCCCCATTCACAAAAATGGGTCTAAAGATAGCGTAGATAATTACCGTCCGATCTCTCTTCTTCCTATTCTTTCCAAACTACTGGAAAAAATAGTGAACAAGCGTTTAGTCAATTATCTTGAACGACTCAATTTATTATCAGATAGACAGTTTGGATTTAGGCGTGGAAAGTCTACCGAGGACGCCGTCGAACTGCTGACATCTAGGTTATCTAGGCACATGTACAAAGGGAACAGATGCTTGGGAGTTTTCCTCGATCTTGCCAAGGCATTCGATACAGTTTCAGTTAACACTTTGCTTAAAAAGCTAGAATGCTTTGGCATCCGTGGGATTGCTCTTGCATGGTTTACCAGTTATCTAAGCAATAGACAGCAATCCCTAAAAATAGGGGAACATCTGAGTGATAGGAGAGACATCTCCTTTGGTGTTCCCCAAGGAAGCATACTCTCTCCCACTCTATTTATAATCTACATGAACGATATCCTGAAACTAGAGATTCCATACGCGGATCTAATTTGCTATGCGGATGATACGGTGGCGATATTTTATGGCAAAACCTGGCAAAGCACAATTTCTGCAGCAGAAAAAGGCATGTCTATTATATCAAACTGGCTGGACCATAATCTCCTCACGTTTAATGTCAGGAAAACTAATTTCATCGGTTTTCATATCAATAAAGCTACCGAACTCAAACTTGATCAAATCAATCTCCATAGGAAGTCTTGTCCCACGCTCACAACTACTTCCCATCCCGACTACAGTTGTTCCTGTCAGAAAATAAAAAAAGTGGGTTCTATAAAATATTTAGGAGTACTAATTGACCAGAATCTTAACTTTGAACCCCACATAGCCGCCGTCTCAAAAAGAGCGCGGAAAATAATATTTCTTATGAAGACGCTCAGATCTGTCGCTAGTATAAACGTACGAAAACTGGTATATACCTCACTGTGCCAATCACTGCTGCAATACTGCATAGGGGTATGGGGTGGTGCGGCAAAATCATTTATGATTGACCTAGAGCGAGCCCAACGAGCGGTCCTGAAGGTGATGATTGGGAAACCACGCCGATACCCCACACAAGATTTGTATCGCGACACACAGGTCCTTAGTGTTAGAAAATTGTTTGTAATAAGAGCAGTGGAGAAAATACAGACAAGCGCACAGGAGCCGCTAAATAAAAAAAAGAGACAGGTTCGTCCAGAATCAGCACAACTGCCGAAAGTTAGAACGGTATTTGCTTCCCGCTTACCCCCATTCATAAATATATTCGCTTTTAATATGGTGTGCAAGCTGTGTGATATCAAGGAGCACTCGCATAGGGAAGCTAAAGCAAAAGTAAGACGATGGTTAATGGCTAAACCTTACGAGGAAACGGAAGCATTGGTCAGAGTATATGACCTTGACTTCTAAGTTCTAACAAGTCTCTACGTCTAAACCTTCCACATCCTGTTTCCACATCATTGTTTGCCATCAGGCAGGATGTAGATCACGTAAATCTACTATAAAAAGACGGCTAAATAGCTGACTGACACAGGTTTACCTTAGCCACAACCCTACATCACATGTCATGATCCATCACGCACAACATACCATCCACACTCTACATAATACCTAAATAATATCATTCACATCTTCATCAGAACTCGTACAAGCTACCCAATTTCAGATTCATACAACGATGTATAACCTATCATATAGCATTTTGCCTCATCATATTACATTAATTTATCAATAATTTTACTTCCTTTCTGTTTCGAGCCATACCACATTTTTAATTTTTATTTTTTTAATTTTTATTATTATTTTTATTATTTTTTTGTTTGTCAAAATCAATTCTTAAGCTTATATGCTATTCTCGTAAGAGCGCGAAATCGGAACCTGTAACCCGATGGAACCAGGTCACCAAGATACAGGCTCTGCCTAGTTTGGGACCTGCTAGTACCTACAAAATGTAATCCTGTTTCTTTAATTAAGTTTTATATTATTACCAGTGTTTGCTAATGCATTTTAGTGTATTTGAAAATTTTTCTTTTGGAAATAAATATTATCTTATCGTATCTTATCTTATCTTATCTTATTCGAACGAATTTATTCCTCACGCGGACGGAGTCGCTGGGCGACCTCTAGTTTGTAATGAATGTTATCTTGTTGATATTCATAATTATTGTTTTTGGCTGAGAATATTTTTAAGAATATCAGATTCAGACAAATTATAAGTAGGTAAGTACTAGATACGACTATTAAAAGGGAATCCGGTGAGCAATTCTCCATACAAACGTATTCCCCTTTATTCTTCCTGGTTAATGCCACTAGAGCTGTTTTTTAAAATAAAGTCTAGGTCAACTGTAGAAAGGTCCCTGTCATTTCCTTTTTTCCAGCAGCGAGACTGTTTAGTGGCGACTTTCAGACTAATATTTATAAACAAAATAATAAAGACAAATAAACAGAAATACAACAAAACAATAACAATATTTGAACAAAAAAACAATATTAAAACAAGAAATGTCTATCGTAACTCGAAATTGGCTAATAACATTGGCACGCAAGTGTAGTCAGATGCTAGCGGGACGCGAGCGGAACGCGGGAGCCGCGGGCCTGCTTCCGGCCGCTGATCGGCCAACCGCGTGGACGCGTGGCGTCGGAACTCCCCTCGCGCACCCTTCGATCCGCCAAAGAGACCGTAAAATCGATACTGCGCAGCCAAGGTCATTGGCTCAAGTTGTTTGCCGGCTACTATACCTGCCTTTTATATAAATAAAGGATAAGACTTCTATTTCGATTATCTGTCCAATCTACTGAACCGATTTAGGTGAAATGTATATCCTTTCAAATCTGATTATTATTAACGGAGTTCAGAGGTAGCAAATATACATTAAAACATGCATTGAGTATACCCTCCTCCTTTTTTGAAGTCGGTTAAAACTCTAATATTGGTCATTACCTGTTAAAAATAAAGTAACTATTATTTATTCAGTCTTTGACTACATAATTCTCACAAACAATCTCATCTTTTAAATAATACGTAGATTAATTCTTTTTTCAAATTCACTCCATTTACATTTCTATATTCTTATTTTTCTTATATTTACATACTATACACTAAGGTTACTTTCCTATTTAAAACAATGCACATATTGAATAAATATTCTAAATTCCAAAATCTTCGGCCGTCGATTCAATGTCTTCATCGTCTGCATCGTCTTCGTTGTCGTACACATCGATAGATTAAATCACAATATCTTTTTTTGGTGTAATCTCTTCATCGTCTTTGTAAAAATCTATAGTCATACTTAAATCATTAAACCTCCGAATCGTCTATGTACAAGTCAATAGTCTTATATCATCAAATATTTTGCCATCGGTTCAATTTCTGCTTCGCCACCATCAATATGATTCTCGTAAAATTTCCCACGCGTATAATATTAATCTAATTCATTCAAAGTTCTATCTATAGTCATACTTATATCATTAAACCTCCGAATCGTCTATGTATAAGTCAATAGTCTTATATCACCAAATCTTTTGCCATCAGTTCAATCTCTGCTTCGCCACCATCAATATGATTCTCGTAAAACTTCCCACGCGTATAATATTGTTCTAATTCATGCAAAGTTCTATCTTTGGTTTCTGGCACGTATTTCCAAACGAATAAGCCACATAATACAGTGTTTATTGCGTAAATCAAGAACGTTCCCCACAAATTTATGTACAAAAACAAGTATGGAGAAATTTTCAGTGAAGACGAATGTAATATACAAGAACATACGACGATAAGAGCTCCCCCTAAACCTCTGTGTTTCACTGGCATTATCTCGATAGCAATGTTGTAAGCTATTGGAACTATACCGACGCCATTAGCTACCATGTAAGCGATCAGACAATACAAGCATAGCTTCGAGTTTTTAGGTAAACATTCTATGGATTGTAGAAAAGAGACAAGGGAAGCACCAAACATAGCGATCACTATGACTACTGCACACCATAACAATATAGTCTTCTTTTTATAATATCTGTTTACGACTACACTCGTGGCGATACCAAGACTCAATATAGCATTCATTATTAAGCCGCCAAAGTAAGATACTTCTGAATTTTGAGTGGATTTTTGAATCAATTCAATAGAGTAAATTAAGATTACGTAGTTTCCGCTCCAGTAAAACCAATACTGTAATATGAACATGTGAAACGAAGGCATATAGAAATCTCTTCGCCTTATCTTGTTCCAAAAATATTTGAAGGAAATGTTGACGGTTTTCTTGTCTGATTCCTTTTGAGTGAGAATCAGCTGATCGAGCTCCTTTTTTGAGATTATGTCTGTTCCTCTCAACCAAGTGAAGGCCTTCTCGCATTTGTCGTATTCTCCTCGCAGAGCTAGCCAATACGGCGATTCCGGCCACATTGAAGCTATTATCACTGCTATCGCCATCGGTACGCACATGATTATGCTTATAGTCTTCCAGTGCAAGTACTGCGTCAATAACCCATTCACAGCCATAGTCGAAGTTTGCAGCACCGCATAAGTCTGCATGTACGATTGTCTGTAGTTCGGAGATATCATTTCGCTTTTACACAAGAAGCTCACTGCGAGTATGCTGTTTGTTCCAAGGCCGTGAAGGGATTCGCAGATGAGAAGAGCTGCAGTGCTTGAAGCGGTGTACGCTACTATCCAGCCGAGGATGGTGATGAGACATGCAGCGATGAAAGCGAACTTTCTGCCTCGCCATTGCATGATGGTTGGCAGCAATATGCTGGGAATGCCGGCCAGCCCGTGTATGGATCCTGAAACATTTTTAGGAGCTGGTTTAAACTACCGAATAGAAGTTACTGAACGATAGGACTTTTATAGGATCACCTCAACTAACTACTTGATAAAATTAATCGGTACGTAAACGTCGGTGTACATTGTACACAAAAAAGAAACGTCAAAAAAGATCGCATAGAGAACCAATTGTTTTCTCCTTTATAAGGGCGGCTGTATTTTTACAACTAAATTGAATAAAAACAACTCGTCGCAGGTAAGTTAGAAATGAATCTTAAATTGATATTAAGTGTCAAATTGATTTCAGCGGCAGTATATAAAAAAACGCAAAACAGCGTCTGATTCAATATGATCTTTGAAGTCTAGAATCTAAAGTAAAAGAAAAAAAAGAAGAACAATACTCACTGGATGTGATCGAAACTATAGTCGGAGTATCCGATTTAATTAAACGTGAGTATGCCCGTATAAATAAAAAAAAATGTGTCAAAACCACGTCTGTTTTCATAAAAAGAACAATATTGTTTAAAAAAAAAAACTTTAGGTGCAGAAAATAGCAATCATATTTTTTAGCTTATAGGTTGATCACATACGTTTAACTAACTCGGATACTCCGACTATAGTATTGATACTTCCGGTGAAAACAGAACGCAGTGTGCGCGCAAGACAACCGCTTGCGCCTAGCTCTGTTTTCACCGGATGTGATCGAATACGCCAGTTTCGGTAGGAAACAAAATTAATATTTTAATCTTTGCAAATTCTCACCTATCCACGAAGAGGTATTCATATCCAAGTCTATAGAGCTTCCGTTACTCTTGAGCTGGTGAAGTAAAACGGTCGGAAAAGAGGCGGCTCCCCCTACAGACAACGCTGCCAGTAGGGGGGATGCTGCTACGAAAAACTGAAAGTATTGAAGCAACAAGTCATGAATAAAAGAAAGATAGATATATTATGTCACTTGATTTATTTTACGTTTTATTTGTTTTCAGGTAAGTGGAAAAGCGGCTGAGTAAATATGCGCTCTTGGTAAGTAATATCGGACTGTAGTCACTTTTTCGAAACGCAAGTCAAGCTTTATCATTAAAAATAAAAAACAGAGGTCACTTTCAAACGTTTTAAGTTTTCTCATCGGGTTATTAACATCTTAACTAACACACACGTGTTGTGTTCACCATTCATAAAAACAAAATAAAAACGCCCGAGCGAAGTTGAATGATTCATTCAAGTATATAATGTGGTCGATTCTGACGGTTTTAGTTGACAGTTCTAAACTAACTAAAGTGTTCCTGTCCTTAGCCAACATGCCTAGTAAAAAAGTGACAGCAATATTTTAATTCGTTTAGAACTATCAACTAAAACCGTCGGAATCGACCACATTACCAAACTAAAACTCATAACTATTTTGTTGGTGTCTTAAAAATAGGAGGATTTGTAAAAATAAATTGTTTTATCTATACGGCATCACATTATATTGAACTGGATATAATGGTTTGACTTTAGTTTCGGGTTTTTCGGGCTATGTGAACAAAGGCGAGGTCACGCGCGCGGCCACTGCAAGTGATTATCACTCGTTGCGAGGCTCATCGGTTGGGATCGAAACTATAGCCGGAGTATCTCATAACAATATGGTCAATTCTGAAGGTTTAAGTTGACAGAACTAAACTAACTAAAGAATCGCTGTCCTTAGCTAACATGCCTAGTAAAAAAGTGACAACGATATTTTAATTACTTTAGAACTGTCAACTAAAACCGTCAGAATCGACCACATATCTCTAAAAATAATAGAATGGAACGACATGATTTTTCCGTGTTCCCGCCAAAACTCCCTTTAATTCTTTATCTTCTTTTGACGCGTTATATATTTACCGTATTTACCGTTCTGTCTCCGTGAACTCCATAGCATAATCTTTTATAACATAAATTACCTTAGAGCCCAAAGCCTGGTTCAATTTTATAATAACCGAGAAGGCATATTTAATAATTATATTATTTTGCGTTTAATTTGTCGATTGTAAGATAATATTTGTAAACATAAGTTGTAGAGAGTCAAATTTATAACAACTTAGTCCTGGACATTGTTGTAGAATTAATGTTGAAAATTAATGAGATTTTCAGTAAACAAGACGACAGCTAACGCACTGGCCGAGTTTGGCCGCCATTTTGAATATAGACAATCAGTTATGTCGATTCTGTTGCACCGCTCACTAAACTAAACTTAATTGGACAGGACGAAACCTGTTGACATCCTTTTCTAGCATATTGCAATGAAATGAGACGCGTATAATTTGAGTCCTGTCAGATTAGTTGAATTTAGTGAGCGGTGCAACAGAATTGACACCAGTGACCCCCCCATATATGTTACATTGATATAATTGCTGAAGGGGATTTTTGGAAGGTGATTTTACATTGTTTTTACTAACCACTGGGCTATAATGGTTTATTTTTAAATTTCAAATCATTAATTGTTGTACTTACTTGTCTGACAAACGGTGAGAAGGTCATCGCCAAATTCGCAACTAATTATGCCCGTAACAAAAGCTGGAGATTCTATTTCTCTACTGAAAATAGACATTACTCAGGCTCGTAATTAATGTGACTAAACACAATAACGTGTGTCAAAATATTTTATAGCCATTTGTATAATAGCCGCGGGAAGTTCTTTTTCTCTTGTATATTGTTTCTGAATATTTATATTACGTCTCGAATACTGATAAAATACTAAGCTGAGTACCAGTTTTTTAGACTGTCTTATAGCTCACTTGGTTGCATGTCTGCCTTCAGAGCTGTAGGGCGTGGATTCGATCCCCACCCAGGACAAAAAAAAATGTGACGAACATAGATGTTTGTTCTGTGTCTGGGTGTAGTGTGTATTACAAGTATGTATTTACAAAAAATATATGTTTATAAGAATCCTATCAGCTACCTGATTTCCATTGTACAAGCTTTGCTTAGTTTGGGGTTAGATGGCGCTGATAAAAAATGTCCTCCGATATTTTATTAGTTATCATCGACTTGGGCCGTACTAAGACATCTTAAAACCATTCACTGCGTTATAGCTCAATCGGTAGAATGTTTGCTTTAAAAGCTGTAGGGCATGGGTCTCACAAAAAATATATGACAAACATATATGTTTGGTCTGTGATGGGTGTTGTATGTATTCTATGTTTGAATTTAAGTTTACAATACATTACATCTTTATTGTACACCAACAGTAAAATATCTTAAAAACTAATCATGGTACATATATTGGCAGTACAAGGGCGGCCTTATCACCTTAAGCGATTCCTTCCAGGCAACCTTTGGATGGACAGAACAAACAAATTTAGTATTAGGTCGGTGGCGCACATATAAATAAATAAACAATACATATCATAGTTTAGTATTTAAATATTCTATCAGTTATCTGGTTCCCATAGTACAAGCTTTGCTTAGTTTGGGGCTAGATGGCGCTTTGTGAAATGTTCTCCAATGTTTATTAACACGCTTTGTGTTTAGCCGCCGTTGCTGCGCGACCCGCAAACCGTATAACGCTGCGCCTGCGATCCTCTCGTCAGTATATTGCATTAAAAAAGTATATACTAACTTGAATCAACTGCAACTCTACACTCTATTACTCTCAACTACTCTGAACTCGATGTTATAGAATATGAAATATGCTCGTTGGTTATCCCATAAGTAACACAAGATACAAAAATCACAGTTAATTTTTCACAGGGTTTTTATAGACTATGTTCACTATGACATAAGGTCTTTTTCTAATACAAAAAATGTAATACGGGGTGTAGTAGAAACCATCGTTTCATTCATGTCACTCACTTGACTACCTAATTTCACCTCAAATTTACCTGAAAAATATTATTTAGGGGAATATTTACGTTGAATAGGAAGTATTAGAATTTCGCCATTTTATACAAAGTATTAGCGTGTGAAAAGCGCGCTGAGACCGCTGGACTTGGAGTGGTGAGGTCGTGAGTCCTAGTCCTGGGAGAGTTAATGTACGAACTATTATATTATAGCTTTTCGGTGAAGAAAAATATCGTATGGAAACCTGCATACGTCCGAAGACATTGAGCTGATATCTAAAGAGTCACAATCTCTACGTGCAAACAGTCAAAAAACGACGGAGTGTCGTTGTACATACTTATACGTGCATTATATAGTTCACAATTGTTTGAATTTAGACGTTATGTCGCTTGTATAGTGTTCAATGTATGCTTGAGCGCTTGTGTCTTATCGTAGTTCAAGTCGTTCAAAAAGTCGGCGCACTGCATAGCGTGCGTGTTTTGGCGGGGATATTTTTATTGCACGTCTGTGACTATACTATAATATATATACTGTGTTATATTAGCTCAATGCCCGGAGAAGAACTTCGATGGCTCGTATGAATGGCAACTGGGCCAGCGTGGTAGATATGGCCCAATCGCTGAACCAGCATTGAAAAGGCGATTTTTATTTCTCAATTTCACTCAACAACTTTTCAATTTCTCAACTTCTCAATCTCTTGGTGAAACTTGTTCACAACAATGAATACAATAAGATCACTTCGGCTTGTAGGTACTACCACTCGTTCCTGCCTTAGGGTAGCAAGTCAGCAAGAGAGAGAAAAAAACAAAACAATGTATGAATAAATATTTTATTAGACGTTTAAACCAAGACTGAAAGGCACACATTTATATCATGTCAATCAAGGCAAGCAAAGTTCTTGACCCTCATTTTCATAATGATACTGATCGAGTGGAGTTAAATGTACTGGATCGTGACGTTTGCCAAATTTTTTATAAGTGTAGTAGTCTTCTATCTCTTGCAGTGTTCTTCCTTTAGTTTCTGGCACAAACATCCAGACGAGCCAACCGCAAATTGACGCGTTCAGTGCATATATTAGGAAAGTTCCCCACAAATCTATATGGTACATCAAATATGGTGAAATCTTTAATGACGTCGCTAATAATGCACAGTTGTATATAACGTACAACGCTCCGCCTATACTTCTGTGTCTTACAGGCATCAACTCTGCTCCGATAACAAATACTATTGAGTTTAAGCCTAAACAGTTGGGTACCATGAAAGCTACCAAAAAGTACAGGCACAGCAGAGAGTCCTTGGGTAAGACTCCTACGCTCTGCAAAAGCGAAGCCACAAAAACACAAAGCAAACATAAAGTGGCTGCAAAAGTACTGCAAAGCAACACTGATTTGTTGTTGAAATATTTTATCAAAATGCCACTAGTTGATACTCCGACGAATAAGATAGAATTGATCGCTATCCCACCAAAGAAGGCCGCGTCTTCATTGTGAGTAGATCTCCTGATCATGTCGACGCAATATATCAAAACGACAGCACTTCCGCTCCAATACATCATATTCATCAGCAGGAATATATGAAGGCTTGGCAAATAGAAGTCCCTGCTGGTGATCTTAATCCAAAAGCTCCGCATACTGTTTCGATGCTGACTTTTCGTGATCAAAATTTCTTTCTGTGCCGTGATCAGACTCCTCAACTCCTTCTGAGATATGTCATCCGATCCCCTCAACCATATAAAAGCCTTTTCACATTTGTCGAATTCTCCTTTACAAGCGAGCCAAGACGGGGATTCTGGCCACATGCAAGCCATGATTAAAGCAATAACGGCCGGGAAACACATTATTAAACTGATAGTTCTCCAATGAACCAATCGTGCCATGATTCCTCCTACAGCCATGCCTAGAGACTGGACGATGCCAAACATTTGCATGGAGACGTTTCGGTACTTCGGAGCGATCATTTCGCTCAAACTGAGAAAACTGACAGTCAACAAACTGTTCGTTCCCAATCCGTGGATAGATTCGCTGATTAATATAGAAAGAGCGTTGCTCGCAGTGAAGGCTACTACCCAGCCAGCGATCATGGTGAGGCATGCTAAGATAAATGCGAACTTTCTGCCTCTCCATTGCATTATGGCCGGCAACAGAACGCTAGGGATGCCTGCTATGCCATGAATCGAACCTGAAACAAATCGATTCTTAATAAACATTCAGTCCGACATTATTTTAAAATATCAAAGTTTATACACTGAATACATATATCGTACTACGTACAGAAGAGTCACTCCCACAGAAAACGGGTCTAAACACAGTTGAACAACAATATATCTATAACAACAATCATGTCATATTAATTGAAAGCTAATTTGTACGCTATTTCTGCGTCGATATTCCACTGAGCTAGAGGTGAGGCGCGCGCGCAGCCGGCAGGAACCGCGTGACGTCAATAAGCCAAGCGTTGCAGTGGAAATTGATACACTACCTTATACAAATTAAGTATAAAATAACTTAACTGAATATGACATTGTCCTGCCCTGCTTAGATTAATCTACTCTATTTATCGTGTTGCTATATTGTACAGCTTCAATTTATCATGTGGTTTCATTTGAGTTTTATGTTCTTGTCATGTTTTAATCGATTTATATATAAACTTGAAGGAAATGTTTCTAATTCCAATAAATTTTATCTAACCATGTCATCATCTTAGTACTTATTGAAGCACTTAGAAACTGTGCCACTACATGTTAACCCGTTCTTTTAAATGCGTGTGACTTTATTTTTTCACTGTACTTATGAAAGGTAAAACTCGTAAAAGTTTGTGTATGTAGACGTTTTAATTATATCCGTTAGAGATATACTAATGTAGACCATTCAGTTTGTCTGCGATCTTCGTTTAAAATCAGACAAGATAGCAGTCAAACGCAAGCCTATAATAATAAGAAAAAATCTAAATAAAAAACTGAAACTATATCTATAATATGTAAAATGTGATATAGAAACCTGACTCTCATAGTGCCAGTCAGTCAATCAATCAGTCAGGACAGAGCCTTTTATATATATAGATATAATTTGTCCGCTATCTCGCCTGATAATAGAAGATGAGACTACGATGATGAACGCTTGCCTAGAAATATTTAAAATGTGGTATTAGTTGGGAAAACAATGTCAAAACGCAACAATGTCAATCCGGTTGCAGGACGAGAGCACGAAATTAACGGCGAATACATCACTCACTTTCGCTTTGCCGATGATATAGTCATAATGGCAGAGTCGCTGAAGGACCTCAATACTATGCTCAGCTACCTCAGTAATGTTTCCCAACAGGTGGGTCTTAAAATGAACATGGACAAGACAAAGATCATGTCCAATGTCCATGTTGTGCCCGTACCGGTTGTCGTTGGGAACGATACTCTCGAAGTTGTTGACCACTACAACTACCTTGGCCAGATTGTTCAGTTAGGTAGGTCCAACTTCGACAAAGAGGTTGCCCGAAGAATCCAACTCGGATGGGCAGCGTTCGGGAAATTGCGTAATATCTTCTCGTCCAAAATCCCTCAGTGTCTGAAGACAAGGGTCTACGACCAGTGTGTGTTGCCAGTGATGACATATGGAACTGAAACGTGGTCTTTAACTGCTGGCCTTTTGGAGAAACTCAGAGTCACGCAACGGGCTATGGAGAGAGCTATGCTCGGAGTTACTTTGCGCGATAGAATCCGGAACGAGGATATTCGCCAAAGAACCAAAGTTATCGACATAGCTCGCAAGGTTTGCAAGTTGAAGTGGCAATGGGCAGGCCACATCGCTCGAAGAACTGACAACCGATGGGGAAGAAAGGTTCTTGAGTGGCGACCGCGAACCGGAAGACGCAGCGTAGGAAGGCCTCCCACTAGGTGGACCGACGACATTGTAAAAGTCGCGGGCAACCGGTGGATGCAAATGGCAGGTTGTCGTACAGTGCGGCGGTCTAAGGGGGAGGCCTTCGTTCAGCAGTGGACGTCTCCGGGCTGATGATGAAATGATGAATTAGTTGGGAATAGTCACGGTAATAAACTAATACCTCGTGGTATTAGTCTTGTGTATTGGATGGGAATAGATCAAGAAACCGACTCACTCTTAAAATGGTAGATACTTAAGACATTCTTTACTTTTGCTCCCTAGGTGAGTAATCTACTATTGTTCACAATTTCACAATTCTGGCACTGCTATTATGGGCAGGCGTGATGCTTATCACCAGGCGAACGCCCCCAAGTCTCATCACTCAATTGCACATAAAAAACCGTACCAATCCATGACGCAGTGTTGAAGTCGAGCTCTATGGATGTGTCATTTGCTCCTAGTTGTTGAAGTAACACTGCTGGGTATGTCACTGCGCCGCCTGTAATGTCAATTATGTTATTCGTTAGTTAAAGTTAATAACTTAGTAGCGCTCGTGACAGCTTGACTAGTATCTGAAAGATCACGGATGTTAAGCAACGGACGATCCGTTACAATCTTCGGATGGGGGACCGTGTGGCATTAATACTGCATCTACTGTATCTGAGCGCTACCGTGTCGACACACAATGACACATCAAATCTGGCAATGTGCTGTATGCATGATATTATAAGGAGGGAGATATGTCATATCGCGGCCTAAAATGGCCCCGTGAAGACGGCCCTAAGGACTGTCTCGCCTGTCTGCGCTCACTAAGCGAGACGCGCGCTATAACTTTTGCTCTCATAAAAGTGCTTTCTTCTGTCGCACTCCGACGCAACTCATAAACATGACAGCAGGGGGGTCATTTTCAAACGTTGTTTTATTACGCGATGACGCATCTTTCGTAATCTTTGGCTATATGTAAAGGGTAAACCCGAACAATACGAATAATTCTGCGCTACTGGACCAGATTGCGTAAGGCACCGTCGTCCTCAACCATGTCCCAGTACAGATAGACTACTTATCACCATCTAACACACTCGAGCTACTATGCCAGCGGCCCAGAGCCTCTATACGAGTACTTCAAGGAGCTGGGTTGGCTCAGGTAGACGTTGGCGGAAAATGCACAATACACCTCAAGCGGGACATCAGTGCAGGCAGGACGAATACGAATATTGCATCTGATTGCATTAGCTGGAGCATGATCCCGCCACTTTAAGGCGTAATTTTTTTTAATTTTTTTTTTTCTTCGACTTATAAACTGTGATACATTGCCAAAGGTTAGTAAGTAGTAAGTACGAATTTTTAACAATCCAGAGTTGGGAGAGAGTTCCACAACCTCGTTGTGCGAATAAAAAACGTGGAGTCAAAACTTAATATACAAAATTAAATTAATTATATTTAAGTTAATTAAGGTAAACGTTGATCAAGTCACCTTTCAAACTTAAAAAAAACGAAGTTAAAATTTCATCCGTTCGGAAATTTCCAAGCCACATACACAAATACACAAATTAAACTTATAACACCCGCTGTTTGCGTCGGGCGTTAAGAGGGATTCCGGTCCGCGATTTTCCATACAAAAGTTTTATATTCCCGGATAATGCCTCAAGAGCAAAATTTTTTTTATAATGTTCTTATGTATTGTAGACATGTCTAAGTCATTTAATTTTTTTCAGCAACTAATTGCTAAATGACCCTCTAAAAATCACAAAAAATGGCCCGTTTTTACCGCTGTGATCAGAAGACTACCATACAATTTTGAAACGTTTTAATATAAAAGAAAATAATAGGAACCTAGACATACTATTTCTTTTAATTTGGATGTCAAAAAATATACTGAATTGGTTCAATTTTGGAGAAAAAAAACAGGGGAATACGAAACGTCGATCTCATCAATATTTTTATAGGTATGGCTGGCTGCAGCTCTCCCTGTCGCAATCTTCGGGGGCGGGCTTGAGGTGAGGGAGGGTCAGACTTACACGTATACAACTAGTGGCATTATCCAGGAAGGAAATAGGGGAATACATCTGTATGGAGAATCGCAGACCGGATTCCCTCATAATAAATACCATTGATGTCAGTCGAATGCAAATAATCATAATAAGCTCTAATAAAAAACACCGACTTCAATGTCAACTACCTGGATGACATCTTAGTCCAGTAAATTTGATTTAAAAACCAAACTACTGAACCGATTTTGATAAAATTTATATAAGACCACTTCTGACGAAACACCTACCAAACAATGAATGAACAACAAAGAATTTTCAAAATCGGTCCACAGTTGATGGAGAAGTCGGTGAACATACATAAAAAAACATACATACAGTAGAATATAGAACCTCCTCCTTTTTTGAAGTCGGTAAAAATAACCTTCGTCAGTCTTTCAACTAAGTATTGAAATAATAGAATACAAGTGGAAAAACATAATAGTGGTAGTGAATATCTGTTTTGGTTAACAAATTCGGCTTTGTATTATGTTGAATGCAGTTTTAATTGTAATAAAGATAACTATTGTATTGCATTCTTGTTGATGTGTATACAGGGATATTCGTAACGTGTTACTAAGCTGAAAGGATGTTTATCATTGTACAATACAATAAACATTTATTCAAGAACAAAAACACAGATACACACAAAAAAACCACAAACAACAGTTAAGATACAAAACACATTTTAAAGACGTAATAATAATTATAGATGCTTATAAAAAGGGGTAAGTATCTTTTTTATTATAACTTTTGTGATGAACCTGGTCCCAACTCAGCGTCTTGCTGATTACAACCAACCAACAGCGCTGGTATTCTGTTGGGACCGGCAAGTCTCTATACATAAAATCATGATTTACTTATCGAGTCATCGTGAAAAAAAACTCAGCTGTTCCGTATAAAAAATGACTTTTACGTTTGACAAAATACATGGAACAGTTGACGATTTCGTGAATTTGGGGTTAACAGGTTAACAGGATAGACAAACGATATGATCCTTAAGCGATGATTTCCGTCACGTAAAAGCCAGTTGCAGTATGCTAAAATACACTAAATAATTAAATAGGAACAAACCTGCAGACAGCGCTGCCAACTGAGGTGAAACAGCTACCATGAGCTGTAACAGACATATATAGATAAATTAACAAGTGATAGTGTTATAGACCAGCACACAGTGCCCACAGTCTCCCTTAATAGGGAGGGATTGCCATAATCCCCACGCTTGGCAGGCGGCTTGGGGATCGCAGTGCTACTACCGCTAACCAAGAGGACGCTGCTGCCCGTCCTCCGGTGGATCTGGATTCAGTTTGAGGACATACCCAAGTCAGCAATCCAGCACACTGTCCAGCATTGGACGTATTCGGGCTGATGAGTGAGTGAGTGTTATAGAAATAAATCCACCAAACAGCGAAAAGTCGCTCGTCCAAGGAGCTGGTATTGCGAACAAATGCTGCGCCGACAAAATCGCCAACGTCATTGTGTCACATGACACAATGACAACATGACTTGAGACGGCGGTCGGTGCAATATCTCGCCGGTCAGTATTTCTGAGTACGCGACTGACACCATTTCGTAGGTCGACGACCGCGCTCGTGCGATTCCTGTCGCCGGGACCTCGTCATCTCAGCCCGCGACGACACCAGCAGTGGAAGCACTTCCTGTTCGCCCTTTATCTAAGTTCCAGAAGAAGAGTTACGCCCCTCTCTGGCTTCAGGTGCTCAAAGGATTGCACAGCAAGAGGACGAAGCCAACGCCCGCCCCGGATGTAAGGAAAATGGACTGACGGCTTTACTGTCGTGGACCGAAGTAAACGTCATCGCAACCGCTACCTTAACAAACGGGGTTACGGCCGTATCAACGGAACTGAAAGCCGTGGAGCCGACATTCCTGATGTTCCTCTCACGGGTGGACCCGAGTACGTCAGGAGCAGACGTGCAGACAAGCCTGGGGGAAACGTCATCGGTTTTGCAGCTACAGGGCCTGGAATCGACTGTTCGGACAACGAACTTCAAGTCCTTCTTGCTCCGGGTTCCGGCGAACCACGAGGGCGCATTGTGAGCTTGCGAATACAATCCTGCGCTCGTCACTCTGAGATATTAGATGTTGAATCTAACCATACCCAGTAAGTTCTCTGATAAAACCTTCCCCTTAGACCGCCACACTGTACCACCCCAATGACGACGACGGTGTGTTACCTAACCGATAGACTAATAGTCAGTTGAGGGTTGCAACGTAAATCTGAAAAATGTGTTTGAAACGATGTGACCGCGTGATAGGATGACGCGTCCACACAAAGTTTAATCAAAGATGTCACAAAAATGTGTTTTCGTCGCCTACTAAAAGATTTCAAAGTAAAAACATGCAAATATTATAATAACATTAAATTATTGATTTAATTTATTTCAAAATGTCGTTATCATACGCCATTATCGTTGGTTAACAATAAACCTTTGTGCATTGCATTTTTTTTACGAAGGTTACGTAAATTAATTGTGTAGTGTAATAAAAGATTATAATCATATCAAGCATCAAGCAAGTAATAAATGTATGAAAATAGCTTCTCTTCAGGCAGTCATAAAATTTATATTTACCGAGAAACGAAAACAAGTTATATGAAAAATTGTTAGGATACATAAAACTATGTACTTAAACGGGGTTAGGCGGAACTGTAGGCCTGAAAGGAAGTGTATGTTGTCATCATTTTGAACAATTTTGCTGTTGTTCATAATGATGATAACAAGGACGCTTTCGGCTTAATACACCCTAAGCGTTCGTGGTCAAAAGATAAAAAAAATATAAAAAAAGCTTATTTAATTTACATTAGCAGGGTTCACAACTGATCAATAAATGTAAATCTTTTGAACAATAAACTATTAAACTATTAATTCAATCGGAAAGGTTTCCCTTCGGACCCACATTCTCCGACTCTGTCATCCGGAATGTAGAGAACTGGGACGGGTAATGTGGATCCGAACGGAAACGTTTCCGATTAAGTCGTGAATACCCTTGCTGTATTATCATGTTTTTTTGTGGTTATAGTTTGTCTAATAAGATACTTGTCCATGGCATTTCTTATGCTTTTGTTTTTCCACAACACAAATTAGTAATTAGTAGCATGTGCTTTTTCATTTAAAAAAAACCGAAAAGAAGTGAATTAAGTCTCGTCAGCGCCATCTATCCCTTGGCTGCAGAACTATATCCTGACAGCTGTCAGAAAACTTGCCCAACTGTCATAGTTAAAACAGTGTTTACAAAAGCATTTTCTTTAAAACATCATCTAGAAAATAAATTGACACTAGCATTGGAATCAAGTAGAGGAGGACTTCTCTGAGCTCCAGACTACTGAGAGACGACTCAGGCAGGGCCTGTTTATTCATTAGGCAGTATAGGCAACTACCTAGGGGCCCGCATCGGATCTGTGCCCCGTGAAAGCATTATATTTAAAAAACGTTTCTCCAAGTGAAAATTTAATTTGAAGATTTTTATGTATCAAACACACATCGGTTGTAAATTACGGCTACATTTTTAAACGCAATAACGTATAGAATAATAAAATAAATCGTTTAAACGCATACCTGTCTCCATATCGGTGTTCTAAACATAACTGTTTTTATTTATAATTTAATGAAAATATAATACTAAAAACATAGCAATTGATTTATAGAAACAATTCAATCTCTCACACTCCGTGGAAGCAAGTTAGCATTGCTAATATCAGAGTGATACCCGACCACATTTAACTTTTACTTAAATACGACCGAATCATACAAAGGAGGTTTATAAGTGAGTGACTGACTATTGTGTATGCGTGAATAAAATACTTTACTTAACTTCGAATGGGTTGTTCCTCACTCGTCCTATGATGTCTAGCTAGCTTTGTTAGGTAGAGATTGGGATTTTTTTTCGGATTGTTCCTCACTCGTCCTATGACAACTCATCCTTTGTATTCTTTTTTCAACCGACTTCAAAAAGGAGGTTCTCAATTCGACTGTATGTTTTTTTTGTATGTATTTTACGCGTATACGCCGCCAAATATGAACTGATATTGATTATAATTTTTTTGTTTGGTAGGTAATATTTCAGAGGTGGTCCCATATACATTTTATCGAAATCGGTTCAGTAGTTTGGTTTTTAAATCTAATTTACTATAAAATATGAAGATGTCATCCAGGTATTCGAAGTTGAAGTCAGTTGTCTTTTTTTTTAAAAGCGTATTATTCTTAACTCAACCGTTTTCTACTCTACTCGTCCGACAGCTATTTTAACATATTATTCCTTTTGCTTACCTGACCATCGGTTGGTTTGAGAAATTATTATTATAAATAACTTTAACTTATTTATAGCGATTATTCTATTACACACATAACATATTTCCCAAAATAAATAATGCATAATAATTTATTTTCGCATTATTTATTTTGCTTAATTAGTTTAATTATTAACATGCCTGTTAATAATCCACTACATAATAGGCTAGATGACTTTTTTTATTGTCCTATTAAAATGTGGGCCATAAATATAGCTGAATAATGAAAAGAGAACGAAAATCTGATCAAAAATAAGCAACTTATAAGCATTATAATATCATGCTAGACAGAGAGGCAAAAGAGCAAATCGTGACGTCACTTGTCTGTACGTCATATAAATTCTACTCTGACAGGTAAGGCGTGACGTCATTTTTTGTTTTGTGGGAAAGGGACAGAGTTGTCTCTAACAAAAACTTTAAACGCTCATATATCAGAACATTATTAACCGATTTAAATTATTTTTTCAATAAACATACCATATTTACTTAAAATCTTCATCAAAGCTATTGATTTCAAGCTTCAATACACGAAAAGAAATTAATACGGTAGTTTAATAGGAAACATTGCTCTAACCTCTCTACCTTTGCTTTTGCGGGAGCCAGAAGCTCAAGGGAGGTCCTGAGTGGAGCAACGCATACGTGGTCGAGCGTAGCGAAAAGGGGAGGTGGCGAGCGAAGCGAGCCGGTTACCTCCGAAGCGAAGCGAAGGCCGAGTGTGGCGAAGCGACGCTCAGGGGCGACCGCAAGAGCTTCTGGCGGGAGCCCACCCAGAGTCAAATTTGAGTTAGTTAGGTTCTAAATGAGTGACAGATCCGACTCAGAGCATCCTGACTTGAGTTACATCAAACTTACATCAACAAGTCAGTCGATAAAGTACATTCCTAAACATTTTTATTGTTTTCTCGAAAACTAAGTTTCCGCTCTCCTCCCCTTTTAGGGGGGGGTTCCCCTCTCCCCCCTTCCTCCCTCCACTGGAAAGCCCTTCACAGAAATCCTAGTTAAATAGTAAAGTGAAATCCTACTGGTTATAAGATGACATTTTTTAAAACGTGAATTTCCAATACAATCAAAATGAAAATAGCACTAAAACAAAAGTATCATTTGCCACATTTTATAAGAGAAGTGTTTGCCAAAAATTGATTGTGAAGTGATTGTTAATAAAACAAAATATATGTGGAACAAGATGTTTGTTGAATGAATATTACACGAAACGTTGGTTGTCAAGTAATATTTTGTCTTTGGAAAATCTTTGGAAAAAAATCGCATTCTGTGAAATTATTGAGAATAACATTACGAAGGTTCAGCATTTTTAAATAAGCAAGTTTGAAGGACCCGGGTACGTCCTAAAACTGCACCCAGAACCACCGGAGTACGGGCAGCATCGTCCTCTCGGTCAACATTGGTGAGCATTCTGCGATCCTCAAGCCGCCTGCCAAGCGTGGGTATTATGGCAGCCCCTCCCTAATTAGAGGGTAGGCTTTCGTCCAGAAGTGGATTTATTTTGACTGACGATGATAATGCTCGAAAACATACACAGATAATTACTAGCCTGGTATTCTTTTGTTTTGCCATAGGTGGCAACAAGCGGTCGAGTTGCCTGATGGCAATCAAATAGCAATCACCGTCAATGTCTGTACTGTAACTATGCTATACCTCGGGTACAAATACAGAACATCGAACACACAGGCGAGTTTTTTCACTTAGTCACGACTAAAGGTAATAAAACTAAACTTACTATTAATAGACGATAGACAATCATTTATTAATGGCAAAGAATAAATAAACACTGATTACAATAATACAACAGTAAAAGCAAACAAAAATATTAAATGGATCATTTACTTCTGTCACAAATCGGTCCCAACTCAGCATGGTACCGGTCGTAACGTCGTAAGCAACCAGCGCTGGTCTTCCGTTAGGCCCGGCAGGTGACGTCACGCACGCTTGTATTTACGGTGCGCGCACTATGGAATTGATCAATTGACGTACGGCAGTATGCCAATTAAGTAAATATCAGACGTACAATGAGGTAAACAAAATTATTCATCATCATCATCATCATCAGCCCGGAGACGTCCACTGCTGAATGAAAGCCTCCCCCTTAGACCGCCAACTGCCACCACTGTACGACAACCTGCCATTTGCCTCCACCGGTTGCCCGCGTCTTTACAATGTCTTCGGTTCACCTAGTGGGAGGCCTTCCTACGCTGCGTCTTCCGGTTCGCGGTCGCCACTCAGGAACCATTCTTCCCCATCGGTTGTCAGTTCTTCGAGCGATGTGGCCTGCCCATTGCCACCTCAACTTGCAAAACTTGCGAGCTATGTCGGTAACTTTGGTTCTTTGGCGAATATCTTCGTTCTGGATTCTATCGCGCAAAGTAACTCCGAGCATAGCTCTCTCCATTGCCCGTTGCGTGACTCTAAGTCATAACAAAATTATTAGCAAGCTAAAATACTGACTCTACAAATAACAAAAAGAAAACCGTAGTAACACATACAACTACAATGTTTTATACCTATGTTCAAAGCATAATTCAGCATGGTAACACTAACACTATAATGCATTAGCTGGAGTTTTGGCGGGAACGCGAAAAAATCAAGTCGCATTGTACTATTTTTCCAAACTTGTTTTTTTCCAGTGTTAATGCATAAAAATAGTGGCGTTTTATTCATCAAGTGCCGACTGACGTGCATGAGTGTGGGCAAGTGATATAATGTGGTGAAACGTGTATTTTTGTGTTGTTTCCAAAACTCCGAGGAAGACCATGACTTTACTAGGGCATGATTGGACTTGACCGTGACTTACTGTGTGTGACTTGGACTGTGACTACGACTCATTTAACTGGAGATATAATGATCCATGAAGATTGAAGAAATATATATTCGGCTGAAGGACTAGTATCCATGGCCAGGAAATATTAAAAACAACAATGCATTCGCTGCAGACTACCCACAAGGAAAATTATACATCGCGAGAAAAAAAAAACAGCACATTAATAAATTGAAATAAAACAGTGAAGTTGAACAGACACACAGTTGACAGTGGTGAGAGAGCTGAATAAAACAGTGAAATAATTTAGTATCCAAACATGATGAACAAAAAACTGTATTACTATTGTGTACTTTCATTGCATGGAATATACCAGTGTGGCGAGTTCACAATAAGCCCTAATTTAATGTTCTAGCTTACTCAATAAAAATTACAGTTTAGAATGCTACTCTTTGTGGAGTCACAGCGACCAAATACTGGGAGAAAACAGAATAATTATTTAATCTTATCTAATATTTTTTAGGTTTTTATTTATTTACACAAAAGTAGGGTTACAATTTGAGGTAAGTACCGTATAAGAATTATACCAAAAATGAATCCATTAGTACCTCCCTATTAAGGGGGAGGCCTTCGTCCAGCAGTGGGCGTTTTCTGGCTGATGTGTGAATCCATTAGGTGTGCCTGGTAATTTCTTTCGAAATATTGCTCTAAGCTTGCCCATGGCAAGCCCTTCAAGGGTGGCTCTGGTGCAAGTCACCGCGGATCGGACATAATTCTGTGTTTTTCAATTATACTCAATTATTTTAAGGACTCAAAGCTGTGATATCGTTATCCACAACCCTCTTAATAAACTTCCCGTACATGTAGAAATCTTCCAATTCCTGCAAAGTTTTTCCTTTCGTTTCCGGCACATGTTTCCATACATACAAAGCACACACAATCGCATTTATTGTAAAGATCAGGAATGTTCCCCACATGCCAATATACCTTATCAAATACGGCGATATTTTAAGTGTCAAAGCATACAATCCACAGTTTATGATAATGAACAAGGCGCCACCGACGCTTCTATGCTTGACGGGCATTAACTCTGCCGCTATAAAAAATACGAGAGAATTTAACCCTAAGCTGAATGAAATCATGAATCCTAGCAAACAGTACATACATAGTAAAGAATTCTTAGCTAAGATCTCGACACTCTGTAGATATGTGACGATACAAGCGCAAATCAAACTGACAATCACTCCTGATGTACTGGATAACAGCACAGTTTTGTTCTTAAAATGTCTTGTTGTTATATTTGTAATGAGGCACCCCGAAAATATAACCACATAGAACACGATCCCAGCGTAGAATACAGCGTCTTGATTCTGCGACGATTTCTCAACGAGCTCCATAAAATACACCAGTACAACATCACCGCCGCTTCCATACATCATGTTCACCAAAACAAACATATGAAGAGCCGGCATGTAAAAATCTCTTCGCATTATATTATCCCAAAATCCATGCATCGTTGGTTCTTCCAAGTTTCTCTTTCTCTCTTTCAATCTTGCCAAGTTTTCCTTTTGAGCGACGATAAGTTCTTTAAGTTCATTTCTCGATGCGTTATCGTCACCTCGCAACCGTTTAAAGGTGCGTTCACATCTATCGAACTCTCCTTTAAACGCTAGCCAAGAAGGTGATTCGGGCCAAATGAATGCTATAACCACGGCTAGAACTGCCGGAACAAGCATGATAAGACTGATCGTCTTAATATGGAGAAATCTTCCCGAGATCCCGACAAACACGAAGCCTATACTCATATTGAGGTTGAACAATTGCATTGAAATAGATCTGTATTTTGGGGCTAACATTTCAGTCAAGCTTAGGCAGCTGACCGGCATTAGACTATTGGTTCCTAAACCTTGAAAGGCCTCGCTTGTGAGAATCAGGGCTGTGCTGTTCGCGGTGAGAGCTAGACTCCAGCCGATGATAATAAAGCTGACCGTGATGATATGGGCCAGCTTTCTTCCTTTCCATTGCATTAATATTGGCAGAAATATCACTGGTATACCGGCTAATCCGTATATTGATCCTGAAACAAATAAGGTGTTGTTATAATAGATTTGTAATAAAAGTTGTCTACAAGCAATTAATTAAAATTATTATAATAAAAAATAATTGGCCGGGAGGAGGCGACAAATTAAAAATAAGCAGACGATATGAAAGCGACCACTGACAAGAGTCAAAGCAAAGACGGGCTGTAGAGCCGTGTGATTGCTTTAATTGTAAAAAGAAAATAAAAACAGATATATATATAATAGAGTAATCCATAGAGCAATCACGCTCACTAAAAAGCTTCTTCTTGCGGCGGCGGCGTCGTGTGTCGGGTCGCCCTCTTCCCTCCAATATGGTTGAGGAGAGCGATGGCTGGCACATGCGTCAACTCGTGAACGGGTGCTGCTTGCGGGAGCTGGACTGCTCGGAGTATACACGCAATTCTATCAATAATTAGTAATACTTAGTTAGGTTCTTTTGGTATATTCATTTTGTAAAGCCTTGTAGCTTTTAAATTATTAAGTGTAACATTTAGTTAATCAAAAAAATTTTCAAGTTGACAAAAGGCACGGACCCGCAGTCCGTGCTAATAAATAATCATAAAAATAAAATAAAATAAAAAAAACAATGAACCCGAACTCAATGCACTTTTTGTAGTTTGTTAATACAAAAAAATACAGTTACCAAAACGTCACTGAACTTCTTATTTTATAATTGAGTACGAAAAGGGAACTGAAATTCCTCTATTGCAGCTGACTACGAAACTCAGCTACCACCAAAACGGCAACAAAATTCTTGTTTCATAGTTGATTACGAAACAATGAAAAATAATTCTTCTTTCGTAGCTGACTACGAAAATCAATTACCAAAACGGACCAAACCGAATTGTTTTATTACCGAATTTTATCAGCATTATATTTATTTTTACGAGCATAGGTATACCTACCATATAAGCTGTTGTTTTGAATCCCCACCAAATTAATGATGGAACAGACGATTTTATTTTCTCGATGGTCAGGGTTGACTCATATTAAAAGTTGTTCATAATGATGAGTTACATACGTACCCTAGTATGAGCACACCTTTTTATTACACGTTGTGTATTTAATCCTACATATTTATCTAATAATGTTACCAGAGAAATTACTGTGTATGAAGAGATTTAACATCTAATATCTCAGGGTGACATGCGCAGTGCAGTGTGGCGCAGGATTGTGTTCGCAAGTTCACAATTCTGGCACTGCTACGAATAGTAGCAGTCGTGACGCTTGCCGCCAGGCGAACGTCTTGCTCGTCTCTTCATTTGATAGTATAAAAAATATATATAAATATTTATCTAGCTGACTTAAAATTGTTTGAGTAAAACTTTTTGACAAGAACAGCGTAAGGGCGCAATAAGTTGTCACCTATTGATATTATCTACGACTGCAATTTGGAGCAAATTTGGGGCATTTTGACAAGAATCAAGATTATCAAGAAGCATTCAAGGATAATCAAGGAGCGACGAAGCGAAGATCTACAGTAGAGATGTTGTCTTCTTGAGCCCGAAGAAGGCGGTTTTTAGTATTGTTATATGTGTGTGTCTGTTATGGTTAGCCAACCACGATCGTTTCTATCTTGCCAAAATATTTATATAGCTTACCGATCCACGAAGACGTGTTTATGTCCAAGTGTATGGTGCTGTCGTTGGCCTTCAGCTGTTGCAGCAGCTGTGTCGGGTAGGCTATAGCGCCTCCCAATGATACCGCTGCTAAAATCGACGACAGCGCCACCAATAGCTGTGGAAGATTTGTACGTTTATAAATAAAGGATTATGAAACTGATTAGGACTATGAAAAAGCCTTCAATTCAATCGAGACCTGGGCGGTATTGCAGTCCCTCCAGCGATGTCATACTATAGGTATATACTATTCGACTATAGGTATATCGAAGCGCTGAAGTGTTTGTATAGAAACGCCACCATGTCAATCCGGCTGCAGGACGAGATCACGAAACCAATCCAATTATAGAAAGGTGATACAGGGAGACGTTATTTATCCGAAACTGTTCACGAACGCATTGAAGGACGTGTTCAAGCTCTTGGATTCGAACGGATTCGGCATCAACATTAATGGCGAATACATCACTCACCTTCGCTTTGCCGATGATATAGTCATAATGGCAGAGTCGCTGAAGGACCTCAGTAACTTTTCCCAACAGGTGGGTCTTAAAATGAACATGGACAAGACAAAGATCATGTCCAATGTCCATGTTGTATCCGTACCCGTTGTTGTTGGGAACGATACTCTCGAAATTGTTGACCACTACAACTACCTTGGACACATTGTTCAGTTAGGTAGGTCCAACTCCGACAAAGAGGTCGCCCAAAGAATCCTACTCGGATGGGCAGCGTTCGGGAAATTGCGCAATATCTTCTCGTCCAAAATCCCGCAGTGTCTGAAGACAAAGGTCTTCAACCAGTGTGTGTTGCTAGTGATGACATATGGAACTGAAACGTGGTATTTAACTGCTGGCCTTTTGGAGAAACTCAGAGTCGCACAACGGGCAATGGAGAGAGCTATGCTCGGAGTTACTATGCGCGATAAAATCCGGAACGAAGATATTCGCCAAAGAACCAAAGTCACCGACATAGATCGCAGGGTTTGCAAGTTGATGTGGCAATGGGCAGGCCACATCGCTCGAAGAACTGATAACCGATGGGGAAGAAAGGTTCTTGAAGGAAACTATCTAGTTGTTTACATTTTATGTTGAACAGAGCTTTAATTAGCAAGGTTAAGGATTGCTTTACAAACCAGTATATGCAGATTATCCCTGGTAATCCAAGTTTAGTAAGAGTAAAACCATTCAAATAGAGAAAATAACAACAAAATGTATAAGATTGACAGTTGACTATGGCCGCATCGTCTATTCGCCACCTAGCGAAAAATCGCAGCGTGGATCCCCATTCTTTAGCAATTAATAAAATAAAAAAATTGAGAGACATGTTATCTACAGTAGACATAGATTTCATAAAAAATGAATTCCTCTAGAGGCATTGTACAGGAAGAAAATAGGGGAATATATTTGTATGGAGAATCACAGACCGGATTCCCTCTTGACCACAACACACATTACACACACACTATACAATACACTTAAATATATCTGCGAACTATATAAACCTCGTAAACTGAGACCTTTAAGACTATAATTACCTTGCCAATGTTTGGCCTTGATTATGCTCATTAGGGTGTCCCTTATATGGGCGAAAAAATTTTTTTTCAAGTTATTGAAACGCATACCCCGGTGTTGTGTTTATTAGCCTACTAGTTACCCAAATACAGAATTTCAACTTCCTACGTTAATTTTAACCCGTGCCGACGAGGCCTTAAAATTTAAGAAAATTGCTGCTTATAGTGTCTTTTATATGTAGTTGTAGATGATCACTTAAAATCATTTTGTTAGATCAATATTTGTGAAAACATAGATGCATATAATGCTTTTCTTGTAATTATCAAAAAATATATAATTTGTACATATATTTATTTGGATATTTCCTCTTCAATGTCTCTTTTTTACAGACTGGGTAAAATTTTATGTGTTTTTATAAAATTTGCACACAACGTAATAAGAACTGCTTCTGTTCTTTATCTGCGGTAACCAAGCCATGAAAATCTGTCATAAGCTTAACAGCTCTTTCATCTGTTTCATTAACCGCTTTTAACCTTTGTTTTAGCTTCCAAACGCCGCGTTGTCTTTCCATGAAGATACGATTTCTTGAAGGAAACTACTATCAAGTTTCAATGAGTAACAACTCTCTTTCTAGTTTTTGCACTAAAAGCACACAAGCTCCGTTCAAGCGTCGTATCACATACAACTTATATTAAATGCTGTCATATCACAGCACATCATTATTTTGTACCATTATCATTCAGGTTCCAATCATGAAGCGCATTTGATACTGATTTTGCTTGATCTTTGCCGGAAGAGCTGTCTAACTTCAGCACAGCAAGAAATTAGTTGTTCTTTCACATCATATGATTGGCAGGCGTTCTTTTTTAAAACTTCTTACGTCCTGACCACGAAAAAATTTCCATCCCAATGAACACTAACTACTTCGTACGTGATTCTGAAAATTTGATATAAAGGATTCGCTCTATCTTTTCTCATTTGTGTTCGAAAACGTTGAATAGAAGATTTGTTGGTCGGGTAATCGTTAGAACTAAGACCAAACTCTTCTACTATAGACTATTCTATCTCCAATGCTTAGTTGACATCTGACTACAGTTGCAACTAATTTAGATAAGTATGATAAAATATTTTCTTCCTCTTCTTGTTGACGTAGCAAAAAAACTTACAGATTGAGATTTGGATAGCAGAGGTTCTTCCAGGTTTTTTTTAGAGCTTGTAGATTGTTCTTCTATGCCTTCATCATCATCAGCCCGGAGACGTCCACTGCTGAACGAAGGCCTCCCCCTTAGACCGCCACACTGTACGACAACCTGCCATTTGCATCCACCGGTTGCCCGCGTCTTTTACAATGTCGTCGGTTTACCTAGTGGGACCTATGCCTTCATGTGTATCAAAACTCTGTAAAGTAGCAGATTCCAATGAGGTCTCGATGGCATTTGCTTTAGTCACTTTTTATTTTTTGCATGTTTTCTCAGCCTGGCCCTTTGTTCAAATTTACCTACATTTTTGTCAAAGTACGTTAAGCATCCCGGACGCCCAGGCTCTCTTTGATTTTGCAAGAACATTTTATCTTCTTCGACTTCTTCTTTGTTCAAGAGCTGAGAGAGTGTGCGATTTCGAATAAATTATCTAATTCAAGTTCTCCTCGCGGCGCCTATGAAAATACCGAATCTCCTTGCTATTATTTTGCAGTTCTCGCCAGACCTGCTAAATATCCACGAACTTCTTAACACAATTAGGAACAGCTCTGGTAGGTACCTATTTTAGCCTTCCCAGAATATATTGCAGTCCCGAATGACAAGATTTGCGCTTTCAGTAACAGTCAACTTAACTTCACGTAAGTTGAAAAATATAACTGCGAGAACTTGGCGATTAGACGGGAATTTTGCACTTATTATTAGGTGATTTACTTCACCAACTAAGAAAATACAATTTATTTTGCTTCTTACTTCCACTGGCATCTTCGAAATATAAAACAATCCGTGCTAACTACCAGCAAACCCGAGACTAAGTGACAATAACAACGAGGACGCGCCTCTCCTGTGCCGCAACTTGTATGGAGATGTTTGAGCGCAAGTCGGCACGGGTTGCACTGTTCCGAATAAGTAAAAAAAGCGTTTACGGGTGTTTTAGGTCCAAATGAATAAAACAATAGCCTATGCATTGTAAAATTAAAACTTTGAAAAATAAGGGACACCCTAATGCTCATATTTAAAGTTCTTATGGAGTACCGGATGATCTTATCAAATATCAAGCCGATAAGTAAGACGGGATTGTACTCGTCATAATGAGGTCTATTACTACTTTACCCCAAGCTTAAACCCTGTATAAAGAATTTTATAGATAAAATAAAATAAAAAAATTGCATTAAAAATAAGTACTTACGAACTTGCGGAAAATCGGTAAAAAATCATACAGTCGAACATAGAACTTCCATTTTGAAGTCGGTTTAAAATGTTTATAGTATGAATAAATAATAGCGATATAATGTATTACTTACTTGTAGCAAAGCCGGAATCATATCAAAAATGTTTTCCCTACTTTTTACGGAAATTACAATAATTACTCTATTGACGTGGCGTTGCACAGTTGAAAGTTAAAACTAAATTTAATTTAAATTAAGGTAGCGACTAACCATCCAACCTATCTTTGGCATTTACACTTGCAGGTAAAAAAAAGTAAAGTACTTGCAGGTATATGTAGGTACTCAATTCGTTTTTACCCTAAAACTCATTATATTTCATGCGTTGTTATCAGTTCGTACTAACAGCCCCCTGCGGTTTCATCTGTAGACCCTATAGTCCTAAGGCCTATAGCCTATATGTTAATCCAGGTTATAATATATCTCTGTCATCACGCGCGCGACGCGCAGCGGCCCGCAGTGCTAAGCAGGACGCAGCTGCACGCGCGTCGGGCTCTGTTTTCACTCTTTGAAAAAGGTCACCGGATGTGATCGAAACTGTAGTCGGAGTATCCGATTTAATTAAACGTGAGTATTCCCGTATAAATAAAACAAAAATATATCTCTACTTAAAATTTCACTCATCCAGCTGTTTAAGCCTAAAGAAATATGCAACAGGGGCACGCATGCATACTAAACACTAAACCGGATCCAAAGCGGTGTCACGGAAATAACAAAAAAAATTGAGTCTCGACCCCTACCAAATTAGTGGTATTATTACAAAATATCACACACCGGCTAAAATAACCACTTCAAATTTAAAAAGTAGGCTCTTACCCATAGCTGAAATATTTTGTAGGTTGCCGCCTAAGCTGTTTTGGGGAACTTTCGGTCTTTTCTTCGCTCGAACCATTAGTGTAGATGAATTTTAATTTGATGTGATAACCAGCAGGCTAATCATGTAACTGTTCGGGATCGCGATTTGTCATAAATGTCACTTGTCATTGTCACAGCTTCACAATATCACGGAGGGAATTCTCTCGCTATCGTTATCGAACGAATGCATTGATTTCCTTAATTAAGTTAAGCAAATCCGTCGGTCTTTAGGCGTTTCATCCTGCCCTGCAGGGTCAAATGAGTTTTGGCAGTGACAGTGACAAATGTCTATTTTTGACAACTCGTATCCGAATCGCGATCCCGAAAAGTTACATGATAGCCGCGCAGCAGCGGTTTTGCCACAGGACGTGCTATTTTCACGGAATAAAAGTATAAATAAATATTTATTTATTATTTTCCCATAGTACAAGCTATGCTTAGTTTGGGGCTAGAGGGCTCTGTGTGAAATGTCCACCAATATTCATTTCATTCATTTATTTTATTGGTTAACATTTCACACAGCGTCATCTAGCTCTATGGGATCCAGACAACTGATACATAACTTATTCACATTTTTAACAATATTTTGTTTGTCCTGGGTGGGAAATTGAACGCATGCAACCCAACGAAATATGCTACCAACTAAGCTGTAAGGCACACAGGCAGTAAGCAGCAAAGTTCATGAGGCAGTAATAATGACTCTTTCTGACCCTTAATTTTACATCCATGTCAATACAAAAATTATGCCGTTCCGTTGCTCCGTTGCTATATGGAAAAACAAACGCACTTTCGTATTTATAATTATTACACATATATATTGTAGCGGTAGGTTTCTTTGACCGCCATCTCGGTTGACGATAAAGATATTATATGTATTTGCATTACAGATGAGTTGAAACATGCGATTAATGAATTTATAATTATTATAAGTACTTGAAATTCATTGTTTTGCCTGGAGATGGGAAAAATCAAAAACGCGTTGCTATCAAAGATAAAGAAAGATACATTTGTTTGCATTAAACCTACAATATAATTTAGTTTACACATCATCATCAGCCTGGAGACGGAGACTGCTGAACGAAGGCCTCCCCCTTAGATCGCCACACTGTACGACAACCTGCCATTTGCATCCACCTGGCCACCACCTACGAATTTCTAGCGGTTTGATTGAAATGTCCGCGGATAGTTTAAAATGCAAAACCGCCTAGAACACCTAGCTGTAGCGAAAAAAATACAGGAAATAGAATTCGAATAGATCAGTCCACGTTTGCTCTGTGATTGATTGGTTATCTGCACCTCTATACATTAAAGTACATCTATACAAAAAAAAATATTACCTCTTTGATGTCCAAGGTAATTGTAGTGGTCAACAACTTCGAGAGTATCAGGCAGGTTCAGGTTCGTGAGTGTTGCAGGTTCAAGTCCTGCCGGAGTTCATAATTTTTTCTTCCTGTTTAAGCTTTAAAAACATTCGAGAGTATCGTTCCCAACAACAACCGGTACGGGTACAACATGGACATTGGACATGATCTTTGTCTTGTCCATGTTCATTTTAAGACCCACCTGTTGGGAAACGTTACTGAGGTCGCTGAACATAGTATTGAGGTCCTTCAGCGACTCTGCCATTATGACTATATCATTGGCAAAGCGAAGGTGAGTGATGTATTCGCCATTAATGTTGATGCCGAATCCGTTCCAGCCCAAGAACTAGAAAACGTCCTTCCAATGCGTTCGTGAACAGTTTCGGAGAAATAACGTCTCCCTGTCTCACGCCTTGCTGCGATTGGATTGGTTTCGTGCTCTCTTCCTGCAACCGGATTGACATTGTGGCGTTTCTATACAAACACTTCAGCGCTTCGATATACCTGTAGTCGATATGACATTGCTGGAGGGACTGCAAAACCGCCCAGGTCTCGATTGAATCGAAGGCTTTTTATAGTCCAAAAACGCTAGACATAACGGCCGATTATACTCTTATTATCCTCCTCCTCTTCTGTATAATCTGGCGGAGCGTGTGAATGTGGTCTATGGTGCCAAAGCATTTACGGAAACAGGCTTGTTCGGGAGGCTGGAAGTCGTCAAACCTGCGTTCGAGGCGGTTCGTTACGACTCTCGAGAACAGCTTTTACACATGGCTCGGGAGTGAGATGGGCCTTTAGTTCTTCGATAAGGTAATCTCCTTTCTTGAAGAACAGCACCACCACATTCCTGTGCCATGCTTCAGGCGTAGTACCTTCGTGAATGACGGAATCGAATAACTTCTGGAGGACTAAAAGTACCGGTTTACCACCCGCTCTCAGTAGTTCTGTCGTTATTCCGTCCTCACCTGGCGCCTTGTTGTTCTTAAGCTGTCTGAGAGCCGTATCTCGAGGCTGTATCTCTTACAGGCTGACGTGTTGAGGTGTACAACTGTCCATAAAACCTCTCGAGCTCTCACAGAATCTGTGGCTTCAACGAAATGATACTGCCATCTTCGATCTTCAGCTTCGTCATTCAATCAATCTTATTTCTGGTTGAACCATCAGGGCTTATCCACGTCCACTTCCTGGAAGGTCGCTTCTCGAAGAAAGAGTTCATCATAAAGAGTCCCTCCTTCTCCATGAAGTCACCCATCCGCTGACCCCTCTGGTTCCGCTGTCGATATCCGATATGCGATCCTACTCTCAACTCGTCGACATTCCGTGAGCCCACCTTCGCGTTAAAATCCCCCATAACAACGGTGAAGTAAATTTCGAAGACATGTATGGCCTTGGAAATGTCCTCGTACAATGCCTCTACTTCATCGTATCTTCTAGCCTCATCGGGTCATCGGGTGTGTTGTGGTCGGCGCATATACCTGTATGACTTTCAGCGAATACCGGTCGGTAATTCTGAGTATAAGGTACGCTACCCTGCACGACACTATCGACTTCTACTACGTTGTTGATGAGGGACTTACAGACGAGAAACCCGACACCACTCTGGGATTTACGCTCTCCTTCCCGGAAGAAGAGCATGTTGCCGGGCTCCAGGATTATCGTATCCTGTCCCTCTCTTCGGATTTCAGATAATCCCATGATGTCCCATCGCATCTTACTCAATTCTTCCTCCAGCTCGACAATCTTCTCGTCGGTCCTCAGCGTGCGAATGTTGTGTGTTGCCAGGACCAAAGTCTTATGTTGGGGGTGGTAGCGGGGCGACTTCTGGGGATTATTCGCACCCCTTGCTGGTCCGTTAGTTTACACATGATGAAGTTATATTGTACTTGAACTTCATGTTAAGGGGGCGACCAATGCCAGAAGCAAGTAAAAGGTGTATTTTTAAACACATGGTTTAACACAGATAAAAAAAATACTACAGGTAGGGAAAAACCTAAAGAACCCTAAAGATAAATAAACCTAAAAATAAACCTAAAGAAGCAGAGTAACCGAATAGAATTTAGTAAAATATTCTGGTAAATAAAATAATATAAAAATTCTGTTTAATAAGAACATTTATAATAATGAACTGAACAAAAGTATAATATTACATAAAATATTTCAAAGCCTATATTTAATAATAACTAAAAAAATTATTTTTTAATATAAATTTGTATCTAGATTTATTACATTTTTAGTAATTTTAATACATACAACAGGGCCCATAATGCGTTACTATTTTGTTATCTCTGGGGCTATAACGAGGTATTTTTGATAATTTTGGAAACATAAATCAGGGTTCGGTCGTACTCACTATGAAAGTTCGATAATATACAACGACGGTAGTGTTAGAATTTTGTACTGATATAAAAAAAACGCGAATAATGCCAATAAACGAAATAAAATTTAAAAGAACTTATACAGGGTTAGTTCTAATCAGTTAGCATCTTTTTAAGGGCATATTCTGTACATCAAAACAAACAACTTTTACTATGGAGCCAACACTGAAAACATAAAAAAAAAATTGGGCGGTTGTGAATTTACTACTATCTGTTGGCTTAAGTCCAAACTTAGATCTTATATCCTGGTATGTAATTAAATAATTGCTCTCGAAGCTGACATCACATCTTTGTATACCATCAACTATTTAATTAGGTAGTTTAACTGTTTTGTCAATAAAATTATTCATGCTACTTATATCAACTATCTGTATCTAGAGTAGAGTAAGTGCATAAGAAGATCTGCCGAGTTATTTATTTAAGTATTGTGTTGAAGTGTGCTTTCCAGTCTATTTCTTGAACAATTTTGTATTTATGAAATGTCTAATGTTAAGCGAAGTTAGTCTAACACCGCAGCACGCGGCAGAAAACTACTGGTAAAGTAACAACTTGAAAACTTGAAACTATCGAGCTGCGCCCACTCCGGCAGCCAATCGCATTCCATTGTTTATAAAACGGCATAAGTTGTACCCATTGAATCAACTTTTACTAATCAACGTTAGAAATTCGTAATCCCCACGCTACCAAAAATAGATCATCCACGAAGACGATTCTTTGAAAACATGTGTTTTTCTATTATATTTATTTATTTATTCCCCTAAGATCTAAATACTCAAGCTTGAGGTATCGTTATGCACAACCCTCTTTATAAACTTTCCATACATGTAGAAATCTTCCAATTCCTGTAGAGTTTTTCCTTTAGTTTCCGGAACATATTTCCATACATAAAAAGCACATGCAATTGCATTTATTGTAAAGATCAGGAATGTTCCCCACATGCCAATATACCTTATCAAATATGGCGATATTTTGAGAGTCAAGGCATACAATCCACAGTTTATCATAATAAAGAAGGCGCCACCGATGCTTCGATGCTTGACGGGCATTAACTCTGCCCCTAAGCAAAACACGATAGCATTTAAACCCAAGCTGTTGAACGTCATGTATCCTACCAAACAATACATACATAGTAAAGAATTCTTAGCCAAGATCTCGACATTCTGTAGATAGGCGACGATACATGCGCAGATCAAACTGACGATCACTCCCGAAGTACTCGATAAGAGCACAGTCTTGTTATTAAAACAATTAAAATTAGTCTTGTTGTTATGTTCGTAATGATGCATCCCAAAAGTATAATCACGTAGAACACTATTCCCGCGTAAAATACAGCGTCTTGATTCTGCGTCGATTTTTCAACAAGCTCCAAAAAATATACCAGGACGACATCACCGCCACTTCCATACAACATGTTCATCAGAACAAATATATGAATGGCCGGCATGTAAAAATCTCTGCTCGTTATATTTCTCCAAAATCCTGGCATTGTTGATTTAGGTTTCAATTTTGTCAAGTTTTCCTTTTGAGCGACGATAAGTTCCTGCAGTTCTTTTTTCGATGCGTCGTCGTTTCCTCGTAACCGGATAAATGTGCGTTCGCATCTATCGAATTCTCCTTTACATGCTAGCCAAGAAGGTGATTCTGGCCAAATGAATGCTATAACCACTGCTAGAACTGCCGGGACTAGCATGACGAGACTGATCGTCTTAGTATGGGTAAGTCTTCCCGAGATTCCGACAACTGCCATGCCTACTGCCATATTTAGACTAAACAATTTCATGGAAATAAATCTGTATTTTGGGGCTAACATTTCAGTTAAGCTCAGACAACTGACCGGCATTAGACTGTTGGTTCCTAAACCCTGAAAAGCCTCGCTTGTTAGAATTAAAGCCGTGCTATTCGCAACGAGTGCTAGACTCCAGCCGATGATGATAAAGCTGCACGTGATAATGTGGGCCAGCTTCCGTCCTTTCCATTGCATCAATACTGGTAAACATATCACTGGTATACCAGCTAATCCATAAATTGATCCTAAAACAAAATATGGTCTAGTTAAAAACATATTTGTAGTAAAAATACTCGTCTACACGAATCTTGTTATACACTAACGTCAAAGGATTTTTTAGTTCCTACAGTAGATCCACTTTTCAGCATAATATATAGCAATTTCGTCGGAACAAAACATTCGCTATTTTTTTACCACTACAGTCTTCCAGTACTACAACATACTACGTGTGTTGGAATTACGGCCATTTTCAGACAGGTCTAAATATATAATATTATATGAAGAGGAAATTGAAAGAGCTTTGTATTTACAACTATCTACTTATGGAATAAGTATTTTCTCCAAAAGTCAACCTATTTTTTTCCTGTAGAACATATTAAAAACATCTCTGTTTCAGTGGCTTTGTAATGTAGTTGGTATTTATTTTGTAAAATTGTTAACCACCATCAAATCATTAAAACCATAAGTATTTTCAGAAATCAGATGTCTATGGTCCAAATCTTTTTTTTTTTTACAAAATTTCTATAATTCGAGGCCATTTCATTGAGCTGAACTAATATATCGCTTAAAAGATAGTCCAAGACCTGATTAAGCATGCTCTGAAAAGACCACGGCCTACAAAACCATCGATTGGATTAGATTAGAGAGTTTACCTATCCACGAAGATGTGTTTATGTCCAAATGTATAGTGCTGTCGTTAGCCTTCAGCTGTTGCAGGAGCTGTGTCGGATAAACTATGGAGCCTCCCACCGATAGCGCCGCTAAATTCGATGACAGCGCCACCAAGAGCTGTGGATGATTTGTGTATTGATACATGGAAAACATATCTCATGATCGTAATTAGCGGCCCGTAATGGACCACTGCTGGGCATACGCTTCTCCCGTGCGCCAATCTTCTCAAGGGCATACGCTTCTCTCGTGCGCCAATCTTCTCAAGGGCATACGCTTCTCTCGTGCGCCAATCTTCTCAAGGGCATACGCTTCTCTCGTGCGCCAATCATCTCAATCGTATCGTTTCGTAATTCAGGATAGTCAGGTAAAAAGATTTATATGAATTACAAATACAAATAAAATAAAAATTATGACCTCCGGCAGGACTCGAACCTGCATACGAACAGTCAAAAGAAAACATAGAGACTGCTCGTATGCAGGTTGGAGTCCTGCCGGAGGACATAATTTTTCTTCCTGTTTAAGCTTTAAAAACATAGAAATACCATAAGTGTGGAATCACTTCATACAAATAAAAGATACTCAATAAGTATAACTTACTTGTCGTAAAGCCGGAATCATAATATCCAAAAAAATTACACTTCTTAAGTTAATTATACAACAATATATACCTATTGATTTAATTTAACAATATATACCTATTGTAATGTATTTGCGTTTCACAGCCGTTCTAGACTTTGGCCAAATAGAGTTTGAATGAAGGTAGCGACGTTAACTTCCAACAACCAGTTTTTCATAATCACCTATAGTATATTTTAACAATATAACTCATTATTTTTTGTATTAGCAGCGCGCCGCGGTTTCACCCGCAATACGGGAACTGCCTTTTTTCAGGGATAATTAGTGGCATAATTATGTCGATCCAGGTTACCTATCTCCACTCCTAGTTTCACTCAAACCCTTCGAGTTAATTTGGACACGCATGTACTCATTCTCACGCGTGCGTGCGCATACTAATGCACACTCGCGCGTGCTCGCTCGCTATATTGTAGTGTGATAATTAAGTATACCTACGTATACTTAATAACAAAAGGAAATGGTACGTAAACGTGAAACACCTTTCTAATTTTTCTATCTTCTGTATATATAAAATTCAAAGTCCTGACTGAGCTATCAACGCACAGCCTAAACCGCTGGTCCTAGAGACATGAAATTTGGAGGGTGTGTTTTTTGTGAAGTGTAGGTATCCACTAAGAAAGGATTTTTTGGAAATTTCACCCCTAAGAGGGTAAAATAGGGGATGAAAGTTTATATGAAAGTCCGTCAATTTCGAAGTTAGGATCTTCAAATTTTGTGTTTAGAATGACGGTTTAAAATTAGTTTATAAATGACTCAGCGTTTTAGAAAATTCCTCCCCCGAAGGGGTGAAAAAAGGGATGAAGTTGTGTATGGAAAGTTCTTCATTTCCAAAGTAAAAATCACAATATTTATTATTTAGGCTTAAGGTTGGAAACTAATGCAACGTTTATCGTTGTTTTTTAATTTCAAGCCTTAGAAGACGGGGGATGAAATTTTGTATTTAAGTTATTCATTCCTAAATATTGTATTCAAGTACAAAAAATGAGCACGTGTATTGTGTTATTACTAAGGATTTACTGCTACTATCTGCTGTATATATAAAATCTCTATATACATAATTCAAATTCCTGACAGAGCTACAAATACAAATAGTTTATTGATAACACCAAAGTTACACGTCAAATTTCATCTTCTTCTATATATATATATATATATATATTATATATTTATATATATAACTATAAAAGGCTTTGTCCTGACTGACTGACTGACTGACTGACTGACTGACATATAGACAACGTACAGCCCAAACCGCTAAACGTAGAGACTTGAATTTTGGAGGGTATGTTTTTGGAGAGGTGTAAACGCCCACTAAGAAAGGATTTTTCGAAAATCAACTCCGAAGGGGGTTAAATGGGGTGTTAAAGGTTGTATGAAACTTTTTATTCTCTGGTTCGATTGATACAAAACTTGGTATACATATTCTACTATAAAAATAAGAAGATACGGGTGTCACAGTTTTTTCAAAATCAGCTCCCGTTAGTATATAAAAAAAAAACTAAGTTTTAGTGATAGTACGTTTGTTTCACCTTAACTTTGTAACGGCTGTACATATTAAAATGAAATTTGGTATAGGGATGGGGATAGATGTGGGGGTGGCGATGATACTGGGAACGGAGACGGGACGGAGATAGGCATGTTAATATTAAGATTACAATTGGTATCGGGATGGGGATGGGGATGGGGTGGGGATAGGGATGGGTGGGGATTTGGTGGGGACAGGTAGGGATGGGATGTGGATGTGGATGAGGCTGGGAACGGGGATGGGCGGGTCCATATTAAGATGAAAGTTGAAATCGGGATGGGGGTGGGGATGGGATGGGGTGAGAATGGGGTTCGGGATGGGGATGAGGGAGGGAACGAGGATGGGGACGGGGATGGGCGTGTTCATATTAAAATGACATTTGGTATCGAGATGGGGATGGGGAAGGGGGCGCTTATAGGGATGAGGCTGGGAATGGGGACGGGGATGGGCGTATTTATTTGTCGGCTGAACAGATGGAGCTGCATTTTTGGATAGGTAGTTTTAGCATAAGGTTCGGAAACGGACATAGGCTATTTTGTAGGTCCACGCAGACGACTGTTTGACGGACATAATTATTATAGATACTGTACAGCCTAAGCTGCTAAATTAATTTTTAATATTAAATTAACTTACTTTTAAATGCCTAAACTAAATTTTGAGTGGTGTAAACTTACACTCAGCTCAAGCTGAGTTCAGCTGAGCTTCAGTGAGATCAAGCTCGACTCACATTCTTGGGGTCGCGGGTTCGAACCCGGGCGAGCGCGTTCCAATTAGTTCTTTGAAACTTACGCATGGATAATA
The DNA here is from genome assembly GCA_905404285.2 of Erannis defoliaria. Classification (NCBI taxonomy): domain Eukaryota; kingdom Metazoa; phylum Arthropoda; class Insecta; order Lepidoptera; family Geometridae; genus Erannis; species Erannis defoliaria. The sequence continues at coordinate 2,540,106 of FR990090.1, read as the reverse complement.
CCACTAGCTTTTCGGTGAAGGAAAACATCTTGAGGAAACCTACATATTTCCGGAGAAGAAATACGATAGTGTATGTGAATCCACCAACCTGCACTGGGCCAGCGTAGTGAATATGGCCTAATCAGGGTAGGCCGATATACCATTAGTGTTAAGGGCTGATGCAGAGAAACGCACACTCAGCAAGGATTTTGAAAAATTCGCAAGGGGTTCAATGTATCATTAAATACCATTTTGCCGAAACCATTCATTTAATGCTGTTCGGTAAGAAACAAAATAATAATATGTTTTTGAATATTGATTGTATTTCCAAGTTTTCTTAAAAAACAAAGATTTTTCGTGTGCAGTATTGTTGAATGAAGTGTGTTAAGTGAATGTATGATTGAATGAATGAGTTATGTGAATGAGTGAGTGCCTGCACAGAAGGCGCGAGCTTTAAACGTATGTATGTTTAGTTGACAAAGTATGAAATAAGTTGAATCGCGAAGAAGGCGCGAACATCCTCCCGGGTGTTGAAAAGCTTGCTTTTCAGAACTCTTCTGCTCTTGGAAGTAAACATAGGCGATTTAGTGCTCTACGCATCGTTGTCCCCTGTGCGGTGATGATATCTGCGACTCGTGGTAAGCCATCAGGACCGTAGAACAGCTTGGAAACTCTTCCTATGCGCCAGAAAAGTGGAGGCGTCTCTTCTTTTATAAGGACCAGATCGTTCAGTTGTAGTTCTGCAGTTTTGGTACGCCATTTTGTGCGTTGTTGTAGTTCGGCAATGTACTCGTTTGACCATCGCTTCCAGAAGTGTTGTCTGGCCTGCTCCAGCCGTTGGTAGCGATCTAGGCGGTTGGTATTGGCATCTAGAAGACACGGCGATGGAAGCGAAGTGAGTGGTCTACCGATCAAAAAGTGTCCCGGGGTAAGAGGAGCGTAGTCGTTGGGCGAAGAACTTAGAGGACATAAAGGACGGCTGTTTAGGATGGCCTCTATTTGAGCAAATAGAGAAGCCAGTTCCTCATACGTCAAATGAGTGTTTTTAAGGACTCTATGAATATGCCGTTTGGCTGCTGCAACTCCGCTCTCAGCTAGGCCAGAAAAATGAGGGCTGTATGCTGGCGCGAAACGGAATTCAATGCCCTGACCAGCTGCAAATTCAATTATAGAGTTTTTGTAAACTTTAAATAATTCTTTGATTTCCTTCGCTGCTGCCACAAAGTTTCTACCATTGTCGCAATAGATAATGTTTGGAATACCCCGACGAGCTATAAATCTTTTAAGTGTTAATAGAAAGGCTTCTTTAGTAAGAGCGCTTACCGCTTGTAAATCAATGCATTTATAACGGAAGCATATGAAAACACATAAGTAACATTTTGTAATTTTACATCCACGTCCCTTGCGGTCCGTGATCAAAAACGGTCCGGCAAAGTCAGTCGAAACCGTTCGGAATGGATAATCTGGCTCTACACGCTCCGAAGGTAAGTTACCCATGATTTGAGTCATAGTCCTTGCTCTAAAACGTCGACAAATTAAACATTCGCGATATACACGTCTGGCTAGATTACGACCGCCGATAGGCCAGTAGCGCTCTCGTACTGAGGCGAGCATTTGTTGTGGACCAGCGTGAAAAAGTCTTTTATGCTCGTTTTGAAAGATTAATTTGGTTAGACGATTGTCGGCTTTTAAAACAATAGGATGTCTTTTGTCGTAGGAATAAAATGATGAGCCGATCCGACCACCGACTCTTAGAACTCCGGTAGAGTCTAGAAAAGGGTTAAGAGAAATCAAAGCTACTTGAGACTTCAAAGGTTTGTCATTAGATAAAAGCTCTATCTCTCCAGCAAACGACTCTCGTTGCGAGATCTTAATCAAGTAAGTCAAACCATGTTGTCTTTCGTCGCTTGATAAAGGGCCTGTTAGTTTATTGGTTGGGTTTCTCAAATTATGTACAAAACGTAGGACTCTTGCTAGAACATTCTGAATATAAGGTAGACTAGAGTAGTTGTCTAAGTTAATCAGTTTCTCATCGCATGTAAGTGCAGTCTCCCCGACGAAAGCAGACTGAGCTTTCATTTCAGGTAAGTTGACCGCGCACGATTGCTCTACAGGCCACGATTCTTCTGCTTGCTTGAGGAATGTAGGTCCGTGCCACCACAGAGAAGAATGTACCTGATCGGGATCTACACCACGGCTTACTAGATCAGCTGGATTAGATGCAGTTCCAATTTTTCTCCAGGACGAAGGCTCAGTGAGATCAGTTATAGCAGCTATTCTGTTAGCGACAAACGTTTTCGTTTTATTGGGGGACCTAATCCAACCTAAGACGATGCTAGAATCTGTCCAGTAGATTTGACGAGTAATGGGATGTCTCAACGCTTGCATGACAGTTTTGGCAAGTTGTGCTCCTAGTAGAGCTGCACAAAGCTCCAAACGCGGAATGGTAGTGGGCTTAATAGGTGCCACACGCGACTTAGCACACACTAAGGAGACGTTAATGTTACCATCAGCATCGAGAGACCTTAGGTATATCGTAGAGCCATAAGCTCTTTGAGAAGCGTCATTAAAACAGTGAAGTTCTATGGTAGAGAAGTTGTTAATAACGACACATCTAGGGATTTTTACGGTAGAGAGCATCGGAAGCTGCTCAGTGAATTTAAGCCAAGATTTGCTTACATCACTACTAACGGGTGTGTCCCACTCTAGTTTTTGCTCCCAGAGTTGCTGGAGTATGATTTTTGGTTTTATCGTGCATAGAGATAAAATTCCGAGTGGGTCGAAAATTTTGAATGTCGATGATAGTATCGAGCGTTTAGTCAAGACATCTGGCGGCGTGTATTGGATATTGAAATGCAATTCATCAGAAGACGGGTTCCAGCCTACACCCAGGGTGCTAGTGGCGTTGCTGATCATGAGGTTACCCTCGTCGAGACCAATGGAATTCGCGGAGAGAAGATTAGGTAAGTTAGAGCGGTACTTACGGAGGTGAAAACCATGTTCGGCTAACTCAGTAGAGACTGACCGCTGAATATAGAGCAGATCAGATTCAGTTTCTGCGCCTGTAAGGAGATCATCGCACAGAAAGTCCTTTTGAATTACCTCTTTAATGGTAGAGTCACTACATTCTTCGCCGACTTGATAGATGCAACGTGTAGCAAGAAAGCTAGCACTTGCGAAGCCGTAAGTAACTGTATTAAGTTGTAACACTTGGATGGGATCGGTTTCTTGTTCTCGCCACAATATTTGTTGTAGGTGACGATCTGCTTCTCTCACAGAAATAGCACGAAACATCTTCTCTATGTCAGCACAGAAAACATATCTATGCTGTCGAAATCGGACTAATATGTTGAATAGTGGATCCTGTATAGTAGGACTAACCATTTGTATGTCATTGACTGCTACGCCAGAAGATGACTTGGAGTTAGCTTCAAAAACAACTCGAGTTTTTGTGGATTCGCTAGTTTCCTTTATTACAGGATGGTGCGGTAGGTAATAAGAATTGTTAGCTTCTTTTTGGTTACTAGGAAGTTTATTTAGGTGACCGAGAGCTTCGTACTCACGCATGAAGTCGGTGTATGCTTGTTTGGTTTCAGGTTGTTTGCGAAAGCGAGCTTCTAAGCCCAAAAGACGCTTTTTAGCTAAGCCATAAGTGTTTCCTAATAGACTGGGGTCCTCGTGAAGAGGTAAAGCCACACAGAAATGACCATCAGGAGTACGAGTAGTGTTAGCTACGAAATGTTGTTCACATAGATTTTCCTCCTTTGTGAGGACTTTAGTTTGTGGAAAATTTTCAATTTCCCAGAATTTGGTAAGTTCATCATGTAAATTCGATTTATCGTTTAGGGTAAAGTTACATGAAACTTTTTTATTAGACTCACTGTTAGGTGTGAAGATGGGACCTGCGATAAGCCAGCCAAGCTTGGAGCTGCGGATAGAAGGGTTGCCAGGCCCTAGAGAATGTTGTTTGGAACCTATGATGTCCCAAAACAGGTCAGCTCCAATAAGCATGTCGATCGGACCCGCCCGGTTGAAGTCCGGGTCAGCGAGCTGGTATTTGGTATGTAGTTGTAAGTGACTTACGTCGAAGGTTGTTTTAGGCATCTCACCCGAAATACGTGGCAAGATAAGGCATGACACTGCGACGCTGAACCCGTTGTCGCCGGATTGCAGCTTGATAGCACAGCGTTTAGTAGGAATTTTTAGCGGTGTATTACCGATACCGATTACTTCGGTATTTGAAGACTGAGGAGAAAGATTTAGTTTCCGCGCTACAGCTTCAGATAGGAAACTTGACTGACTGGCACTGTCAAGGATCGCACGAACTTCAGTAGTTTCTTTGGATATAGGGTTTGTTACTCGAACCTTAGCAGTACATAATAGTACTTCCGGTGAAGAGAAAACAGACATTGAGATTGACTCACCATGAGCTTGAGGTTGATTCTGGGTTTCCTCGTGGACGAGAGTATTGTGCTTCGATCTGCACTGGCGGCAAGTACCTTGCAGCTTGCAATCTTGGACTTTATGGCCAACCTTGAGGCAATTGAGACAAAGTTTGTGGGAGTTTACTAACTGACGCCTTTCGTCCACAGGTTTCTCTTTAAATACAGCGCAACGGAAGACATGATGATCTCCTTGACATGCTACGCAGTGAAGCTTGAAGCTGGAATTAGAGGAATTATTTTCCTTAGATGAAGCAGTAAGTAATGTCTTAGTTTGTTGACCTTTTTGATTAAATGTAGGGTTAAATTTTTGTTTTTCAGATTTATCCTGCCTGGACCGCTGGAATGCAGTCTCGAGAACATCGGCACGGCTCTTCAGGAATGAGAAGAATTGGTCTAAGGTAGGTATTTCAGGTAAGTCATTCCTATGTTCTTCCCACTTAAAGTAGGTTGTGTTATCTATCTTGTTAGCTATTTGGTGAATGATAAGCACATCCCACTTGTCAGTAGGCAACCCTAAGCTATTTAGCGCTCGAAGGTTCTTTGTGATGTGATCGATAATAAATCTAAGGGACTTATCACTTTCACGGAACGACTCAATACTGAACAACGACTTTAGATGGTTCGCAATAAGTTGGCGTTTATTGTCGTATCGCGAACACAGAAGTTTCCAGGCTTCATTGTAATTTTTGTCTGAAATCTCGAGGTTAGAAATTACTCGACTTGCTTCGCCTTGCAAGTAACTACTTAAGTATACGAACTTGTGTATATTTTTGATTCTCTCGTTCTGATGTACCAAGGATGTAAATATCTCCTTAAACTCCAGCCACTTGTAGTAAGTACCTTCGAAAGGAGGTATTTTGATTTCAGGTAAGCGAAATCCTAAAGGGTTAGTGTAATCATGGCTATGATTATGACAGCACGAATGATGTGAAGAAGAATTATGCTGGCTAGGTGCAGGAGTAGTATTCTTCTCCAATAGGGTTTTAGCAAACGCAATACAATGGTAGAAATCTTGTTCCATCAGTTCTCTAACCAATAGCTCGGCATCTTGTTTATCAACATTTAATATTTCTATTTGACTTTGCAGCTCATCAAATTCATTGAACAACGCTTCGAATCTTGTCAATTTCATCGCAAGCTTACTAATTTCGATCGGAGAAATATCTTCTAAAGTTTCTAATATATCCAAACTATTTTTAAACTTGGTTACGCGTCCTTTTATGGAACTACGTTTTGCGGATAGATCTTTTAAATTAGCTTCATCAGCCATGATGAAGTTTGCGGTAAAATTGCAATCGAAGTAATCAATTTATTGATTAAATAATGAAGTTAGCATACGGTACGTCCCTCGCTTTGCTGTCCCAGCTGATGCGGTAGATAAGCCAGCGTCCCGAAGTCACCCGAGCTCCGAGTCAGTCACCGAAGCGCGCTCACGCAGGTAACAGGTGTGGAATGCAGGTTGCAACAGCCAGTAGCGAAATAATGATAAGCGAAGATGTATGCGCATGAACCACTGGAATAGAATGGTGCGACAAGCTTAGATAACAGCGTAAGAAAATAGCTTAGAATTGGAGGAACAAGTGATTATTTAAGTGCAGAGCCATGAAGTTATATAGAATCAAAATAGTCGTGTACACTTCGACTCGAATGGATTGTTTACGTTATACGAACAGGTAGATTCATAGAAATTAAGTTGTTATGTTCGTACTTACTTGCGTAAAATTATATTTTAGTTTGCCTTAGACACTTAGGTATGTATTTAAAGACTGCAATGATATGCACTTGGAATAGATAATAGCAAAGATAGTTAGGTATTTAGGACAGCTGTAGGATAGATGAAAGCAGTGCTATGTTACGATAAGGCATAGATGAATGAAGGCACAGCACGGCTAATAGGTTAGACTTGTGACGTAAATGGAACTAAGATTCCCTAAATTCCCAAATAGAAGAGGAAGTAGGCTAGGAAATAAGAAAAGGAACGAGCTCACAGTTAGATCGGCAGCCAAGCAGTGCTCCTGGGCATTGATTCACAGCACAATCCAAGAAACCCGTGCGGTTGGAGCACGGTGCCATGCGGCGTCCGTATGTCTGGAGTCGCTGGATCCTCGTCACAAGCAGTTATGTATCCAAATATTGCAGTGTCCTGTCACGGTCGCCACTTTTTTGTTCGGTAAGAAACAAAATAATAATATGTTTTTGAATATTGATTGTATTTCCAAGTTTTCTTAAAAAACAAAGATTTTTCGTGTGCAGTATTGTTGAATGAAGTGTGTTAAGTGAATGTATGATTGAATGAATGAGTTATGTGAATGAGTGAGTGCCTGCACAGAAGGCGCGAGCTTTAAACGTATGTATGTTTAGTTGACAAAGTATGAAATAAGTTGAATCGCGAAGAAGGCGCGAACAAATGCTGTTAAGTTTTTTGACTCAAGAGATAAGATAAAATAAACATAAACATGTTTCAGAATTTTCAAACAATTTCAAAACTGGAATGCCACGGGTCAGTTTTTCATTTGAAAAAAAATGTTATATTTATAGATTAGCTAATCGAGTATTTATGCGTAAGAAGATAAATGTTTTAAACACATGTACTTGATCCGGTGCACGCACCAAGCACAGCGCTTTCGAAACGTCCATCCCGCGTCGGCTCAGATACGTTAAAACCCGAGTATAATGACGCGCTGTACGTCGAGCGCGCCCCACTCCAACCCACACCGAGTCTACCTAAGCGATCAGTGCAGCACTGTATTTTATCGAAGTTTCGTAATTCTTGCGATATTTTGGTGATCTTTTTGCGTTCTTTGTTATCATACTTTTTCTGCTTAAGCTTAAGCTTATTTGTTCCTTTAATTGTTTAGATTGCTATTTAGTTTGTTATTCGTATTTTTTTTAATTTTTAGTTTACATTGTTTGTTATTAGGTTTTTTTATATTGTTACTGTTGATATTGTTATTCAGTTTGTTATTTAAAATGCTTAGTGAACTTCTCTTCATTCATGGAGCGAAGGTAAAACACTATGTTGTTCCCATCGTTGGTAATGGAGCGTGTCTTTTTCGTGCGCTTTCTTTTTTAATGCACGGTACCCATGAAAAGGCAATTGGGGTGCGAAAAAACATCGTTACTCATGTAGTAGCTAATTGGGAGGAGTTTGAAATCATGTCTCATGATTCAAACGGTGACAACTACACCACTGCGACTGCATACTTTGATGACATGTCACGGCAGTCGAGTTGGGGCACTACGTGTGTAGCCGCTGCAGGACAAATATATGAGTTTGAGTTTGAAGTTTATGAAAATGGCAAATTGTATGCAAAGTTTGGTACAGCAGGAAGACCTATAAAGCGGTTACGATTTACGGGAAATCATTTTGATGCGTATCTGTTAGAAGACATAGATATAATTTCTAACGGCACTCCACGTGTTCCAGTAGTAGCGAAAAAAATAACTAAGCGACGTGTTGAGGTTCCTACATCTCCAAGTTGCATTCAAACAGAAGATATAAGTTCTGATGCAACTTCTACTTTGCCTTTGTACTTTGATTCTTTAGCTGTAGAGATGCCCAAAAATAATTACAAAACGTCTTCAACTCATACCGTCCAAACTTCTTCAGCCCGATATTTTTCTGAACTGAATTCACCAACATTTACGGCGCAGTCTGATAAATTAATTTCACCTACATTTACGGTACAGCCTACTCAGTTAACAAATGACAAATTAATTTCACCTACATTTACCATCCTAACTATTCCCAGTTCATCACATTCTAATTTATCGACCTGCAGTGATATATCTCCCACATATATTTTTAAAAAAGCCTCACAATCTTCAGAAATTCCATGTCCATCCATCCATCTATTCTGTCATGTCCATCTGTCTGTCTGTTTACAATTCAACAAGACGGCTTTGTTTTGAAGTAAGTATTGCAAACGCGACATGCCAAACTTGGTCATCCTCAAGCAAACTTAAAGACTTGCAAGCGGCTTGGAAAAAATGCAATAATATACGTATTTTAGTGATTCAATTGAGTTGGGCCCCGATTTAACCGAATTCAAGTATTCAACATTACTACGCGGGCAAAGCCGCGGGCAAAAGCTAGTTAAGTATATCACAAAAAATAATCAGTTAATAAAATTAAATAATAAATATAAAAATACGTTGATAATCTCTTATTTTAAAATAAACTTCAATGTTATAAAACAAAATTCTTTTATAACCATGCTCTGAGCTTGGTTTTGAAGCACCCGGTGGAAGGAGCATCCCGAATGGAAGCTGGTATACGGTTGTAGATCGCGGGCCCCAAAATATACACTGATCTCTCCGACTTGACGAGACGGTGCGTCGGGGTTATCAGTTGGTCTTTCTTTTTATTGCTTCGTAAAGCTAACGTGCTGTGAACGCCCCTACGTTGGAACGGTTCTAGGTTCACATGGGTGAATAGGGCTATCTGGTAAATAAACTCACACGGCAAGGGCAGTATCTGAAGTTCCCTAAATAGCTCTACGCATGAGACGTCGTTCTGGACACCACATATAGCACGTATGGCTCGTTTCTGCATGACAAAGACTCTGTTCCGATCGGCAGCGCGGATTTTGTAAAAACTGTGATAGGTACGCATGTCTCTCTGGAGAGGATGAATTCACCCATGTGGGAGCTTTGGTCCCATACTAAGACGGTCGAGGGTGGCAGTGCTCGGTGGTGGTGTAGTCGGATCAACTGCTACAAGTAAAGTAAAACACTGATTCCAATGATGCTTGTTTTATTGTCATATCGTCCTAGAGTCATATACTAGGTCTTATTTCTAGCCTTACTTTCTACAGAGCACATAATATGAATTAAATAAATACGATCTAATTTTCTTATAATACCTATTTACTACCTACTAGGGATACTAATACTACCCAACTATCTAGACTTTTATTGATACTAACTTAAAACTAGATTTTCCAAAAATGTTAACAATAACATTAAAATTAAAGTTCATATAAATAAACAGTGGCGCTGCGCGCGGCTAGTTAAAAGTTCGGTAAGGCTGTAAAGATCGTCTGAGGCCGACAGCAAAGTCATAAAAAAACGCTCGCCCAGTTCTAGAACGTAGTGCTAAATTCTCTTTGCCAGTTCTCAATGCGCCGCCGCCGGCCGGAGCGCACGTGTGACTAAGTGCTGGACGCGCCGCTACACCCACATTATAAAAAGGTTCATACAGATTTCAATAGCCCCCATTGCCTCGTTAGTGTTCGATTATCGAAAAATATCTTATTACTAGAGGTCCCCCGCGACTTCGTCCGCGTGCGGAAGAAATACGGACCGCTCCCAAAATTCTCCACTTCAAATCATTCCGAGCAAACTCTACCGACTCGACCGACTTCACCGACATCACCGACTCTACCGACTCTACCAACTCTACCAACTCCCCCCCCCCCCCCAACTTCCCTTCCTTTGAATGAACTACCCAAATATCAATTTTCATCACTATAACCTAACCCAACCTCCCTCTCCCCAAACCCCCAATCCCCCCCCCCCTCACTTCCCGCCTTTGAAATACAAATTTTAATCACTATAACTTCAAAAACAAAGAACTTTCCATACAACATTCCACCCGCCCCCTTAAATCGTCCCTGTCGAAAATTTTGTGAAAACAGCAGTTTTTATTTTGAATGAACTATCCAAATCCAAACTTTCGTGACTAAAAGTCCAAAAATAAAGGAATTTCATACAAACTTCCCCCCCTTTTCTCCCCTTGGGGGTCGAATTTCGACAAAATCTTTCTTAGTACACCCCTCTACGTCGAGACGAATACACCCTCCAAATTTCAAGTCTGTACGACCAGCGGTTCGGGCTGTGCATTGTCTGTCAGTCAGTCAGGACAGAGTCTTTTATTATATTAGATTCAATCCCGTCATATTAGCTGTCCGGCTTTCTGGCTGACGTCGGCGATTTTGGTCTTGGAGTGCAGTATCGTGTTCCTTATTCGGTCTGTTAGTCTGCCTCCTAGAATACTGCGCTCCATCGCTCGTTGACAAACCTCGAGTGCTGCCTTCTGATCTTTTGTCAAAGACCAAGTCTGTGCACCGTACGTGAGGATGGGAAGAATGCATACGTCTATGAGCTTGCGTTTCAGGCATAGCGGGAGTTCGCCTTTCATGAAGTCCTTCAAAGTCCAATAGCTATTCCAGGCGTTATCGGTGCGTCTCGCAACTTCTTTATCTTGTCTCGCCTGGAAAGAGACTATTTGACCGATTTATTCATGAACATATGCAACCCCCAACAACTACGCGTCGTGCAATGCGGTTAGTCATAAGCTTGGTCTTTGACATATTCATCTTCAGACCCACCTCGAGGCTTGCCTTGCTCAGGTCTTCGAGCATTACATCAAGCTCTGCGGCTGTGGAAGCTTCTTTTCACCGAAACTAATGCCCCTTTCCTCCCAGCCTAGCGAAAGCTTTCTGATAACTTCTTTCAGCGTAGCTGTTAAAAGTTTTGGAGACAAGGGGTCGCCTTGTTTCACTCCTCTTGTGATACGAAATGTGCTATTGCTGTATATTTTACTAAGATGGTTGATGTATGTAGGATCTATGCCTTGGTTGGCTAGTGCATGAAATAGTGATGCATGACTAATGCTATCGAAGGCTTTTGAGTAGTCGACAAATGCTATGTATAGGTAACTTATATTCATGATGTATTCCTATAAAAAAATAAAAAAATTGGGAAGTGAAACTAGGATAATGTGGGAAGTATAACTACGATGATGTGGGAAGTGAATATTCAATTATTCTTTTTTGAGTTTTTTTTCTACGCTTACTCTTACCTTACTTACTTAAGAGTTGCTTTTTGTTTGTAGCTTTAATATGCTAATAATATTCTGGCGACTCGACTAAAGCAATAAAAATTTGAGCATGAATGGAAAAAAACGAAATAATAAACATATTATTTAAAATTATCTTATGATAAAGAATATATACAGGTTTGCTAATTGCAACACATATAATAATTAATCTTTCGGTCTGTTTCTGGTGTCAAGGTTGTAGATTAGAAAGAAAAATTACATTAAAGTTGCCACTAATTTAATCATAAGTATTCGTAGGTAGCTAAACATGTACCCATCCAAATCAAAATCAGTTTCAATTAGAATTCTGCTTTTTTTAACGGCCAGTCTGCTACCATCCTCATTGATAAACAACCAGGTCTAGATTGGAATAGGGTCGAAGCAGATGGCATCGCAACAAAAGAGGCTTGCATTTCAACTAATTACACATTCCCCCCTGTCTTGGGGATCGCACAATGCTCACCACCGTTAAACGAGAGGACACTGCTGTGGATCTCTGTGTGGTTCTGGATGCAGTTTTAGTAAATAATCATGTTTTTTTTTTTATTGTATAGTAATAACTTTTTACTAAAAGTAAATGGTCATGTTTTAGATTCATCTACGTATTGAATTTACCTTTGACTCTTCACGTTTCTCTCATATGTTGTGATTCGAAAGGATTTGACTGTTCTGCACGCTGTTGTGTAAAACTACCATACATATAATAATCTTCGATCTCTTGTAGGTTTCTTTCTGTAGTTTCTGGGACATATTTCAAAATATACCACAAACATGCTGATATATTCAATGCGTAAATTAGAAATGTACACCAAATACCTAGGTAGAAAGATATATATGGAGACGATTTTAGTGAGGAAGTGTATAAAGTACAATTGATCATTATGTACAATGCTCCGCCTAAACTTCTATGTTTTACAGGCATCAAATCAGCTGATATATTGAACACTATACTGTGGAAACCTAAGCTAGCACAAGCTGTGTATGCTATTAGAGAATACACAAGTAATAAAGAATCTTCTGACAATGCGCCTAAAGTTTGTAAACCCGACGTCAAACTAGCAGCTAGTAAACATACAATAACTGCACACGCACTGTATTTAAGAACAGTTTTACTTTTCAGTTTATTTATTAACAAATTGGTAATGCTAAATCCTACAAGAACAGTCAAATACATTACTATACTGGCGTAAAAAGTAGTATCATTGCTGTTAGTGGATTTTCGAACTATTTCAATAAAATAAATATAGATGACATCTACTCCGCCCCAGTGCATCATTAGAAACAAAACAAAAATATGAATACCGGGCTTTGAAAAATCTTTCCTAGTTATTGTCCTCCAGAATTTTTTCAGTGTAATGTTTTCTTGTCTTGTGCAATTCAGATTCTCTTTTTGTGCTGCTAACAGCTCCTGTAGCTCTTTATTTGACAACTCGTCTACGCCTCTTAATTTTATAAAAGCTTGTTCACATTTGTTAAATTCTCCTCTAACAGCGAGCCAGTAAGGTGAATCCAACCACGTCAGAGCTAATGCGATAGCAATTACGATAGGAATTAACATTACAATGCTGATTGTTTTGTAGTGGAGATATCGTCCGAGAATTCCGCTCGCTGCCATGCCCACACCTTGCGCTATTCCAAAAGCTTGCAATGAAACATGTCTGTACTTCGGTGCTAGCATTTCCGTCATCCCCATGAAACAAACTGGCAACAAACTGTTTGTACTGATTCCGTGAAATGACTCGCTTATAAGTAGTTCCGCAAAAGAAGTCGCCGTGTACGCCGTTATCCAGCCTGCCATCAAGAAGACGCAAGCTGTGATGTAACCCCATTTCCTGCCAATACTCTGAGATATTATTGGCAAGAAAATTGATGGTATGCCTGCCAAGCCATATATGGATCCTGGAATTTAGAAATTAATCTTACAACTGTACCTGTACCACTTTCACTTGTATTCGGTCCCGCAATAAAAGTTCAGATAACATGAATAATATAATACCTAGCCATGATTTGGTCTCCATGTCTTGTGGTGAAGTGGTGTTGGACGAACGAAACTGTTCGATCAGTAACGTGGGATAGGTAACCGCTCCGCCGATAGATACCGCCGCAACAAGCGACGATATCACTATCGTAATCTGAAACAGTTGTAAGATGAAATTTTCGACTCCATTGACTTTAATTCCATTAATTTAAACAATTGAAAGAGATCTATCTCTTAAGACGGAATCCGGTGAGCCATTTTCCATACAAGCGTATTCCCCTATATTCTCCCTGGATAATGCCTCAAGAGCAATTTTTTTTATAAAGTCTAAGTCTACTGTGTCTATGTCACTTTCTTTTATCAGCAACTACGGCCTTACCTAAAATAATCTTGATTCTCTTACTCACTGCTTAAAATACATAACAACTAAGGCAAGAGCCCCTCATTCCGACAGTGTCCCAGTACTAGACAGAATTAAAAAAAAGGCCTCCTATTTATTTCTACCGCGAACTAAATAAAAACTTTTTATGCCAACACATTTTTGCTAATATGCTAGATAATTAGAATAGAAACATAAAGCTATTAAATACAATAGCGCTGGAGAAAAGATCTTTCAAATTTATCGATTCCGAAATTTGTGCTTTTTGTGAGGTTTAGTTACTGAATTGTAGTGGTGCGCAGACCACAGTTGTTTCTAAGTTTCGGATGATCAGTGGGCCGCTTTGGTGAATGTAATTATTTTGTGTAACACTTAAGTTAGTTACCTAACGATCAAACCTATATAATTGTTTTCTTTTTATTATTAGCATCTTTTTTTGCATGTGACATCTACTGGTACATCATATCCCTAATTGACCCAATACTCGTCAATATAAAAATTAAACTTGACGGGTACTGGGACATGTTTGACTAATTGCAGGTAATGTCGACATAGAGTATATTTTAAACTCTATTGCGTCGTGATACGGTTTACACAGCACAGTTTGTGACAGCGGCGTTAGCTTTCTTTCACGTGCCAAGATTTTCACGTGAATAAAAAATAATGAGGGTACCATATGTATTTTAAAGTCTGAAAGATATCGGTGGTTGGCGATAAGAACATCGATCGCTCATTGCACTAGTCGCTATATTTTTGTGTAAGATACCTACTTGTGTTTATTCATGCAATTTTTGTTTTCAATTTAATAATAGGCTAGCATTTGACCGCCGTCACACATGCAGATGTCAAGCGACGATGTTGTTTGAAGAAGAACACGCTTGCCTAGAAGTTTGCGGTTCACTGACGATTTGAAGGTTATCATCATCATCGTCAGCCCGGAGATATCCACTGCTGAACGATAGTACAGTGTGGCGGTCGAACAGGTAGATAGACCGTCACTCTGTACTACAACCTGCCATTTGCATCCACCGGTTGCCCGTGAATTTCACAATATCTTCGGTCCACCTAGTGGGATACCTACCTTAAATGCGTCTTCCGGTACGTGGTTGCTATTCAAGAACCTTTCTTTCCCATCGGTTATTAGTTTTTCGAGCGATGTGTCCATTGCCACTTGCAAACCCTGCGAGCTATGTTGGTGACTGGTTCTTTGGCGAGTATCCTCGTTCCGAATTTTATTGCGCAAAGTTACTCGGAGCATAGCTCTCTTTATTGCCCGTTGTGTGACTTTGTGTTTTTCCAAAAAGCCAGCAGTTAAAGGTCACGTTTCAGTTCCATATGTAATCACTGGCAACACATACACCCTTGTCTTCAGGCATAGCGGGATTTTGGACGAGAAGATATTACGCAATCTCCCGAGACCTGCCCATCCCAGTTGGATTCTGCGGGCGACCTCGGATTAAAGTTGGACCTACCTAACAACAACTTAGAGAGAATTGTTCCCAACGACTAATGGTACGGGCACAGCATGGACATTGGACATGACTTTTACTTGTCCGTGCTCATTTTAAGACCCACCTGTTGAGAAAATTTACTGAGATAGCTGATCTTAGTATTGAGGTCTTTCAGCGACTCTGCTGTAATGACTATATCATCGGCAAAGCGAAGGTGAGTGATGTATTCGCAATTAATGTTGATGCCGAATCCGTTCCAGTCCAAGAGCTTGAAAACGTCTTCCAATGCGTTTGTGCACAGTTTCGAAGAAATAACGTCTCCATGTATCACGCCTTTCTGCGATTGGACTAGTTTCGTGCTCTCAATGATCTCGATTGATCATTTGAAGATACTCCAATTATATTTTTATATACAAAAATAGTTTTCTGTCTATATCATTTATATCCTTAGAGGAGATCATCTCTGAAAAAATAGATGAAAGAAATAGCAAAAGCTATTGAGACAGTATCAAGAAGAATATCAGCTTCCTCAGCTGCAAAAAGATATGATGTGCCACGACTCAATAGCCTGAACAAAGGGCCCACTCACTGTTTAGACAGAAGAGGCAAACAGTGGGTTTCCTGTCATCAAAGATCAGTCACAGGACAGTGTCAGCATTTTACAAAAACAAAATAGGAAAAAAAACAAACCGATAACCCCATGGTTGGAAGTATTTGTTTAACGGCACGCAAAACTTGGGCAGCGGGTTTCCCAAAACTTGTCACAGACAAGTGCCCTAGTCAGAGAATAAGATATCCGCACGTGATTCAGAGAGATCTAGGAGTACTTTACACCGCATGATGCCTCTGTAGATTCACGAATTTTTTTCAACTGTGATGAAAGTGCATTTTTCTTATCTCCAACCGCAAACAGGAGTGGTTAAAAAACGTGTTAAGTCTCATATGTTGCGGAACACAAGAGTGTGTCACCGTTCTCGTAATTACATAAAAGTCATCGGCTAAGCTAGTCAACATTTCTTGCAAATCTTGCAGCGATTCTGCCATGACCAGGATCACGATATCATCGTCGAACCGAAGGTGAGAGAAGTGTGCGCCGTTGACAATTATGCCTTTTCCTTTCCAGCCCAGGGTATTTAACATATCTAGGGTGCTAGTGGGTCGAGACCCGAATCAAGATCTGGGCAGTATTGCAGTCTCTTCAGCGATGTCATATCGACTATAGGTATATCGAAATGTTGAAGTATATAAAACTACTATCATGTATAAAAAAGCTACCATGTCAATCCGATTGCAGGACAAGAGCACAAAACCAATCCAATTGCAGAAAGGGGAGAGATTAGGAGACGTTATTCTACCGAAACTGTTCACGAACGCGTTGTTGGACGTTTTCAAGCTGTTGGACTGAAACTGATTCGGCACTAACATTAATAGACAACACTCACCTTCGATTTGTCGATGATAAGGGTCATCATGGCAGAGTTACTGGAGGACCTCAATACAATTCTCAGCGACCTCAGTAACGTTTCCCAGTAGGAGGGTCTCAAAATGAACATGGACAAGACGAAAATCATGTCCAATGTCCACGTTGTTGCCGTGCCGATCGTCGTTAGAAACGATACTCAAAGTTGTTGACCACTATAACTACCTCGGACAGATGGTTCAGTTAGGTAGGTCCAACTGCGACTAACACGTCGCCCGAATCCAACTCGGATGGGCGCAGCGTTCGGGAAATTGCGTAATATCTTCTCGTCCAAAATCCCACAGTGCCTGAAGACAAGAATCTTCAACCAGTTGCCAGTCATGACTTAAGGGATTGAAACTTGGTATTTGACTGTTGGCCTTTTGCAGAAACTCAGAGTCACACAACGTGCAATCGAAAGAGAGTTACTTTGCGCGATAAAATCTGGAACGAGGGACCAAACGACGAGGGTTTGGATATTCACCAAAGAACCAAAGTCACCGACATAGCTCTCAGAGTTTGCAAGTCGGAGTGGCAATGGGCAGGCCAGTTGCTCAAATAACTGATAACCAATGGGGAAGAAAGCTTCTTGAGTGATGACCACGAACCGGAACACGCAGCGTAGGCAGGCCTCCCGCTAGGTGGACCGACGATATTGTGAAATTCGCGGACAACCGATGGAACCAAATGGCACGTCGTCGTATAGTGTAGCGGTCTAAGTGGGAGGCCTTCGTTCAGTAGTGGACGTCTCCGGGTTTTCTTAATACATCTCTACGCATGCAAGCAAATACACCCTTAAAATTTTAATTCTGTTTGACCAGTACCTTACGCTGTGCGTTGTCAGTCAGTCAGTAAGCCAGGACATTGATTCTGATAGTACTGGATTTTGCAATTACAGTTTTACTTTTGTCTCTGACATTTAGCTTTTACTTTGGTTATTTTCGTTCTATTTATTCTCTGTATTTTCAGTTTATTGGGTCACATTTCAAAAAAACAATATGAAAATATAATTAATGTGAACCTTAAAGCTGAAGTACTAAAGTTCAAATCGGTGTTAATAATTGTCGAGTACTGGGACACGTTGACGACAATTAGGACAAATCTGTCGAGTACTGGTATAAATCGCCTCTTGTACGGCCTCGAATCCTGAAAGCCTTCGATTCAATCGAGAGCTGGGCAGTATTGCAGTCCCTCCAGCGATGTCATATAGACTATAGGTATATCGAAGCGCTGAAGTGTTTGTGTAGAAACGCCACCATGTCAATCCGGTTGCAGGACGAGATCACGAAACCAATCCAATTGCAGAAAGGCGTGAGACAGGGAGACGTTATTTCTCCGAAACTGTTCACGAACGCGTTGGAGGACGTTTTCAAGCTCTTGGACTGGACCGGATTCGTCATCAACATTAATGGAGAATACATCACTCACCTTCGCTTTGCCGATATGATATAGTCATAAAGGCAGAGTCGCTGAAGGACCTCAATACTATGCTCAGCGACCTCAGTAACGTTTCCCAACAGGTGGGTCTTAAAATGAACACGGACAAGACAAAGATCATGTCCAATGTCCATGTTGTACCCGTACAAGTTGTTGTTGGGAACGATACTCTCGAAGTTGTAGACCACTACAACTACCTTGGACAGATTGTTCAGTTAGGTAGGTCCAACTTCGTCAAAGAGGTCGCCCGAAGAATCCAACTCGGATGGGCAGCGTTCGGGAAAATGCGTAATATCTTCTCGTCCAAAATCCCGCAGTGTCTGAAGGCAAAGGTCTTCAACCAGTGTGTGTTGCCAGTGATGACTTATGGAACTGAAACGTGGTCTTTAACAGCTGGCCTTTTGGAGAGGCTCTAGAGTTGCACAACGGGCAATGGAGAGAGCTATGCTCGGAGTTACTTTGCGTGATAAAATCCGGACCGAGGATATTCAAGAAAATAAGTTAAGTTTAAGTCAAGAAGAGAAGTTCCAAAGAACCAAAGTCACCGACATAGCTCGCAAGGTTTGCAAGTTGAAGTGGCAATGGGCAGGCCACATCGCTCGAAGAACTGATAACCGATGGGGAAGAAAGGTTCTAGAGTGGCGACCGCGAACCGGAAGACGCAGCGTAGGAAAGCCTCCCACTAGGTGGACCGACGACATTGTAAAAGTCGCGGGCAACCGGTGGATGCAAATGGCAGGTTGTCGTACAGTGTGGCGGTCTAAGTGGGAGGCTTTCGTTCAGCAGTGGACGTCTCCGGCTGATGACGATGATGATGATTTCCGTATAAATATAACAAAAATGATTTGGAGCTGATAATTCGTTTTAGATATTTTGGAATACATTTTAACTTACTTGTCTCAGGAATGGTGATATAGACATTGTCTGAATTTCTCAAAATGTTTGATGCTTGTCTGCTGGTTTAATAATGATTTCTAAATAATTAATATATAGCGTTTCCTTTTATATAAAACCAACACATTTAGTAATAATAAAAGCCGTCAAGTAAGAGTAGGACTCACGCAACGAAGGTTCCGTACTACGATAATTTCTTTTACTGTGCCAAATGAAATTGGTTTGGTTTTGGATACCTTATTGGATGACCTTGGTTCTATATTTGTAACGTTGTCGCCATAGCAACGCAATTTCTGTGAAAATGTAATCTGACATCGTGTTTTATTATTGATGGGTTTGCGTTTGCCATGACGCCAAATGTTCTGCCCCCTCTAGACTCGAAAACCTCCGCTTACCTCGATCAATTAACAATTAAATGACAAAATAATTATTATTTAATGTTTTGAAGTGAAGTGTTTCCACGCTTTGGCAAAAACAAAGCACAATAAGCAAAGCAGTAGGGACTGAAACCCAGAGATTGCTCGTATGCAGGTTCGAGTCCTGCCAGAGGTCATTATTTTTCTTACTCTTTTGGTTTTAAAAACATAAAATTATTATTGTTTCCTTTAGTTGTGCTGTTAAAGACCTTGCATCTTGCTTGTCATGGTTCTAAGTCCCCTATTGGTTTTGATTTACTTGCGAGTGTCGTAAAATTGCCAAAATGCTTTTAATCTGTGGTCAACGTTTCTGGTGCACCAGCTACCTAGCTTATTATTAATACTACTTCAACATTATATTTTGCTGTGTACTGTTTGTTGACTCTTAAATAAAAATAAAAAAAGGTTTTGCAAACATTTTCGTTGAGGTACGGTTACGTTTCCGTACATCAACCTCAAATTTACACACACACACTCCAAAAAGACCATTGAATATATTTATTTGTAATAATCTGTTAAGTAGGTACATGTTGTGCCTCACTTATAGTAAGCTTCCGTAGCTAAATTAGATATAGAAGTGTCGTTTGCGGGTTTCCGTTATGTTTTGTTTGTCTTCTCACATGCATTGACCAGCAGCAACCTAGGTTCCTCCTGTACAGATTAACATACAACTTTCGTTCCATCATGGAATGAAAGTTGTAGGTTAAGCTTTTAATTTTAAGATTTCCACCAAAAAAACGCTATTCAAACAGAACAACATCTAGTTTGTCACATAAATCAATCATTATGTGACTAACGTAGAGGTGATGCACGCCTTACAAAGCTCTCTAGGTAGATCGACTATGATCAACTGGCTTATAAGGCAGTCAATGCTCAATGGCATTAGATTCCCCGGTTTGAACATTTGGAATAAGCCAAAAAAAACTTCGCTTCATGCCACTATATTCCCTCCATCACACTAGGTTGTTATTTTGCGCTTTTGACATTGTGCGACGAACGGCTGCGCCGGTTCCATTAAGCGATCTCAATTCATATTTACCGATCTCAGATCGGAATTTCAATCAGATTTTACCAAAACGTGTATCAGTGTCCAAACCGTAGAAAGCAGATCGAAAATTTTCAATATTGGATGTTTTGACTTTAACAAATCCATGACAGAGGTCGATTGGAAGATCGCATACTATCTTGGGTTGAGGATTGAATATTGGAACCCGCCGTAAACCGACTGTATAGATAGACTAGTTGCCTACGGAACCCTAATCAAAATTGCAATCTAGTTTATCTTCTGTCTCTAATCTAATACTATAAAAACCGACGTCCTGGCTTACCTATTGTTTGACTGACTGACAGCAACGCATAGCCTAAACCGCTGGTCGTACAAACTTAAAATTTGAAGGGTATATTTGTCTTGATGCGTAGAAAGGTACCTACTAAGAAAGTTTTTTTCGAAATTCAGCCCCTAAGAGGTTAGAAATGGGTGAAAATGTTTGTATGAAAGTCCTTTGTTTTTTAAGTAATAATGATGAAAATAGGTATTTGGGTAGAATCGTATTTTTGCCAGGATTGATTGAAAAAGGGGGTAAACTACATACCTACTACAAACGACCTCTAGTTTGTAATGAATGTTATCTTGCAGATATTCATATAGTTTTTGCCTGAAAATATTTTAATAATATTAGATTCAGACAAATTATAAGTAGGTAAGTAATAGATACGACTATTAAAAAGGGAATCCGGTGATTTATAAAATTTATAAAGTCTAGGCCTACTGTAGACATGTCTCTGTCATTTCTTTTATTTCAGCAACTAATTGCTAAAAAAGCCTTTAAATATCTTCTTAGTAATTTTTGGAGGTTTATACTATACGGGTCCCCAGTCCCGGGTCACAGGACTGTGACCCGTTTAAATGTTCATCCATAAGTTTCAAACCACTGCTGAGTACAGGTTTCCTTTTCAGAACGCTATCATTTCCGCTCCATTGCAGCTCTCGCCCACTGCTCCTTATAAACTATGTCTTCAGACCAGCTCATGGTCTTTTCTTTACGGTAGTTGCTTTCTGTCCGTGGCCATATTTTTTTGATTGCTTTGGACTACCGTCGGCCTGCCCATCTCCACTTGAGTTTCGTAGTCTGAGTTTTTTTACCGCGTCTTCGAATATCAACGTGTACGGTAAGAGATAGATGGCTAACATGGTCCGTTCCTTTGCACTTTGGGCCTCTCTGATCTTATGCGC
This sequence comes from Erannis defoliaria, assembly GCA_905404285.2. NCBI lineage: Eukaryota > Metazoa > Arthropoda > Insecta > Lepidoptera > Geometridae > Erannis > Erannis defoliaria. Next base: position 2,518,612 of record FR990090.1, on the reverse strand, counting down.
GGTCTCTTCAATATTTACTGCCAAAATTGGCTACATTAGCCATATTCGAGTACACCAGCGAAGCTGCTTACGTGATTGAGTCGCAGAAGTAGTCGCCGTAGCCGAAACCGGCATAGATGATATTATTATTATTATCACATATTTTTTTTCTTTCTTAAATCTAAGTTTTTTACAATATAAAATTAAAAACATAAATATTATAAAAAACCTAAACCTAGAGTGCCGCCGGCAGCGGGGCAGGGCTCAAGCTGCCTCGTAAGTAAGTAAGTAAGTAAGTTCGTTAATGCCTCGAAGTTTATTGAAATTTGTTTTACATTGGTCTATATTATTTTTATATGCTAACCAAAGCGTCGATTCAAGCCACGTTAATGAAATTAGTACACCCACTAATGCTGGCAAACACAATATGATACTGACGACCCGCCAGTGCAGAATCCTAGTCATGACTACTGCCATAGCTAGACCTGAAGCGTTTATTATACAGTAAGACTGTCCAGCGACATTCCTGTACGCAGGCGTGATCATTTCGCTGAGAATGGCATAGCTGACGGTAAAGAGTACGCTAGCGCTAAAGCCAAGCACAGATTCGCTCAGTAGTATCAAGGTTATGCTGTTTGCTGTGTATGCTAGCACCCAACCACACATTAGTATGTTTGGGTGCTAGCATGCCGTTATAAAAGTAAGTTTTCTCCCTTTCCATTGCATGACGACAGGCGCTATGGCGCCAAGTATTCCGGCTAAACCGTGTAATGAACCTGAAATGAAACCATAATTTAAATAAATCTGACAGCTGCTGTAACCTGTTTTGGGATTTTTTACCTGTATCTGTATATTTTGACGGGGGTTACGCGTAAAGTCTGACATCAGTCCAGTCAGTGGTCCGGACCACGGTCAGAACTGATGCCATGCTTTACGCGTAACCTCCGAATTACCGCATTATGCATTAAACTACGTATAACTTTTTTTTTTTAGTTTGATAAAACACTTAAACAATTAATAAACCTATTTAACGTGCCTGCGGGGCTAAATAAGCTATCTTAACCCCGTTACACGTTTTTTCTGTTCACTGGCTACACGCAGCGAAAGAAACCACTTCATCCCCGCAGCGGCACGTAAAATCGTTTTCATCACACTTGCTCGTAAAGTAGATCTTATTACATCGCTTTTAGGCTTATAATCCAAGCTATTACACACGCGTGCTTTTTACTTTACATTACGGCACTTGTACTATAATAGGTATAACCCGGTAAAGTCAAGTTTGTACGTGACTGCAATTAGACGTACGTATACGAAGCACTCTTAATATAGCCGGGTAATACTTACAGTTTTTTTGTAATACCTGTAAAGGATCTCGGTAGTGTCGATATATAAAAACAGATTCTCTTTAATATTTAGTTTAATACTATGGACTCTGGAACACACGTTCATAACCCGGAGGCTGGTCGCAGAAGGTATTGCCAGATTCAGTATCTTAAAATATACTAATTATAGTAATGTTGCCACGTTATACAACATCTTCCTTATTTTTATTTTTTTATTAAACAGTATGATTAAGGCGAGCTGAATATAAAAACAAATCTAAGTACAACTTCTAGTTACAAATAATAGGAAGAAATACTTAAGAAATAGGACTTATAGATATGTACTTACTTATTTTATTATTTTTAAGCATAATGAGCAAAATCAGTCACATGACATAATAAACTGAATCTACTGATTTACAAATCTTTGAACTGGTTTAACTTTTCTCCCGCTCCTTGTCACAAATGGAGGCTTACTAAGACCTGAGACTGGAGGAGTGATAGGTAGACTACTCTGTTGCTGTTCGGCACTTGAAGCTGACTGAACTAGCGGAGACAACTGTTGAGTTATAGGAACAGTTAGATGATCATTACTTACAGGTTTGTGGAGTTGTACCTGGCTTGGCTTGGTAGGACTAGGAACTTTCAAAAGATGCTGTCTGTTTCTTCTACATTCTAAACCATCTGGTGTTTCTATTATATATGATCTGGGCTCTATACATTTCTTTTTAATTTTAGCAGGAGACCATACACTTTCTGGACTTTTCTTGAAGAATACTTCTTCTCCTTCTTCTAAATTTGACAATGGCTTTGTTTTCTTATCATAATACTGTTTCATTTTCTCTATATTTTCATTTTTTGACTGAATATGTTCATTGCATTTAACAACTTTAGATTGTAAGTTTCTGGATACTGTAGGAAGTTGTGTTCTAAGTGATCGTGACATTAATAATTGTGCTGGTGATGCTATGTTACCTCTAGGTGTAGTACGATATTGTAGTAGTGCAAGGTAAGGGTCTGTTTCTGTCTCATCACACTTTGTGAGGATCCTTTTAGCTATCTTGACACCTGATTCAGCTAAACCGTTGGATCTCGGTAAGTATGGGCTTGAGGTGGTATGTTGAATTCCCCACTCATAGATGAAGCTTTTGAACTCTGCTGAAGAGAATGGTGGCCCATTATCACTTTGCAGGATTACTGGGATTCCATGTCGACTGAAGACTGTTTTTAGGACCATTATTAATGCTTTAGCACTGGTAGTAGGTATTGTAGATAATTCTATGTAGTTTGAGTAATAATCTTCAATAATCACATACTTTTTGCCTTTGTAGTCAAAGAAATCCACACCTACTTTTTCCCATGGTAATGTAGGTTGGTCATGTGGTTGCATTGGTTGAGCTGAATTAGCATTTCTATGCTTTAAGCATGTAGGACATGACTCGACTAAATTTTTAATATCACTTGACATAAATGGCCAGAAAACAATGCCTCTAGAAAAGCTTTTTGATCTGTCAACTCCGAGGTGCCCACTGTGAATTATTTTTAATATGTCTGGCCGAATTTTCTTGGGAATAATAATGCTGTTACCTCGAAATAGTAATTCTGATTCGGTATGTATTTCAGTCTGGTAGATCCAGTATTCTTGTACTAATTTATGGACTTGTTTTTTACATGCAGGCCAGCCTTTTTGACAGTAGGTTTTTAGTATCTGCATGCTTTCGTCTGTGTTGGTAGCTTCTTTCAGCCACTGAAGTCGTTCTGAAGACACAGGTAAATTTCTGATTAGCATATTAACATGTACTATCACATCATCATCAAGTTCATCTGAACTAGTATCAGGTAAGGCTGCTCGGGACAATGTATCAGCAATGTACATCTCAGTGCCTCTTTTGTAGCAGACCTCGAGACTATATGCTTGTATTTTCATCATCATGCGCTGTAGACGGGTTGGAACCTCAACAAGAGGCTTTTTGAATAAAGTTATTAATGGACGGTGATCAGTTTCGACTGTGACTACTTGACCATAAATGAATTGATGAAATCTGATACATCCAAAGACAATTGCATATAATTCTTTTTCAATTTGTGCCATTCTTTGTTGTGTTGATGTCAAAGTTTTAGATGCATAGTATATAGGATGTCCATTTTGTAAAAGGACAGCTCCGCAGGCTGTGGAGCTTGCATCGACAGAGAGTGTTATGTTTTTATTGACATCAAAGTGTCCCAAGACCGGAGCACTGGTTATTAGACTTTTTAGACGGTTTAAAATTTGTTCATAATTGGCATTCCATACAAATATGGCATCTTTCTTTAGTAAATCTCTTAACTGGCTGACTTCTGAGGCAAGATTTGGTATAAAAGGGCTTAAATAATTTAGAAGGCCTAAAAATCTTTGCAAATCTTTAGTGCAAGTTGGAGATGGCATGTCTTTAATGGCTCTGACTTTTTCTGGGTCTGGTGTGATACCATCACCTGAAAATATGTGACCTAGATATTTAACCTGCTGAGTAGCAAAGGTGCATTTAGACCTATTGAACTTGACATTAACTTCTGTGGCTCGTTCAAACACTAACCTGAGACGTTCATTATGCTGAGCCAGCGATTCCCCTGAGACCAACAAATCATCGCTGTATACTGTAACCCCAGGTATATCTCCAAATGTTTCTGTCATTATCCGATGAAAATATTCTGGTGCGCAGTTGATACCATATGGAAGCCGTTTAAAACGATACCTACCAAAGGGTGTATTGAATGTAGTGTGGTATGAACTTTCTTCATCAAGCTGGCACATCCAAAAACCACTACTGGCATCTAGAGTTGAAAACCACTTTGATCCTGCGACCTTGGAACGAATCATGTCTACCGTTGGAATCGGATAATGTGACCTACACACTGCTTCATTGAGATTTCTTGGATCTAGACAGACACGCAGTTTTCCATTTTTCTTTTCAACTAATAAAAGTGAACTCACCCATTCTGTTGGCTCAGTAACTTTTACGATGACCTCCATGTCTTCCATTTTCTGAAGCTCATTCTTCAGGTTCTTATACAAAGCAAAAGGTACTTTGCGCGGCGCGTCAACTTTTGGCTTGACTTCTTCTCGAACTGAAATGTGACAAAGACCTGGGAGACAACCTAACCCTTCAAAGACTGATTTGTGACTATTTAGCAAATGTTTTAGCTCATTATTACTTTGTTTACATATTGACTGGTCATTATTTATTTCAAAGATACGCTGTACAAGACCTAATGTACTGCAGGTTTGATGTCCAATTACTGTTGGTGAGTTTACATTAGCTATTATAAATTTAACATTACTTGACATACATTTACTTTCCAAATTGTATTGAATTGCAAGTAGACACTCACCAATTACAGGGATTCTGTCTCCACTGTACGATATCACCATATTTTTACACTTATCTATATGTACATTGGCATTTAATGACTTAAATACTTTGTAGGACATCACATTTGCATCGCTGCCTGTGTCTAAAACCGCGATAATATTTGTATTATTTATCACTATTGGCACAGACCAATTAACACTGGACTTACTGTTTGACGTGATATGACCTATAAAAAGCTCCTCAGGTTCTTCATCTTCTAGTTGAATGTTCCTAACATTTCTCCGATTTCTGCACATAGTCTGGAAATGATTCTTGACTCCACATAATCGGCAGACGACACCCTGTGCTGGACACTTGAATCGATGTACTTGACCGCACCTTCCACAGACAGACTTTGAATTTGGTTGATATTGAGACTGATAGTTGTTCTGAGACTGACTTTTATGGTTATATTGTGTCTGTTATTTTGACTTGTTCATGTTATTGTAATTAGACTTTTTCTTCTGCATGTATAAGACTGATGACTGCTCTGTTTCCGACGTAGTGAGAGTTGATGCACGTTCACTTGTTTGAAATATTGTTTTTGCATATTCGACTGTCTCATCTAGGCTTAGCTTGTCTTCGAGAAGCAGCTTTTCCTTGATGTACTTGTATTTATCGTGCATGTTGCATATAAATATGTCTTTGACTAAGCGATCTTGAAGGGTGGAGAACTGACACGTTTGACTCTTGTTTTTTAGTGCGGCGACGAAATCTTCTATAGATTCATCTGCTTGTTGTGTGTATGTGAAGAACTTGTGAGACTCGAACGTTACATTTGTCTTTGGGACAAAGTGTTCCTCGCTCAATTTCATGACTTTTTCTAGGGTTACGGAATCGACATCGACGCCAAAAGAATTGAACACTTCTACGCCTTTTTCCCCGATAAAATGAAGAAATAATGCCACTTTCCTGGTGTCTTCTTCATCATCTAGTGATGCTGCCCTGAGGTAGATCTTGAAAGCTTGTTTGAATTTCTTCCAATTCAGTGACAAATTTCCAGTAAATTGCATCGAAGCGCAGCCCGCCATGTTGATTCGCGTCGGTATGGACGGCGTGCTCGACATAGCTTTTGGTTGTGTAATCTTCTTTTTGAACTCATCTTTATCACTTTCCGTCATCTTTTTGCTTCTGACACCATGTAAAGGATCTCGGTAGTGTCGATATATAAAAACAGATTCTCTTTAATATTTAGTTTAATACTATGGACTCTGGAACACACGTTCATAACCCGGAGGCTGGTCGCAGAAGGTATTGCCAGATTCAGTATCTTAAAATATACTAATTATAGTAATGTTGCCACGTTATACAACAATACCAACAAAGAGTTCTTATGCCGCTGAAGTAAATGTCAACCTGCGCGCGCATTACTGATTTGGGCGCCATTTTCCGCAAATGTTTGTTGACGTTTTCGCTGTGTGGTTGATTATTATCAAAAAAAAATTGTTTTTTCCTCGCAAGTGTGACGAAAACAGTCGTATGGAACTCTTGTGCTATTAGTCATTACGCTCTCGGCTCCCTTATCGCGCTCGCCTGCGGCTCGCGCGCATAATACCGCCTCTAGTGTAATGACCAACATAGCACACTCGTATCATAATGTACTAATACACACCACGGGAACAAGTAAAGAAGCCTCAGACAGATCTCATGTTTGTCACATGAGATCTGAACCATTTTTTACTTTTGCTCCGCATAGTTGAGTAATCTACTATTAATTACAGAGTGTTGTCTTATTTTTTCCAAAGACACAATTTGTAACGCGAAAGAAATTGACAAAACACTCAAAACAACAATTGTGTTATGATTTCTATATTTATTCAATTAACTATTTCCTGTTAAGTTTACCGACAGGGAATTGATTTATATGGCCACCGAAACGCGTTGATTCGCCACTCGTCAAGTCTGAGCAATGGTACTGCAGGGCGAAAGAGGGTAGGAGGCTAGAAAGTTGGGATGATTCGGAAGTCGAGGTAGTTCGAATCCACTGCTCAAACGGATAAGTCTTTATACTACAAGTGTTACCATGATGTTCTTATGTAAAGTGAATATAAAGTAAATGATAATCTATTAAATGTACCAACTTATATCTGAATATATAATATTGAGTGAAGTGAAGTGTCTTTCTTAATAATAAATAATAATAAATAATAGGTTTATTAATAGGCTAGGTGACTGTTTTTTTTATTGCCCTATTAAAATGTGGCCCATAAATATAGCTGATTAATGAAAAGGAAATTAAAATCTGATCAAAAGTAAGCAAGTTATAAGCATTTTAATATCATGCTAGACAGAGGGGCGAACCAGCAAATCGTGACGTCACTTCTCTGTACGCCATATAAATTCTATTCTGACAAGTAAGGCGTGACGTAATTTTTTGTTTTGTGGGAAAGGGAAAGAGTTGTCTCTAACAAAAACTTTAAACGCTTATATTCTTCATCAGCCTATTAGACGTCCACTACTGGACGAAAGCCTCTCCCATAATAGGGAAGAGTAACGTTTATATATCAGAACATTATTAACCAATTTAAATTATTTTTTCAATAAACATACTATATTTACTTAAATTCTTCATCAAAGCTATTGGTTTCAACGATATAAACATCAGTCATCTACTCTATTGTTTTATTGTTTCATGTATACGGTAAATCTATATTATATTTTATCAAAATTTATTCAGCAAACATTCTCAAAATGGGGTCGTGGGGTCTCTATAGAGTATATTGTTTGACAGGAACCAGGTTAGAGCTTGACACAATTTGTTCATATCTACAACAAAGCTTTAGGAGCGTTGCGTAAAAAAACACGCTTACTTCCCACAAAAAAAAAATACAATACAGGACTGTCCTTCTTGGACTCCAATAATAGGCTTTTAAAAAAAAACCGACTTCAACTTCGAATACCTGGATGATATCTTCATATTTTCCAGTAATTTTGATTTAAAAAGCTCCGTCAATTATCAATCGAATCTGATGATTGTTTTTGTTTGGTAGGTGGTACTTCAGAGGTGGTCCCATATAAATGTTATCGAAATCGGTTCAGTAGTTTGGTTTATTGATCAAAATAACTAGAATAAAACAAAATAACTGGAAAATATGAAGATGTCATCCAGATAGTTGAAATTGATGATTGATTGATTGATTGATTCGAGATGGCAGTCAAACTAAATATTTATAAAATTTAATTAAAAAAATATATATTTTGATGTCGGTTGATTTATTATTTAAGCGTATTATTAGTTTAAGTTTTAATATAGGTATATTCTAGAAGTCATATTTTTTTTCAAAGTATATGCTTTATTTATTTAGATATCATTCCATTTTGAAACTTGGTGGATGTAGGCAAAAGTTGGATTATCAATTCGAAGCTGCTAGGGTTAATTATTAGCTGGTGAGGGATTTATTGTGGACGGTGGACCCAGGTCCACCGTCTGCTGACTGATGAGTGAGTGAGGGATTTACTGCTTCATCCATGAACTTACCCATCCACGATGACGTGGCCAAATCTAATGGGAATTCACTGTCTTCCTTCCTAAGCTGATATATCAGAACACCGGGATATCCCACGCTGGCGCCTGCCGAGAACGACACACACAATGTCGCGGCGGCTATCCGCAACTGAAAATATGTTTCTTTGTAGCATAGTCTTAGTTATGTACTATTCCGGCTAGACTTAAGAATGATGTTGTAATTTTCCATCAAGAGAAACCATTAACTGTTTTCTTTTCAACCGACTTCAAAAAAGGAGGTTCTCAATTCGACTGTATGTAATATTTTTTTGTATGTTTGTTACGCGATTACTCCGGCAATTATGAATTGATTTTGATGTTTTTTTTTTGTTTGGTGTGTGATATACATCAGAGGTGGTCCCATATAAATTGGTTCAGTAGTTTACTTTTTATATCAAAATTACTGGAATGAATCCTCCACCTGTACAATACAGTTCCACCACGTAAAAATTCGTTGCGTATTTAAAGCTACATAGTGATGAAAATGTGTATTTGGATAGTTAATTTAAAATAAAATATGATGTATTAATAATGACATAAGAGGGTGAAAATTTGAATGGATTTTTTTTAGTGTTGTAGTTATACCAGCGACAATGATAAAATGAATGGACGGGAAATAAGCGCACGGATTTTGAAGACTATATATTAAGCACAGAAAAGCGAAGGCCCTACTCTTAGAAATTAAGCGCCAACTCTCCACTTGCGTCAGTCATACTCTGTCATTGCGACATGCGAGCCGTACGATACAACAATATAAATAAATCCAAATTATGCCTTCGTGTGCATTCCACAAGTGTAAGAACACTACTAATATTCGTAATAAAAATTTGGGGATCACATTTCATTAGTAAATACACATTAATAACTGTATTTTGTCACAACTGCAATTAATTTCAATAAATATGTTACGGTAATCGCCATTTTGAGGCGATCCTAATGTTACGAGACAAAGAGACTTCGTCAATGCTCGAGAATGTTTGAGATTCGAGAGCACTAGGCAAATACTTGTGTTCTCTTTTTGTCATGCAGTAATTAGATTCGCTATCTCTATTTTCCGGCAAATATAATATCCATACAAAAAAAAATGTTATGTAATTTAATGTAATACATTATTTTTCTTTCTTTCTTTCTTTCATACTTTTAGCTAGGTATACTTGATTGTGTTGACTTGTTTATTTTGAACGATTTGTGAGCGCTGGGCCCGTCCATTCCATTATCACCGTCGCTGATTATAGTGGTGCTATTGGTATTTGGATTATGTTTTTTGCTATCTAATGTGAAACAATTGTATCATAACTAACCCAGCGCGCTAGCTTCCAGCTGTATGGAAGATATTTGGGAGCGGGCGAATTGCTTCCGTACTAGGACGACGTCGCGAGTAATCTCTATAATTCCACTATATTCCCTCTTTCATACTGGGCTGTCAATTACTATGTTCCGGTTTGAAGGGTTATAGAGACTCCAAAAAATGTTCCTATTCAAGTATTTGTTTATTATTGACATAGCAGCCGAAAGTTCAATTTTGTTTAAAAAAGTCCGTATAATGATTAAATAATACGCTTTAAAAAAACAAACAACCGACTTCAACTTCGAATACCTGGATGACATCTTCATATTTTCTAGTAATTTTGATTTAAAAACCTAACTACTGAACCGATTTCGTTAAAATATATATGGGACCACCTCTGAAGTATTACCTACCAAACTAAAAAATAATCATCAAAATCAGTTTATAAATGGCGGAGTAATTGCGTAACATACAAAAAATATATATATATATATTAAAAAAACACACTTGAATTGAGAACTTCCTTTTTTTAAGGCGGTTGAAAAAATAAAAACGAGTACTCACCTGACGAATTGTTGGCGAAATAGTCATAATGTAGGTACGCTTCCCAATATTTTCACAAATTGTTTTTATAAAAGTCCAATTAATTGTTATTTTGCGTAAGCGTCAGCATTCTTGCTCCACGAACAGAATACAAGCACGCTTTGTTATCTGATTGCAATAGCATTTTTCTTAAGATTCATATACGCGGCTGCGATGTGTATGGCAGCAGATCGCAGCCGCGCGCGGCTGACGTCCTCGTCGGATGCGGCAATACTCGCAATATGGAAGGTTTTCTGACAGTTGACGGAACGTGGTTCTTAACGTAGCCAAAGATAGATGGCGCTGACGGGACATGATTCTCTTTTTTCGCATTTGTTTAATAAAAAAGCAAACGAACTACTAATTCCTAATCCAAACTTACTAATTTGTGTTATGGAGGCGTAGGGAATACCATGGGCAAGTACCTACTTTGTTTGTACCACAAAAAAGCATGACAGAACTGTATATGAAATATGCTTTTATTTTTGACCTTTTGACTAATGAAACTATTCAGAATCATCTCTCGTCAACGCCATCTAACGGATTATTTAAACTATTTTTTTATTGATTAGCTGAAATCCTAGGTATGGCGCCGCTGTTATCCTCCTATCCTATCCTAACCTAAAAACCGCTCCCGAGGTCTGCGACAGACTCGTGCGGCCGACGAAGCGGCATACATTTTCATAGTGCGAATATTGTCGCATTGGTCGCGTAAGTTCGCCGCGCGCGGCTGGGATCGGCCGCTATGCACGACAGCGTACCTTTATAAAGAATTGAATGCACAAACAATGCAATAGTAAATTAAAAAGACAATATGCACTGCTACCTTACCGGGTCACCGGTGTGGTGAACGCCTAGCTCGAGGGGTAGTGGGTTCTGTGTGCGCTCTGCGGGCCTGCCTCTGGCGGGTGAGATGGGGTTAGACCTACCTATCCGAGATAACTAATTCTAACAAGGGCGCCACCAGCACGATAATGCTGGGAAATGAGACAAGGAATTAGCGTCCAAATCTTATGTATTGTAAAATATGTTCTTCAATTTCTTACCATTGTACATCAATGACGGTTCTGTTAGTTATAGGTACATTCTTTAAGATATTTCTATCATGTTAGTACATTTGTTAAACAATGTAAAATTAAGTACTTAGGTACTAGGTTAAGTATAGATAAGTTAAACCTTTAATATTGTAGTTCTAAGTTTTAAAGTTACACCAAAGGATTGAGACAGAAGGGCCAGTTCTGCTCGTTGAAGTTAAATACACAATTCTTGATCACATAATTTCTAGTTTAAGTTCAAAAACATTCTAGGTTCTTTCTTCGTTGTAGACACTTGACTGACGTGAGAAAATTAAGAGAAAATTGACATACCAAATGCGCGTGGCATTAATATTGATTAATTGGGCTTCACCAAGACATATTTCTGCTTCTAAATGTTATTGCGACGTATTCACGTCGAAATCAAAATGGTAGGCTACGAGTCATTTCGCAGACATGGACGCTTTACAAGCACAAACACTAAACCAAAACAAAAGAGCGGCGGAATCTGCAACAAATGAGACAACGACGTTATTTCTAATTCTACTATAATTTAGGTACGTGGATTTGGAAACAAGACGAGATGGGTTTCTTACCAATCCACCGCTTTGGACCTCATGGAATTGTTGGCCGCCATGCGATCATCATCTGCACGGCAATCATCCCAAGTACTGTGGAAATCAGTGAAAATGATAATCCTCGCTTCAATCTCCAGCGGGCAACGAATCAGGTTGAAAACCAAGTAAAATAACTTACTATTCTGCGGTGTGGTATTTAATTCACAGGAGCGGATTATTCGCCCGCTTACTCCATCAAAAACCAAAGTTAAAAAGGATGTTGCCAGGACTTGCCGGCGTAAAAACAAACAAAACTTTTCTTTCTGAATCGATAAATCAATAAAGGGCTGTTGAACCTAATGAATTCTGTTCTCAATGAAAAAATTACAGGAATCTACGAAATGTCAATGTCAACGTTATTACGTTACTTACTCTATGGTCAACATCTCAAACGTCATACTGTCAAGCGATATGTAAACAAAATCATAAGGGTTTCTAAAACGAAAGTTTTATAAAAAGATGTGTAAAATATTGTGATATCCCACACAAAATGATAAGCCACATCATATTTAACAAGTTATTATGTTCCACCGGCGTTCTTCAGTGAGGAAGGACTCCTGAAGATACGAAGCAAATGACAACAAAAATGTTTCTAGATTCTCTTACTTCTTTGCCTGAAGAACCCCTTCGACTGATGGGAGAAAACCCACAGGATACGTCTGAGCGTCGAAGAACACAAAACAAAGGTTTGCAACAAAAAACATGATAAGGTTTTTGCAATGCAACATCACCCCCTTTCTAGAGCGAAATGTGGGTGAAAACAACAACATTTCGCGAGGAGCGAGCAGCGGAACCATCCTGGGACAACCAGTGCAAACGCAGTGCTAGCCAAATATCAAAATTTAATAAAGTTATTTTTGAAACAATGGTTTAAAAATGAATTAATTCTTTTCTTAGGTTATAACCACAAAATGAGCACAAAATGAGCACAAAATGAACAAAATGAACAACAGATCGTCACGAGCATCCCACTGTGTAACCCTTCTTATTCTGTAGGTATCCTACCTTAAGTAAGTTTCTAAATTCTAAGTGTATGAACAATATCATAACTACTAATTCTATAAGTATATAACTTATACTATTCTATTCTAAGACAATAATGTTTGCCTTAGGTTCTTAAAATGGTTAATTCTTTCTTTCTTTCTAACTAAGTTACGGGATGAAACCCTAAACAAAGTAATTCTGTTCTGTTTACATACAGTACTGGTATAAAACTAACCAAGCACTGCACGTAGCTACCTGCTTCGGTGCCATATAATAGGGGAACTTGCCCCACTGGAAAGTTTGCTTCTTCGTACAATAACGAATGCTAATCATTTATTATGCGAGGTCGCATTGCTAACTCCTACGAGTATTGGATAAATACCTATTGTATTATACAACCTAATGGAACTAGGTCCTAATGGGATCCCTTATCTAAGTAAAACTAAAGCAGAGGAAAAGTGGTAGGTTTCCACCACCATAAACAATCACTCACCCTTACACAGTTCCTTATAAACCTTTCACACTATCCTGTCACGGGCGATCCTTTCATAGCAGCGGTCAATCACACTCACTCTAATTCTATCATGCTTCATTTCTTCCAAAGTCACCTGTCACACCATACACTCACACACACATACAAACACTTGCATGCCTTCTACTCACCATCCCTATGCATTTTTTAATCCTAACATACAAAACTTAATTTTTTATTTTAATTATTCTATTTTATTTAAATTTAATTAATGGATGTTTTATCCCTATTCTTTCTAAACTACCATGCAATAAAACTACATATATTTCTTAAAGTAGATATTAATAACTACAAGCTATTATTAAGATTTGGACCTAAAATATAATTTCTTACTTATTTATTTAAGGAGAGTACTAACTCTATGTAAATAGTAGTTTATTCTATGACTCCACATGGACTATATCCTTAATGTGAGTTAAGCCAACATGCTTACCACTTAAGGCTCTTAAGCGATACACGAGTGGACTTATTCTTTCTTCGACTACACACTTAATATTTCTAGGAGCTAACTTACTGGCAAAGTTGTCACTCGCCTTGGATAAGACATAGTCCCGTTTCCAGACAACTTGTCCTACCCTTAACCCTCAATGTATTCTATTTCTATTCTCTTCTCGTGGGGTCGATGATGATCTGTAGCTCACCTGGCTATTCTGTAAGTATTCTATTCTATTATCGGAGTGACTGCCTCGGCACACACGGTAGACACTGGCGCTGCAGGGGCCGTCGCAGGCTGCTCCGATGCTCCAGACTCGAAACAGATTTCTGATCCCTCTGGAATGTTTAAATCCAAAATTTTAAAAGCATGCGAGAGCACATTCTTTCTTTAGTTCTTGAATTTTTTCTGTTAACTCCTCCGCAGAAGGTGGAAGTCTGTTAAGCCTAAACTGAATATGGAGATTTCTAGAAATGAGTCTCTCTCTGCGGGGTGTTGTCATCGATTCTGATTCTATGATTTGGAAAATGTCATTTATTTTATTTTCACAAATTTCTAATTCTGTTTCTATGTTAAATCCTGAAGGGACAATGGTCTCTTCCAAACGGGAAGATTTGGATAATGAGGCAAGCTTTGTCCTCATTGCCTCGACCGTTCTGAAGTTTGTATGGCCACGGATCCGTAGCTCATACCGTAGCTCATCCATGAGTAGGTGGTAAAAGTTCATCTTAGCGCTCGCCATGATGGAAGAAGTACCAAATACAAACAATGTATGAAACCAAGAAAAGTAAGACCAACCTCACACGATCCACGATATCAAGGGAGATGACACCGTTGAATGTCGACTGGCCGAAGGGAACCCGTCACACGTTGGGCGCGCCAAAATGCTACCTTACCGGGTCACCGGTGTGGTGAACGGCTAGCTCGAGGGGTAGTGGGTTCTGTGTGCGCTCTGCGGGCCTGCCTCTGGCGGGTGAGATGGGGTTAGACCTACCTATCCGAGATAACTAATTCTAACAAGGGCGCCACCAGCACGATAATGCTGGGAAATGAGACAAGGAATTAGCGTCCAAATCTTATGTATTGTAAAATATGTTCTTCAATTTCTTACCATTGTACATCAATGACGGTTCTGTTAGTTATAGGTACATTGTTTAAGATATTTCTATCATGTTAGTACATTTGTTAAACAATGTAAAATTAAGTACTTAGGTACTAGGTTAAGTATAGATAAGTTAAACCTTTAATATTGTAGTTCTAAGTTTTAAAGTTACACCAAAGGATTGAGACAGAAGGGCCAGTTCTGCTCGTTGAAGTTAAATACACAATTCTTGATCACATAATTTCTAGTTTAAGTTCAAAAACATTCTAGGTTCTTTCTTCGTTGTAGACACTTGACTGACGTGAGAAAATTAAGAGAAAATTGACATACCAAATGCGCGTGGCATTAATATTGATTAATTGGGCTTCACCAAGACATATTTCTGCTTCTAAATGTTATTGCGACGTATTCACGTCGAAATCAAAATGGTAGGCTACGAGTCATTTCGCAGACATGGACGCTTTACAAGCACAAACACTAAACCAAAACAAAAGAGCGGCGGAATCTGCAACAAATGAGACAACGACGTTATTTCTAATTCTACTATAATTTAGGTACGTGGATTTGGAAACAAGACGAGATGGGTTTCTTACCAATCCACCGCTTTGGACCTCATGGAATTGTTGGCCGCCATGCGATCATCATCTGCACGGCAATCATCCCAAGTACTGTGGAAATCAGTGAAAATGATAATCCTCGCTTCAATCTCCAGCGGGCAACGAATCAGGTTGAAAACCAAGTAAAATAACTTACTATTCTGCGGTGTGGTATTTAATTCACAGGAGCGGATTATTCGCCCGCTTACTCCATCAAAAACCAAAGTTAAAAAGGATGTTGCCAGGACTTGCCGGCGTAAAAACAAACAAAACTTTTCTTTCTGAATCGATAAATCAATAAAGGGCTGTTGAACCTAATGAATTCTGTTCTCAATGAAAAAATTACAGGAATCTACGAAATGTCAATGTCAACGTTATTACGTTACTTACTCTATGGTCAACATCTCAAACGTCATACTGTCAAGCGATATGTAAACAAAATCATAAGGGTTTCTAAAACGAAAGTTTTATAAAAAGATGTGTAAAATATTGTGATATCCCACACAAAATGATAAGCCACATCATATTTAACAAGTTATTATGTTCCACCGGCGTTCTTCAGTGAGGAAGGACTCCTGAAGATACGAAGCAAATGACAACAAAAATGTTTCTAGATTCTCTTACTTCTTTGCCTGAAGAACCCCTTCGACTGATGGGAGAAAACCCACAGGATACGTCTGAGCGTCGAAGAACACAAAACAAAGGTTTGCAACAAAAAACATGATAAGGTTTTTGCAATGCAACAGCACCAACAATATTATGTTGGGTGAATAATATTTTATTTGAACAGTTGATTTTTCATTGCTAAGTGAAAAGTAAGGCAGTCAGTCGTGTACATATCGACTGTGGAAAGAAGACAATTTCTTCAGTAAGGAAAAGTAGGCCCCCTATATATTGTAGCGTTTGATAATGAAACACGTGGTGACGTTGATGATGATTCTAGTGCGGTAAATTGGTTTTTACAAACGAGTAGCCGAATGTATTACTTACCATAGTCACGAAATTGTATAAACCAATTCTGCACGTGTGCCATACAACGTTTTACAACACATTTGCGATAAAACAGATAACAGAAGTACAACAGATAATGAAACTTTATTATTTTGCTTATCGGTCGGAAAGTCGCAACTAAATACTTGACACTGGCAAATGTACAAAGTGCAATGCCATAATCCTCCTAGGAAGAAAGAAAAAAAAACTTCGTTCTAAAGTTCGTCTTCGTTAAAACGTTTCTAATAAGAGTGTCTTTTCGTGTTGTTTCCAAAACTCCGAAGAATCTTGTAGTAAAGTTGCCACAACTTTACAAGGGCATGACTGGACTTGACTGTGGCTTACACTCATTCGACTTGAAAATTATCAAAATTATCTTATTATCAAACTTGATACAAATATATACTTGACACTGGCAAATGCACAAAGTGCGACGCCATAATCCTCCTAGGAGGAAAGATGAAATGGCGTAAATTAGCAAATGGCGCTACGTGCGTGTGGTGAAAATTAGAACAACATCTTTCGTCTCATTTTCTATTTAGTATTAAACTGAGACAAACGTATTGAGCGAAAGCGCTTCCAAAGAGGTTCGATCATTTAGCTTATTATTCTCGTAATGTGAAACTCCTTATGCTAGGACTTCACCTGCGTGACGGTTTACGTCCAGTTATCGAAATAATTAACGTGCAATAAATGATGCACTAAACAATGCGCTACATGGGTGGCCACACTATCGTTTGACTTTGAATATCGCCAACGTCTAACGACGTTAATAATGCCACTAGCCTATTAGCGTGCTAATACCCGGCCATATCTGCGTACTGTATAAAATACCGCGCTAAATAAAGGCATTACACGCAGGTGAAGCCCTAGCATTAGTCGAACTCATATATTTTTATGGAAATTAATAAAATACCGCATATTTTACGCACGACGCTATACAACTGAGCGTGCGGTAAAATAGGTACTTAGCTGGCAGTACCTACTTTACCGCACGCTCCGTTGTATGGTGCGTAATGTTTAACTTTCGAACGATGTATACAGGCTTCGTAAATGCACTTTTTGAGCAAATGTGTTGTAAAATAAGTTAATCATCATCATCATCATCAGCCCGGAGACGTCCACTGTTTAACAAAGGCCTCCCCCTTAGATCACCACACTGTAAAATAAGTTACACCTGTCTAACTGGAATGCTGAAATATAAAAATTATAGCCTGAAACTCATAAAATAACCTAAAATCGACAAAAAGCCACCCGTCCTATTAGATTGTAATGCACTGATTGATAGGTAACTCACAAACAGTAAGTCAAGGACAAGTCCAGTCATGTCCTAGTAAAGTCGTGGCCACTTCTCTCAGCTTCTCAGGAGTTTTGGGAACAACACGAAAAGACATGTATCAACAGCGACGGTGATAATGGAATGGACGGGCCCAGCGCTTGCAAATCGACCTATTGAATCCGTCACCTGACTGCAAGAAGTACACATCTTCACAAAAAAATGTGTACTGATGTCACAAAAACAAAGGAATAGTGAATTTATTAAAGCATCCTCAAACAAAGGTAAAGCTGTATGGAATGTAATTAAAAAATATTCAAATAATAATCCTGGCTCAAACTCGATTGATAAAATAATTATTGAAGACTGTTGAAATTCATGACCCAACGGATATTGCAAACAGTTTAAATGGTCTAAACGGCTTGAGCATTAATCGGGTTTCCCAATTTAAATATCTGGGACATTATCTTACCGACGACCTTAAAGACGATGTCGATATAGAATAGAGCGATACGAGCGTAGAGGGCGGTCCGGGGTAACATGCTGGCCCGTAGGTTTGCCCGCTTTACGGACTTGGCTAAAGTCACGCTCTTTATGGCGTACTGCCAGGGGATGTACACGGGCGGTCTGTGGGTTGCTTATACCAAAAGATCGCTAAATGCCCTACGTGTCCAACATAATAATATTTTCAGGTTGATGTTGGGACTCCCTCGCTGGTGCAGTGCCTCCGAAATGTTTGCGCAGACATGTACTGACGGTTTCCACGCCGTCATACGCAAAAAAGTCGCGTCATTGATGAGGAGGGTGCGAGGGAGTCACAACAGCATCCTGCAAATTGTTGCTGAAGACCTGCGTGCGCCTGTGCTGATGCATTTCGTCGGAGTGATGATCAGATAAGATCTGTATGTTATTCTGGCTTCGTCCCGGTGGAGTGCCTCTGCACAGGGGCATATCTTTTATTTTGTATTTAATTTATATGTATACTAACAAATTAGTTTTGTAAGTTTTTAAACCTTTTGATACTAACCACTGGATCCCAGTTATCTTAATAAATAAAATTTGAATTTGAATTTAATGTTTTTTTAAATTGTGCCACTAATACTAATCTTGATGATATGAATCAATATGTACAAACAGTCGAAAACAGTATATTTCTCACTCCTGTGGAGCCAACTGAAGTGAAAAAAGTTGTAGTCATTAAGAAACTCAAAGGCCGTAGGCTACGATTCTATTAGAACTGACATTGTAAAGATGTGTGTTGACTACATACTGGTTCCTTTAACATACGTAATAAACCTCACCATGGAACAAGGGATATTTCCCGATGCGTTAAAACAGTCTGTTGTCAAAAAGTTTTTATAGACCAGTTACACTTATACCGATCTTTTCTAATGTTTATGAATTATATGAACTTGATTAATTTTGCTGAAAAAAAAAACACATTTTAAAAGATGAACAATATGGTTTTAGAAAACATAGACTGCTTTTCAACTTGTAAAATATGTAACTGAATGTCTAGATAAAAAGGTTCCTGTTTATGTAATCTTTATGGATATGAGCAAGGCTTTTGATTTTGTACACCACAAAAGACCTCTAAAAGTTGTACAAGTACGGTATACGGGAACGAGCCCATGACTAGTTTAAATCTTATTTGTCTAACAGAACGCAATGCGTGAAAATATCTAAATACAATGAAAATACTAAAACCGTAGAAGTGTCAACTTCTAGACATATTAGAAATGGTCATGGGGTCACCCCAGAGAAGCATACTGGCTCCTTTATCGTTTATTTTCTATATCAATGACCTTCCCAATGCACTACCGTTTAAAAAAACATAGATCACTTAACTTCAGTTACAGTGTTTTGCCTTAACTGGGCTCAATCGTTTCCTTTAGATGTGATCTATGCTTTTTTTTAATTATAATAGTAAATACGATGTGAAATGATAATAGGTTAATAATAAGTACTTAATAGTTTGATTCGACATCTATATAAAATCAATATATTTGCTTTTGACATTCATTACTTTTAAATTAATTTTACCATACATTTAGCATTTCAAGACTTAATTAATATTATAACAACATAATCATTGATATTAATATTCATACGCCTGTAACGGAAAGTTTTGGCAATATACACACAATTTTGTGTCACCATCCCGTACACCTAAAACTTACGAATAAATGTATGTATGATATGATATACATTTACTTGTTAATAGGTTCAACTTCCTTATTTGACAATAATATTTCAAATGTTCCATGTGTATAGAAATTTTCTATTTCTTGTAAAGTCTTAGCCTTTGTTTCTGGAACATATTTCCATATTAGTAATCCACACACTGTCGAATATAGTGTAAAAATTAAAAACGTCCCCCATAACCCTAAATACACGAAAAGATACGGAGATATTTTTAATGAAGAAGCGCATGAGGAACATGCTATTATGACGAATAATGCGCCTCCTAGACCTCTGTGCTTTACTGGTATCAGTTCAGCCGACATTGATACTTCTACCGGTACTTGTCCCGAGCTGCTCGTTATTATATAACCCACTAAGAAATACAAGCTAAGTAAGGAATCTTTTGGCAAGGATCCTGCACTTTGGAGATATGTTACTATAGATGCGCAAAGTAAGCATATTGTTGCACCACCAGTACCAAACAATAACACCGTTTTATTGTTAAAAAATCTTACTAAAATATTACTAAATGTTGAGCTGATGACAAATACAAAATTGATTATGATACCGCCAATAAAAGCAGCTGTGTCGTTTTGGGTTGCCTTAGTTATTAATTCTATAGAATATATCAAAACTACAGCACAACCGCTCCAATACACATGACTCATAAGGAGAAGCACTTGTAAAGCTGGTATTATGAAGTCTCTAGCAGTAATCTGCTGCCATACCCTATTTACAACTGAATCTTCTTTTGATGCCATATTTCTGCTTAATCGCGCTTTGTTTGCTGCTATCACTTCTTGCAATTCCTTCATTGAATGTTCATTAGTACCACGGAGTTTGATAAAATTTGTCTTACATTGGTCTAAGTCCTTTTTGTATGCCAACCACAGCGGGGACTCAAGCCACGTGAAGGAGATTAATAAACCAATCAATGCTGGCACACACAATATTATGCTGACCACTCGCCAGTGCAGAAACCTAGTCATGATTCCTGCTGTGGCCAGACCTAATGTATTTATTATAAGGTACGACTGTCCAGCGACATTTCTGTATGCCGGTGTAATAATTTCACTAAGGGTATCATAGCTGACAGTCATTAGAACGCTGGCGCCAATTCCGAGAACGCATTCGCTCAGAAGTATCATTGCTGTGCTGTTTGCTGCGGATACCAAGACCCAGCCGCTGATAAGTATGAGACATGCTGCTATAAACGTAAATTTTCTTCCTCTCCACTGCATTATAACAGGCGCTATGACGCCCAATATCCCGGCCAGTCCATGTATTGAACCTGAAATAGTAAGATTGCTAAAATAAATCGGACTCATGTCAGTTGTTTTTGCACAATATTCTTCCCTACAATTTTTGTTATGTATTACTTAGCTCTTGCAAGAGATTTCTCAAGCGTTTACTTTTAACCTTTCAACTGCTTTCCTCCTTTCTTTATTTCACTCCTACCATAGTTTTGCTGTTTAAATACTTATGTATATTTTGAGTTTTCTAGATTGATCAGTAAATGACATTGTTATTATATTTTTGTTATTGGTTTAGTAGTATATTAGATTGATGATCACTGAATGGTATTTATTTACTTATAATTGTGTTATCGCTAAATAAATCTAAAACCTTACCCATCCACGATGCCGTGTCTAAATTTAGTGGAATTTCGCTGTCCTCTTTCCTTAGTTGATATAGTAGAACGCTAGTATATCCCAGGCTTGCGCCAGCTGAAAAGGAGATGCACATTGTTGCAGCGGCTACGCCCAGCTGAAAATATAGCCATTACTGTAAATATTCTTAATTGTTGAATTTCTATTTATAATGTGGCACTTGCGAATCCTTCATCATCTTCATGTGGCTCACTGCTGAGCATGGACTTTCCTTAGGCCTCATCAAGGCTCTTTGCCAAGCTTTGCTAGGTTCGACCCGTGATTTTTACTTGCTGATAGGAAAGCATCGCTACCCGGACAAATGCTCAATTCGTACAATTCCTGAGACGTGAGACGCTTCGTTTTCCTAGCGATTACCAGGCAGACTGCCAGCTTGCTGGTCGGACGACATTGTTATGCGGCAGGAACTCGAAGGACGAGACAGGCACAGGCCGCCTATACTCCGAGGTGCTTGTAAAACGGTTTTTTAAATAAGTACATTTTAAACTTACTTGTCTCAAAATTGGTGAAGTGGACATCTTCTGATCAACAAGAAATTCTTCGAAGCGACGTGATGACTGATTGACATATAAATTTAATCTATCTATTTAATGGCTTGGTATTTTATTTCTAAGTACTTATTTACTAAAACGTCCATAATTTGCATATTGATTGTTTAAATACAGGATGATGTAAACAACAAACATTATGGTAAGGATGTCTTATTATAAAGACTGGATCTTTAATGAAGATTAACTTCCTTTATTTTTAATCGCAGTTGCTCGTAGAGTGGATCTCATTCCAGCATCGCTGGCTTGCACTGTATTTGAGATTAGGCATATCCTAACGACCAATTGACGACAAAATTTTAGAATCAAAACCACGTCTCTAGCCCTCACCGTTCGCTCATATGAGAGGTGAAGATTCTGGCGTGAGCTTCACACCAGAATCCTCATCAAACCCTACCTTTAACTTCGGAATTACGATGCGACTAATTATCTCACATTGTCGACTAATTATGACTAATAAATGACTAAATATTTGCATTTTCAAAATCGATTTTCATGAAGTTTGCATTGGTGAAGATTCTGGCGTGAAGCACATCTAATAACATATAAATACTCAAAGTGTGGAAACACCTCTTATAGTTAAAAAAACCTCTATATCTCGCAAATTGTATTTAAAAACGTCATTGTTTTTAGTCATTTGCATCGTTAATAAGGCAATTTATAATATTCGAGCATATTACAGTGATAATTTAATTACACTTAAAGTGTTGCCTGTCCGAAGTAGGTAAACTTTTCTTAAGCCGAACATTATTCTTAATTGGTTTTCCAGGTTTTCAGTAATCTTTTCATATCTGGCGCATTTTCCCAAGCCCTAATAGGACCGTGATAATATAATAATCTTATTGTTTGATTAATAATGCGTAGTAATCATACGTGAGATGTTAAGATTTAAGTTTTAACAGTATTTTATAAGCCAGGTATTTTTTACAGTTCAGTTTGGCAATATAGGGGTGTATGGCTGATTGTTTAGCCGAGAAACAGTACTCAATATTCAATAGCTTATTGCAAACACTAAGTAACATATATTTATGCGGATCTTATGTAGCACATTTTATGGAGGTAACAACATAATAACAAATAAAATTTGGGGTATAGCAATATTATGAGGAGCGGCTCATTCCATTTCGTTGTTAATACATTTTGTCTGTTATGATTTCGTCTAAGGTATATAACATTTCTTGACTAGTATGTCATTAAGCACTTTTACAAATTTAGCCTCATCTTCTATGTCTTTAATCTGAGCAGGAAGATTATTCAATATTTTTATTGCCACCGAGCGTGGCCCCATATACAGGGTTAGTTCTAATTAGTTAGCATCCTATTAACATTACATAACAACATACATTATTAACATTATTATTTTGTACTGTTTAAATTTGTTATGAGTTTATATTGTCTTGTCTTGTGTACAAAATGTGTTTTTTCTACAAATAATATATTGTCTATTGTATTAAGGGCATATTCTGTACATCAAAACAAACAACTATTACTATGGGGCCAACATTGAAATCGTGAAACAAAAAACTGCTGTTCCATACATTTTGCCCAAGGTCGATGAACTTTTTGTGTGGAACAGCTGATTTTCATTTCGCGATTTCAATGTTGGCCCCATAGTTAAAGTTGTTTGATTTGATGTACAGAATATGCCCTTAAAATGATGCTAACTGATTAGAACTAACCCTGTATATGTTCATGTAAGTTAATATATTTGTCAGCACTTGTCAGCTTCAATTATAATGCCGTTGGCTTTAACCATTCTTTTTATGTATTCAGTGATGCACAATTTTTACTTTTAGTGAATTTTTATACAAATTCTTCAGCGAATAATCTTGTGTAGGTCTTGTCTGGGATAACAATCACAAAGATATTTATTTATTATATTCATAACATTACTGACCCAGCTATCAAACCTTGCGGGACTCTTTTTTTCAACAGGCTTGAGATAGTTGACGTTCATAAATGAGCATCTTTCCTAATGAAAATTATTCTGTAGAGACAGAGCGTAGACCCATTGATTAAAAAATATATATAAAATTGTGTGATGCGTTGAGGCTTAAAAAATAAAAATGTTTAGATTAAAATAGCATAAGGAAACATGTATATTATATTGTACAAAGATATAACAAGAACACAATACACAACAACACGAAAACACAAGTGTGTGAAGGTCAATTAAAAGTTATACGTTTGTGGATTTCCTAATAATACGTTCGTAGCTCACGACATGAGCCAGAATGAGCACGATTTTTTATACTTCTTCATTTTCAAGCTAAGGCCTGTTTCATTTTTGATGCTTCTTTGAAGCTAGTTTCAGACTACAAGAAGTGGACTGGAGTTACTGCCAGCGTCTAAACAACGCAGCATAGGATCGCAACAAGATCAGGCCACTGATCCCCAAACATCTTTATGACGATTCAATCCATAATAGGTTGGTTGAATTTCTAAGAATATATTTTAGCTATAGAGGATTGCTCGCCAGACAAAAACCAGTAAGTGAGCTTGACTCGCAATTGAACGGTTTTATTTTTCAACATCAACATTACAGTCAAGGGCCACTGTGCTGGAATCACATTGATAAATAATCTTAACGTTGTTCAATGTTTATAGTCTATATATAAAATCCACCGAAAAAGTATTCGCAACTGCGCTACAAAAATCAAAACCGGCTCCCCTATTTTGGACTAATCAGAGATCGCGGCGATGAAAAAGCATAGATTAGGTTCAAACCCTTTCAGTCATTGAATGATTAAATCGCCTATAAAAAATGTAACTGTAATAGAATTTGAAAAAAAAAAACGATTTTCATTATTCCGTACTTACTATAATGCTTCTCTTTGAAATACAGGTGAAATCGAATTCATTAGCAATATCTTATTACCTTTAAACTCATCGTAATGAACTACTTTTACTACAAAATCAACGCGGTAGTTGCGGAAAAAATCTGCTCCTACCATACTGCTCCATACATTTTGTCGTGCGTAATTGCATTTTTTGTATGGGAATGCTAATATTTTTTCGCGGTTTCCATTGTCCATTATGATGGTTTAATAATAATAATAACTAAAAAAGTGAGTAGGGTGCCTAGATAACTAGCATCGCAGTTAAACTACCGATCGAAGTGAAGGTCTGAGGCGTCGATTTAATAGATCAAGATTACACTGTTTGTCTTGGCCCCTTTTATATCTTGTCTTTGTTAAATCGATATTCATCCTGAGAAAATCAAACCAACATGATGTATGCTAATTATATTTTATTTACAATTCTTCATATCTACCGGATCCAACTCCTCGTTTGACAATAATGTTATTTCGAAAGTTCCATGTGAATAAAAATGTTCTATTTCTTGCAAAGTCTTCCCTTTCGTTTCGGGGACATATTTCCATATCAACACTCCACATACTATAGAATTCAGAGCGTAAATTAAAAACGTTCCCCATAACCCCAAGTACACAAAAAGATATGGTGATATTTTCAATGAAGAAGCATGCAACGAACATGCGTATATGACAAATAATGCGCCTCCTAATCCTCTATGCTTTACAGGCATCAGTTCAGAAGACATTGTAAATACAACTGATGTCTGACCTAAACCTGTAGATACCATATAACAAACTAGAAAATACAAGCTAATTAAGGAGTCCTTCGGTAAAATTCCTACTCCTTGCAAATATATTACTATAGATACACAAATAAGACTCACTGTCGCAGCACAAGTACTCGTCAGTATTAGAGGTTTATTTTTATAAAACTTTATCAAAATGCTACTAATAATTATACTGAAGAAAAGGACAAAATTGATGATGATGCCACCAGTAAATGCTGCTGACTCATTATGAGTAGCCTTCGAAATTAGTTCAATAGAATATAACAAAACAACAACGGAACCGCTCCAGTAAGAGTGATTCAGAAGCAGTAGCACATGAAGAGCTGGCATTAAGAAGTCTTTGCGAGAAACCTGCTGCATGAAACGTCGTATAACAGTGTGTCTTTTAGTTTTATTTCTTACGTTGGATTGCTCCTTATGAGCTATCATAATTTCTTGTAGCTCCTTCGTTGAATGTTCATCAGTTCCCCGAAGTTTTGTGAAATTTTTTATACATCCGTCTAAATCCTTTTTATATGCTAACCAAAGCGGCGATTCAAGCCAGACACACGAAATCAAGAGACCAATGACTGCAGGCAGACACAAGATGACACTTTGCGTCCGCCAGTGTACAAATTTTGTCATAACCCCTGCGGTGGCTATGCCTAAGACGTTAATAATGCCGTAAAACTGTACAGCAACGTTCCTGTAAGCGGGTGTGATCATTTCACTGAGACAATCATAGCTCACAGTTATAAGGACGTTCGCTCCAAATCCGTGAATCGCTTCGCTTAGAAATATCATTGCTATTCCGTTTGCGAAGTATATTACCGCCCAACCGAGAATGACTATAATGCATCCAGCCATAAATGTGCATTTTCTTCCTTGCCATTGCATTACCATAGGCGCTATAATACCAGCTATACCAGCCAGACCATGCATCGAACCTGAAAAATAATATATAATTAAAATTGCAACTTCAAACATTTGAATGAAGTTATTTTACAGTTGGAAAGAATCCAAGATTTCCGCTACACATTTAACAGCTAAGCTATTATCGACTTGTAATAAATTAATAAGCATAGCATAATCAACCTATTAAATAGTCCACTGCTGAACTTAGGCATAAATTTGAAGGACGATTTGGCATAACCACCACGCTGTGGTGGATAACTGTGGTGGGTGATCACACTGGCTTATTCAACAGCGTATGTGTGGGCATATGTGTGAATCGCCATCCCGCAACTGGAACAACGGCACACTACACGACGACATTGTCTTTGACGTGTAACGTTTTACGTTTGGTGTTAGGTTTGGCTTCAGAGGTGGTCCCATATAAATTTTAACATAATCGGTTCAGTAGGTTGGTTTTTATATCAAAATTACTAGAAAATATGAAGATGTCATCCAGGTAGGTATTCGAAGTTGAAGTCGATTGTAACTTTTTTTTTTAAAGTGAATTATTTCTCTACAAGTTATCCCAACGAGTCACACCAGTGTAATCGATGGGAAGAAAAATCTCAACGACTCGTTTGACTCGTTTGACTCTCTCTTGACTCGTTTTGGTGTGACTCGTTGGGAACCCACCAATTCAACAGGCATCTGTAGTACCAATCACAATGGTGATTACGACAATAATGGTACAACGAGCCGAACTCATAACAGACTAGAAAGATCCTGTGTTACTGCTATACGCCTGCCAATAACTATGACCAGTATACCGGTTAAACTCAGATCTGCATTTTGTTAGTTTAGTCAACAAGGTCTGTTTTTAATGCGCATAATAAGTTCGTTAATCGCAAGCCATAAAAAAACTTAATAGATTTGATTTGTCATATTTCATGAGAGGACTTCGAATTTCAAATGATTGGTTTTGTCCTCTGGTTTTGTCCCAACGATCTTATATGTTACTGTTACACATAAGATCGTTGTTTTGTCTACAGAAAAGCGAAGGCCCTACTCTTAGGTTTTGTCTTCAACCTCTTTTCTACATTTCCATCGATTCTAAAGTCGTTCTCTGTAAAGCTAGTTTGCGTTATCAAGGAGCCAAACATTTTTACCTGTATTTCCTTTAACGTAATTTTAGTGAACCTTACCTATCCACGACGCAGTGTCCAGGTCTATTGGAATGTTGCTGTCGTTTTTTCTGAGTTGATAGAGTAGAACAGCAGGGAAGCCCATGCTAGCGCCTGTCGAAAATGACGCGAATTGGGTTGCGACACCTATGATTAACTGTAGACAAAATTATACGATGAAAAATATATATATTGTACGTTTTTTTTTCATTACTTATTAAGGGTTCTATATTCCAAAGTTGCCCGAAAAATCGATGTTATTTAGTCAAATTACTATATTTAATGCCATAAAATATATAATATTAACGACGAACATCCGTCTTAGTAACTTCTATGGTTGAAAACCGATTAATTATTAAAAAAAGTCGCCGGAAAATAAAAGGTTTAAGGTCACCTGATGTGATCAAAACTATAGTCAGAGTATCCGATTTAATAACACGTGAGTGTTCCCGTATAAATAAAACAAAACGATTAATTATACTTTCCTAGATAGAAAAAAATACCGAAACAATTCCTATTTTTTTTCAGTTATATATCCTAATAACAGCACATAGTGATATAAAAAAATTATGTATTAAAAGATAATAGTATTTTGGAGAACTTTCTGTGGTTGAAAAATTAAAAATTTCTATACTTGTCGAGTAATCTAAGAACAACTTCAAAAATCGAAGCTTGACACGCACGAATCTGCGTAACCGCCATATTTTTGCTCCGCTAAAGGTGACTCTATCTGATACAGCTTTAGGCTAATGATCGATCGCATTAAAAATGTGCTTGAAACGTATCCTAATGCGAAAGTGTTCGTTGGTTTATTTGTCCTTTGTTCAATAAGAATTTGTGCTAGAGTTGATTTAGGTAATTTATGGCAAGGATACAGATTAAAAGTCGGAGAGTAGCATAGCTTATGAGTATAATCATCCTTTTTCATATTCTACTGCTAGATATAGGCCTATCCTCTTTGAAGTGCGATCCATGTCCAGCACACTGGCCCAGTTGCGGTTTGGTGGATTCACATACCCCATTCAATTTATTTTCAAGTTTTCTCACAATGTTTTCCTTGACCAGTCCAGTCAGTTGCATTTACACCCTCTATTAAGATGAAGACGTAGATACACACTTCAAACTTGTAGCACGCAGAGAGGCTTCGGTGATTCAAATAAACTCCTGTCCATCCACAAAACAAGACAAACAGAACAAAATCCGATAAATTATGGGTACTTACTTGCCTGAAAGCCGGTGAAACCGTCATCTTTATTAAATTATTGTTTCCGCTTAAGTTGTAAAAGGTGTATATTTTAACATCACAACTTACACTTGAGACAATCTGGCTAATATTTAATATTTAATCAGCAACACCTCTTATATGTAAAATTAAACGGACGGTAGGTATGTTATTTTTGCAAAGAAACCATGATAGGAAATTTGTATTTATGTTATGATGATGTTTTAACGCCACGCATATGAGCACTGAACATTTATACTCACTGAAGTAACATTGTCATGCGGTAGTAGGGTACGATCAAGATTCCGTAGGGACGAACCCTAAAATTATGATAAATCAGATACACAGTCAAAAAAAATCGTGTGTTTATTTATAGGGTTTCGTATAGGTAACTAAAAAATAAAATACAAAGAGATATTGAACCTTTATAAGATCACTTCGTTATCCGTTTGTGTCTGTGAGTCTGTCAAGACCCTTTTTCTCAGGGATGCGTGGAGGCATACTCGACTCGGGTTAGATATAGCAATGCTAAGATCCCGAGTCGGCCCAAGCTATGTGAAGCAAATTCAAGTAAGCCTTAAAAGGCCGAGTACGGTACTCGACCAGAGTGTCTAGTGCCACTAGACACTCTGTTTTTATCACGATGACTACACACTTAACACACTAACTTGCAACAATTTTCGAACGCATGTGTGCGTGTCAAAGAAAGTAGTAATTACTTTCTAGTAAGGGTCACGCACACATTGATTGTTTTTTGGCTTCACTAGTGAACGGAATTTTGAATGAAATTATCACTCTAGGCGTTATTATGGTATAGAGTAATGAGAGAAACGAGAAACTCTCTCGAGGGTAAGAAGTAACTTTTAGGAACATAACAAATTCCAGGGTACGGCCGTACCATGAGTTCTTATTGCGAGACCGAATAGGCTCAGCTGCCGACGCTGCGCGATTGCGAACCTTCTTGTGCGGCAATAAAATTCAGGGTCGCGCAGCGTCGGCAGCTGTGCCTATTTGGCCCCTGATCATCACTGCATTAGCACTCACTACTATGACACATTCGATGGGAATACTCATTACTAGCCTTGTAATTTCGCTAGCCACAGAAGAAAACCGTGACAGTCGTGTTTGCACACTACTGCCTGGCGGCAGAATATCTGGTAGGTACTTACCATGACCTGTGCGTGCTGTTAGTGATAGCATATGGAACTAAAACTTCGTCTCTAACTCCTGGCCTTTGGAGAAACTCAGAGTCACGCAACGGGCAATGGAGAAAGCTGTGCTCGGAGTTACCTTCGCGATAAATCAACAACGAGGATATTCGCCAAAGAACCAAATTCGACGACATAGTTCGCAGTGTTTGCAAGTTGAATTGGCAATGGGCAGGCCTCACCGCTCGAAGAACTGATGACCGATGGGGAAGAAAGGTTCTTGACCACGAACCAAAAGGCGCAGGCTTCCCACTAGGCGGATCGACGACATTGTAAAACTCGCGGGCAACCGGTGGATGCAAGTGACTGGTTGTTGTAAAGTGTGGCGGTCTTAGGCCTCAGGTCTTCGCTCAGCAGTGGAGCACCTTTTGGATGATGATGCCGAAAACATAATTTATCTTGTTCGATTTGTTATTAAATTTGATCGAGTAAGTATAAATGAACTTTTTGTATGATAATGCAGATTTTAATCTCGATTTTAGTGTTAATCCCGTAAATTATGAATTGATTTTGATGATTATTTTTTTCGTTTGGTAAGTGATAGTTCAGAGGTGGTCATATATTATCGATATTGGTTCAGTAGTTTGGTTTTTAAATCAAGATTACTGGAATAAATAATAATAACTAGAAAATATGAAGATGTCATCCAGATATTTAAAGGATGAAATTGAAGTCGTTTTTATTTATTTTTAAAAGCGTAGGTATTTAAAGTAGGTAGGTACTTATTATTTAGCCGAGACTGAATTTGTGAGAACAGTATTTAAAAAAATATTCAAAATTGACATCATAATGTTAGATATTAAATTACACCCCAAAGGAATTCTTACAAACTTGTTTTTAGAAATATTTTGCTAACAAACGTAATAATATCGAAATTCAACTTTGTTTATAGCTTGTTTAGAGTAGATATTTTTAGTACGACCCAACGTGACATTGTTAAATATCAAACGAAATTCGACACCAGAGGCCTTATTTTTTATCGTACGACAAAGTTGCGGATGCGAGCGGTGCTGACTTCAGATCGATATTGAACCTTATTTCAAACAATATCATTCGAAGTTCGGCATCACTCGCATGCGTAACTCTTGCGTACGATTCAAAAATAAGGCTTCAACTGTTTTTTTTTTTGGCAAAAATGTGATTTTATAAAAAGAATTGACATGTAAAGAGATATCGTGGCGCTGATCACTAGCACGGATAACATAATGTCAGCATAATAATGTCAGCAGTTTAGGTTAGGTTGGATGGAACTGCGACTAAACAGCCAAAACCATCTTTTTAGGGGGTATGAGGGGACGTTATGTATAGATCTTTTTAAGGTCAGAGTTAACATGTATCTTCTAAATCTACGTTTTTCAGCTTCGACCGCATCGTCGTTTACCAACATGGGTATTGGCGTTTAAATGCGGACTTAAATGCAAAAAAAAACCATCCAAACAAGTTTTCGTACACGAACATGGACGAACACCTAGAAAACTAATACGTTTATTGCAGTCATAAGTTTTTGTAGTAGTAGGACTCTACTGCAGAGTCCGCCTGGGGAAGTACCACACCTTTTTCAGATATTCAAAAGCCAAGCAGTAGTGTGCAAGCATTACTGTATTCCGGTTTGAAGGCCAATGTTACCAGAGAAATTACTGGGTATGAAGAGATTTAACATCTAATATCTCAGGGTGACGAGCGCGGTGCAGTGCGGCGCAGGATTGTGTTCGCAAGTTCACAATTCTGGCACTGCTACTGTTAGTGGCAGGCGTGACGCTTACCACCAAGCGAAGGTCTTGCTCGTCTCGTCACTTGACAGTATAAAAAAAAAAGGCAAACAAACTCTACGTAGCTGCTAAATATGTATATTTTTTTTCTGGTATAATATGGGACCACCCCTGAAGGATGACCTACCAATCAAAATAATAATCATCAAAATCATTTCATAATAGGGTAGATGACTGATGTTTATATCGTTGAAACTAATAGCTACTTATCCGATAAAATTACGACATGTCAGCTACTTTTCGTGTGAACTACAGCTATGGGAAGATTTCATAACAAGTCACATTGGAGTATAGTCTATTTTTATTACAATTTAATTTATTCAAAATTCTTGCTACAAAAAAGTAAGACCTTTGTTTAAATTATTTACAAACTTTTGATATCCATAAGCTCTGACTCCTCGCTTTTAAATAGTATTATTTCGAACGTACCATTGTTATAGAAGTTTTCTATTTCTTGCAATGTTCTGCCTTTAGTTTCGGGAACATATCTCCATATCAACAACCCACATACTATAGAATTCAGAGCGTAAATTAAAAACGTCCCCCATAACCCCAAATATACGAAAAGGTATGGAGATATTTTCATTGAGGACGCGTATAAAATGCTTGTACCTATGACAAATATGACTCCTCCCAATCCCCTATGTTTGACAGGTATCAATTCAGCTGCCATGGTACAAACTATTATGATATGACCTAAACTGGTCATTATCACATAACCGACTAGAAAATACAAGCTAAGCAAAGACTCTTTCGGCAAAATACCAACGGTCTGCAGATATGTAACTATAGACACACAAAGTAGGCTCACTGATGATCCACAAGTGCTCAATAGCAAGATGGATTTATTCTTATAAAACTTTATTAGGACGTTGCTAATTATTCCTCCAACGACGACGATCAAGCTGGTAGTGATGCCTCCAATGAATGCTGCAGACTCGTTCTGAGTTGTTTTTGAAATTAATTCGATGGAATATAACAGAATAACAACGCAGCCGCTCCAGTAAGAGTGGTTTAAAAGCAGGATCACATGAAGAGCAGGCATTATAAAGTCTCTCCTTGCAACTTGCAGCCATAATCGCTTCATAACTGTTTCTGTAGATGCTTTATTTCTGTTTAGCCCCTCTTTTTGAGCAGCCATTACTTCTTGTAACTCTTTCATAGATTGGTCATCGGTTCCTCGAACCTTGGTGAAATTTGTTTTACATTTGTCTAAATCCTTTTTATATGCCAACCAAAGCGGTGATTCAAGCCATGTGCATGAGATTAAGACACCACATACTGCTGGCAGACATAATATGATGCACTGCGTCCGCCAGTGCACAGACTTAGTCATGATTCTGGTCATGGCTATGCCTAAGCCGTTAATTATTCCGTAAGATTGTACGGCAACGTTTCTATATGCAGGTGTGATCATTTCACTAAGGCAATCGTAGCTTACGGTCAATAAAACATTTGCTCCAAAACCGTGAAGCGACTCGCTGAGTAGGATCATTGGTATGCCGTTTGCTACGTATGTTAGCACCCAACCGATGATAACTATAAAGCATGCCGCTATAAACGTAAATTTTCTTCCCTTCCATTGCATTATTAATGGCGCTACGACGCCAGGTATAGCGGCAAAGCCATGCATTGAACCTGAAAAAAATATAATGCAAACATTGGACTTTTATTGGAATTTCGTGGCAGCCAAGTTTATTATATGAATTGTGCAGGCTTGCGTTTAAATGCAATCTCGCCTGATTTTGAGAGAGAACTGGCCTCACAAATTCAAAAATTTACGACTGAATACCACGTTGGTTAGTAGGGATAGGGACGTCGCTCCAAACGAAATCGAAGAAGCTTCGAAACGAATTTCGAAGAATCCAGCATTCTTCGAAATTGGTGCTCGTATTTTACTGATCATATTATTGACTTTTCGGTGAAGGTAAAAAATACCTCATAAAGGCTTTTCTCATGAGATTTACCTGCATGTCTAGGTAATAAATTCAACTACCTGAATGACGAATGCGTGGTGAAATATGGCTTAAGTATAGCCCTTTGAAAGAAAACCTATGTTATATTATTGGGGTGTTAGAGGGTAGCCGACTTTGGCTTGTTACGTATTTAGTTTCACTAAAATCAAAAGCTCAGCGTTCGCATTTCCGATTCCGTGATTTATAAAAGGCATACCTATCCACGACGCCGTGTCCAAATCAAGTAGAATATTAGTGTCTTCCTTCTTCAGTTGGTACAGGAGTACGCCAGGGTAGCCCAATGTGGCCCCAGCTGTTAATGATGCCAACAATGTCCCGATCGCTACGCTCCACTGAAACAAAAAATACGTTAATAATCCACAGCAACTAATTGCAAAAAAATATTACCCTTCAAAAATCTTAATTGTGATTTTTGGAGGGCTGTATTTTCTTTAGCATTTAGTTGGGAAAAAAAAGGAAATGACAGAGACATGTCTACAAAGTCTCAAATTATGGTCAAAATTCTTAATTAAATAACTGAATATTTTTAATTATCATCAGCCCGGAGAAGTCCACTGCTGAACGAAGGCCTCCCCCTTAGTCCGCCACACTGTACGACAACCTGCCATTTGCATCCACCGGTTGCCCGCGACTTTTACAATGTCGTCGGTCCACCTAGTGGGAGGCCTTCCTACGCTGCGTCTTCCGGTTCGCGGTCGCCACTCAAGAATCTTTCTTCCCCATCGGTTGCCAGTTCTTCGAACGATGTGGCCTGCCCTGCGCCACTTCAACTTGCAAACCTTGCGAGCTATGTCGGTAACTTTGGTTCTTTGGCGAATATCCTCGTTCCGGATTTTATCGCACAAAGTAACTCCGAGCATAGCTCTCTCCATTGCCCGTTGCGTGACTCTGAGTTTCTCCTAAAGGCCAGCAGTTAAAGACCACGTTTCAGTTCCATATGTCATCACTGGCAACACACACTGGTTGAAGACCTTTGTCTTCAGACACTGCGGGATTTTGGACGAGAAGATATTACGCAATTTCCCGAACGCTGCCCATCCGAGTTGGATTCTTCGGGCGACCTCTTTGTCGAAGTTGAACCTACCTAACTGAACAATCTATCCAAGGTAGTTGTAGTGGTCAACAACTTCGAGAGTATCGTTCCCAACGACAACCGGTACGGGCACAACATGGACATTGGACATGATCTTTGTCTTGTTCCATGTTCATTTTAAGACCCACGTGTTGGGAAACAAAGTCAAAGCCAAAGTCTTTTATTGATAAATATAAATTTACAAGCCAAAATATTAAAAATAATAATTCATACAGTGGATCTGTATACAATATAATAATGCTGTATAATATAATTATTAAAAATAAATGAATATAAAATGTCAACAATTTGACATTGCAAATGATAAAATACTTTAATCAAATTCAAATTAAACATTACTGAGGTCGCTGAGCATAGCATTGAAGTCCTTCAGCGACTCTGCCATGATGACTATATCATCAGCAAAGCGAAGGTGAGTGATGTATTCGCCATTAATGTTGATGCCGAATTCGTTACAGTCCAAGAGCTTGAAAACGTCCTCCAATGCGTTCGTGGACAGTTTCGGAGAAATAACGTCTCCTTGTCTGAATATTTTTAATAACAACGCAATCCAAGTATTGCTCTGATTACTTTGAGACATGCGATGGAGAATTTTGTTAGACCTGTGATGTCGCTGCAACTTCCTTCAAACTGGCACACAGTGAAGTTCACACACTACTGCTTAGAAGACCTATACCGCGGTAGAATATTTGTTGCTTCTGTGGTACTTATAATAGGCGATCTAACCACCAAATTAAACTAAAGTATATTTATGAATTGGGACCTGGGTATGTCCAAAACTGCATCAAGAACCACCGGAGGACGGGAGTAAGAGCATCTTCCCCTTGGTTAACGGTGGTGAGCATTCTCGATCTCCAAGCCGCCTGACAAGCGTGGGGATTACGGTAACTTCCTCTATAAATAGGCTGATATGTATATTTATTAACTAGCTTTTGCCCGCGGCTTTGCCCGCGTAGTTATGTTGAATACTTGAATTCGGTTAAATCGGGGCCCAACTCAATTGAATCACTAAAATACGTATATTATTGCATTTTTTCCAAGCCGCTTGCAAGTCTTTAAGTTTGCTTGAGGATGTCCAAATTTGGCATGTTGCGTTTGCAATACTTACTTCAAAACAAAGCCGTCTTGTTGAATTTTAAACAGACAGACAGATGGACATGACAGAATAGATGGATGGATGGACATGGAACTTCTGAAGATTGTGAGGCTTCTTTAAAAATATATGTGGGAGATATATCACTGCAGGTCGGTAAATTAGAATGTGATGAACTGGGAATAGTTGGGATGGTAAATGTAGGTGAAATTAATTTGTCATTTGTTAACTGAGTAGGCTGTACCGTAAATGTAGGTGAAATTAATTTATCAGACTGAGCCGTAAATGTTGGTGAATTCAGTTCAGAAAAATATCGGGCTGAAGAAGTTTGGACGGTATGAGTTGAAGACGTTTTGTAATTATTTTTGGGCATCTCTACAGCTAAAGAATCAAAGTACAAAGGCAAAGTAGAAGTTGCGTCAGAACTTATATCTTCTGTTTGAATGCAACTTGGAGATGTAGGAACCTCAACACGTCGCTTAGTTATTTTTTTCGCTACTACTGGAACACGTGGAGTGCCGTTAGAAATTATATCTATGTCTTCTAACAGATACGCATCAAAATGATTTCCCGTAAACCTTAGCCGCTTTATAGGTCTTCCTGCTGTACCAAACTTTGCATACAATTTGCCATTTTCATAAACTTCAAACTCAAACTCATATATTTGTCCTGCAGCGGCTAGTTCACACGCAGTGCCCCAACTCGACTGCCGTGACATGTCATTAAAGTATGCAGTCGCAGCGGTGTAGTTGTCGCCGTTTGAATCATGAGACATGATTTCAAACTCCTCCCAATTAGCTACTACATGAGTAACGATGTTTTTTCACACCTCAATTGCCTTTTCTTGGGTACCGTGCATTAAAAAAGAAAGCGCACGAAAAAGACACGCTCCATCACCAACGATGGGAACAACATAGTGTTTTACCTTCGCTCCATGAATGAAGAGAAGTTCACTAAGCATTTTAAATAACAAACTAAATAACAATATCAACAGTAACAATATAAAAAAAACCTAATAACAAACAATGTAAACTAAAATTAAAAAAAAATACGAATAACAAACTAAATAGCAATCTAAATAATTAAAGGAACAAATAACGATAATTATACGAAATTTTAATAACAAATGGAATGAAATAAGCTTAAGCAGAAAAAGTATGATAACAAAGAACGCAAAAAGATCACCAAAATATCGCAAGAATTACGAAACTTCGATAAAATACAGTGCTGCACTGATCGCTTAGGTAGGCTCGGTGTGGGTTGGAGTGGGGCGCGCTCGACGTACAGCGCGTCATTATACTCGGGTTTTAACGTATCTGAGCCGACGCGGGATGGACGGTTCGAAAGCGCTGTGCTTGGTGCGTGCACCGGATCAAGTACATGTGTTTAAAACATTTATCTTCTTACGCATAAACACTCGATTAGCTATTATTATTATTAGCTTATCTATGATTATAATTTTTTTTTTTCAAATGAAAAATTGACCCGTGGCCTTCCAGTTTTAAAATTGTTTGAAAATTCTGAAACATGTTTATGTTTATTTTATCTTATCTCTTAAGTCAAAAAACTTAACAGCCTTAAATTAATGGTTTCGGCAAAATGGTATTTTAAACATTGAACCCCTTGCGAATTTTTCAAAATCCTTGCTGAGTGTGCGTTTCTCTGCATCAGCCCTTAACACTAATGGTATATCGGCCTACCCTGATTGGGCCATATTCACTACGCTGGCCCAGTGCAGGTTGGCGGATTCACATACACTATCGTATTTCTTCTCCGGAAATATGTAGGTTTCCTCATGATGTTTTCCTTCACCGAAAAGCCAGTGGTATTATCCATGCGTAAGTTTCAAAGAACTAATTGGAACGGGCTCGCCCGGGTTCGAACCCGCGACCCCAAGAATGTGAGTCGAGCTTGATCTCACTGAAGCTACCACAGCTTGAGCTGAGTGTAAGTTTACACCACTCAAAATTTAGTTTAGGCATTTAAAAGTAAGTTAATTTAATATTAAAAATTAATTTAGCAGCTTAGGCTGTACAGTATTTATAATAATTATGTCCGTCAAACAGTCGTCTGCGTGGACCTACAAAAAAATAGCCTATGTCCGTTTCCGAACCTTATGTGCTATAACTACCTATCCAAAAATGCAGCTCCATCTGTTCAGCCGACCAATAAATACGCCCATCCCCGTCCCCATTCCAAGCCTCATCCCTATAAGCGCCCCCTTCCCCATCCCCATCCCGATACCAAATGTCATTTTAATATGAACACGCCCATCCCCGTCCCCATCCCCGTTCCCTCCCTCATCGCCATCCCGAACCCCATCCTCACCCCATCCCATCCCCACCCCCATCCCGATTTCAATTTTCATCTTAATATGGACACGCCCATCCCCGTTCCCAGCCTCATCCACATCCACATCCCATCCCCACCTGTCCCCACCAAATCCCCACCCCATCCCCATCCCCACCCCATCCCCATCCCCACTCCATCCCCATCCCGATACCAAATGTCATTTTAATATGAACACGCCCATCCCCGTCCCCATCCCCGTTCCCTCCCTCATCGCCATCCCGAACCCCATCCTCACCCCATCCCATCCCCACCCCCATCCCGATTTCAATTTTCATCTTAATATGGACACGCCCATCCCCGTTCCCAGCCTCATCCACATCCACATCCCATCCCCACCTGTCCCCACCAAATCCCCACCCATCTCCACCCATCCCCACCCCATCCCCATCCCCATCCCCATCCCGATACCAATTGTAATCTTAATATTAACATGCCTATCTCCGTCCCGTCTCCGTTCCCAGTATCATCGCCACCCCCACCCCCACCCCCATCCCCACATCAATCGCCATCCCTATACCAAATTTCATTTTAATATGTACAGCCGTTACAAAGTTAAGGAGAAACAAACGTACTATCACTAAAACTTAGTTTTTTTTTTTATACAAACGGGAGCTGATTTTGAAAAAACTGTGACACTCGTATCTTCTTATTTTTATAGTAGAATATGTATACCAAGTTTTGTATCAATCGAAACAGAGAATAAAAAGTTTCATACAAACTTTAACACCCCATTTAACCCCCTTCGGGGTTGATTTTCGAAAAATCCTTTCTTAGTGGGCGTTTACACCTCTCCAAAAACATACCCTCCAAATTTCAAGTCTCTACGTTTAGCGGTTTGGGCTGTACGTTGTCTATATGTCAGTCAGTCAGTCAGTCAGTCAGTCAGTCAGTCAGTCAGGACAAAGCCTTTTATAGTTATAATATAGATAGATATATAGATAGATAAAGTGTGTGTATACAATATTTCTCTAATAGGTGGTCATAATGGTCTTACTTACTTATGGTCTGAGGTTCTAATGTCTTCCGACCTGAAATCTAGATTAATATGTTTTAAAGATAAATTTTGGCCCAATCAAATCAAATGGTTCAATCATTATGTCTGGTCAGGTAGTTCTGCGTCCACTGTATTTACTTACTTACCTTATTTAACTATATAAACTTGCGCTGGCGTGGCGTCTTACTGAGTCAAGTAAGGCTTTTGTAGTATTTTTAATTATTTTACATTAAGCGTGCACTTACTCCTCATTCATCATCATAATCAGTCTACTGCTCAGCATAGGCTCTCCAAGAGCACGCCACTAATCCCTATCTTCAGTTTATTTCTAGTTCAATTGTAGTAGTTTTAGTTCTCATTAAAAAACCGCCTGTAAAAGCTATTTCAAAAACATTTATTACCGATCCACGAGGCGGTATGCGCAGGGTAAGCTTGATCGGACTGTTTTCTCCACTAAGCTGACGTAGCAGCACCATGGGATAGGCTATTGCTCCTCCGGCCAACGCTCCTAGTTGACAAGCCCCAACCACTAATCAGCTAGAAGTGTAATTTGTACCAATACCAACAAGTGTCATAATGTTTTTATACCGGCTGTAGAACATAATTGAATTAGAGGCATAGACAATAAGAAAATACTAGAATGGGGAGTAAGAGTGAAAAGTGAGGAGTTCGTGGCGTCGTCAGGTGTACCTCAAGGCTCAAATCTAGGTCATTAGCAATTTTTTGCATTTATTAATAATCTCCTAGATCAACTAGACAGCAAGTTCTTAGCATACGCAGACGGCATTAAGGTATTACGTCGCATTTATTCACGACTTCAGGAAGATCTTATTTATTTATTAACAGCAAACAGTTGTATTATAAAATTTAACATGAGAGTATACATATAAAATAAAATTTAATAATAATACAACCCACTGCGCTATCCACAGGTTACTAGCAGACTTACATAATTGTAAAGCTAGGAGATGTCAATCTGAATAACAAAATAAAATAAAAATGAAACAAACTCGAAATAAATTCATAAAATAGTTCATTCGTCTATGTCGTACAACACAAAATTAATATACGAGATATTGTCACTGACACAGCAGACGATAAATTAATTATTAGCAAGTATCCGTGTGAGAACAGAGCATCTGGCATACTGCCGCCTTAAACTTATTCGCAGTGCAAGCAAAAATGTCTATATGTATAAACAAGTTATTATACGAGCCCAGGGCAAATAAGCGCCCTGCGCGCACCTCCCTTTTGTGTATAGTC
The DNA here is from genome assembly GCA_905404285.2 of Erannis defoliaria. Lineage (NCBI taxonomy): Eukaryota > Metazoa > Arthropoda > Insecta > Lepidoptera > Geometridae > Erannis > Erannis defoliaria. The sequence goes on along the minus strand of FR990090.1, from coordinate 2,477,953 downwards.
CTGGATACAAAATAGCACAAACTAGTAACTAAATCCATGCAATCAAAATTATTGTTAATAATTTTAAAATTAGTAGTAGCTTCAAGATGCTTACGTCTAGATGCAAGTGAAAGCATATTATAGTTGCTGAGCAAATAAGACAAATATTTTTTGTGACATTTATAGTGCATTGCTCGTAAAATAAATCTTGATCTAATTAATGACTGGTGTTCCATAAATCATAATGTCTCTCATCGCGAACAAATTCCAAATAATAAACTTTTATCAAGAACAAATCATCCATCTATTCACTAGGTTTCTAACAAGAGACGTTTTACTTGGTGGTTGGTCTTTCTTTCAGGATGAAGTACCAGGAGGTAGCCTTGGTACTGTATCGGGGATATTCTGCTGGGCAGATGTAATGTGTAAAAACTACTGTGTTCCGGTTTGAAGGGTTATCTACTCTCCAACGAATGATCCTAGTAATTTGTTTAATAATACTCAATACTCAATATTTTATTGCAAACATTATATAGCCTATATAATACATGCAGATCTTATTTAGCACAATTTATGGACGTAACGACATAATTACCCCATTGGGGTATAGCAATATTGTGCGGAGCGGCTCATTCTATTCCGTTGTTAATACATTTATCTGTAAAGAATTCGTCTAATGTATAGTAACATTTCTTGACTAGTATTTCTTTAAGCACTTTTACAAATTTAGCCTCATTTTCCATGTCTTTAATCTTAACAGGAAGTTTGTTAAATATTTTAATTGCCATCGAGCATGGCCCCGAGCTATGTATTTCAAGTTTTGAGGTTGGTACGATTAATTTGTGTTTATATGTGGATCTTATGGGATAATCTCGATTATCAGATAATTTTGTAAAAAATTTGGGGTTTTTTTTACAAATTTGCGTGTTTCAAAAATGTACATCGATACAACTGATAATACTTAAAAACGAATGAAGTAGGGTCTATGGAAATTTGGTTTCATTTGGAAATTTTATGTTCGCAAGTATTCGGATAATTTTTTTTGGCAGACAAACAGGTTTTTGGCATCTACACTGTTGCCCCAGAGAATGATCCCGTAGCTAAGCCACGAGGCAGCATACGCATGATAGGCTATTAAAGCTGTATCTGCATCAGTTGCAAGTCGAAGTTCCCTAAGTGCATATGTAAAACTTGATAATTTTGTCTTTATTTTTCTAATATGGTTTTTCCAATTTAAGTGAGTATCAATGTCAATACCTAATAGTGTTGCTATGTCAACAGATTCTATTTTATTATTATTATATGAGAAATTAATGTCAAGGGGGGCTTTTTGATAAGGTCGAAAATGTATTATTGCAGTCTTTGATAGATTTATGTCAAGGTTGTGGTCAGTCATCCAATTAAATGTATTATTAAAAATGTCAGTTAATTTTTCATCTAATTTTAGATTATTTTTACACGAAGTCAAAATTATCATCTACGAAAAGTACACAAGATTCGTTGATAACTTTGGGTAGGTCATTAATATAAATTAAAAATTTGATGCATCCAAGGACACTTTCTTGGGGAATTGATTGTTTCATTTGTATAGGAGTAGATCTAGTCATACTTATCACGCCAGTGTCGGAATCAAAAGTTTCGATATCCACATATTTATTGACATAGCAGCCGCAAGTTTAGTTTTCTATAAAAAAGGCCGTATAATGAACAAAAAAAATTGTACCTACTCACCTGACGAATTGCTGGCGAAATAGTCATAATGTAGGTACGCTTCCAAAGATTTTCACAAAATATTTTTATAAAAGTCCGATAAATTCTTATTATGCTTAAGCGAGAGCATTCTTACTCCACGAACGGAATACAAGCACGTTTTGTTATCTGGTTGCAATTCCATTTTTTTTAAGATACGATGTCGTGCATAGCGGCAGATCGCAGCCGCGCGCGGCTGTCTGGCGCGCCGGTCACGCTCGCTATTGAAAGTTTTCTGACAGCTGACGGAACGTAGCTCTAAACGTTGCCAAAGATAGGTGGCGTAGGTAAACGTAGCCATAGATAGATGGCGCTGATGAAACATGATTCTCGTTTTTCGCATGTTTTTACACTACTAATTCCTAATCTGCACTTACTAATTTGTGTTGTGAAAGAGCAAAAGCGTAGGAAATACCATGAGCAAGTACTTTGATAGAAAAACAATAACCGCAAAAAACATGACAGAACTGATGAAAATGTAAATGAAATAGGCTTTTTTTTATTTGATGACCTTTTGACCTTGCTTCATTCATTCGAAATCTTCAAAACCACAGACTAGGTAGTAATATTATTCAGAATCATTTCGAATCTCGTCAACGCCATCTAACGGATTTTTATGAACAATTTTTTTTTGCCCGTCTGAAAACCTCCCATTAAAAGGTATGGCGCCGCTCTCGACGTCCGCGACGGATGCGTGCGCCTGACGAACATACCATACATTTTCATAGTCATTGTCAAGTAAGCCGCGCGCGGCTGCGATCGGCCGCTATACACGAGAGTGTACCTTTGTAAAGAATTTTATGTATTACCAATGCAACAGTAAATTAAAAAGGCAACATGCACTAACAATTATTATGTTGGATGATTAATATTTTATTTGAACAGTTGATTATTCATTGTTATGTGAAAAGTAAGTCAGTCAGTCGTCTACATATTGATTGTGGAAATTACGTAAAGGACAGTTTCACAGATTATACGTTTCTAATGAAACGTATAATCAGTCGCGGATTGCAATTTTACTTAAAAATACCTACATAAACATTTTGGGTCATTAAAATGATAAAAATCTGACAAATCCTCAAAAATGGGTAGATTTTTGAGTTTTCCTATTTTACTATTAAACAAGACTTTTTTCCTGTTTTCATAATCTCGAATCCTTCCATTTTAATAACCCTGACTGGCTATGAACAAAGACTTTTATTTAATGGCCCAACCAGTTACTAATCAATATTTTTTTCAAAAATATTATCGGGTTGTAATTTTTTAGGTTTTTGTGGGGCGCCGATTACAAAAATGCCATTTATTATGAAATACAAGTTAGCGGATTTAATTTATATGTTCAATAAATGAAAATCAATTGCCTCATATCACAAAGCATCACTTGAGAACGGCTCCATCGATTTGGTTGATATATTTTACGTTGTGTCTGTAATTTAAAGAAAATTACCTAGGCATATTATAGTAAATTGCTCCCGTGCTAAGCTGGAGCCGATCGCTATAGTATAATAGAATTCAGCATTTTCTTTCTAGAAACTAAATATATTCTACCCACGGTAACGTTCAGATATAGATGTACCCATACTACAGTCAGCATTAAATAGTTGGTGACTGTCAAGGGGTCAGTATAGTTATAAACAGTAACTTACAAAAAAATTAAAATGGAAAATCAATCTTGTTTAACTACTACTTTGTATAGAAAATATATCGTAATATGCCATGATGCATATGATTTATATTAATATATATGGGAGCTACAAAAATACAAGCTGCGTAAGTCACTAAAACTTACGGTGAGTTAGCCTTGGCTATCTCATAAAAGGTATATAAGGCGCGGATTGCAATTTTACTTTGAAATACCTATATAAACTTCTTGGGAAGTCTTTAAAATGATAAAAATCTAATAAATCCTCAAAACCGAGTGCGAGTAGCTCAAGCATGACCCCAAAAAGATACCTCTTTACAAGCGGTTAGAGTTACCTGTTTTATATGTTAGCAGTCTATTTTATTGTTATGGAAAGGCTTGCGTTTACCGCCATCTCGCCTGATGACAAACGAAGACGCAGTCTACGATGGAGCACGCTTGGCTAGAAGAAACCGATTCAGTCGCGACTTGAAGACATCCAGATACTAACTACATATTAAATAATAGTACTACGTATTCTAACTAAACTAACGGATCTAACGTACCTCTCCGAAAACACCCGGGCATCCCATTCTTCTGTGTAACAGTTCGACGGGCAAAAGTGGAATCAAACCGTTTCGCTAGGGGTTTTAATATATCACACATGAAACGATGCCAGTTTTTCGAGGTCCAGGCCTTCCGATAGTAGAATGGAGAGAGAGGAATATGATCATGCAAAGACGAAACAAACTCTCCGAAATATACCTATCCGTGTAAATACCGACAGGTCAGCTTACTTTTCGTCGAAAAATTGTGAAATAAGTGTAGTACAGCTGTGGGAAAATTGAATAACAAGTCACATTAAAGTTTTCTATTTCAATTTAATTTTTCCAAAAGTAGGTATTGAGACAAAAAGTAAAAAGTAAATAAGTATGTTTTCATATTTACAAACTTTCAATATCCATAAGATTTGACCCCTCGCTTTGCAACAATATTATTTCGAATGTACCATTGTTATAGAAGTTTTCTATTTCTTGCAATGTTTTGCCTTTGGTTTCGGGAACATATCTCCATATCAACAACCCACATACTATAGAATTCAGAATGTAAATTAAAAACGTCCCCCATAACCCCAAATCCTATACGAAAAGGTATGGAGATATTTTCATTGAGGACGCGTATAAAATGCTTGTACCTATGACAAACATGACTCCTCCCAATCCCCTATGTTTGACAGGTATCAATTCAGCTGACATAGTAAAAACTACTTGGAGCTGACCTAAACTGGTCATTATTATATAACAGACTAGAAAATACAAGCTAAGCAAAGACTCTTTCGGCAAAATATCAACGGTCTGCAGATATGTAACTATAGACACACAAAGTAGGCTTACTAATGATCCACACGTGCTCAATAGCATGATGAATTTGTTCTTATAATACTTTATTAGGACGTTGCTAATTATTCCTCCAACGACGACGATCAAGCTGATAGTGATGCCTCCAATGAATGCTGCAGACTCGTTCTGAGTTGCTTTTGTAATTAATTCGATGGAATATAACAGAATAACAACGCAGCCGCTCCAATAAGAGTGGTTTAAAAGCAGGATCACATGAAGAGCAGGCATTATAAAGTCTCTCCTTGCAACTTGCAGCCATAATCGCTTCATAACTGTTTCTGTAGATGCTTTATTTCTGTTTAACCCCTCTTTTTGAGCAGCCATTACTTCTTGTAACTCTTTCATAGATTGGTCATCGGTTCCTCGAACCTTGGTGAAATTTGTTTTACATCTGTCTAAATCCTTTTTATATGCCAACCAAAGCGGTGATTCAAGCCATGTGCATGAGATTAAGACACCGCATACTACTGGCAGACATAATATGATGCACTGCGTCCGCCAGTGCACAAACTTAGTCATGATTCTGGTCATGACTATGCCTAAGCTGTTCATTATTCCGTAAGATTGTACGGCAACGTTTCTATATGCAGGTTTGATCATTTCACTAAGGCAATCATAGCTTACGGTCATTAAAACATTTGCTCCAAAACCGTGAAGCGACTCGCTGAGTAGGATCATTGATATACCGTTAGCGACGTATGTTAGCACCCAACCGATGATAATTATAAAGCATGCCGCTATAAACGTAAATTTTCTTCCCTTCCATTGCATTATTAAAGGCGCTATGACGCCAGGTATAGCGGCAAAGCCATGAATTGAACCTGAAAAAAAAAACGCAAACATTGGACTTTTATTAGAATTGCGTGGCAACTAAGTTTTTTCAATGAATTATGTAAGGCTTGGGCTTAACTGCTATCTCGTCTGATGTTGAGAGAGAACTAGCCTCACATTTAAAGTTTACGACTGAATGCCACGTTGGTAGGGATAGGCATAGGCAGCGACAATGATAAGATGAATGGACGGGAAATAAGCGCACAGAATTTGAAGACTATATGTTAAGCGCCGGCTCTCCACTCGCTTCAGTCATACTCTGCCTTTGCGACATGCAAGCCGTACGATACAACAATACAAACCTCTAATACATGTACATGTGTTCTCGTTTTGTCATACAGTAATTAGATTTGCTATCTCTATTTTCCGGCAAATGTAATATGCATACTTTTAGCTAGGTAACTGCTTGACTTGCTTGTGCTTGATTGTGTTGTCATGTTAATTTTTATCGATTTTCGAGCGCTGGGCCCGTCCATTCCGTTATCACCGTTGCTGGGATAGAAACAAAACCAGCCGGATTCTTCAAAATTGGTGCTCGGATTTTACTGATCATATTATTGACTTTTTGGTGAAGGTAAATCTCATGAGATTTACCTGCATGTCTAGATAATAAATTCAATTAAACACCAACCTGAAATTACGCCTGCGTGGTGAAATTTGGCCTATAAACCCTTCGTAAGTAAACCTGTATTCAGTTTTTGGGATGTTAAAGACTAGCTGACTTTGACTTCCGATTCCGTGATTTAAGCATACCTTCTATATGAGCCATGCGAGAGCAAAATAATGTATCATCACAGATTTAAAGTCTATTGCATTGCAGTCCTCGTGATTATGATCATTACTCCTTTCTAAGAGGTAGTACCAAGTTATTAATGAATGAATGTTTTAGATCGTACATATCTCGTATTGAAAGTGATCTTAAGAATAACGTCAAAGCATTCTGGCGTTACACTAAATCTAAACGTATTACCAACGACCTTCCAAAGTCAGTAAAATTTAAAAATGAATCAGCTAACACGGGAACAGACATATCGAGCCTCTTTGCAAAATATTTTACAGTTCTTCTAACACCGAGTCTGTAGCTTATACTCCAGAATTCTCATCAGCAAATTACATATTTCGTGTATCCAATTTATTTATTCCGATCTTTTGACAAATAACCACAAATAGGCTCTATATATACAGATTTTGCGAAGGCGTTCGTTCGTGTCAATCATGATATATGTACTCCTAATCAAGCTTCAACACTTGGGTGTACACGGTAATTTCCGTTCCATTTTCCGTTGGCTTCGTACGTATCTGATGAATCGTACTTAACTAGTTGTCCTCCGTGGTTTCGAATCTATCCCATTTAAACCAACATCAGGGGTGCCCCAGGAATCAAACCTGAGGCCTCTTCTATTTTTGGTTTTCATGAATGAATATATTATGTTATAAAAGGTGACTTGCCATGTCTAGCTTACGCAGATGATATAAAATCAAACGTATAGATATGTACTAGTGATGACTATAAGCTGCTTCAGCATAATATTAAAATTATAAATGAATGGTGTAATAGGAATAAAATGTATTATATTATAAATAAATGCCAATGTATTACTTTTACGAAGAATAAGAACTCAATTCAATACGATTGAAGGTATCACACTAGATAAAGACGGTGTTGTACGAGACTTAGGTGTATGGTTTGATTTTTTGCTTAGCTTTAAATTCCATTATAAAACTACAATAGCTAAATCAAAGAGAATTTAGGCTTTATAATGCGCACAGCAAAATCTTTTAGACTAACCTGTGGTCAACGTTGCTGGTGCACCAGCTACCTAGCTTCTTATTAATACTACTTTAATATTTTATTTGCTGTGTACTATTTGTTGACTCTTAAATAAATAAATTAAAAAATTAATGATCCACTTAAAATTCTCTATACATCATTAGTCAGATCCCAATTAAAATATAGTTCCTCCGTTTGGTCACCTATTTACAAAGTGGACAAAGATAGTATTGAGTCTATACAAAAGCGATTTTAATAACGATTAAGAAGATCTCATCCAGAATACATAGACCGTCTTTTACATTTAAATTTTCGTAGACTCATTCATAGACGTAAAATCACTGACATGAGTTTACTCCACAAGACCGCGATTGGTTTACTGGGCGAGAAAATTGCTTTTGAATGCAAATTGTACTGTTTGCAAAGTGTCTGCTCGTAGACATACACGTGCGCTTTTTAGTATTCCAACAACAAAAAACAATATAGGGCGTAACAAGCCCCTTCACCGTACGTATGTGAATCTTATGATGATATATTGGATGTTTGGGATGAACTCGATATTTTTCATCTTAATTTGTTCTTAATTGTTATATATATAAATATATATTTATAAGCAAAAGTCCCTCACTCACTGACTAAAGACGAAATCTCCAAAACTACTTGATCTCTGAAGCTGTTTATAACGTAACGTAATAGTATATTTAAGTTTATAACATTAGTTTGCTAATTATTATTGTTCCAAAGTTAAATAAAATTAAATAAAATACCTATCCACGACGCCGTGTCCAAATCAAGTAGAATATTAGTGTCGTCGTTCTTTAGCTGGTACAGGAGTACGCCAGGGTAGCCCAATGTGGCCCCAGCTGTTAATGATGCCAGCAGTGTCCCGATCGCTACACTCCACTGAAACCGGAAAAATATGTCGATAATCCACACTTTTACTCTTAAGGTATGGAAGATCAAAACTTTAAAAGATTTTATTAATTTTCTAAATACCTGGTAAGTTAATGGCGTCATCGTTTCACACGTCTCACTTGCAACGCTTAACAAAATATAGTTAGTTATCATTGTTTTGGTAAAATTAATATAAATACAATAATTATTATTTTCTACCTCGTTCATGAAATAGTCTTAAGAAATAGTGACGTGAAACTTTTGTGAAACTAATAATTCTATATAATAAAAAGATAAAAAAGAGACGCAAATAAGAAGGCAGTAGGTATGTTTTTTTTATATCGAATAGATCTACGTTTGACCGCTACTCGTCTGATGGATAAGAACGTTGCGGTCGAGTAGCAGCGTGCAGACCTAAAAGGACTGTCGGTGCTCGCGATAGTAACCGCCAACAGATACCTGCCAATTTGGAATTTTGAATCTGGTTCCAAGAAAATAATTTCACATCAGTCAAACATCCACAGCTGAACGAAGTTTGCCCCTAAAGTTGCCACGTACTCTTGGAAGGCGGCTTTAGAATCGCAGAATGCTCACCACCGTTTACCGAAAAAACGCTGCTGCCACAGTAAAGTTTACACACTATTTACTACTGCTTAGAAGAACTCAGGCTGCGGTTGAGTATTTGATGCTACGGTGGCACTTACCTAATAGGCAACCTAACCACCAAGGTTCCACGCATTTCCCCATCGTAAAATGAATGGAAAAGGAGATATTATCAAAAACTGTTGTTAGGCGTCACTTTTTCAAAATAGCGGCGCGAGCGGCAAATGCAGGGTTAGTTCTAATCAGTCAGCATCCTGTTAAGGGCATATTCTGTACATCAAAACAAACAACTTTTACTATGGATCCAACATAGAAATCGCAAGAAAAAAACAGCTGTTCCATACATTTTACCCAAGGTCGATGAACTTTTTGCACGGAACAGCTGAATTTTATTTTTGCTATTTCAATGTTGACCCCATAGTAAAAGTTGTTTGTTTTGATGTACAGAATATGTCCTTAAAAGGATGCTAACTGATTAGAATTAACCCAGTATAAAGTAAAGGTTTGTAAAGAGCACGTGAAATCTATTAAATCATCGTCCTAATATCTTTCGATGATACCCAGAATAATACGTTTTGAAACAAATTAGATATTAGTGTAAATTTTTTTTAACCTTTAAACAACCCAGCTAACATGGCTTATACATTTTTGAAATGTGCTCAGAAGAAAATCGAGACAAATATTTCATTAAAATGATAGGAAAAAATATGCTTGATAAATCGACACAGTTGTACACTACATATTTTCAACACATTCTACCACAATCAACCACTGAATCAATTAAAATAATAAACCAGAGAGTTTAAATAATAATAGCTTTTAATCAAATCACCTACAATCTTAAAGAAAATAATACATCCAAAATCCCTTTTAAACGTTTTGCTAATGTTTGCTCAGTAGTTTCTAATCAACTCCAATAAATCTGAATGATTTTGATCAGGCGTTACTGATTCCAAGCCCATTTTATTAATATAATTATTCCGTTACCAAACAATTGCATATGTGTTTATGCAATCATAAGGTATTTTAGATTTTATCCAAATTTGTTCTGCCCGTAAAGATATAATTATTATCTTTAATCCATAAAAACATTCTGTAATAGCATGTCTGTGGTTCCAACGTTACTGATTTATCTAGGTGTAATAACATATCGTTACACAGTATCACAATAAGAGTGTAAACTTAGAGAGTAAGGTTTTTTTGTTCTAATTTTAGTACTAAGTTTGTAACATTGGAAATCCCATATACTACTAAGACACTTGAAAATGAGCGTAGGATGGAAGAAAGAACGCTATATGAATACCAGAGATTGCAACAGATGAATATAAGAAAGGTGAAATGATACTATTTGTATAAGAGAGAGTATCAGATAAAGGTATTATGTGTAAAAAAGTGCTATATAAAAGAAAGAGAGGAAGTACAGAAGAGACAAGATGGCGAAAAGGTATTTTTCGAGGCGTGCCTGTTTATTACTAATTTATATAAAATAATAAGTGCTAATTACAAATGAAGAAATGTAAAGAAGCTATAGACAACAAAAAATAAACAATAAGAAGATCAATCAAGAGTTTTTCTTAAAGCCTGTAACCTACTTTTATAATCTTACTAAGCAACATTGCACCCCTTCATTATGGGCCAAAATAATTGTTATTTTTTAACTGACGATACAAGGATCGCTCTCATTATGTTGTATACGATTTTCTACAAAGTTTCCAAACATATAAAAATCTTCTATCTGCTGTAAAGTCTTATTCTTCGTTTCGGGAACAAATTGCCATACAAAGAGTCCACAAGTTATCGTGTTGAGCGTGTACAACAAAAACGTTCCCCAGATATTAATGTAAGAATACAAATATGGCGATATCTTCATTGCAGTAGAAAATAAAAAACTGTTAAATATAATGAATATAGCCCCTCCTAAGCCTCGATGCTTCACCGGCATCACTTCGGAAACAATTGTAAACACCATTGGTATAATGCCAAGACAATCGAATAACGAATACATGAGTAAGAAATACACGCATAATAATGATTCTTTTGCTACAAAACCAGTGCTCTGCAAGAGATCTACCAAAAACACCCCAAATAAACTTGTGGATGTGCATACAGCGCTTGTTAGTAGGACTGTCTTAGTGTTGAATCGTTTATTTACTATAGTACTTAGAGAACTTGCAATGAAATAAATAACATTAAATGCTATGCCACCCCAGAATGGGGCTTTAGCATTATTTGTTACCCGTTTTATAAGACCAAAAGAATCGATGAATACAACTGCACTTCCACTCCAATAAACCATACTTAAAAGAAAAAAGATATGAATAGCTGGCAAATAGAAGTCACGTCTTTTAAATTTATACAAAACCAACATAAATGAATTTGGGTTTTTTCTTGTGTCCCGTAATAGATTTTCCTTTTGGGCAGCAATGAGTTCTTCCAGTTCCAACTTTGAAGTTGCGTCAATCTTTCTGAGCTGTCTAAAGGCTTCATAGCACTCTTCGAATCTTCCTTTACATGCTAGCCAAGAAGGTGATTCTGGCCACAAAAATGACATAAGAAAAGCCAGTGTAATTGGGACACTCATGATTAAGCAGATATATTTCCCAGCGAGAAAAACGGACAAAACACCTGACGTCGCCATACCTAGAGCTTGTACGATGCTATACGACTGAACGGATACATTTCGTAATGTTGGGGACGTCATTTCACTCATGCTCAGCAAAGCAATGACACATAAAGAGTTGGTGCCGAAACCATGAATGAGTTCGCTGATAATTATGACGCTGAAGCTTGTGGCGAAGTATGCCACAAGCCAACCGAGAAGGATAGTGAGGCATGCGACGACAAAGGTGGATTTCCTACCAAACCGTTGCATGGATGTTGGTATTATAACGCTGGCGATTCCGGCCATCCCATGCAAAGAACCTGTAACAAAAACTCTTTTTCAATCTTCTTCTAGATAGTCCCTCTATGATTTTGCTAGCTGATGTATCTACTAGTACGCCTGTGGCACGCCTATCAGTGAAACAAAACTGCTTTGAAACGACAATGATCAACTCGAAGCAGATGCTGTTTGACTTACTACACTCCGATCATTATTATGTTAATAGTTTTTTGGCAAATCACATAAAGTTGACCACATAATTTTCTAAAGCGTCTGGCAAATTATATGCTATACAAATAAATACGTTTGACCATCCATTATTACCTTATTCCTAACTTCAACTATTAATGTCACTTTCAATTTTCGCGTTGCAGGTTGGTGTTTTACCATTGGAAATTTCGTTGTATTTTGCCCAATAGCCCGCTTAAAACTAGGTCCATTTATATGTAAAGATATACCATTGTGGCTTTTAGGCGCGAAATTATGGCACAATCAAATGAAATGGTTCAATATTTTTGTCTAGTTAGGTAGTTCTGCGTCCGCTGCATTTACTTACTTACTTTACTACCTATATAAAGTTGCAGTAGTAGCCTATATGTAGTTTGTAGTATTATTAACTCTTTTCCATTAAACTTCCATTTACTCCTCATTCATGAGCTTAATCAGTCTACTGCTCAACATAGGCCCAAGAACACGCCATTAATTACATTCGGTCACGGTCATTACTTCTCATTATGGACCTGTAAAACTTGTTACAAGAATATATTACCGATCCACGAGGCTGTGTGCACGGTAAGCTTGATCGGACTGTCTTCTCCACTAAGCTGACGTAGCAGCACCATGGGATAGGCTATTGCTCCTCCGGCCGATAACGCTCCTAGTTGACAAGCCCCAACCACTATCAGCTAGAATTGTAATTTGTACAAATACCAACAAGTGTCATAATATTTTTATACCGGCTGTAGAGCATAACTGAATTTGAGGCATAGGTGAAAAGAAAGCACACGAATGAGGAATAAGAGTGAAAAGTGGAGAGTAAGAGTAAAAGTGAGATGTAAGAGTGAAAAGTGGAGAGTAAGAGTAAAAGTGAGATTTAAGAGTGTAAAATGGGGAGTAAGAGTAAAAGTGAGAAGTAAGAGTGAAAAGTGAAGAGTAGGAGTGAAAAGTAAGGAGTAAGAGTGAAAAGTGGAGAGTAAGAGTAAAAAGTGAGGAGTTAGAGTGAAAAGTGAGGAGTTAGAGTGAAAAGTGAGGAGTAAGAGTGAAAAGTGAGGAGTTAGAGTGAAAAGTGAGGAGTAAGAGTGAAAAGTGAGAAGTAAGAGTGAAAAGTGAGGAGTTAGAGTGAAAAGTGAGAAGTAAGAGTGAAAAATGAGGAGTTGAGTGAAAAGTGAGGAGTTAGCGTGAAAAGTGAGCAGTAAGAGTGAAAAGTGAGGAGTTAGAGTGAAAAGTGAGAAGTAAGAGTGAAAAATGAGGAGTTAGAGTGAAAAGTGAGGAGTTAGAGTGAAAAGTGAGCAGTAAGAGTGAAAAGTGAGGAGTTAGAGCGCAAAGTGGGTCTCGGTCGCATTGCTATTTTTACTTCACTAGGTCTCTTAGGAGGTATCCTGGGAAGATACTTTGTTCCGTTTGAAGGGTTATAAAAACTCTCCAACGAATGTTCATAGTAATTTGTTTATTATTGACCTCGGAGGAACTAGCTCTCTCTATATAATCAAAGTTATTGACATATCAGCCACATGTTTAATTTTGTATAAAAAAGTCCGTATAAAGATTAAACAACTATTAACGAGTACTTACCTGACGAATGGTTGGCGAAATAGTCATAACGTACGCTTCCCAATATTTACACAAAAAAAAACAATTAATTGGTATTTTGCGTACGCGTGAGCATTCTTGCTCCATAAACGGAATACAAGAATACCTTGTAATCTGGTTGCAATTGCATTATTCTTATAAATAATTTCATAAACTACTAGAGGCGCCCCGTGACTTCATCCGCGTCCGGAAGAAATTCAACTCCGCTCTCAAATATCTATCAGTTAATTTTCCTCCCCATTTTCACCCCTTTAAATCAAACCTGGCAAAAAAAATGATTCTGATTTAAAAAGTCTATCCAAATACCAATTTTTCTTCACTGTAACTTTAAAAACAATTGAGCTGGTAAGTTGTAAAACTGCACCTAGAACCACCGGAGGACGGGCAGCAGCGTCCTCGCGGTTAACGGGGGTGACCATTCTGCGATCCCCAAGCCGCCTGCCAAGCGTGGGGATTATGGCAACCCCTCCCTATTAAGAGGGAGGCCTTCCTCCTGCAGAGGAAGTCTTCTGGCTGATGATGAGCTTCAAAAACTAAAACAAACTGAAGTACTTTCCATACAACATTTCATCCCTGATTACACCCCTTAAATCATATGCCCTGTCAAATAAAATTTGAAAACAGCTTTTTTTTACTCAAATACTTATCCAAATACAAATTTACACGACTAAAAGTTCAATAACAAAGGAGTTTCGTACAAAAGTTTTCACACATTTTTACCCCCTTAGGGGTTGAATTTCGAAAAATCTTTTCTAAGTACATACACGGCTACGAATCAAGACAAATACACACTCCAAATTTCAAGTCTCTATGACCATCGGTTTATTTAGGCTGTGCGATGTCTGACAGACAGTCAGGACTTTTTTGATAGTATTAGATGCAACAGTAAATTAAAAAGGCAAAATGAACAAACAAAATTATGGTGGGTACATAATAATTTTATTTGCACAGTTGATTTTTCATTGTTATAGGGAAAAATAAGAATTTTAACAGTCGTCTACAAATCGACTGGATATTTTGTAGGTCGTAAAAGACATATAAGCTGCGTAGGCTACTAAAACTTAACATGAAATAAGCTTGGTTATCTAATGAAACGAATAATCAGTCGCGGATTGCAATTTTACTTTAAAATACCTACATAAACATTTTGGGTCATTCAAATGATAAAAATCTGACAAATCCTCAAAACTGAGTACGAGTAGCTCAAGCATGACTCAAGAAAGATACCTCTTTTCAAGCGCTTATTATATTTCGTGACAACTTTATATATTTTTAGGGTTCGCAACCGAAGGGTATTATACGGAACCCTATTACTAAGCCCACGTCGTCTGTCTGTCGGTACGTTCACTTAATGTGACCAGTATTTTGAAATTTTCATACTGTGGCAGATTCTCCAAAAACTTTAAAATAAAGTTTTACTGTCCCAATACAAGACGTACTTATATTTGTAGGTTTTTTGGTTTCTGCTCTATCGTAAAAACCAATGATATTATATGTATTTATCTCTATGGTAAAAACAGTAACACATAAAGTCATAAAGTCGTCCAACTTTGTGTGATTAATGAGCCAAAAAAAGTATTA
This sequence comes from Erannis defoliaria, assembly GCA_905404285.2. Taxonomy (NCBI): domain Eukaryota; kingdom Metazoa; phylum Arthropoda; class Insecta; order Lepidoptera; family Geometridae; genus Erannis; species Erannis defoliaria. Next base: position 2,462,834 of record FR990090.1, on the reverse strand, counting down.
CAATAAAACCAAACTGCTGAACATTTGATTGCGTTGCTCGAGTGGGTGTTTCCCGATATCCCGAAATCCCAATCTGATTGTCTTCAAATTGCAAGTGAAAGAGTTTCTTCTAGGTAAGCGTACGTTATGTATGGACCTGGGTATGTCCTAAACTGCAACCAGTACCACCGGAGAACGGGCAGCAGCGTCCTCTCCGTTAACGGTGGTGAACATTCTGCGATCCCCAAGCCGCCTGCCAAGCGTGAGGATTATGGCAACGCTATTAAGGGCAGTCCAGGGTTGGACGTTACGACACTATTAAGGGCGTACAGCAGTGGATGTTTTCTCGCTGATAGGAGGAAGCGTACCTCATCGTAGATCGCATCTGCGCCTAACACGGGGCGAGTTAGTTGTCAAACGCAAGCCTATAATAAAAAAAACGGTGATGGTCGTCTCTCCTGATTTCCCTGGGGGAGAGAGATGTCGCAGAACTTACTTTTAAAATAGTATTTGGGTACTCCTTTATCCCCTGTATGTATTCTGAACAGAACAAAGAAAAAACAATTTATTCATACTCGACCTCCCTCGACGTGCCATACATACGTATAATATAACGCGTAAAATACATACAAAAAATAAATCCTTTTGTTTTTTGTTGTGTAGTAGGCTAAGTAGTCTTTGTAGTTTGTTGTATTTGTTGTAGATAATAAAGGCTTAGGCCTAAAAAAAAACATACTGTCAAATTCCTTTCTAGAAGTCGGTTGAAAATAGATGACTACAAACTCATTGCTCGTAGACAATTATTTTAGACAACAAAATAATTGCCAACAACCACTGAAAAATCGCAGCGATATGAGATTTGCGAGCGGCTATCAAAAAAAACTCTACCTAGTATACCGTAGGTTCTGATTTGCCTCGACGCGCCTCAGCCGCGTTTTAACCACGATTGTTCTAAGCTTACACGTAAAATGTTGAACCTTCAGCAAACCGGGAAGAGTCGGGAAGAGAAGGGGGAGGCCTTCGTTCAGCAGTGGACGTCTCCGGGCTGATGATGATCCAGGAGTGTCTATATTTCGCGAAAAGAAGGATCGGGTCCCAACTCCCATACAGCAGCCATAAAACGTCCACTGCTGGACGATGGCCTCCCCTTTAATAGAGGGGCGTTGCCATAATCCCCACGCTTGTCAGGAGGCTTGGGGATCGCAGAATGCTCACCACCGTTATCTAAGAGGACGCTGCTGCCTGCGTCCTCCGGTGGGTCTGGTTGCAGTTTAAGGACATACCCAGGCTTCCGTCGTGTATCTGGGCCGATATCCGAAAGTCTTGAGCTCATGGGCTTACTATTACTTTAAATTTGACCCATAATTTTGGCTATTGTATTCAGTCAAAGTCTCAACCTGGCTGCCAAAAAGCTTGTTATCCTCTGGAAGGTAGACGGTACTTCACGTCAGAATAGTTGTTCACATCGTATCAAGTATAACTTCGGTAGTGCATGGACTACTGCTACTACTGGCACTTCTGGGACGGATTTGCTAAGTACCAGCTAGAAGCGTTGCAGTCTATTGAGAAGCGCTCCAAAATGCTCATTAGCGATTAGCCCTTTGTCTGCGTTTGTTGTGTTTAATTGTTCAGCGATTATTTGCGACTATGTTGGAGGCTTTGGAGTATTTCAAAAGCCTCGAACATACTCGCAAAGTGGGTGGTCTGTTGGTTTTTATGCATTTCGGAGAGTCTGCTTCAGATCTACTGAGATCCTTGATCTCTAGTTTCATGGTTGATGTACTCTAACGGATCGATTTGTTTCCACATTTTTATGCGAACCTCTAAGCAGTGGAATACGCATACTATGTGGATGTATCCCGGTAGTTACAATCTGGGTGTCTTCAAGTCGCGAGTAAATTCGTTTCTTCTAGGCAAGAGTTCTTCTCCGTTGTAGATCGCATCTACGCTTAAGGGCGCTTATTTAAAAAACCACCAAAAAAATGTGCCGAAAAAAATTTTTTGACGGTTTTTATGAATTTGTTTTCTCAAAAAAAAAATTTGTATGGATAATATGTGAGAAGTGAACTAACGTTTTTGTAATCTTTCTTCAAATATAAGACAAGAACACAAAAACTACCAAAACACCCCTATTTTTACACATTACAACAATTTTAATTATTCAATTTTTCCAAATATAGCAAGAAAATTTACTCACTTATAAAGAATATAGTATATTACGAAATAACGCTCTCAGTTTTGAAAAAATATTTATATCTTATGCTTGTAATAAATTAAAAATGGGTCTGCTTCTGAACTGAATCTATGCCTTCCCCGCGTTTGCCTAAGAAATCAGCCCGCCTGATTCCTCGAGGACATTGACTCTATGCGGGGCCTTAACTTTAGATACATATATATATCGATGGACATTTTGCACACAGCGCCATCTAGCCCCAAACTAAGCAAAGCTTGTAATATGGAAACCAGATAGTTGACAGAATAGTTTTTTTTTTTGTTAATACATACTTATTATAAATACTACACCCAGACACAGAACAAACTTCTATGTTCGTCACATAAATGTTTGTCCTGGATGGGGATCGAACTCACGCCCGACAGCTCTGAAGGCAGACATGCTACCAACTGACCCATGTTTGCGTAATAAATGATTTGATTTGATTTGATTTGAGCTACTAGGCAGTCTCGCAGATGGTCAAACGCAAGTCCACAAAAACTTGATAAAAATGTGAGCAAGTAACAAAATAAGTTTTACTCACCCCTAGACAAGCCCCCAATTTACAATTTAAGTGCCTTTTTAATGTTGTTCTTTGAACTTTAACTTATTAGAGAAACTGTTGTGGAAATAAGCTTTTCACTGTTAACAAATTTTTATATGTATTATAGGTAAATTTTCGGTTGTTTCAGGTGAAACTGGACTTCAGCAGAAACTCTATAGTCCAGCAAGAATCCGAACTGCGTGAGCTGAAAAATGAATTGACGAGTGTTCTGGTAATTTTGTAATTTTTATACATAATTATTTTGTTTAATAGTTGTTTCGTTGTCCCAAGTTGAAAATTATATTATCACATATTTCGTGAACTCCATAATATTAAACGAGTAATGGAACAACGGAAAGATAAGTATTTAGAGCAACTTATTTTAAAAGGGTCTTGTGACCCTTTTAAAATAAGTTGCTTGCCTTTGCAGTGAATGTCTATATATATCTGACATTAGAGCAGGCCGAAATCAGCCAGAAAACGTCCACTGCTGGACGAAGGCCTCCCCTTAAAATGGGGGAGGTGTTGCCATAATCTCCACTCTTGGCAGGCGGCTTGGCGATCGCAGAATGTTCACCACCGTTAACGGAGAGGACGCTGCTGGCCATCCTCCGGTGGTTCTGGTTGCAGTTTTAGAACATACCCAGGTCCGGCCACCAGTTTTTACGAATTCCTGGTAGTAACGGCCCATATTTTCACCTGCTCATCAACAGCTAGGAGACGTCCACTACGGGGCGAAGGGCTCCTCCTTAAAACGGGGGGTATTCCATAAACCTTACGCTTGGCAGGCGGCTTGGGGATCGCACCACCGTTAGCTGACAGAACGCTGCTGCCCGTCCTTCGGTGGGTCTGGTTTCTGGTCAGGTTTCACCTGCTACCCTGCAGGAATAGCATACTTTTAGGGATTGAAAAAACGCATATAAATATGTATTAACCTAAGATAGTAAGTATCACCATTCAGATTTTTAACATTACCATCAAATCTATCGAGCTATTACAGCGTGAAGAAGTGTATATATTTACAGACTCGTTCACAAACATTCGCAAATATAATATAACGAAAACGCCGTCTCCACACAGGGAACCCTCGAAAACATAGAAAACCAGCTGACACGAGCAAAATCGAGCGCCAAAGAGAAACTGATCGAGGCCAAACGTGGCTGCAATAACAAACTGCCCCAGGAACCTGACTTCCCTTACAAGGAGGAATTCGAAGTGCTTCCGTCGGATGTGACGGCGCTACAGGAGCACTTCTACGAGCTTCAGACTAGAATGGACTGCATGGAGCAGGGAGACGAACAGGTATGATATGTGGAGGACCGATTTTTCTCTTAGAGATGTGTGATCGTTTTGATGCCCAACGTGGCTGCAACGATAAGCTTCAGGATCCTTTTCCTGACCAACATCATCGGCCAGAAGACGTCCACCGCTGAACAAAGGTATCTCCCTTAGACCACCACACTGTACGACAACCTGCTATCTGCATCCACCGGTTGCCCGCGACTTTTTCTCTCATGAACCTTTCTTCCCCATCGGGTTATATGTTCCTCAAGCGATGTGGCCTGCCTATTGCTGCTTCAACTTGCCCAACGAATGCTTAATGGACAAATATTGTCTGCTGGTAATGATGGTGAATATCTGTCTGTTTTTCAGGTAGTCAAAGAGTACGAGGAACGTGAGAAGACGATATCAAAACTCAAGTCCGATGTGAACAACTCCAGCGATACCAACAAACTGCTGGCGAGGAAGATGGAGACGTTACGGTACATATTCGATACGGTCAAAATCAGTTCTCTCCGAATTCAGGCACCAACAGCAGGCCTTGAAATAAGAGCGACGGGGGTGTAAACAATATTGCACAGTGAACTGAAATAGCCTTTTATATAATAGCTTTTTATTTAAAATTTTGATTGAAATCTTTGCAGTATATTGTTTTTCAATGAACCAATAGACAATAGTTTAAACATATACCTAAATTTTGTAAGAAGGCAAAATAGAAAAGAATATTCGACATTTACCGTGATTTTGTGGTATCCCTAGAGATTTCACGAAATCCCTGGTATCCTCGTTTCCCTGCGACATATAGATTCCTAAAATCGTAACCAGCTTTTTGGCATAATCGAATGGTGCTTCTGTTATAAATATTATTCTTGCCCAACTTGCAGTGGCAAATGGCTGCCTCCGCTGGAGTTACTCCTGCGCAACATCGACAAGAGTTTCGGCGACATGTTCGCCAAGCTTGGCTGCGCTGGCGAGATCAAGCTGGAAAAAGCTGGCAGTGACGTGAGTATAGTCAGAGTCAAAATCAAAAAGGTTGATATTAAGACGCAAAACTTTAATCGTAGTACTGTATCTTATCGCTATACGACATAATGATACTATTGATGTTTTACAGGAAGATTACGATAAGTACGGCATCTGTATCCTGGTCAGTTTCCGTACATCAGAGCAGCTGCAGCAGCTGACCCGGCACGCGCAGTCGGGCGGCGAGCGGGCGCTCTCCACCGCTGTCTACCTCATGGCGCTGCAAGCGCTCACTACCGTTCCTTTCAGGTAACTTTCTCTTTTGACATGATATTCCTTCAGAAATATGAATCTCTGTTTTAAACTATCACAGTTATTCATTATGCTAGGACTTCACCAGCGTGACGCTTTACGTCCAGTTATCAGAATAATTAACGTGCAATAAATAATGCTTTAAACAATGCGCTACATGGGCGGCCACACTATCATTTGACTTTGAATATCGCCTAACGTCGAACGACATTAATAATGCCACTAGCCCATTAGCGTGCTAACACCCGGCCATATCTGCGTACTGTATCAAATACCACCCTAAATAATGCAATTCACGTAGGTGAAGGCCTAGCATTACATTAGAAATAAAATGTAAAAAAATGAGCCGAAAATGACAGATACAGTATTGTGAGTGTGGTTTGTCGAGATTTGAACTCGAGTTCCAGTGATAATCGTGGTGAAAGACTAATGCTAGGGCTTCACCTGCGTGTAATGCCATTATTTAGCGCGGCACTTGAAACAGTACGCAGATATGGCCGGGCGTTAATACGCTAATATGCTAGTGGCATTGTTAACTTTGTTAGACGTTAGGCAACATTCAAAGTCAAATGATATTGTGGCCACCCATATAACGCATTGTTTAATGCATCATTTATTGCACGTTAATTATTCTGATAACTGGACGTCAAGCGTCACGCAGGTGAAGCCCTAGCATGAGAAAGAGGGTAGTTCGTTATGAATGCCCTTGATGTTTTCGAACATCTTGACAACCACTCGCATTCTTCCGCCTGCCCGTAAAGATGGTGCATACAACTGCGCCGAAATAGCGGGAGCTCTTCTCGCAACATAATCACGGTAAATTTCCCATAAAGATACATGAGTAGTAAGGAATATGAGTGTCTGTAATCTCAGGCTGGGTGTCACTTCGACTGAGGTTTCAACATCCAATGTAAACAGATTTTTATCAGAGAACACTTTTTGGTAAACTTGTTTAATACCACGTCTGTTTATCTAGATGCGTGGACGAGATCAACCAAGGCATGGATCCGATCAACGAGCGCAAGATGTTTCAGCTTCTCGTCAAAGTCACCACCGAGTGCGACAACGCACAGTATTTCTTGTTGACGCCTAAGGTTAGTTGTTCAAAATGGTATTAATTAGTCTAATGCGCTTATATCCAGTATCATCGCCTGCCATAAGACGTCCACTGCTGGATGAAGGCCCCTTTGGTTAGGCCCGTCAATGGGGAGGGGTTGCCTTAATCCCCACGCTTGGCAGGCGGCTTGGGGATCGCACAGTGCTACCACCGTTAACCAACAGGACGCTGCTGCCCGTCCTCCTGTTGTTCTGGATGCTATTTTAGGACATGCCCAGGTCCCAGGATATATCCAGTATAGAAAATCCTGGAATTGCTATCCATTGCACGCAGGAGCAACGCATATTAGCTGCGTGGGGTATTTTGTGGTCTGCTCTGCTGCCTTTCCATTGAGGCACATGCGACGCGCGGATTTTGTGACGCCCCGTACGTACCTCCCATCACCCGCCTTTGCCGTATGCTAATGCTGCGTGTGTGAGCAGGCCTACGTGGGTGCTGGCACCGTTTGCCACGCATCCCTACGTGCATTCGTATGTAGTATGGGCCACGACAGGAAACCGGATGGTTTGGCCAATCTGTCTAATGTTAAGGAAATATACTGTCTATGATGGAGACTCTTATATTTGCCCGATGGATGGATAGATGGAAGAAACCTTAAACTTAAAGACACTCAGGTTAAACTAGATGACCAGGTGAACTTCGTACCACCAATTTTTTTTCCCGAATCGACCCAGTATTATGGAGAACCAAAGATAATATAATATAATACTATACTATAGCAAAGAATTAACAAAAATAACAAATCGGTCTAGCCATTTTGGAGTTTATTTTTTTTGCAATTGTTTTTTATACATAGGTAGTAAGGATAGATAAAATACAGATAGTTCATGTTTGCACACTACTGCTTGTAAATGTTACTGTATTCGTTTTTCAGCTGCTAACTAGCCTGGATTACAACGAACGCATCATGGTTCACACAATTATGAACGGGAAGAAGATCATGAATTACAGGAAATGGAACTATAATAAATTCGTCGAACGAGCGCGACAATACAGCGAGGCTACGTGAAATCTACTATTTTATATCCTAGCTCTCCGATACAACGATCTAGATGCAAGGTCGGATCCGGGGGGCCATGGGGGTCAAGACTCCCCATCCCCCCCCCCCCCCCCCCCCGGGCTAGGTGCCACTGTTTTTTTTTTCTAGTTGTAATCGAATTGGATCCTGTCCTAACTAGACCTCAACTGACTGAAACTGAATCCGCCCTTGTCTATATGGCGTTGTATGAAACGTCCATTATACAGCGTGTTCATTTGAATGACGTACATATTCTAGGATATAATAGTACTCAACATTATGTATTTTTTTTTAAATGGTATCATCTTTATAATCTTGGAAAAATCTGCTGTTCCATAGAAAAATGACAATTACTCTCAAATCAAATCAAATCAAATCATTTATTTGCCTGTTAATGGGTACAAAAGATCTTAGCAAATAGGATTAAGAAGCCATGCCATTAACGCCCATAATCAGGTGAGCAAAATCGTAACAATATTATTGTTAATATTAATTGAACATACATTACATTTATTTATTACAAATTGTCCATCATTATAGAATAAATGATAAAACAAAGTCAAAATTTAATCAAATAAGTAAATGTCATAGGTACACATTCATAATATCAAATTAATTAACATTATAATTAAGTTAAGGAGTCAAATTGATTAATTGTCAACAAGCCCATCCGTAAACATGTAAACGACACGACATTTTATTTAAAAAATCCTCTACTTCATAAAAACACGCCTTCATCGTCTGTGCACAGAATCGTTTGTAAGGTAGGTCTATTATCTCGACAATATCTTCATCAAAATGTATGGACAGTAAAAGTTTAAAACCACATAATACTTATAATTTAAATCTAAATCAAAATCAATATTGTCAATATAAAACCCTTAAAAATAACCTAATAACTAATCAAGTAACCCGCCCCTGACCGTTCCCGATGCAAAGGTGCCCATCACACTCGCCGCGCTCCCACGTTGAATGGCAATGGTCATCCTCTGCACCAGGAACGAACCGGAGCGGGAGTCACCTGTCTTAATATTGAACGTTGCCCTATTTCCCTGATAAGCTCCTTAGCTTCAATGCCCCAACAACCCAGGGTCTCCACAGCTATCGGCACGAAGTGGTAAAGCGGCTCCATAGCGGCAATTAAATTAAATCAAAATTAAACTGAATACCTATCCTGAACTATCCAAAACTATAAACTACAGGTAAAAGTTGTTTATAATGATAGTACTATTACCTGGAATATGTCCGTCGTTCAAATGAACATCCTGTGTACAGGGTGAAATAGAAATTATTTGCAATATTTTAGAGGGTTATAATCCCATCATACCAACTTTTACTACGAAACCAAATAGGAAATCGCGAAAAAAATCAGCTGCTCCATAGATTGTTTCGTGCGTAATTGCATTATTTGTACAGGACAGACGACTTCTTCGCGTTTTCTTGGTACAAGTTGTCCAATGAGATGAGTTTAATGACTCTTGATGTTGCCAATGAATTTAATTTCACCTGTATTTTTTGTGTCCAGTTTTTTTGTGAATATCTGATACATATAACGAGTCATTTTACTCATCATTATGAACAACTTTTCCTATGGGAATAGCACCGAAAAAACAGCTGTTCCTTACAAAAAGTTCAGTGACCTTTGACAAAACAGCTGATTTTTTTACACGATTTCTATGTTGGTCCCTTGGTATAAGTTGTTCATAACGACGAGCACAATGACCCCTTAAGTCCCCTGTAAGCATCTTTCGCATAAAGTAAGTAAGTTCGTATACGCTGAGTGGCCAGCCCTAGTGTCAGAGTTAATGTGCCGCCCGAAGCCCTCTGACATGGCTGACGGTTGTTGTTATAGAAACTAAACCGGTAATCTTTCGGAGCACTACATCCGTTCTGCGCAAGCCCATGCAAGCGGTGCATTTTGTGGCCATGTTTTGGCTCCATCATTGAATCTATAGTTTAAAAGATCGTTGGCTATATTATAGTTATACCTAATCAAATTTGACGTCTACCTTTTATCGACCTACTTCTCATATCTTGTTAAACAAAGTTCTGCTAAAAAAAAGTAAGTAAGTAAGTTCGTATAGGCTGAGTGGCCAGCCCTAGTGTCCGAGATAATGTGCCGCCCGAAGGTCTCTGACATGGCTGACGGTTAAAGTTGTCTAAAGTTCTGCTTAATAATAGCATTAAAATTAAAATATAAAAAGGCCAGGAGGGAGAGGCCTTCGTCCAGCAGAGGATATCTTCTGGCTGATGATGATGATGAAGTTAAAAAAAATATGTGTGAAACCATAGTAACTATTTTTGTAATCTGTGCATTTAAACTAACAAGTGCTGTGAGCTTATTTAGACGTTGTTACGACGGCATAGGTTTTAAATTTGTATGTCTTCTATAAAATGTATCTCAATTTAAATAGCTCAGGACTAATCGTTAGTTATAAGTGATTTTTTTTGAATTTTAATGCCGTGAAAAAAAAATGTATCGTTTTTTTTAATGTCCATTGATATTGCTTATAATAACCATGTTTGATTTTGGAAAGACTTTGTAATCGACATGGGTCTTACTTAAAAACCATGTTAGAAAAAAATGCTGTTTAACTTTGCGCAATACAACCATTAAGTGCACTGTATTAACTAACGTTATACAATGTGTAACAAAGAAGTTCAACAATATGTAATAAGTATGTACTCATCATAATGAATACTTTTACTATGGGGCCAACTAAGAAATCGCGAAAAGAAACAGCTGTTCTATACAAAGAGTTCATTGACCTTGGACAAAATCTATGGAACAACAGATTTTTTTTCACGATTTCAGGGTTCGCCCCATAGTGAAAGTTGTTCATAAAGATGAGTACATACATACCCTTCCGTATTGTTGAACCTTTTTGTTACACATTGTATTTCTTTAAGCGGCGTTTTTAAGTAAAGCGTTATTAAGTAGTATAATAAGTATTTGATTTTGGAACGGTTCATTCCAAACGTCAACATTTGCATTTTTATGTTCTTTCTCAGTTATTGGCATCGCACGTTGTGCATTCTGCCAGTGTCAAGTTGATGAATTTGTAAGTTTTTATATTAAAATCAAGTCAAATATGTCATGAATCACATTTAGTCACACGAAATTAGTCAAAGTCGAGTCCAAGTCATGCCCTAGTAAAGTTGTGGCGACTTTACTATGAGCTTCTACGGAGTTTTGAAAACAACACGAAAAGACATGTTTCACCACATTATATCACTTGCCCACACTCGTGCATGTAATTCAACACTTAATGAATAAAACACCACCATTTTTAATCATTAATTCGCGAAAAAACACATGTTTAAGAAAATAATAGAATGCGTCGACATGATTTTTCCGTGTTCCCGCCAAAACTCCCATTTTTATGTTATGGTAGTTTGAATTAGTAAAAAAAACAATTGCACTTGACTTTCTTTTGATCAAAAACAAAAAGTGTAATAAACGCCACTTTTTCGTTCGTTTTAGCTTTCAAACAACTAAAACTCTATAGTAAAAGGCTAAGGTTCAAAATACAATGTAAGTGACTGTTCGTTACGACGTTACCCGTACGACAGTCGAACTTGTACTGAATGCGAAGTGAGAGCGAGCCAGACAGATCGCAGTTAATAAATGAATAGTAAATAAACGTTTATTAAAACAAGCTTTTATTTAAAAGAAAAAATAACATATTTACCTCTTTAGCCTTTAAACCTTTTTTGCCTTTTTATTAACTCTCCCATTTGATACCTATATATCATGGGAGTGCACAAAAGTTAACTATACTCTGTTCTTTGAGAATGTCTAACAGGGAAATCGTTAAAATGCACGACCAATCGGTCGCAGATAACGAACATAGTTATTACCATGTTTTTAAAGCTTAAACAGGACGAAAAATTATGACCTCCGGCAGGACTCGAACCTGCATACGAGCAGTCTCTATGGGTTTCCGTCCCAACTGCTTTGCCAATTAAGCTACATAAGTCTCTGCCTTAGATGCCAAATTTTCCCAACCTGTTACAAGCTACCAACTAAAGCGTTGGTGGCGCCATCTATACATTTTTTTACCACACATATTTACCCAAGCCGAAACCATTGCAGGTTCCAAGGCCTGACGAGAGAAGTCGCACTGGAATACTTTTACTGGCTTTACTTTTTTTCTTTATTTTTTTTTATAGTTATTACCGTCCTTTTCACTTACATACAGTTATGCAAGAGAGAGCGCCCTATATTAGACATTCTCAGCGAACAGAGTATAGTCCGCCATCTTGGGCCGTCCGCCATATTGGATTTAGAATGACGTCACTTAGCTAACAATGCATTGTCGTCCAACCTAAACGTGTATGCAAAATTTCATCAGTTGCTTCAAAAATCAGTTGCAAGACTTAACACGAACGTAAATACTTACATACAAATATTGCAAGTTAAATAAAAGCTTGTAAAAAGCAAATACTTTGTATTTGGAGATATCAAATGAGTGGCGAGCCATGGGAGATGCCTATGGCCAGCAATGGACTATGATAGGCTAATTATGATGATGATGATGAGCTTTTACGCGGAAGTAAGCTCTCAAGCAAAATATTATTTTTAAGTTTTGTGATAAATAATAACCTCTTTTTAAGTGTTTCACAATTTTTGAGATTATGTTGTTCGTGCGATCAACGCATTTGTTATTTTCTAATGTTTTTTTTTCCTTTTTACAGTGGTGTGTAAGGCTGCACTAATGTGCTAGTGTAACGGTGACATTTTGACAGTTCCAATAGACTCGTTTTGATGATTGAGATATGAGTGCCTTAAATACAATTATGTAATAACTTTAAAGCTAATACTGGAGTATTTAACTGTAAATGGTAATTTTTCAGTAATTTTTCATCGCATCGCATCATTATAATATGTCAGTTTCAATCTGTCAACGCCTTATTTTTTTTCCTTTTGGCATCGTATTTATTTCATTCTGCCGATGTCAAATATTTCTGAATCTGACTTAAGTCAAGGTCGAGACCGTAACTGTTGGCAAATAAGTCAAAGGCAAGCTAAGCAAGTCACGGTCAAGTCTGTCCAAATAAACAAGACAAAGACAAGACTGACTGTCTGATCAAGACTATTTGAAGCTTTTATGGAGTGCAGAAATAGGTGTATTGTGTTTATATTATATTATTTATATGTATTGTGTGTATGTGTTTCGCTTATTTGTAGTGTGATTTAAAACATAGATGAAAAATAGCATTGAAATGTGAACGAAATACGTTATTTCGAGGGTGAAAGTTATTTTTCAATGGAACAGCTGTTTTTTTCGCGGTTTCAGGGATGGCCCACACTAAAAGTTAATCACAGTCATTAGTACATTGATCTCCTTTCAGCTACCGTTTCCTATAATAATGTGTAAGGCGTATATGTACTTGATAGACCGACGTAGCGAGATAATAGAGTTCACTTTTTAATGTTTTTTTCTCAATTTTGATGTTTTTATGTTTAAACCAAGGCGTACCTTATCGTTTTTTGTCTGTTTTTAATTGTTTGTTTCAGTGTAATTTATGTTACGTTTTTTTTTTACCTCGATTGGTACAAAATAATTGTGTAAGTTTTTTTTATGCTGTAGTGATGATACCAAGGTTTTTTATTCTGTGTATTTTTATTTGCCGTTGTATTCGAAGAATAGACACCAATTATTGCATTATAATGTCATATGTTTTTTTAGGGTGTATTTCCTAGGATTGTGATGTAAAAGTTACTTGCACGGGAATATCTGTTCTAATTACATAACGTTAAGGTAGCATTTTATTTGCGCCGGTCGCTTAGATTGATCATGTCTTTGGCGCCAACGGTAATGTTGCCTTATTGTAAGGTAGTTATGGTGGATATTGGCGTGCGAGCGAGCTGATGACCGCGCGACTTTTGTAAATGAACAATGTAATCAATAAATGATTATTTTAATTAAATGCTATTTTATTTCAATATTATTTACACAGGTAACCCTAAACGGAAAGGTATTATTAAGCTGGTTAATCTTTGATTATATAGATTATTACCTATTATACACGTATTTATTTCAATTCTTAGTTATTTAAGTTTTTTACAATAAATATACGAATACAAAAATACAAATTATAAAAAACTTAAAAACTAGGGTGCCGCCAGCAGCGGGGCAGGGCTCAAGCTGCCGGTGGTTAGGGCTGCAGAGTGAGGAACCTCCTGACAATGCGCGCCGTGTCAAGTACCACTGCCTTTTGTATCTGACCCTTGACCCAACCGTCTAGCGAGAGCCTCTTGAGGTATTGGTCGAGGCTCTTCGCTATGAGACCGTTTGCCGAAACGACTATCGGGACAATGATCGTCGAGTCAACATCCCACATGGCGGTTATCTGTGTGGGATAACCGCCATGTTATTATTATTAGTGTATTATTTTCCAAAACTTGTGTTTTTTCGTTTTACGCGCAATACTGTGGGCAAGTGATATAATGTAGCGAAGTGAAATGTGTCTCTTCCTGTTGTTTCCAAAACTCCGAAGGAACTTGTTGTAAAGTTGCCACGACTTTACTAGGGCATGACTGGACTTGACTGTGACTTACTAAGTGTGAGTTTGACTGTGACAAACTTGACTTGAAATTCATCAAAAACTTGATAAGTATATAAAAATACTTGACACTGGCAATCGCACAAAGTGCGACGCCATAATCCTCCTAGGAGGAAAGAAGAAAAAAACTATAATAACAACAAATTAAATCCCAGAGAAATTTACTAGAAAAATCCGATAGATAGCGTTGACGAGACATATTTCTGTATAGTATCACCATAGAGTAAGTAAATACTACGTAATAAGTATCACTACCTATATAGTCTGTGGTTCTGAAGATTTTCATTGTATGAATCAAGGTCAAACAATAAAAAAGCTTGTTTCATTTACATCAGGAGGGGTATTCACAACTCAATCGGAAAGGTTCCCGTTCGGATCTACATTCTCCGTCTCTGTCATCCGGAATGTAGGTGACTGAGACGAATAATCTATGTCCGATTGAGTTGTGAATACTCCTGCTGTATTGGCATGCTTTTTTTTGTGGTTATTGTTTGTCCAACGAAGTACTTTCCCATGGTATTTCCTATGCTTTTGTTCTTCCACAACTTAATGAGTGGGAATTATTTGGACTACACAAATTAGTAAGTAATTAGTACCTAGTGTGTTTGCTTTTTCGTCAAATTCGTCAAATGCCTCGTCAGCGCCATCTATCATTTGGCTGTAGAACTATGTTCTGACAGCTGTCAGAAAACTTCCCATTCTGTTTTCTGTTTTTTTTCTTAGTTATTGGCATCGCACATTGTGTATTCTGCCAGTGTCAAGTTTATGAATTTTCACCGACATAGCCCTCAGGGTTTGCAAGTTGAAGTGGCAATGCGCAGGCCACATCGCTCGAACTGCCAACCAATGGGGAAGAAAAGTTTTTGAGTAGCGACCACGTACTGGAACACGCAGCGTAGGTAGGCCTCCCACTAGGTGGACCGACGACATTGTGAAAGTCGCGGGCAACTGGTGGATGCAAATGGAAGGTTGTCGTACAGTGTCGCGGTCTAAATCTTCGTTCAGCAGTGGATGTCTGCGGGCTGATGATGACGATGATTTTTGTATTGTGTTCCTTTACCTCGAATTTCGTTCCTTTTCAGATATCCTGGCGTTCTAAATCTCCAATCACTACTGGCAATACTGCCCAGATGACGCATCGTGATTCCGTGCTGTCTATACAAAGAAAAAGGCTAAATTAATTTCGCAGTTTTAAGTATAATTTCTAAACAGTTTTGTGTTTATATGGTTTATAATATCACCAAGAGGTCCTATAGTGTAATATAATGAGTTTTCTCGGCAAAATATTCGGAGGGAAGAAGGAGGAAAAGGGTCCAACAACCCACGAAGCAATTCAGAAATTACGCGAGACTGAGGAGCTGTTAGTGAAAAAGCAGGACTTTCTAGAAAAGAAGGTAGAATTAGAGATCCAGACGGCGAGAAAACATGGCACGAAGAACAAGAGAGGTAATTTGCTAGTCTTATTGCACTCCATAATATGACAACAGTGATTTAATCTGTTTTCGTTGACCTTGTTGTTTTACACAAGGCGTGCACACATTATTTTGCTTTCGTGCTTCGACGAAGCTATAATATTGTAAGCCCTTGTCTAAATTGGACGTTTTTAAATTCCACCAGTGTGCTGCCAATTAAAACTCAGCAGAGTAGAGAGCAGATAATGTGCAATGAGAGAAGCATTTGCAATACAGTACATGCTTATTTATTATTGGTAGATACTGAAGAAATTCTGCGCAAAAGCATATGTTTTAATGATAATATTGGTGGAATTGCAACATCGACCTTAAGTAAATGTCATTAAATCCTTTTTGTCTCACCACATGAGTCACAGCTCTCTTTCTCTATGTACAATCACACATTTAATGACATAGTGCTAATGGCTCAGGTTTTAATTTGGCAGCTGAATCAATGATGAGAATAGCTTGCTTAGTTGAGACTTAGAATAGAGGAATATGCACACATATTCCTCTATTTTCTTCCTGGATAATACCTCAATGCATTTTTTTTATAAAGTCTAGATCTAATATACTACTGTACGATACTATATGACGTGTCCCTGTAATTTTCTTGTTATTTAGAAACTTTTAGCCAGAAATAGAAAAAAGATAATAAATAACCCTCTTAAAATTACTATGAAGATAATTAAATTATTAATCATTTATTTCTGACCATCATAATCCATATTACATATAATTAAAAGAACAATACCATACAATTAAAATTAGAATACGTAAATTTAAAAAAAACCTCGATACTTACGAATTACTAATACATGTAGTCGGGCTGCATGGTTAAAGCATGATAGTAAATGTTAGGGTGAGGACTACTAACATTTTATATTATTGTAATTGTAAAATAAAATAAAAATAGGTAATAACAATATTTTAATTTTTAATCTTGTTTCTTATTTAAATTATACTACGACACCTATTAGCATTGTAACTGTTTCAAAATTTGATTTAATAATGTAATATTAATAATTTAATGTAATATTAACTAAATGAAATTCATAATAATAGATACTGGTAATATTATCAAAAGTACTAATAACATTATATAATTGTTGCATTCACGGGAAGGTCTAATCCCCAAGATACGGGTACTTAACTGCACCCAGTTTGGGAGATTAGCGTTCAACATTTGTAAAAGTACTTTACAATAAATAAATAAATTTGAAAAACAATAGACTTTTTTTTTTTTTTTTTTTTTAATATGTGTATGGTGTATGTTGTCCATTTGATATTAAAATCAATTTCAATACCCATTCCAGCCGCTATTGCTGCTCTGAAGCGGAAGAAGCGCTATGAGAAACAGCTCACCCAGATTGATGGCACACTCACACAGATAGAGGCACAGAGAGAGGCATTAGAGGGCGCCACTACAAACGCTCAAGTGCTCAACACTATGCGTGACGCAGCTAACGCAATGAAACTGGCTCACAAGGACATGTAAGATGATTTTATACATATAGGGCTAGGTACACTTCCATCTAACCCACTGGAGTTACTATGCCAGCGGCCCAGAGCCTCGCTCCGTTATTTCAAGGAGCTGGGTTGGCTCGGGTAGACGCTGGCGGGGGAAATGCACAATACACCCCTAGCGGGACGTCGGTGCAGGACTTATCGCCCCCACGTTGAATAAGAATAAGAATATAGGGCTATGCACTTATCGTTATGAACAGTAGGCATCACTGGCAACACACACTGGTCGTATACCCTTGTCTTCAGACACTGCGAGATTTTGGACAAGTAGATATGTCTACCACTGTAAATTTGGCGGGGATGCAAAACGACAAGGCAAGGGGCAGGCCCTTAATAGGGAGCCACAATCCCCACGCTTGGCAGGCGGCTTGGGGATCGCAGAGATCACCACCGTTAACTGAGAGGATGCTGCTGCCCGACCTCTGGTGGTTCTGGATGCAGTTTTAGGACATACCCAGGTCCGTGATCACATTAACGCGCATTATTATTTTAAATAATTGAAACACATGCATATTCACTATTGCTAATGGGCCAACCACGAGTCAAGAAAAATGTCAGCCGCTTCATTGACACCACAGAAGGATATTCCAAAAGAAACACACTGAAAATAGGCAAAAAAACCAGTCTTGTCGTTCAAAGAATTCTCTCGCAGAAAACTCAAATGAAAAAAAAATAAAAAAAATAAGATCTCACTAAAAAAATTATTTGAAGGAGGTATGGTGGTGCCAAAAACAAAGGCATGAATATACGGGGTGTTAGTTTGAGCACCGTTATCCTTGTAGGATATGATTGTACTCATCATTATGAACAACTTTTACTATGGGGTCAACACTGAAATCACGAAAAAAAAACAGCTGTTCCATACAAAAAGATTCATCGATCTTGGACAAAATGTATGGAACAGCAGATATTTTTTTCG
Source organism: Erannis defoliaria (assembly GCA_905404285.2). NCBI lineage: Eukaryota > Metazoa > Arthropoda > Insecta > Lepidoptera > Geometridae > Erannis > Erannis defoliaria. The sequence continues at coordinate 2,444,941 of FR990090.1, read as the reverse complement.
CGATTTCACGGTCGGCCCAGTAAAAGTGGTTCGTAATGATGAGTACATTCTAGAAGGATAACGGTGTTCAAACTAACATCCTGTATACTAAAAATATCTAGTTTTATAAATACACCACATACTAATAGATAGGATTAAAGTTTGTGGAAAGTGAAAGACATTTTTGTATCGAACAGCAGTAATAAAAAATAAAAAGTAAAGCCAGACCAACCAGAACAACCAACCAGACCAGAGACGAATAATGGTTGTATTGTAATAAGTACGTATTGTTTTGAATTGTCTGTTCTGCTAAAATTATGTTTTTTATTATCTGAATTCTCTGGCTAAACACTATGGCGAATGTTGTATACCCCTGTAAAAGGTGATTGTGTCAGATCCTTGTGTTATGTACCTACAAATTTAAGAATGTGTAATATGTTCACTGTTGGTGTATCTCAATAAATAAATAAATTAACAAAAAAAAGGATTAGGGTTGTCCGTAACAGGTCGCTTTTAGCGATAAGACCGCCTTTTGTGACTATTTGTGTCCCTTTCTGATGTGTCAATAAAGTGTTATTATTTTGTATTGTATTGTAACCCTATTTCTATCCATTTTCCAGTGACGTGGACAAGGTCCACGATATAATGGACGACATTGCGGAACAGCACGACATATCGCGGGAGATTACAGACGCGATCAGCAACAACGTTGCCTTCCCCAACGATATCGACGAGGATGAACTCGAGAAGGAACTTGAGGAGCTCGAACAAGTGAGTATCGACCCCAATGACATTATATATATAAGGAGGGAGATATGTCATATCGCGCCCTCAAACGACCCCAGGGACTGTCTCGCCTGTCTGCGCTCACTAAGCGCGCGCGCTATCCCCTTTGCTCTCATAAAAGTGCTATCTTCTTTCGCACTCCGGCGCAACTCCTAAACATGGCGGCACGGGGGTCATTTTCAAACGTTGTTTTATTACGCGATGGCGCATCTTTCGTAATCTTCATCGGCCTACTTAACTTATATCCTGGATAAGTCTGCGTTGGCACATTGGTACTCACTTATTTCACACCTTGGTACATACTTACTTGGCACCTTGGTACTTACTTACTTAGCACCTTGGTACTTACTTGGCACCTTGGTACTTACTTACTTGACACCTTGGTACTTACTTACTTGACACCTTGGTACTTACTTACTTAGCACCTTGGTACTTACTTGGCACCTTGGTACTTACTTACTTGACACCTTGGTACTTACTTACTTAGCACCTTGGTACTTACTTGGCACCTTGGTACTTACTTACTTGACACCTTGGTACTTACTTACTAAGCACCTTGGTACTTACTTGGCACCTTGGTACTTACTTGGCACCTTGGTACTTACTTACTTGACACCTTGGTACTAACTGATTACTTGGTGCACGAGCCTTAAACAAAAAAATATTTATAAAATCGGTCCACATTTGATGAAAAATTTGGTGCACATTAACAAAAAATAAATAGTAAAGTCAAGAACATAGAACCTCCTTCTTTTTTAAGTCTGTTAATGATTACTAAATACTCCAAACTAACTTCTTTATAGCTCAGTCGGTAATATGTCTGCCGTGAGATCTTCAGAGCCGTAGGGCGTGGGTTCGATCCCCACCCAGGACAAGCGGCTTTGTGACGAACATAGATGATTATTCTGTGTCTGGGTGTTGTATGTATTAAAAGTACATATAAAAAAAAGTTGTCTATCAGCTATCTGGTTCCTACAGTACAGGCTTTGCTTAGTTTCAGAGATGGCGCTGTGTGAAATGTCCACCCAATAATTATATTTATTTATTTATAAAAATGTTGTTCTACGAAATCTTGACTCAATAAACATAATTTTATTCGCAGGAGGACCTGGACAAGGAGATGCTCGGCATCAGCGTGCCCACGGACAACCTGCCCGACGTGCCGGCCGCCGAGCTCGTGCACGACAAGCCCAAGCCCGGCAAGTCCAAAGCTGGTCAGTATGCTGGTCACTCCATTACACCACTATGTTATGGGTTATAAGGAGGTGTCGTCCAGTTTACAAGCTGTTGTTTTGCATCCCTGCCTAGTTTACAGAGATATACTCATTGCTATGAACAACTTTTAATAAGGGGTCAACCCCGAAAACGCGAAAAAAATCTGCTTTTCCATATATTTTGTCCAAGGTCAATGAACATTTTGTACGGAACAGCTGTTTATTTATCGCGATTTCAAGGTTGGCCCCATAGTAAAAGTTGTTCACAACGATTAGTATGTCTCCTCATCATCATCATCATCATCATCAGCCCGGAGACGTCGACTACTGAACGAAGGACTCCCCCTTAGACCGCCATACTGTACGACAACCTGCCATTTGCATCCACCGGTTGCCCGCAACTTTTACAATGTCGTCGGTCCATCTATATATATATATATATATAGTTGGAGGCCTTCCTACGCTGCGTCTTCCGGTTCGCGGTCGCCACTCAAGAACCTTTCTTCCCCATCGGTTGTCAGTTCTTCGAGCGATGTGTCCTGCCCACAGCCACTTCAACTTGCAAACCTTGCGAGCTATGTCGGTAACTTTGGTATTTGGCGAATATCCTCGTTCCGGATTCTATCGCACAAAGTAACTCCGAGCATAGCTCTCTCCATTGCCCGTTGCGTGACTCTAAGTTTCTCCAAAAGGCCAGCAGCTAAAGACCACGTTTCAGTTCCATATGTCATCACTGGCAACACACACTGGTCGTATACCCTTGTCTTCAGACACTACGGCATTTTGGACAAGTAGTCTGTCTGTCTACCACTGTAAATTTTGCGGGGATGCATAACGAAGAGGCAAGGGGCAGGCCCTTAATAGGGAGCCATAATCCCCACGCTTGGCAGGCGGCTTGGGGATCGCAGAGCTCACCACCGTTACCCGAGAGGACGCTGCTGCCCGACCTCCTGTGGGTCTGGATGCAGTTTTAGGACATCCAGGTCCATGATCACATTAATTTCTTTGTTAACAGAGGAGGACGACGAGCTGGCCCAGCTGGCGTCCTGGGCGACATAAACTCGAGTACAACAGTTGTGATATATCGGGCGCGTGGATATCTGTATATTATACGTACGTGCTGTTACGTTAGGGAGGCGCTTTTACAAACACGAGGAAACGACAAAACACTAATTTTTAATTCAATCAAAGAACCCATTGCAAGGCTTCTGTAGCGTTCCTTGACTAGGTTGTAAACGATCAGCAGGGCTATTCACAACTCGATCGGAAAGCTTTCCGTCCGGATACACATTCACCGTCTCTGTCATCCTGAATGCAGATGAGTGGGAAAAAAGTAAGTTCATATAGGCTGAGTGGCCAGCCCTAGTGTCAGAGTTAATGTGCCGCCCGAAGGCCTCTGACATGGCTGACGGTTGTTGTTATAACTAGAACAAACAACCGGGACCAACAATTTAACGTGTCATCCGACCCACGGTAGCGCTCAGAAATAAATGCCACTCACGGTCACCCATCCGAAGACTGACCGGACCGTCCGTTGCTTAACATCGGTGATCGTTTAGAATCACGCCACGAGCGCTACGATAAGGTGAATGAAGAGGTAGTGTGAATAAGGCCCAATTACTTTTGAATCGTACTCAAAGTAAAGTTGCGCATGCGAGCGGAGCCGACTTTAAAAACGAAATTGTTTGGAATAAGGTTCAATATCATTTGAAAGTCTGATATTAAGCAACGGGCGATCCGGTCAGTCTTCGGATGGGTGACCGTGAGAGGCATTTACATCTGAGTGCTACCGTGGGTCGGGTGACTCGTTCGTAGACTGCATCTTCGTTTAACATTAGACGAGATATACTATATGTGGGACAAGCGACGAAAGAAGCGCCTAGCCTAGCATCTGTTAAGGCGGGCTTGTGGCAATTTTGAACTTTTTTGAATGTGGCAAAAATCCGAAATGCCCGATATTGAATAAAACATTTTTTTTAATTAAAATTTTGTTATATATTTTAGCTGTGTGTTATTTGGAAAACGTGATTTAAATGTCTGGCTCGATAGAAAAAAAATGTCAAAGTAGACTCTAAATCGGCATTTCGATTAGCTAGAACTAAAAAATACATTATGAAACCACGTGAAATTTATACTAATAGATAGAATTATTTAGTTTTTTGATTTTTAAGATTACAGTATTACTTTGTTATATTTTTAAAAACAAAGAAAAACCTACAAAATTTAGCAATTCAAGCGCTCGTGCCTTCTCTCTCTCGCTCGCGCTTACCGTTTCCTAAAGCTGGACGTACCTCGCTACAACCGGGCCTTAAGCGCCTCCCTAACAAAATGTATAAATATGTAATAATAATATAAACCGCTTATGTATCGATAGGAGCCTTGTTTAGCTATAAGTGATTCGAGTAGAATAATCGATGAGAAATTAAACTTTTATTCGATAAAACTCAATATAGTCGGAATCTTAGTTTTGGCACAGAATAAATAATAGTACTACGTACAGAAAGTTCACTCCGCAAAGGAATTGAAATAAATAAGGACTCTATCTACTAGGCAATAAAGTAGCAATTCAATTCGCACAGCGCTGAATACCGCTCGCTATATTCACCTAGATATACTGCTCTCTTTCTATCACGTATACTTAGTTACGTGCGAAGAGGCTAGCGTGCGGGCGGCGACTGACTTCAGCCTTGCATTGTCCACCCGGACGGAGCGCCGGCCGAACATACCTAAACTGCGGAGTGACAGCGGGTTTTGGTATTGAATTTTTTATATGAAAATTAGTTTGTGTTTGATTGTGAGGTCTAAACATTACAAAAAAGGTTGCCATATTGAAAGAATAGTGATTGTTAATCGAATAAAAGTTTTTTTTAAATTATTAGATTTGCTATTCGCAATTACGTATTGTCGAAGCCTTATTTATCTATAATTATAATTTCATATTTATAGATAAAATATTGATAGAAGTTAGATCGGTATGAACGTGGTAATAGTACAGGTGAATTAATAAAAGATGGCGCTATTTTACACTTCACACTAGATTTTATTTCTTTCTCATGTACTTATCGACGAGTGAGACAAAACCTAGATGTATATATTGAACATCTGTAATCTGTAATAAATCTTAAATTTCACGTCAAATAAGACACAGGGTCTTATTTGACGTGAAATTTAATGGCTTTTTACAGAATTAAAAAAGGAGGTTCCCTCGCTTGGAAATGTAGGGAATATGCATGTGTTTAAATTATTAAAAATAATAGGATAAGTGGAGAGTTTAACTGAATCTGATGTTTACATCAAAAAAATATTGAAATCAGCTGGAAATGTAAGCGGTCAAAGTATTTGGGAGGGAGTCACCTGTCCCTTTCTAGCAAAACACGTGCATAGTATAGAATTTGTTTGGAATCGTGAACTTTGACGTCATAAACATATAGTTCCGTCCCTGTCTAACATGAAACTAAAATGTTTATAACTTCGTTATTTGTGCACATCTTCAAATTTTGTTTTCTATGATTTGTTTTGTTACGAGTCACCTTTTTTAACAGTCTATATAAAAAATAACATGCATATTCCCTATTGATTCCATTACTCCGAGCTACATAATATCTCAATCTATTTATGTGCTCCTATATTTTCCTTTGTAGATAAAGCTACATTGTAAAAACTAGTCGTAGACAGCATTATTGCTCTGTTTATAATATGTCCGCTTTAAGAGTGGACATACGACACCCACACACAGAACGTGCATCTATGTTCGACACATAAATATACATAATAGGTGGAAATGGACCCCCAAAAAAAAATTGCCCAATTGAGGCGTGGTTTCGATTCCCACGCCCTATAAGCTCTCAAGGTAGACATACTAGCTATTAAGCTATAATGCGTTTAAACAACATGTAACAAAAAGGTTCAACAATACTGAAGGGTATGTACTGATCATTATGAACAACGTTTACTATGGGCCCAATCTGGAAATCGCAAAAAAAATATCAGCTGTTCCATACATTTTGTCCAAGGTCAATGAACTTTTTGTATGGAACAGCTGATTTTTGTTTCGCGATATCAAGGTTGTGCCCATAGAAAAAGTTGTTCATAATGATGAGTACATACATACCCTGCAGTATTGTTGAACCTTTTTGTTACACATATAATGTAGTTCGTTGATCTTATTGAGGTCCATTAGCTTATGGTTCCTAACAAACTCTTTCAGTATTAAGCCTTTTAGCAAGATACAAGTTTGCAAACTTGTCAGATCACAAGTTGCTTAAGTTCACATCGGGCTAATGGCGCCACCTTTTAGAAATCCACCTATAACTGTATAGTCGTATTTTTTAAGCATAAAACCCTAAAACCTATCTTATAACTATTTTAGTTAGAAAGTGTTTTGTCAATTACTTTCAAATTACGAATTGACTTTGAAAAAAGAAGACAAAACACTGTAACTAAAATAGGTTTTAAATACGTTTTAGTGTTTTATGCGTAAGACGGATAAGGTTTAGGACTTTAAATGGTCCGAATCCAATTTTATTGGCAGTTATGCAGGTGTATTGGTAAGATATATTAATATGCGCTGCTGAATAGTTTAAATGTTCATATAAATGTCTAGTTTTATATTCGTTTCATTGATTGCTAATGTGGTAAACTTGCAAATATTAACAAACTCATTTTGCACGATGTACTAAAGGGTTTCCTTATGCAGAAACGCTCAATATGCTAATTTGTTCTATTATACAATGTGTAACAAAAAGGTTCAACAATACGGAAGGGTATACTCATCATTATGAACAACTTTCACTACGGAGCCAACCCTGAAAACGTGAAAAAATAAATTAGCTGTTCCATACATTTTGTCCAAGGTCTATGAACTTTTTGTTTGGAACAGCTATTTCGCGATTTCAGGAATGGCCCCATAGTGAAAGTTGTTCATAATGATGAGTACATAACCCTTCCATATTGTTTAACCTTTTTGTTATTGTATAAAAAAAAATGCACAGAACCCCTTTGGCAAATTCACGGACCGCCATTTTAGAAAAAAAGTTTAGGCCAGTGATGAAAAGTTATAATCGATACAGTTATAGCTGACAATAAAGACGTGAAACGGTTTTTTTCCTGGCAATATTGTGGATGAATTCATCCAATGGACGATTTTATGGCAGTCAATAAAAAAAAATAGTTCTCTTCAACTCGATAGACGGCGCTGACTATACGTGCCAGTCATAAACAGCACCATTTTTGATCTGTGGCACTAAAATAAAATAAAAAACTTGACAATGACAGCCACGTCTGGTCAGCCCCATCTACATTGAGCTTTTTTTTTTGGCTGTCAGAAAACCGCCCATCCTTTGTCATACGACGGTCTTGCTAGTATTTAAAACTATTTGTGATTTTGGCGCCCCTTATCTATTCACAAATTATTTTTTATATTTATATATATTTCTTATATATATATATATATATCATTTTTTTTTTATCTTTTCGGTCATAAATGTCTCAAAAAGTGTGGCGAGGTTATACCAATACCTGAATGCTTTTTGTTTGAAATTACACTATCGACCGACTCGTCATGTACCGTCAAAAAATTATGGGCGTTATGTATGTAAGTCACTCCGCAGTTTAGGTATGTTCAGGCGGCGCTCCGCTCCGAGAGGAGAATGCAAAACTGAAGTCAGTGGCCGCCCGCACGCTAGCCTCGTCGCACGTAACTAAGCATACGTGATAGAAAGAGAGCGGCATATATAGGTGAATATAGCGAGCGGTATCCAGCGCTGTGCGAGTTGAATTGCTACTTTATTGCCTAGTAGATAGAGTCCTTATTTATTTCAATTCCTTTGCGGAGTGAACTTTCTGTACGTAGTACTATTATTTATTCTGTGGCGGAAGTTAACATACTATTTAAAGAACCATAATTATATAAATAGCTTGGAAAAACGCTCAGAAATTTATACAGGCGTCACTATCGTAATAGTTATATATGAGCAACATTGCGATGAAAAAGCACAGTGTACAGCACCTGTAATATTACAGGGTGTTAAGGTTCTTTATTACAATGAAACAATATCCGCTTGTGGACTTTTTTATGTTAGCCGGAGAGGTATTTTATCTGTATAAGTAAGTTTAGCGCGGGGACACTGAGGTTTGATTTTCATAGAGTCTATGTATCTATAGTATAATTGATCTATGGCGCAACCCGTCGTAAAGTCGTAAAACGTCGGAAGAAGATGAATTCAGCCTTTAAAAGTCCGGTGACGCTGTAGAGGCCATCTGAGGCCAACAGTCATTCATAAAAAAAATAAAGAATTCAGCCCATTGAATGAATGCTCTCACTAGCGTGATAGTCCACAATACTGCCAGGAGAGAAAAACGTTTCCATTTCAAAACGTTTTTGCGAAGCTTTAGTACAGAACAGATTAGCCTATCAACGTTTCTGTTAAAGAGGGTAAGGTTAACCCTATGGAAATTCATGAAAAAAATATTCAATTATTACAAAAACTCGTGAAAAATAATAGGTTCGATAGGAAGTTGGTCATAATATAAGTGTTGCCTAAACGTACACTTTTTAATAATTAATAAGTGCTAATTATCAAATTGTTTTAATATATTTTTATTTTAAATTAATGCTGTTTTATTTTAGTAAGCTGTGGTAGTCTAGTGTAAGACCGGTCGACTCGAAATCGTGAAGTCGGGGGTTCAATTCAGGGTCCGTACCAATGAGTTCTTTAGAACTAGGGTTTACAACTTATGTTTTGGTTTTTATACCACTTTTTTTATTTTTTATTATACATTCTAGTTACGAGACTAGCTGGTGGTAAACGTCACGCCAGAATTGTGATCTTGCGAATACAATCCTGCGGCGCACTGCACTGCGCTCGCCACCCTGAGATATTAGATCTCATCATGCCCAGTAATTTCTCTGATAACACAACCCTTCAAACCGGAACACAGTAATGCTTGCACACTACTGCTTGGCGGCTTAATAACTGGCAAAGGTGTGGTACTTACCCAGGCGGACTCTGCAGTAGAGTCCTACTACAACAAAAAATCGATGAGCATACGTTGGACAAATAAATTGAATGTGGATATGAATCCATCAACCCGCAAAAGGGACAGGCTGGTGGATATTAGGCTTGCGCAGAATGTGTCACTAAAATGAAAAGATATATAACGTAACTTTTCATTAAAATAAGGACTTCACTCATCTAGTTCACTAGTCCAGTTGCTCATTTGAAATAATTTCGCCATTCGATACCTAACTCCTAAGAAGATACGTTTACGAACGAAACCAGTGCGCTTACTATGATTGCTTCATTTTATATCCAAGCTCGTACATAACGTGTTTGTAAATTGTACATTGCCTTTTTCCTTCCTAGTTCAATATTAGCTATTTTGTATAACAAGCAATGTACGATAAAAGTTAGAGGACTCCTAAAATCGTTCTCGAACTATCGTAATAGGTAACCAGAGGACCGAACGCAACGAGCCAAAGAATGAGTGAAATAGACAATTACTTCAGTACATAAAACAGCGTGATAGCATTATCTATCCTTCCCAAAGAAATATCCTTCCTCACTGGGCTCGTTCGTATCTCATCGTTCGCGACTTCGCGACGTCGAGTGAACTAGACAGCTGAACTAAGAAGTAGCTACATTTTATCTGAAGTAGTGAATGAAGGACGAACACAGCTGAAGTACTTCAATTGAAGGATTCATTCAAGAACGACACACGGCTAGTGGATATGGCCCAATCGCTCCTCGAGGCTAGACCTACGTCCAGTGGACTAAAAGGCTAAGCCTAGCGCGCCTCTGAAAGTTTCGTCACTTTTATCCAGCCTGCCTACGGATATACAACCTGTTTTGCATTCCCGCCAAATTTACAGTGGTTGAGTTATATTTTTTTTGTTGAACAGCTGTTTTTTTTTAATTTGGCGGGAATGCAAAAGAACATGTTGTATATCCGTAGACTGGATTAACTGATGAAGCAGTCTTGGTGAGAAGTTACTCGTGCGCGCCTGGCCTTAATAGGCTGATTTATGCTATGCAGTGCCAATTTAAATTTTAGCAAAAAAGAGTAGAATAAAGGCGCCACTATCGCAAAAAGTTCTAAATGCAAGCAACCCCTTAGAGTGGTCGCACATTGATTCGGCACGGCATTCGACAGGCGCCGGACGACCGTAACACACTGCGCACAATTAACTGGTGCGAGCGAGACCGGCGCTCGAGAAATTTCTTACTGTGACCGGGACCTAGTACAAAATGTATACGGAGAATCGGGCGAAACCGGACGGTTTTTCTATCGGGTTTTTCTCGTTGTATGCGGCCGATCTTAATGCAACAGAGAAAAATGATATTGAATTATCTTTATTGATAGGATGACTACACTCACTGAGGTGAGTGACATTACCACAGTGGGTATAGCCAGAAGAGCAAAAATAATTTCCGTTTTATGTATGTCAAGCTATACCTATAAGTATAGTGTGGCCCAACGTAAAGAAACATTCTTCTTGCTAAACTTCTCCGGACCTACGCCGGTTTCCTAAAGATGTTTTCTTTCACCTATTAAATTATTGTCACCAGACCCAGCGGCAATCATAAGATGAATTAATGGACGGGAAATCCGGCGCACGGATTTTGAAGACGGTTGAGCGCCGGCTCTCCACTCGCTTCAATCATACTCTACCTTTGCGACATGCGAGCTGTACGACACGACAATACAAACTTCTAATACATTGTACTTACATGTGTTCTCTTTTTGTCATGCAGTAATTAGATTCGCTATCTCTATTTTCCGGCAAATGTAATATGCATACTTTTAGCTAGGTATGCTTGATTGTGTTGTCTTGTTAATTTCGATCGATTTGCAAGCGCTGGGCCCGTCAATTCCATTATCGACGTCGCTGACCTGACCGCCATTAGGGGAGGGGGGGGCAAGACGGGGTAGCGGGCATGACGGGGTACCTGGTTTTACCGGCGAACCGATCGACCAATCAGAATTGTTTTAGCGCGTGTCGCTGCGCCGCCATGTTGCCAATCAGTCGGTGTATTTAGTAAACAGAGATCGCACGCGTATTTTATTTCGTGACAAAAAAACTGTGTTTTGACACTTTACTTGTGATTTTTACAGTTTCTTTCGGATGTGAAATTCACGTACATAATAGCAGTTGAGATTTATCTCAAAGTTAAAAAAGTGTGCTAATGATTAAACTATCAGGTAAGAACTTGTTTGTCTCACTAGCGAACATATAATTTTTACAATGCAGTTTTATATTTCATTTGGCATGAGAGGGCAAGATGGGGTATGGCTATGAATAGGTGTACCCCATCTTGCCCTCACTAAAAATCTAAGTTATGATAGTTCATTAGCGTTCTTTAATGTGTTTATTTATCTTATTTTAGAATGGTGAAAACTTACAAAAAGAAAACAAACAGAGGGGAATGGTCGGAAGACAATATGAAAAAAGCGGTGGATTCTGTTATAGAAGGAAAAATGGGATACCTGCTGGCAGCAAAGACGTTTTCTGTCCCGCAGACAACTTTAGAAAGAAAAGTGGCTATTGCTCGTAGAAACCTGGAAGGCCCGGAACCTACAGTTACTGCCAATACATTAAAGGTTCCGTTAGGCCCCAAGAAGCAGGTGTTTTCTAAAGACGAAGAAAAGGAGCTTTGCGACTACATATTGGACATGGAAAGCCGACTTTATGGTCTTACCACCAAAGACTTAAAAGCTTTAGCTTACAGCTTAGCTGTAAAAAATAATAAACAACATCCTTTCAACGATGACAAAAAAGAAGCTGGTAAGGACTGGGTCCGAATGTTTATGGAAAGACACCCAGAACTGTCTATTAGGAAACCAGAAAGCACTTCAGCTGCACGTGCAGCAGGATTCAATAAAGAAGTTGTTGGTCAGTTTTACACTTTTCTGGGCAACGTTTTGGATGAACATAGACTTACACAGGATCGCATATACAACTGCGATGAAACTGGCGTTTTAGTTGTGCCCAAAACTAAGTCTAAAATTATAGCACAAAAAAGAAGAAAACAAGTGGGTGCCATTACTTCTGCAGAAAGAGGTACTACCATCACGGTGGAAATATGTTTCAGTGCCAGTGGTCAATATATGCCACCCATGATGGTTTTTCCCAGAAAAAGAATGGACCCACAGCTGATGCTGAATGCTGCACCTGGTGCTTGGGGTGTTTGTAGTGATTCTGGTTGGATGACTGCAGAATTATTCCTAATGTGGTTCAAAAAGTTCGTGGAATTTAGTGGGGCAACAGTTGATCGACCCGTGTTGTTATTATTGGATGGACACAGCACCCACACGCAAAACATTGATCTGATAAATGAAGCTCGATCCCATGGAGTGATTATTTTGTGCTTCCCCCCACATACAACTCACCGTCTTCAGGTTGCTGATGTTGCTTACATGAGACCTTTGAGCACGTATTACGATCATCAAATTACAGCGTGGCTTCGCAGCAATCCGGGAATGGTTGTTACTATCCGTCAAGTAGCAGAAATTTTTGGAAAAGCCTTCATTCAAGCATCCACGATGTCAACAGCTGTTAATGGCTTTAAGAAATGTGGAATTTGGCCGTTTGATCCAACAGTCTTCTCTGAAACTGACTTTGCACCTTCTTTGATGACAGATATTCCACAAACTGAGAGATTGTCAGTCACTGAAACACAAACTGAAGCTGCTGGTACACCTAACAGGGGGCTGGCTATTGTATCAGCACCCTTGGTGAATACTATGATTATGACACGCATGCCTATGGAAACAAATATCCAATCTGCGCCGGACAATGCCATCGATGCAGCGACGATGCTTCCAAGTTCATCAACCACCGAGCCTGAAATAGAAGCAACTGATGTGCCTGTGTCGAATATGCCTGTAACAGTAACAACACTTGCGACAAATCCTGTGGTTTTGCCACCTTCTGGCGTTGATACAGAGCTTTGCGTCGTTGTGCCAAACAATCCTATAACCTCTGCTGCTACAACACGTGCCACCTTATTGACTTCTGAGCCTGGTTGTTCCACTTGGCTTGATAATAGAGGAATAGACTTGAGGCCTATTACGCCGCCACAGCAATCAACATTTTCTGTTGTTAGTCCGCAGCAAGTAATGCCCTTTCCAGTAACTCGCAGAACTTCACGCGTAAATAAAAAGCGAGGGAAAACGGCTATCATTACTTCGTCACCCTACAAAAACGATTTGGAAGAGACGGTGAACAAAAAGAAACGTCTTGAAGAAGATAAACAAAAAAGAAAAGAAATGAGAGAATTAAAGAAAACTCATAAAAAACCTGGAGTAAAAAAGAGTAGAACAACAATAAAGAAAAAAGTGGCGAAGTCTTCTGCATCAACAGAAAACAGCGACAGTGACACTGAAAATACCCCCTGTTTGTTTTGTGAAGGTCGTTATTTGGACTCAAATGAAGGATGGGCTGCGTGTTCTTTATGCGGCAAATGGGCTCACTGTGGCTGTGCTGGTGTAGAAGATGAAGACGAAGAGGCTACCTTTATATGCGAGTTTTGTCAAGAATAAGATGCTTCTATGAATGAATACCCCATCTTGCCCCTAGGGGTACCCCATCTTGCCCCACCGGGGGGGCAAGATGGGGTGATGGGACTTTTTTCACATATTGATCTATAATTAGCTAATTTGTAACAAGTGTTCCTATAATGACTAAAATTATGAAAGACTGATTGCCAAAGATGATTATTATAATAAAAAGTATTAAAAAAGTACAACAGTAACCATTTTATTACACATCAAACGTTAGCTACCCCGTCTTGCCCCCCTCTCCCCTACCCGTTCTCACCTTATCACTGCACGGCACTGCATAATGCTTATCAGTTATCATTTATTCTGTTCCATAGCTTAGATTTAATCAGTGTTCAAACTTTCACACTAAGTTTCACTACCATTTCCTTACCTACCCCTTAAGGCACAAAAATATATTCTGTACCGAAAAAGGGTGCCAAGTTACGCAAAGCATAATTACATAAGCGCTAACACATAAATCTTCGTGTCAAACAATGTTTGGGATTCAGACAGCATGCTTTTCGTGTGCGCGCGGAATTTTGATAAAATCCTGACGTACATACTGATACTTTCTATTGGAAGGTATTCTGGTATCGATGTTGATTCGATTTGAAGGTAAAATGGTTTTGCTATGACTAGATATTATAATGATATAGAGTCGTAATATCAATCATTTTAAAGCTGGAGTTTATGAAACTTCTAACGTTACCGACTTCCTTCTTGTTTATTTTAATAATTATGTACCTAGCTACACCCCAACTAAGTGTAGTGGGTGTTCTCATCTTAGATATAGACTAAATAGGCACAAATGTTTTGAATAAAATAACAGTCAAGTTTTAAATAAATCTACTTGGATTGTTTTTGGGAGTAGGTATTTATTTTAGACGTTATTGAATGACTTACCTAATACTCTTTCCAACTGTCCAATTTTAATTTTAGTTAATTTATTTCCGACAGCTCAGGCAAAGGTGAAGACATACCTAACTTTGCAAAGCGTCTAAAGCAAATTAAACCCCATTCAAAAATACGTTTGATATAGCATTACCTTTTTACAATGTTACGTCGACAGTCGATATGACCTTGTAAAGAGGTAGGTAATGCTAGATCAAACGAATATATTTGTATGGGATATAATGTTCTAAACGCTTTAGGTACAATGTTTTGCCGTCAACTTTTCATGAGCTATCAAATAGCGATTCATAATGGACACATAATATCGGTACACAAATAATACGTATTTAAGAGCAGCTGTCATAAAGAATAGCTTCTCTCTGGTAGCTGGTAGGTAGGTATGTATGTAAGAGCACAGAATGGATGTATGGAGTTTAAATTTTGGCTTGAAACTTCAGTAGGTAATTTCTTACCTTAAGATACTGATGATAATAATTATGAAGCCTAATGAAAAAAGTCTAAGTACTATGCGAATTGCGGCGCAAACCGAATCTATCCCTTCGCTCGCTATCACTATCACGCCATCCCGCTCGCTAAAAGATAGGGGAATTTTCCATTCGAAAACGTAGAACCTATAATTATAGCAAAACATTAATTTTAAAGCAGAAATAAATTTATTGATATTATTGACCTACACAAATAACTTGGTGTGTCTAGATGGGGGTTTATTCTACCCGACTCACAATGACACTGAATGAAACATTTTAAAAAAAAAAACCCAACGAGTCACAGTGCGACTTGTTTTGTGACCTTTTCTAGATAAGGCCAAGTGATAGCTACTTTTACACAGCCTTTTGTACCTATTACGCCAAAATGAAATCAATGTGAATCCCCCCTAGTCCTTGCGCGATGAAACGATTGCGATAGCGAGCGTCAGACTTCCATATCAAGACACGTGTTCCGGAATACGTCTCCTACCAAACCAGCACCACCGGCACTAACGATGCTTATATCCTGCGGTTGAACACCGGCGACTCAGTCGGTTATAGTGGACAGAGTCACCATGAAGGGCTTAATTGTACTGGTAAGTTAGCTAATTTAATTAGTATTTTATTCTATATTTCCTTTTTGTTGCACTATGATTTTTTGCAAAGTCCGCCTGCAATAGTATCCATCAAATCTTTACCAGTTAGCAAGAAACTATATTCTCAAAAAACAAGCTCTTCTATTTTGAAAAGTTCCCTGGACTAATTTGCCCATGAGTTGCCTATTCACTACTATATAAGTATACTATACACGAGTCCTGGAGTACCAGAGCAGGGAGTGGTGCTTCTACTCCTTTATCATCATCATCATCATCATCAGCCAGAAAAGGTCCACTGCTGGACAAAGGCGTCCCCTTTAATAGGGAGCAGTTCGTAATAAAAAAGGGCTCTGAAAATTATTGGCTGCGAATCTTGCTTAGTATCGTACGTACGTATTAGTACGTACACTGCTAGGCTAGGATTTCTGTCAACTTCATCATCAGCCAGAAAACGTCCTCTGCTAGACAAAGGCCATAATCCCCACGCTTAGCAGGTGGTATGGCATTGCAGAATGGTAACCACTGTTAAACGAGAGGACGTTGCTGCCCGTCTGGTCCACTTCTGTCTACTTAACCTTTGTTGAAATTCCAGGTATCATTGCTGATTGCGATCCACACGACAGTAGCTACAATTGACGTGAAGAAACTTAAAGAGACGGCTACCCCGTTGTTGCAAACATTGACTGACACAGCATCCACACAAATCCACACATTGACTGACACGGCTGCAGTCAAGATACACGATTTAAGAGATAAAGCAGCCACCACTCTGAAGCAACTACAAGAAAACGCCAAAGCAAATTTGAACGAATTCGTTGAAAGCATAGACTATGATAAGCTGAAGAAATTAGATTTCTTAAATATTGTCCCGAAAGTTCACAATAAATTGGCTCATAAAGGATTCTCTTCTCACGCTGAAAAGTTAAAGTTTATCTTGAAAAGTGTCAAAGGGGTTAAAAATGTGAAGGGTAAAGACTTCTTGCTAGCTTTTGATGGAGAATATCCATGGCCTGTCGTTAGAAGAAGGATAGAATATATTTATGAATAAATTTAATGTGGTTGGCCCTAAAACATACAGTTACAAAAAGATAGAACACATTTAATGGCAATATCAGTCTCATAAATTTGCCAAGGAAGTCATAATTATTTGTTTCAAATTATAAAGCAGTGTGAAGCAGGAGAGTGAAAAGGGTTGCTTTTGCAAATTTCTATCAACTAGAGAAGTCAAATGCCAATTAAGTATGTAGTAAAAAGTTAAAATATTTAAATTAAAACTGTCCATATTTAATTCTTCGACTGTCTGTTTAGAATAAGTTCTGATGCAAATATTTATGAATGCACTTGTTTTAATTAAAATAAATAATTGATCCCAAGACTTTTATTGATTAGAATAGAATCTATATAAAACTCCTAGCTAAACAATTAAGATTAATATAACTTTTTCGTTAAATATCATTACATAAAATACACTTTAAAACTATGTTATGTAATGTTGGTTTAAGTAATGGTTTAAATCTGCTCTCATGAAGAGCGTTCCCTCAGTAAACTCTGTTTTCTGTGTCTGTTGGTGCTTTTATTTACAAATCCTTAAGCAATTTTTCAAACACGTCATCTACATTATTTTGGGGGTTGTTGGACACAAAGTCTTCCATTCCATTCTGAAAATCACCAAAATCGTTCAAATCCGCTAATCCCAGCTCTTTCAATAGCGAGAGGTTGTCTACGACTTCCGCTTTATCAATTTTATCATTATCAGTTACAGAGTTGTCAATAGTATCGAAATCTGGTAAGAGTTGGGAAGATTCCGTGGCATCAGTTTCTTTAGCAGGTCTCCGGTTATCAACCTTGTGGGATTTCTTGTTTGGTTCATTTTCTACTATATCGTGGTATTCTCTTATTTCCTTTGCGAACTCGATTTCGTCTTCATCTTCGGTGCTATCCTAAATAAAGAAAGTTTTTGGGTTAGTTTGCTGGAAGGCAAAGCCTATTTATTTTATTCTCCATTCGTCTTTGCCCGTGACCATATTATTTTCATAGAAAGTATTTCGAAGGTTTTATTCTATACTAAATTACCCGCGCGGCTACGTACCGAGAGCCCATGAGGGGCATATGTCGTGCGGAAACAGCCCGCGCTGGTGCGTAACCACCACTTCGTACTTGGTAGTACCGCAAGATCCGCGCGGTTTCACCCGCGTGTTCGTACAAATGTTTTGGTTGCAATAAGTCACATATGAAAGTCTACAATATAGTGAAGTGCGTACTGATGCTCAGAGTTTAGCGCGTTCGGATCACACGCTGTACGACGCGGGTTCCAATCATAACATTGAGCTTGAGCCGCGTGTGAAGAAAAACATTGTAGATAGTGGGCTACTTTTTAGTACTCTGCTACGCTACGAACCTCATTTTAAAAGCCTGCAGTCAAGCACCTAACGGATTGTTCCGGTAGCCTCACTTGAGAGCTAGTTGCCATTCCAGGTCAGGTGCTTTTTTTGTTTTTTTTATATTTCATAATGCAAAACAACAGCTTGTATAATAATCACTTATAAATACAAATTGTTATAGTTTGTTACCTGTATAATCTGAGCAGTAGACTTGTATTGAAAAGCGTTTTGAGATAAGTCCACTTCGATGGGGAAAAGAGACTCGTTCTCTTTGAGATGGTTCAATGTTTCTCTGCAATAAATACAAATTAATTAAATTAACTTTTTTATTCCATTGTCTCCTCCCCCATTGTTCCTGACAAAGTTGCTCCTAACGACTAGTATAGTGTACTATATATTGTGTCCTAACGAAATGGGACAGTAGCTATTAAAAGAAAACTTTGTATTCTGTAGAAAATAAAATAAAAACTGACTATGAAAAACATCCCAAGAACGACACTGCGAAATGAGGTAGTTTATGCTCTCTATGGCAAACTAGACCACAGGATAGCAGATAGTAGATGGAGTAAGTAGTTAACAGACTGGTGACGACGTGATGGTAAACATAGTCCCGAAAGACCAACGGTGCGGCGGGATGACATCTGGAAGTTCTGTAGATTGGCTCTGAACAGGGAAGATTGGCGGAAAAAAAAGAGATTTATGCTCTGCAATGGGCTGAATAAGCTGATGATGATGATGACAAAAAACTACTGCTTATAAACTTTCCGATTTACAGCTCGTTACACTCTCTTTATCATTCTTATTAATGTTTTTGTAGCAAATTGTTATTGTGGCCAAATTGTGGCCAAATGCCACCAACGTCTGACATTAGACGTTGTGTAAGTTTGTTATAACAGTTGCATTGGAGCGCCAGGCGCCTTTCAATCTTTTGAGTCTGTTCCAACTTCCATCATTAACACAGCTTCGGACTGACTGAACTTTCAAAGTAGGTTCCTCTTGATCATGCGCGTTATGATGTAAATAAACAAAACTTAGTTTGAAAACTTTGTCAAACCAAGCAAAACCAACCTTGA
The DNA here is from genome assembly GCA_905404285.2 of Erannis defoliaria. Taxonomy (NCBI): domain Eukaryota; kingdom Metazoa; phylum Arthropoda; class Insecta; order Lepidoptera; family Geometridae; genus Erannis; species Erannis defoliaria. The sequence goes on along the minus strand of FR990090.1, from coordinate 2,425,992 downwards.
GAGTGTGATGCAGTAGTCCCAAGTCCAACTCCGGTTACAAACGCACTATTCACTCACTAAAGATATTCACAACATTCCAAAATCTAGCACTGCCTTGAATTTAAAAGGTCTCTTACTCGTGATAAGCGGCGAATCCATTTATGAATCGCCTGAGCTGGAATGCGACGTCTTGGGTCTTCTTATTCTCCAGTAGCTCTAGTTTGATGAGCACATCGGATCGAAGTCGCGCAAACCGAGCGCGTGCATCTTGACGACATCGGAGAATTAGCCTGAAAATAATGATCTACTTACTGAAACATAGTTTCGTTCGATCCTCGAATACTTTCAATGGCAGATACCTTGAATGTATGTTTTACAATAGGTAAAGCTGTGCATAATAAAGCTTTGTAAAATCAAAATAATTTATTTGCCAGCGTATAAGGTTGTACCTACGTACAATTTATGTAAATCTGGATGTGCCAGCCCAAATTTGCCATGGCGCCTGAATATTTTTTATTGATAATATTTTTTACTACGTAGATTGCAGTTCAATATAAAGAAAATTTCAAATCGCCACCATATACCGACACAGTGATTTTAAATAGCCTATATTTTTCATTATAAATATGAAAAAATTACGGAAAAACGATGTTAGTGTTCTACAAGGGTCAATATTTAGGCCACCTTTATTCCCTACTTTTAAACATTTCATACTTATTTGTTTTATTTATACGGGATCCTGACTTTGAGATCCTTCCCTAATAAGAGGGAGGCCTTCGACCAGCAGTGGACGTCTTCTGACTAATTATGTGATGTGTGACTGACTTTTAATTAAGTCGGATGCTCCAACAATAGTTTCGGTCACGTCTGGTGATTTTTTCTGGTGCGCGGTCACTCTGATTCACACTGCGTGAACAATCCCGTATAATTAAAAAAAAATTTAAACGATGACAGTTTTATTTTTCTTACCTATATTCATAATTGCCAGTTTCCACTCTATACAAGGGTTCCTGCAAAGTATTGAATCCATACTCCTCATCATCCATCTCCTTCACCTTCAAGCAGTAGGAGAGGTATTCGAACTTGGTGTCGGCGTATTTACGGATAGTTAGCTTTGTGTCTGGTATAGCTTTGTTGAGATAAGTGCCTAGATCGGCTAGAATCTGTGGAATAAAGTGATAATAGTTTTTTATCACCATACCTACTGATATTTACCGGAAGACGCAGCGTAGGTAGGCCTACAACTAGGTGGACCGACGACATTGTAAAAGTCGTGGGCAACCGGTGGTTGCAAATGGCAGGTTGTCGTACGCTCTTAGGGTGAACCGTTATGTTATGTTTTTGCGTAATTATTATTAACATTATTTTAAATTCAAAAGAATAGCAAGTTAAATGAAAGGAAATGTCAAACTTGGATTCGTCAAATATACTTCCAAAAATATATACGTCTACAGCTTACCGGTTTTAATGCTTTCAGCATTTTGATTCCGTCTTTCTCTAATGATCTGTGGTATTGACCAAACTTCGTAAAAGCCTCAGAAGCTCGGGCTTGTGGTTCTCTCACTCCAATTGAAGCAAATATGTCGCCCATAGTTTTGTAAGTTTGTAGCAGGTCAAAATATGATTTGAGCATTCTGAAATTTGTTGAAAAGTAAACACGTATTGTTACGGGTTATCAGACTTGCCATCCCTGGGATTCTGAGTTAATATGCCGCCCGAAGGCCTCTGGCATGTTAAAGGACTATCTATAGTCTATCTATATATCTATAGTTGCCTATAGGTACTGATAGTATTGGTAGTTTTTTTAATTGTGTAAGTTTGCAGTTTGTTTCCAATCCGACTCCGTAATGGCTGAATATCCTTGATGAATTTATAATTCAAACTTTCTTTCCAAACCAAATTTGCCAAATTAAATTTTCATAATGAATTATCATAAGATTTATGTCACAAAAATGACTCTTCTGTTATACTGAAACTGCAAGACAACTTATTTAAGAAGGGAACTCATACCTTTTAGCATGTTCCACCAATTTTTTATAAACTGTTTCAGTTTCTTTCAGTTCGTCTAATTTTGCTACTAAAGTATCATTGCATAAAATAGCTCTGGAGAGTCCTGTAAAATAAAATCATAATAGTAGCTCTAACTCACTGTTTAAAGCTTGGAAAATGTACAGAGTTCATCAATCATATCCATTTGGTTAAATTGAGCTCCGTATTAGATCTGCAGAGTAAGGATATCCAGACGATCCGCGCCGTCTCACGGATCACTGCACATTTGGATATGATTCTTCACCAAACCATCTAAGTAGAGCCTCTGGGTTAAGGCTCTTTACTACAAGGCCTTACACTGTGACGACTATCGGGACAATGATTGTCGACATGATGCGAAATCCCACATGATGGTTATCTATAGAGGTAAGTTTAAGATATTTTGAGTTTGCTTATCGGTAAAATTCTAGTAATTATTATGTTGATTGTTATTTCTGTTTATTTTATGTATTACCCGTTTCTTACCCAAAGCGTCTGCAGCCCCAGCTGACATATTTTCCACGAGACGATGTTTCATCTTCTTCATAATAATATCTAAACAGTGACCTTGCTTGGGATCCGCGTGGAGTTTATTATAGTTGATCGTTACTTCGTCCTAAAATTTAAATAATGTTCACTTCACTGAAGACTTTGTATTCAGAGAGTGAGTACTTCAAAGTGACTAATTTTAAAGTATCCAGGTCAGGTTAATCAAAACTTTGACTGTCCAGTAACGAGATGAGCCGCTGACATCCTTACAATAGTAAGTTGAAAATAGAATTAATTAGTTTGGGTCTGACATAGCCAGAGAGGCTTATACCCAAGTATGGTTTAAATAAAGCTATATATTATGATAATAATGTAGGTATTCATTCATATTAATCCACTTATTGAAAAGTGAAGAAGAAGAAGAAAAAAATGTGGCCCTGATTGTAAAAGATGATGAATGTAGTATGATGATGATGATGGTTGTGTGCCGCGTGGCATCAATGGGTGATGTCACTGCCAGCGGGACACCAGCGCTGGCTATTCTCAAACAGCAATATGCTGAATTGGAACCGGTTTGTGGCGAAAAACAAATTTGTACCTATCGTATAAGTTAGGTATGCATTTCCTTTGTAATTGTCTTGTGTACCAAAATAGTTTTTTGCATAAATACAATCATGACTATGTATGAGTGAGTAAAATTCCATGGCTGAATAAATTTATCTAGGTTTCCGTTTTTACTTCCAAATAAATAGGGACCGAAATTTTTGTTTATGTTAGTGATAACTCAGTTGGCCCTCTCATGTATAGTTTGAAAGTTACCTTAGCAGTTTGTATCATTTTCGCCACTTCAACTTTTGTCTTTCCCTTGACTGACTGGCCATTAACTCCAACCAACTCATCTCCACTTTGCAAGGTGCCTTCTTTAGATGCGGGTGTGTTGTCAAATATCTGCAAAGTGATTACGTCAAAACGTTAACTTTTCTATTGAAGAAATTAATGATGAGCATCATAATAGTCAGTGGTGGATCCGTAGTGGACATCAATAAAATCAGTTTAGTGGTTCTGGAATACGTTCTAAAACTACATCCAGAACCACCGGAGGACGGGCAGCAGCAATCTCTCGGGTAACGGTGGTGAACATTCTGCGATCTCGAAGCCACCTGCCAAGCGTGGGGATCACGGCAACCTCCCCCTACCAAGGGAGCCTTCTTCCAGTTGTGGGCGTCTTTTGGCAGCTGATGTGATTGAAATAGTTGAACCAGTATTGGTACCTTCCATTTCAAGTCTCATACCAAGAATGACAGGAGACCAGGGTTTCAAATAATCAACTTTCCTATTTAATTGGTTAAATTGACAACAGAACTTAAATGCACCAAGAACATTATTTATATTTTACTGTGATATAGGTTTTAGGTACCTACTTAATGTTTGACATGTAACTTTAATATTTTCAATAAACTACATTGTATTGTATAATACAATTTCAAAACAAGAAATTTAGGCATACATATACATAATAAATCGTAGGTACCTGAACAATATACAAACAAGGGCATAACGGAGCTCCTCCACCAATACTAATTCCAATGAGATTTTTTTCATCTTTGCTCAACACAACACTTCCTGATGTCACTGTCATACCCCTGGAATAATTAAAAATAAAGTCACTGAAGTGAAAAGTCTGCTATATAAGGAAAAAAAATCAGAGAAAAAAAAATGTTTACTACCAGGTCTACTTACTAAAGATATCCACAAAGTTTAAAAAACATTTAGCAATATCTAGGTCAAATCTAGGTATTTAAGTAAGATAGAAATGAATGTCTTCAAACCTAGCTTCTGAAATGGTAGGAACTGAAAAAACGAATAGATAGGTATTTCAAAATAGGGAATTAGATGACGAGCTAGATTTCGCAGAAATAAAACATCACTAAATTCTTGGAATAGGTACTTTATTGATACTAATTCCTGGTAGGTACTAGCAAAAACTCAAAAGATCAAAACCCACTCAAAATTAAACTTCTAAATTTTCTAGCACCTGCTACTCTGAAAATGATCTGAAAATGAAAATTCCAAAGATTAAGTAAAACAGCACCTTAATTAAACTTAAACACGTTAAGTAATACGAATATTTTTGGATGAAATGATTAGATACGGATTGGAATGTAATTTTGAGGAACTAAATAAATCAGAGGTATAGGAAATGGGGTGCAGTTATTGGGCACTCTGGTTTGCAAGTGTGCTTGGAACTAGCTTCTTACTCTACAGTCTTACTAGTTCTAGCTTAAACATATAGTACACTTACATCAAATCCTGATGATAAATCATGTATCTTTCTGTACGAAGATCATTATAAACGCATTCTGTAATCTCGACTGATTCGTCTCCACTATTTTCTTCTGTCTCGTTGTTCCTGTATAAAAGTAAAATTTATTTTTTCGACGAATCAAGTTCTAACGCATCTCAAGCGTTTGACAAGGTTTTTCTTGCTATTTCCCGCACCGATTTGAGAGTAGAATAACTAAACAAAAATAGGTTCCGTTTATTTCAGTACCTTTACCTGTGCCTGCTCCTATAGTCAACACAACATACATTTTCCAACTTTGTAAGTTAATTAATATTGGCATTTGACTGGTTGTAACTCAAGGTAGTGTCTTTGTTCCCATGTGTTACATGATATACATGAGAATAAGTTCATAGGTCAACTGATGATAAAAACGTGTGTATTATAAAAGTATGCGTGTATTGGTTACATTTGTGAATTATACGGAGTTTTTTTCGTTAATTATTCTTCATCGTCATTATCATCAGCCCGGAGATGTCCACTGCTGAACGTAGGCCTCCCCCTTAGACCGCCATACTGTACGACACTGTAATTAATATTACATGACTTATATTGAATGCAAAAGTTATATTGACTTTTGTATATATAACCATATTATTTTTCATATTTCCTCTACGAAATATATGTCAAAAAGATTAAATATAACTCTTGATAGGTAGGCACTTAAAATATGAAAGTGGTTATTACAAAATCTATCGTTATTTTAACGGAAATATTGCCAGACATATTATTTTTTACACAAAACTATTATATCTTGAATAAGAATGCGGAATGCAGCCAGGAATAGAACTCGTTTTATTTATGTGGAGCCGTTATATATTAAACACCTGGGTATATACTTAAATATTTTAATAATTATACTTACTCTTCAATCACTTGTAGATCATTAGACGTTGATTCTTGAAAAGAAACTGTAGCACTAGAAACAATATCGTTATTTTTTAATTCTTAACCAATAAAGTGAATCTAGCAGAATTTTCAAGTTTGCAAATAACTTACTTTTCGTCTATTTGAAGTGATAAACTGCTAGGTGTATTATTTTCCATTTGCTTGCTGAGTGAAATAAAATTATCGTTAATTTTCTATATTATTATAGGCTCTGTCTTGACTGATTGACTGACTGACTGACAGACAACGTACAGCCCAAACCGCTGGTCGTACAGACTTGAAATTTGGAGGTTGTTTTTTTCTCTATGCGTAAGGGTGTACTAAGAAAATATTTTTCGAAATACGACCCCTAAGGGGGGAAACGTTTGTATGAAAGTCCTTTGTTTTTGTACTTTTAGTCACGAAAATTTGGATTTGGATAGTTCATTTAAAATAAAAAAGGCTGTTTTTTAAAAATTTGTTACAGGGACAATTTAAGGTTGGGGTAGGGGGAGGTGGATTATTTTATGGAAAGTTCTTTGTTTTTGAAGTTATAGTGATGAAAAAAAAACGTTAAAAACGTGGTGAATTTTGGGAGCGGGCCGAATTTCTTCCGTACGCGGACGAAGACGCGGCCGATTTCTAGTTTATAATAAGAAGTAAGTTTGTATATTAGGCCGAGTGGCCAACCCTAGAGTTAGTTAATATGCCCCACAAAGGCCTCTGTCTCGCCCTCCTCTGGCCTCTGGCCTCTAGATTGATGGTTGCTTTTATTGAATCAAATAGAACAAGCAACCGAGACCAATAATTTACCGCAGCATCCGACACACGGTAGCCCTCATATGTAAATACCACTCACGGTCACCCATCCGACTATAAAAACCACATATGGTTTTAAAAGCTCACCGACGATGACGACGGACGGACTTGACTAGGGTCAAGCTACGCCACGAGCTTTACATTATATGTAATTATTTAATGTACGTTTTACCCTATACCTACCTATTTATACGAGATGAATTGGCCTGGTTTTATACTACCCTTGCTTTTTATAACCTATCAGTGCTTAGTAGTGCCAGGCCTGTGTCACTCCGCGTGTAGGTATTAAAAACATAACTACGGGCGGCGGCCATTGCGCAAGGGCCAAGGCTCGGCTCGGCGGCTCTTTCAATACGTATAACCATGTATAACTTATTATGAACCGTAGTATAGTGAATTAAGGCCCATATTCCTTCAAAAAGAAATTGGTAGGTATGTAAATGAACACGTGCTCGACTGGACCGCGAGCTAAATTAAATCATATTGTTTATCAGATTGAGTCATATTTCTTTGAAAACCATTGCGAAGTAAAGCTTCTGTTACTAGTTATTATTCTGTGGTAGTGCATACATTATAAGCATTGTCTAACATGCCCTGAAGCGTTTGTATGGCAGTGTCACGTCACTTAGGTAGTTAAGCCTACCAAGGGCCTTAAGGATGCACCGCCTGTTGGTATGAACTGATCGGAGGGCGTGGCTAAAAAGCATGCTCTCTTCATCAAACAAAGTGTGGGAAAGGGAGAAAGAAAGAGATATGAGCGCGCAATTTTTTTCATGTCGGCCTTTGGCTGCAGGATTGTGATGAATAAACTACTGAACTAATTTATTCTAACTAAAGTTATTTGAAATTTTAGAAGACTAACCTATGCCGCTAGTTACATTATTTTTAGAGTTTTCGTGCTCCTTATGTTACCTATTTATTTACGTCCAAAGTGGCGTTAAAATGCAAGATGTTTCCAGGCTCATAACTTTCATGCTTATTAACTTCTTTCTTTCTTATCAATTTACAATCCTAGATAATGAAGAGACAAATTCATATAATACTTAGTCTTGGTCTTGTCTTGTTTACCTACAACATTACATAGTGGAGTAATATTACTTCCCCGTTTCTTTGGAGAAGTGACCGGCTTGTTTACTCTTAACTTCACGAAACGTACCAATATGATACTATTAATAATTTAAAATGTAATTGAGAGAATATACTAAATACCTGATAACTATCATACAGTAGAGGCCAAAAAAAAAAGTTAATAAAAATAAATAAAACATTACATGCGGTCTTCAAAATTAAACACATTGAGAGGCGCCGGTCCCAGAGGGTACAACCTCGGATCAGTGAACAAAAAGAACGGGTCTTGCTGCTTCCACATGTTTTAAAAATCACCAAAACTTTAAACACATAAAGCTGGCCAACTCAAACACAATAGTGACTGCAAAGGAAGTACACAGATAAGTGGAACAAGATAACAACAAAAATGGTGTCTAGCTAAAACATTACGCACATTTTGTCCTCTTCGAAAAAGAAATCGTCATCGTATTCTTGCATCATTTTTTAGCTTTAATTTTAAACGATTTTCACGAAAAATACAAGTTTACTAAGGCCAGACGTCAAATTCAAAGCTCGAAATTGTCAAGTAGGTTTGGATTGGAACCTATATTGATTTTTCGTGCGCGCGCCTTTGTGCCTTTGTCGGTAAAGCAGGGGAGCAAAATGTTTGCCAGTGAGCAGCGATGAAAATTGGCGGGAAGGCTGGATAACTTTTTGTTTTTGGTTTGGTTGAGTTTCCTATAACCTGTTGAGTTGGGTTAGCTGGTGATCAGTCAGAGATAGGCAGTTAGTTCCGTTGTTTCGTTTTAATATTTTGTTTGGCAAATAAAATAAAATAAAATATGATTTATTTCACTGAACTTGCGTTCACAGGTCACACTCACTGTTCGAGTACTTAAGGCAAAGATGAATCCAGGTATTT